>CM046309.1:28806201-29517701 GCA_025267735.1 Mactra quadrangularis | reverse complement strand
TAAAAAGGCATCGTATTTCCTGAAAGAATACATACAGTGTAGCAGTCTATTTTTTCCCCCGGCCAATCTTTCCCCGGGGAAAGAAAGGCCCAGGCAAATCTTTCCCCGGGGAAAGATTGGCCTGGGCCTTTTTTTCCCCCGGGGAAAGATTGGCCCAGGCCTTTTTTCCCCCCCCTGGGCAAATTTTTCCCCCCTAACATTTGTTTAGAATTAATATATAATATGATACAACATTATTTCTCTCGGCCAATCTTTCCCCCCTGGCTGATTTTTCCCCTGTTGATGAAACTGTTGTTATTCTGCTATTTCAATATACATCTTGGCCAATCTTTCCCCCCCCTGGCTAATTTTTCCCCCGCTGATGAAAGTGTTGTCATTTTATGCTTTTTCAATATACATATCGGCCAATCTTTCCCCCACTGGCTAATTTCCCCCCCCCTGATAAAACTGTTGTCATTATATGCTTTTTCAATATACATCTCGGCCAATCTTTCCCCCCTGGCTAATTTTTGCCCCGTTGTTGGAAATGTTGTCATTATATGCTTTTTCAAAATAAATCTCGGCCAATCTTTCCCCCCCTGGCTAATTTTTCCCCCGTTGTTGGAAATGTTGTCTTTATATGCTTTTGAATATACATCTCGGCCAATCTTTCCCCCCTGGCTAATTTTTCCCCCTGCTGATGAAAGTGTTGTCATTATATGCTTTTTCAATATACATCTCGGCCAATCTTTCCCCCCTGGCTAATTTTTGCACTGTTGTCTTTATATGCTTTTTCAATATACATCTCGGCCAATCTTTCCCCCCCTGGCTAATTTTTCCCCCGCTGATAAAACTGTTGTCATTATATGCTTTTTCAATATACATCTCGGCCAATCTTTCCCCCCTGGCTAATTTTTGCCCCGTTGTTGGAACTGTTGTCTTTATATGCTTTTGAATATACATCTCGGCCAATCTTTCCCCCCTGGCTAATTTCCCCCCCCTGATAAAACTGTTGTCATTATATGCTTTTTCAATATACATCTCGGCCAATCTTTCCCCCCTGGCTAATTTTCCCCCGTTGTCGAAACTGTTGTCTTTATATGCTTTTTCAATATACATCTCGGCCAATCTTTCCCTCCTGACTAATTTATTTAGCATTTAATCAACTGTTTCATCAGTGGGGGAAAAATTAGTTAGGGGGGAAAGATTGGCCGAGATGTACAATAAAGAAGCATTTAAACAACAGTTTCATCAGCGGGGGAAAATTTAGCCAGGGGGGAAAGATTAGCCAAGATATACTATAAAGACGCATTTAAACAACAGTTTCATCAGCGGGGGAAAAATTAGCCAGGGGGGAAGATTGGCCGAGATATACAATAAAGAAGCATTTAAACAACAGTTTCATCAGCGGGGGAAAACTTAGCCAGGGGGGAAAGATTGGCCGAGATATACAATAAGGAAGCATTTAAACAACAGTTTCATCAGTAGGGGAAAAATTAGCCCGGGGGGAAAGATTGGCCGAGATGTACAATAAAATGGCATCGAAACAACAGTTTCATCAGTGGGGGGAAAATTAGCCTGGGGGAAAAGATTGGCTGAGATGTACAATAAAATGGCATTTGAACAACAGTTTCATCAGCGGGGGAAAATTAGCCAGGGGGGAAAGATTGGCCGAGATATACAATAAAATAGCATAGAAACAACAGTTTCATCAGGGGGGGGGGAAACTTAGCCAGGGGGGGAAGATTGGCCGAGATGTACAATAAAATAGCATAGAAACAACAGTTTCATCAGCGGGGGAAAATTAGCCAGGGGGGAAAGATTGGCCGAGATATACAATAAAGAAGCATTTAAACAACATGCAGTTTCATCAGCAGGGGAAAAATTAGCCAGGGGGGAAAGATTGGCCGAGATATACAATAAAGAATTATTTAAACAACAGTTTCATCAGGGGGGGGGGAAATATAGCCAGGGGGGAAAGATTGGCCGAGATATACAAAAAAATAGCATTTAAACAACAGTTTCATCAGCGGGGGAAAAATTAGCCAAGGGGGATAGATTGGCCAAGATATACAATAAAAAGCATCATAATAACAGTTTCATCAAGGGGGGAAAAATTTGCCCAGGGGGGGAAAAAATTGCCTAGGCCTTTTTTTCCCCGGGGAAAGATTTGCCCAGGCCTTTTTTTCCCCGGGGAAAGATTGGCCAGGGGGGAAAAATTGGCCTGTTACAGGATACAGCTTTATTTGGTATAAAACGGCATCGTATTTCCTGAAAGAGTACATACAGCTTAATTTGGTAAAAAAAAACGGCATCGTATTTCATGAAAGTGTCATACAGCTTTATTTGGTAAAAAACCGCATCGTATTTCCTGAAAGAGTACATACAGCTTTATTTGGTAAAAAACAGCATCGTTTTTCCTGAAAGACTACATACATCGTTTTTTGGCAAAAAAACGGCATCGTATTTCCTGAAAGAGTACATACAACTTTATTTGGTAAAAAACGGCATCGTATTTCCTAAAAGAGTACATACAGCTTTATTTTGTAAAAAACGGCATCGTATTTCCTGAAAGAGTACATACAGCTTAATTTGGTAAAAAACGGCATCGTATTTCCTGAACGAGTACATACAGCTTTATTTGGTAAAAAACGGCATCGTTTTTCCTGAAAGAGTACATACAGCTTTATTTTGTAAAAAAACGGCATCGTATTTCCTGAAAGAGTACATACATCTTTATTTGGTAAAAAACGGCATCGTATTTCCTGATTGACTACATACATCTTTATTTGGTAAAAAAACGGCATCGTATTTCCTGAAAGAGTGCATACAGCTTTATTTGGTAAAAAACGGCATCGTATTTCCTGATTGACTACATACATCTTTATTTGGTAAAAAAACGGCATCGTATTTCCTGAAAGAGTACATACAGTTTTATTTGATAAAAAACGGCATCGTATTTCCTGAAAGAGTACATACAGCTTTATTTGTTAAAAAACGGCATCGTATTTCCTGATTGACTACATACATCTTTATTTGGTAAAATACGTTATCGTAATTCCTGAAAGAGACCATACAGCTTTATTTGGTAAAAAACGGCATCGTATTTCCTGAAAGAGACCATACAGCTTTATTTGGTAAAAACGGCATCGTATTTCCTGATTGACTACATCCAGCTTTATTTGGTAAAAAACGGCATCGTATTTCCTGAAAGAGTACATACAGCTTAATTTGGTAAAAAACGGCATCGTATTTCATGAAAGTGTCATACATCTTTATTTGGCAAAAAACGGCATCGTATCTTAAAAGAGTACATACATCTTTATTGGTAAAAAAAGGCATCGTATTTCATGAAAGTGTCATACATCTTTATTTGGCAAAAAAACGGCATCGTATTTCCTGAGACGGTCATACAGCTTTATTTGGCCAAAAAACGGCATCATATTTCCTGAAAGAGTCATACATCTTTATTTGGTAAAAAACTGCATCGTATTTCCTGAAAGTGTCATACAACTTTATTTGGTAAAAAACTGCATCGTATTTCCTGAAAGTGTCATACATCTTTATTTGGCAAAAAAACGGCATCGTATTTTCTGAGAGCGTCATACAGCTTTATTTGGCAAAAAACGGCATCATATTTCCTGAAAGAGGGCATGTACTTGTATAATCTCTTCTGGCAAAAAGCAGATCGTATTTCCTGAAAGTGTGCATGTACTCGTAAACATCTTTATTTGGTAAAAAAAAACGACATCGTATTTTCTAATGGTGGCATACGTCTTTTTTGGCAAAAAACGACATCGTAATTCCAGAAAGTGTACATATATCTTTATTTGGCAAAACGGCATTGTATAGCCTGAAAATAAAACATACATCTTTATTTGGCAAAAACGGCATCCTCATGAAAGTTGTAAATGTCCTGAAAGAGTGACTGACATTAAATATACGTTATCCGTTGTTTTCAAATCATAAGAATTAAATTCCAAAATATAAGCAGTTAATAAGAACTAATTAAGACATAAATGAGAAAATAACGAGAAATAGGTAAGTAATTTATTTCAGGAATGAATTCATAGAAACTGGCTTTCATCAAAAAATAATGTCACTTTTGGTGATAGCTAATTTGCTATCACCAAAATGACATTTATTTTTCGATGAGAGTCAGTTTCTATGAATTCATTCCAAATAATTACAATTGTTCTGGCCTAAATTTGTCGAATGAACCATTTTTAATTGCGTTGATATCAAGACTTATATTTTAGTGCGTAAGAGCCGAATGCATTGTAGTGCGGGATAATCTTGGTCGTACACAGGTCTTTCATGCCAGCCGTCGGCCATTTTGTTCTCTGCTTCGATGCAATTTTTCAAGGGTTTAATGTCATAACAGAACCAATTATGCAAAGAAATGTAAGTAATTGGATTCTAATTTTTATAAAAAGAGCGCTAAAAGGGAAAATCAAGATTGTGTAGCTTAAAAAACGTGTAAACAAGTTGAAAGTTTTACGCTTTTCCCGTCCGTTTATAAATCAAGGTCGAGGTCAACTAGCTATCTATAGTAAAGATAAAAGTGAAACTGAAATGTTTATTTTCGTTAACATTTATTTCTTTTTTTATTTTCAATATGATATTATCGGACCATTTTTCATGTTTTCGATGATTTACTTCTTTTATTGACATGCATAGCTTTTGTTTTGCGTGTGACAGCGCTTTAAAATAGATTTTTCATTCATGAAATTAGTACCGGCATGACGTAATTTAAAGTCATGAATATTAATTAATTGTGTTGGCAACTGCGTTGATACGGAAATGAAAACACATTTTTTCAAGTCACGTGTTCACTTTTGACCAATCAAATTGTATTATTTCGTTTAGGTTGTAATTATGAAAAAATATATATAAAAATTATCTAGATCTAAATAAAAAATAAGACATTGATAAAAGAATTTATAAGAAATAAATAAATAATTCAAAAATGAATAAGAAGTTATAAATGAATAAATAAAAACCGGAAAAATAATTGAGATAAAAAGAAAAAAAGAAACGATGTCAAAAAAATCGGATATATATTGTAATAACGAATTATTAGAAATTAATGAATAAATAAATATTTATCTATCAATCAATGAAAAATTGAAATCTTTCACATGATACATTAATCATTCTTTTTATAATCCCTGGCGTATTGTGAACACAGTTCTAAGCAATATACCATTCAATAAATTCAACGATATCAACAAGGAACACAATACCGCACTGGAAAATATTAATGTTGTTTTATTACAATTGCTTAATCTTACAAGTAAAATTTTGTGATTACGTGATAGCAGCATAGAAAACTGACTTACCATTAACAGAGTAAATATAGAACAAAATAAGCAGTACAGAGTAATCCATGATCATTTGTTGGTTTTTATAATTAACTTTAACCTAGCTAGGATTAATAATATCAAATGAAATAAACACCACTCTTGATAACAACAGGATGTTATAGCAATTACATGCATATCGAAGATTTATCTAAACACTTAAATCTAAAACTTGATAATTAACGTAAACTTAATTGTTTCAAAATTCCTAATATCGTCATCAGTGATGTTTCTTATTGGATTATGGTACAAGATACGATTGAAACACCAGGAAGTGGGAAACAAAGACTACTTTAAGTCTAAGTTCAAATGTAGAAATGTTTACATTTGAACTATATTTAGTGTGCTAATTAAATAGACATGTATTGCTACAGAACATAATTTGTCAACAAAATTAAATGGTTAGTTTCATAAATCGCACAACCATGGCAAATAGTTAGAATCTCGTATTTCGTCGATTAAGTTTGAAACACAGAATTTAGTACATTGTAAATATACTTGTACATTGATTTATCAAGGGATTGCGTACATTAAAGAACGTCACCTTATCTGTAACAATTGGTGAATCACTATGGGTCACAAAAATGTCCACTGGCGGGGCAAAAAGAAGCAAACGTCGTTCTACTTTTTCAAGTTTTAAGTGTTATAACTATATTTCGTAAGTTATATTACAGACGAGTCTATTCTTCATCATAGGTTAAATCCAACTCTCCTCTCATTTCAAATCGCTTCCAGAAGGCAACATAATCACAAAGTAATGTTGATCAGGTACGCTCTTATAGCAAAACCGTAAGGCTTTAATATAATCGTCATGACTCTGATAGAAGATTCAGCATCATCATAGAAGTTATTATTTCAATTTTCTCAGTTAATTTATACTTACCGAATCAAAATTGACCAAACTTTAATGAAAAATAAATTAAGATATAGCTGAACCATCCATTTACTGTAGGAAAATGTCCCACCAAACCCATAGCTATGTTTAATTAGTGACTCTGTTCAAACCTCTAAAACCGGGATCCTCTGAAAACCGGACTTTTTAGTCAGTCCGGACCAAGTCCGGTATTCAGAGTTTTTACTGTATTACCAGTCTTCATGACAAACTTTCATCATTATTTGACAATCGGTCAAGCGATTATTGGAACGAGTGAAAGTTAACTGGACCCAAAAATTATATGATAAAATATGTTGTCAATTTTGACGATTTAGAAAAATATGTTCTAAATTAAGTTAACGATGTAACAACATAATATATTGAATTTTTTTATAAAATTAGGATTTTGGTTGAAAAATGTTGGTTGACCTTCGGACCAATCACTTTCTAAAAGTCACTGGACCGACGGTAATTTCGGTAGACTCGATCCACGGCCTATCAGCTAAATTCGAAGACTGTGTATATCTGATATCCTGGTAGTCAATTGTGCTGCCTTTTATGAATTCAATCTAAATAATCCAGCTAGCCAGCCTACCGACCGACCAGACTAACGGGCATCCAGGCAGACTACTGTTTTACTTTGTGGTATCATGAAAATACTGCAGTAAAATATTATCACAGTACCCAACTGTGCCAGTTTAATGATTGATGATAGTAATAGTCATTAAATTAAGTTTATATTTTGATTTTTTGATAAAACAATTTACCAGTAAACTCACTGCTGTTAGACTAGTGTATACGTCAAATCAAAACAGGATGTAATCCTATTATGTTCACGGAGATAAAATTGACTTATTTTGAACAATTATAACCTCAAGTAGTTAAAGTGAAGTACTTACATCGTTATCATTCTCGTTCCCAGAGTCTAGTAGGAATCTTGATAACCTCGTGGTACGAGAATGATCGTTAAGGGCCAATGCTATTCTAAATAATTTCCATAAAATGTATCCGTATTAATTAGTAAGATAACAAAGTCAATATTTAAGTGCACCTATTAAAGGTTTGAACTGTAAACCGTTAGGCCATGCCATACCGGTATTTTGTTAAGCGTCCGCGTAGGTTTTAGAGTCCTTAATAAAAAAAATGTTTTTGAAATTTTCCTAAATAATTTTGTTGTTCCGGGATTCGTTAACTGATTTTTCTCAGGAAATACTGATAGTTCCTTGTTTCTGTGTATTTGAATAATGAAGATGTACATGTGTATGTTGTATATATTTTTTATAAAATTACTTTAATGTAATATTTATGTCATAAACATTCATGTACTACCAAGTACTTATTTGTGTGAATACTACCTAGAATGGACATACGTTTTCGTTTTGTGTATTTTGTGAATAGGTACCTAGGTTCGTCAAACTTGAGTTGACGCTTAACAAAATACCAATTTGGCATGGCCTTAACGTCTAAAGAGGTTTCTCTGCACTTGGTCGTACAAAGACTAACTTCTTCTTCTCAGAGCGAAATTCTGTTTACCTTGAAATTTTCGATGACAAGAACATCAGCAACACTATGAGCACTATTAACAGGAGGAACATATGTATAATTAAAACAAATGTACAAACTCCAAAAGGACAAAAATAGCAGTTTTTTCCTGTAGGCCTACCGGGACACCGAAATGTGATAAAAATAGATGTACTATAACTCAATTTAAAGGGGTTTCTATGCAAGTTTTTAAGATTTTTTTGGTTTTGATCAGCTGCAAGCAGCACTAAACGTACAGTATATGTTTGTTAGCATATCCATGGAAACACCATACACATGACTTTGATACAGTTATATATCAGTAACTTATCTAGCGGGGGAGGAGGGGGTACGGACCCCCCCCTGGAATTTCTAAAATGTACCTGTTCATTTGTGTATTTCTTGACAGCATGTCATTTGTAAGTAGCATGAAGCAATTTTTCTTGGTGCTTTAATGGCTTTGTAGTTTTTATCAATAATATGTTGCATTATTCTGCTAAGTGTCTAGTGTTGTTGCGGTTCAAAAGTTCGGACCTCCCCCCCCCCCTGGAAAAAATCCTGGATCCGCCCCTGCATGTTGTTTAAGACAGATCCCGAGATGTTGATGTGAATTTTCAGTTAACCACAAGTATTTATTTTTTCCAAATGCTCAGGAATTTCAGACTTTTAAGACAATTCAAGCACTGCTTGGTATACATTTTCCATGGGACCTCCACCTCAGTGATACGATTGCTATACTGACAAACAAGGAAGATAAAATATACAGTATAATACATGTATATCAAGTAAGTTGTCAAGTGGTTAAGTGTTTAATTATCAATCTTACACTTAAACAGGAAAAGAATCAAGTCAATAACAACAAAACAAAATTTAAACATGAACAAGACCAACAGTAGATGAACGTTTATTGTTTAATTTCATACTTATTCAGTTTATTTTTATGATAACATAAAAATCAGTGTTTTTTTTCAGGCCATTTTGGGGCCGAAATTGGGCCCCATTCCCCTCTCCAAAAAGTATATATTTTTCCCCTTCCCAGGTAAAAAATTCCCCTGTCTGAGAGTCCTAAAACTTTTGTACTTTTTTATAGCATTTTTGCCCATTCCTCAAGCATTACAGAGAAATCACAGATGAATATAATTATATATATAATAGTTGAAATTTTATGTAGATAGACAGAAATGTTACTCTGTTAGAGGATCCATGTTATCTTAAGTATTGAAAGTAAAGGAATTTTCCCCCCTAATTTTGTTTTTGTCGCTATTCTCCCCTAAAAGTGAAAATAAACACTGATATGTATACTCAAAAAATATTTTTTCTTAGTTACTGAGGAAATTTCAAGTCACAGCATAAGGACAGTAGGTAACAATTCTCTTGTAAAAAGTAGCCTACTAGTCAATAGCATGTTCCATACATCGTGGTTATCATAATCATAATAATCATCATCATCGTTGTCTGCATCATTATAAATATCACCATAATTATCATCATCATTATAATAATCATCATCATCATGGTCATCATTATAATCATCATCACCATCATTGTCTTCATAATAATAATAACAAAAATCATCATCAACAATAATTTTATTTATAGAAGTAACACATTTAGCAAAGCTATATCTTCCTTTTTTTTAGTGAAATACATGTCGGAGAAATTTTTCGGTATTTTCATATAAACAAACCATACATCTAATTAGTGAATCATCCTGTAGTCATACAGTATTTGTAATATCTGACCACAGGAGCTTGACATTTTATATCATACTACAAAAATTCCCTTCCTTCATATATAATAAAATGTAAGAGGGGAATTTTCGTAGTATGATATAAAATGTCAAGCTCCTGTGATCTGACAGAATAAAGAATTACATAAAGATTAAAACAAAGCCAATCATCTCCTTAACCCACTAGCTTGAAGTCCTGGACAAAATAATAATTGAATGGTGCTAGTGGTTATATCTTACATCATATAGTCTGGCTAGTTGGTAAGTGTACCAATCACAATTAACATAATAAATTGGGCTAGCCCTCAATAAAAGTAATGGTGATGACCGACATCAAAGAAATTGTTGTATGTTTAAAGGGAAACAACTCCTACAACTTTATGAATATTCCAGAAAAACATAACAGAGATTAATAAATAACAGTATAGTTCAATTTTTTCTCAACTGTCAAAACATGAATAATTTCAGTGACTTTGTGTTTTTTGTCAAACACTTGTGATAGTGTGTATTCAATCACCATAAAATTATTCAAACTTAGACAGTTAAGAAAAAAAGGACTCTACATAAATAAGTACAATGGCTGTTCCATTAACACTTCCCTTATTACTACAATACATGTCCTTCAAACTAGCTTCCCTGAATATGCTGATTTTTTATGATTTGATAAATTTCACTAAAAACCTTTAAATTGACATTCTTAAGCATGCTTCATCATAAAAGATATAAAAGAAAGTCAAGCCTTAGTAAATTAACTTGTGACATCACTGGGTATGAAGTAAATTCAACTAAACATTATCCATACAACCATACAATAAAAACAACCACAGTACCTACATAGTCCCTTACACATAAAAATTCTACAGTAGCATTCATAGAAATGCTCAACCCAGTCCCCATTTCTCCTCTTCTGGCCAAGTTTGATCACCTTAAGCAGTAAAAGAAACATAAACATTCTTCACCCCACTGATGCATCACGCTCTATATCTATATCATAGAACTGCCTTAATTCTACACATCTGCATATATCACAGCAGCAATGAATAGTGTTTGTCCATATTTACATAGAAAATCATATGTTCTAAAGGATGATTAAAACATGATTGAATATGTCTAAAACTGAGTTTTAATCAAGTACTTTCATTCTTGGGGACATAACTTAACTGCCATAATCAAACACTGGTAACTATGACAATCAGCCACCGCAAACATGGAGGACTGACGGAGGAATCCTGCATAAAAATGGTCTGTCTAGATTTGCAAGTTTACAGGACCAACTATTCTGCAAAAATTTGATCTCATATACATTGTTTTCAATTCATCAATCTATACTATTAAATTTGCGAGTTTCCTGTTTTGAGGAAGAAACGGCGCAGCTTTGAATAAATCTTTTGTTTGTCGCTGGAGCACCTATGTACCGGCATATCAAGTTGACAATTCTTTTTTGACAAAGCCTCTTGATATTTGCAAAAACTGCCAAAAATCAACAAAAAAATGGGTTTTTTGTGTCTAAAAATAGTTCTAGATAAAACTAAAAATAGACCAAACTCCCCGCAGCGGTTATTTCCCTTTATTAAATCAAGAGAACTGTCATTACCTAAAGCCCGTGCTTGCACTGGCTCTGATCTAGTATCTGTAAAATGTCTCTGGTCCTCTATAATTTGGTTAGTTCTGTAAAATTTGCAGGACCTACTGTCCAGTAATAAGCTGTTAAATATCACAGTATTTGATGACATTGATAAATTAGTTAGCCGTTTCATATCATCATCATCAATGTTATCTATCAGATTATTCAGTCATTATTAACTATGTAGATTTCTACCTCTACTTCTCCTTCTATGTGGAACTTGTCTGAATATCTTCTAGGAAGACTTAGTCAAAGAGGTAGACATAACAATATAAAACTGATACACCAACTCTTTGATATTGATACTGCAGAGCTTGACATTATTTATTAAAGTAGATTCCCTTTAGGACAACCAGCAATATTTCACTAGCCATAAACCAAATGTTGGCTAAGTTGCCTTAACCCAAATATGGTTACAAGGGCCAATAGGAAAACCTTTAATGTCAAACCCTGTACGCATGGCTGTCAAACCCTGTACGCATGGCTGAAATTTCAAATCCTGAAATTCTGATATTCCTGATTTTAATGATTTCAAAAGCTTTCACTATGGGAATAAAACCATTTCTCAGGGTCCAAGAGTTCCAGACCTTCAGCATTAGCCCCAAAATCTTCCATCAATGTAAATGGACTCATCGTCTGAATACTTCTTAATTATAAATATTCCATAATGAAATCTGTGAATCCTTAGATCCACATGCTAAGATATTATCATCAGAAAATGTTAAACAATGTACACTTTCTTTATGATAGTCTAACACAGCTAGCGGTTTCAACTTTTTAGTACCAAACACTCGTATACTACCATCCCAGCCTGCTGTCATTACTATCTTCCCATCACTGCGGATTATTACATCATTAAAACCACTATTTGTTGTCTGGATGCTATTTGCTTCACTTAGTTTATCCTCACTTATTGTCCATGATTTAATGTCCTCATTCACTGACCCAGAGAATCCTTTATTAATATCTGATGAATAATCAAAGCACATTACTGACTCCGGATGAACTTTCAACTTATCTACTATTTTCAAATTTCTTAAGTCCCATAATGCAATGCTACCATCTTCATAACCAATCAGAAGCCTTCTTTGATCTGTATTACAATCACCATTTTTAATACTCATACACATACCTGAAATTATTAAAATCTGTTCAATCATTCCATGGAAATGAGGTCTTAATATGTTAACCATTGCTTATGAATACATTAAACAATGAATGTACATTATTAAATCAGCTGCAATGATAGAGTGGTTTAAAGCCATAAGGTAGCCGACTCGACCATCACAGTGCAGCCTATTACAGAAAGAAGAAAGGCAGTAGCTTTATATTGGTAAATTAATCCTGCTGATTTAAATACTCATTACAGTACTTCTGTACTCTGTATCCGTAGAAATAGATATCAATATTTTCGTACAAGGATCATCTAACAAATATCAAGTATTTAAATCAACATAGTTTATGTATCTGCCTCTGACAGTTGAATAAAATTTACCAATTAAACATATATTAAGGATTAGGAATCTAAACTGGAGTTTCGAAGGAAAGATATAATAATAGAAGTCTCCTAATACAAAACTATGTTTACTACCACAGACAAATTTCTCAGAAAGCTAGCATTAAATATGGACAATTCATATATTTTCACAATTTTCATATCAAAGGGAGATAATAACTCTCTTTCTGTTAATACTCATTCAACAGAGTGTTGGTTTACAAAAGATAATCCATGCAAAATAAAGTAATGATGGGAAATAACCTATTTAAAAATCATTTGTTATGTTTTCAAATATGTTGACATCTATAAATTGGAATAAGGCCACAACAAATTGATCATATGTTCTATGGATTTGCTTGCACCTTAATTTTGACGGTTTTTACAAAAAATTATTTTTATTTCCTCGCTCTCTCATAAAAATTTGGTCAAACCGCTATATAAAGCAAGTGAGACTTTTTTTTTGCTCGCTAGCCCCATTTTCCGTAGAACACATGTTCTTCTTATTGTGGCCTAAGGGGAATTCCACCTTAACAAAAAATTTGCCTTGTTCGACTTCCAATGGTTAAAAAAAAAAAAATTCTATCAGCACCAGTTATCGCCATAATCAACTAGCCCATACTAAGCCTCAGACTAGTGAAAATTATCTATTTTTTACAGTCAGACTAGATCATAATTTTGCCCTTTACAATGGAGCAAAATAAATCTGGCTAGTTCTCATGAAAAGTTAAGACGATGACTGGTGTAAATTGTATAAAAAAAATAAAAGTCACTTTACATCGGTGGTAGTGGTATTCTGATGTTTACCTAGACAATATACACTGTATTAATACTACTAACCTAGTTTACCATATGAACTATCTGGTGATAGTTGACTGATGACCTTCAATGTATCAAGGTCATATAATATCACCTCAGATGTAATACTAGAAGGTGCAGCTAGTGTTCTATTATTGACAATACAACAACGACAAAACCCCATCTCTAAACATGGAAGTGTACCTACAATATATAAGTATACAAGTAGGTTAAACAAGTAAATCTGTGAGCTAATGCTCACTAGTGATACCCCCGCCAAAATCTAAAAATATGCGACAAACAGGAAGTAGATGAGCAAGGAGCATGAAATCGCTTTACACCACATGGGACTATGGGATGAAGCAATATGCTAAGTATTAGGCTGCTGCATGTTATAGTTTCTGAGAAAACTGCGACGGAAATTTTGTGACGGACGGATGGACGGACGCACGCACGCACGGACAAGGGTAAAACAGTATACCCCCCTCTTCTTAGAAGCGGGGGTATAATTATAAATTTGAATAAAACATACATCCTGAATATAAATACAGGTAGAATAGGTTGAAGTAAAAAAATACTGAAACCTACTCTCAAAATACTGAAAAAGACAGATTTCATATATGTCATATAGAGTAATTTTTCTCAAAAAATTGAAATCAGTATTAATACTGAAAACTTTCACCAATGTAAATTCAAATGAAACATATGGTAAAGCAACTATATTATCAAGGTTCCAATTAATTAATTTAAGAAAATGTGGTCCTAAACTGATTTATAATGCCTCCTAACACATTTAATAAACATAATCATCTTTTTTTGTATCCTATCATCCCTGACAACCTATATTTGGGTTCAAGCAACTTGTTACAGCTAGTAAACATTTGGTCTGGACAAGTAAAATATACAGCTTATTATCTAACCAGAAAACCTGCTTTAAAAATTAATGTTGAGCCATGAAAATGTGAAATACAAACCTATTTCTTTCCATTCTGATTCAGTTATCAACCATTTCTTAATAATGCCATTTCTTCCTTGTGTTATAATACAAGATTTCTCTATACAATCACAATATAACACAGTACTATCAGGATGGGCTGATATCTTATATTTTATTCTTTTACTATTCATACACCATGTATAAATTGTACCATTATAACTACCCGATAGTAAATTCTCATTGTCTATAAACTGAAATAAATGAAACAAATAAATAATTCTTAACTGTAATCAAGCACTGCCCCATTTATCATGCTATACAGTAAAGGGAAAATGCTATATAGTAGGGCTGTCATGATATACCGGTATAACGCAATACGCTGCCTCGGCAATACATAACGCGGTACGATTTCAACAAACCGGTATTTGGCGATATTTTCTATTTCAATGGAAAAATACTCTCTATGCGAAATAAAAGAAGCTAAATGTCAGTTTTTCCAATGTTCATTCAATTTAAGCTTAAGGAGTTTAATTGACTGGGGCGCGTTAGATTGGTTACACCGAACTTGTGCAAAATATGTTCTTGAATCGAATACTTCCGGACAGGTAGGTCAAACAAGCATGGCGTCTAGGAGCTTGATTGCTAGGATGTTCTGCAGCTAAGGGGATGATTGTTTTTTCCAACTAAGCATCTTTTTTATATGCAAAACATATATCATAGTCCTAAAAGTCCCTATATCAAAAGTTACACTCTTTTTGACTGCAAAGAAAATAGAATTTTTTCTATTTCAAACACCTCTAATGAACAATATTTTTTTAAATAAACGCAAATATTGCTTAGATATGTTCATATTATTGATTGAATTTCAAAGTGAAAGTATATTGAAACCGAAAGTTGAATTCGATTGTCAATACAAGAAACAATAGTTTTAATCATACAATGTTAAAGATGAAGTCTTATTGGAGAAAAAACTTACTCCTAATTACATAATTAAGCTTTTAAAATATTTTGGATCAGGTATATTAAACATCTGGGTATACATGAATATAGTGTGCTCTTATAAAAGTACCCCACTTTTTTAAGAATTGAACACTTGGTCAAACTCAAATTTAGAAAGCAGAATTGGTTTGAACTGTTAATTGTGTCTTTAATGCATGTTATATTTTAATAACTTAATGGTTGTAAAACTGTTTTCATGTTTACTGTTTATGAATATATCTTCATATAGTGGCTTAAATGACTGTATAGACCTAGTGAAACTAGATTCAAGCAGTTGCATATAAGATTAGCAGTGTTTCTGTTGAATACATCAGAGTCACAACAAATCTAAAAAGCCACAATACATCCTGGTGGTACGTATCACAATACAGTGCTAGCGTATTGCAATATATCGCGATACGCTTCTGGCGTATCTTGACAGCCCTACTATATAGTAAAGGGAAAACTTATCAACTAGACCAACTACATAAAATCAGTAAATTAAACATGGAATCAACTTTCCAGTGAATTGTTGCAACCCAAACTGACATTTGCCTCATTATACCTGTCAATCAACAAGTCACTTTCATCAAACAAATCACCTAAAGCTTGATTTTATTATTGGTTTAAAAGCCGTTCTACACATATTTAGATTATTTTACAAAAGAAATAAGTTGTCATACCTTGAGATAAGAGAGAGAACTGTCTGAACCACGTAATACATAGATTGGATCTGGTGTAGGCCTACTCATTATCTGCAATAACACTATACTCAGGGTTGGACAGTTTTTGCCGCTGGCGGAAAAAACCATGGTAAAAACCGGAAAAAAACGGCGAGGAAAAAATAGGGTGGCAAAAACTGAAAAAAAACTGGCAAAAACTAAATTTATCAAATTTAAGAAGAAATATCTTATTATTTGTATGTTAAACTGATTGGCAATGCTAATAACTTTAATATAAATAAGTAAATTTGACAGATACAGTTATAAACAATACACAATAATCATGTTTTCCAGGGTTGGAGTTTTTGCCATTTGAAACAGGCAAGGAAATATCGTGTGGAAAAAACTGAAAAAATAAATAAATTTCTTTACTTTAAAAGGTTTTTTTTTTATAAATTTGTCCTTAAAACTTATTGAAAGTGCTAATTACTTGCATATTTAGTGTAAAATTGACTGATGCAGTAATAAATGAAACATAATAATCATGCTTGTGTCCTGGATTAGAAGTATTTGCCAATGGAAAAAAACAGAACTTAGGAAAAATATGGTGGGAAAAACTAAATTCATGATACTTAAAAGAAAATAATTTTATAAATTTGTATTTAGAACAGATCGAAAATGCTTATTTCTTTAGTGTTAAAAGCAATTGTATAATATAGTAATAAAGAATATAATTTTGCACTGGGTTGGAAGTTTTTGCCTCTTGTAGAAAAAAGCAAGACAAATAGAGGGAGGTTAAAACTGGAAAAAAGTTCAAAAAACAAGTTTCTCAGAACTTTATAAGGGAATAATGATATGTTTCAACTTATTGAAAATACAAATTACTATAATATTATGTATGATATTAACTGACACATCCATAAACAATACATTAGAGTCCATGTCATTATCAACTTCAGATATTCCCACAAATTCACAATTGACACCAATTATGACAGATATACATTTTACTTTACACACATGGTACATTCTATCATAAGTTGCATAATCTTATGACATGAGGCCCCAATTTGTATGAACTTTCTCCCATTTGTATTCTTAGTTAATAAATTTTCCTTAATCTAAAACATTTTTATAGACATTTGACAGATGACTCTGGATCCCAATAAGCTAGGTCCTATAATCATCCTCCGGCTTTATATGATGGACAAGTTTTTCACATTTTTTGTTTAAAACAGTATTAACATTCAGAAGTTGTGAACAAACCATAAACTAATAACAATCATTAATATTAGCACTGACCAAGTGTGTTAAACAATCACAATGTTGAGCAAAATAAAATCATTTTGGAGTTTTTTCCATTTTCGCCGGTTTTTTCCAGTTTTTGCCGGTTTTTTACCAGTTTTTGCCAGCGGAAAGGAAAAAACTCATTTTTGCCGGCAAAAACCCAACCCTGACTATACTTTTATGATCATCTGTTGGTTCGTGTAGTTTTTATATAATAAGGTGATGTTGATAATCAATCACTTGCATAAATAAATATTTCACAAAGTGGTGACTGTCTAATTATTGTTTTTTTTTACGCAAATAAATTAACTATCACAGATTTTAATGGCAGTTTACATATGAAATGGTACAGTGATGTAAAGGGAAATGAAAAACTAAAGTGAAAGTAGAAACCGGGCTGTGAAAACCCATTATATTTGTATCTGTCAAAATGTTTTTCATTTGCCTTAGTTTTGCTTTAACATTTATTTAGGTTATACATATTTAAGTACCTTCATTGGAATATGAACTATAATGTTCTAAAACTGACTTAAAGTAAATTAGTATGTAAAAAATCTTAATGTCTTTTTATCTTAACCGCATCAAATTTTGCAAATGCATCTTTCGTTAAATGTATTCACCTGAATTAATTTCCAGCATCACATAATGTTTCATAAGGAACATTTTGATGTATTAAACACTGCTCTTGACGTATTCATCAATTCATGACACAAATAAATGTAAAAACAAAACTAAGGCAAATGAAAAACTAAAGTGGAAGTAGTAACAGGGTCGCGAAAACCCATTACAACTGCTTTTATCACCAAAACTATTATACAAATCATACTACATGCTTAGCCGCGTAATTATACCAGAAAACTAAAATATGTCTTTTTAAATGGATTAACATAATAATATAGATAATAGCAGTTACAACATTTATTACCAGTTTTCACGTAAATGTCAGCGAGGCGCGCCAAAATATTTTCGTACCATGATATTTACGAACTTAAGTTATTTCGCACCCACGTCTATTAATAAAATTACATGTTGTACGACCATAAACGTAGCACAATGTTCAATATGTTTATATATTGTTGTTGGTTATTTTAACATAAGCTTATTTGATTGATCATATTATATGAATGTTAAGATATTCAAATGCCAAGTTCGTGCTCCTACAGCCCGTTAAGTATCGTACTGACATAGGCGGATCTAGCGGGGGGTGTCAGGGGGGCCGATTAGACCTGTCCACTAGGGTTATTTCTTGACTGTTGGTCATTTTTTAAAAAGCATAAAGCATTTTGTCAGGGTGCTTAACATAGATTTAATGGTAATGTAGATTTTATTATTAAAATGTTGCATTATTTTGCAAAATGTGTATAATGTGGTTGTTGTTCGAAAGTTTGGACACCCCCCCCCCCCTAGAAAAAAAATCTGGATCCGCCCTTGGAGGATATTATATTATTCACAGTACTATACAGAATGTCATGCAAGCTTCTGTGGAGCAACAGCAAGGGATATGTAGACCTACTGTCCAGAGACATTGATCAATGTTATAGTTAAATTTTATCATACCGTCAGTGGTGCATACATTACATTAACTCCACTGATTTAATATTCACAACAGTAATTACTGTCATTACGATCAATAAAAAATATCTAAATCAGTGGAGTAAGTATACATGCTCCTCAGACAGTTGATTAAAGCACTATCTATATCTCGGCTGCAGTAAAGTACAACCCTAACGATAGGATAATTAGTTTGCACAGACCAGTGGTTCCCAACAACTGATGCCACTTGTAGAATTACTGTTCCATAACGTGTTTTATTAGATACATATTGATAGGCCTACCGTAGAATATGAACGACCATTATTAACAGCACCACGTATTAAAACTACTATCAGCATAGCAGCATTACCAAAAACATACTAATTTGACAATCATCATCATCATAATTCACATCACAAAACCTTAATAGTACCATATGATCATAAACTTGTATGACAAAATTATGATCAATTGTAGCATCAATAACGCTTCCATCACTTTCACTATAAGTGACAACATAAATGCTGGGACAAGTAGTTGCCATAGACTGGTTGTCATTTTTAAAAAAAAAAGAACAAACAAAAATTGTTACATGTAATTGGACAACAAACATCTCAAGGACCAAAGAAGTCCGAGACGACTTGTTAAATATAAACAGGCCAAAATATAACACGAACAAGAAATTTCATTTTCTGTTGATTCCTCTAAACGGGTCATTGCGGCGATTGTTGTGTAATGTTGACCAGATTGATATATCCGAAGAATTGGAACGTCTTAACATTCTTAACATTCTGAAATTATAATAAAATAATCTTCATTATTGAGTTCAAGCTTGCAAGGTCAGTATCAATATGTTATCTTTCTAACAACATATTCATTGACACTGCTAATAAAATTTGTTATTTAGTATAATCAAAATCCTGTCAGTTCAATCACGAGCCATTTATTTTCTGTAGATAATCAAAAAGAATTATTTAATTAGGCAAACGGACGTGCATAATGTAACGCTTAGAAGGTAAGATAGTGCAATAAACTATATCAATGATACATTATTCGGCCAATAAACAAACTTCATAGATGTAACACGTTTTAAACTCGGAATATACACTGCCCTCCAAATGTTCCTTCACACATTCACAGTTTATATTGTACTAAAAAGAATTTTAAAAGTTTGTAAAAACAGTTTATCATTGAATGATTTTCAATTTTGCTTTTTCAAATCAGTACATTTGTTTAAAAGATATGAAATATTAAAAAATATCTCAAACTTGATATTGGTTCATTGAAATACATCGACCATAGTTTCGGAGGCTGATAGATAACTGTTGCTACAACTCAAAAAATAAAATGTACCAACAGAAATTCCATTTCTGTTGCATGAATAATGAATACAATAACCAATGCTATAATAATTCTTTAAATTTGAACATAGAAATTGGAGCAATTTAATAAGTTTTCCTGTGAAGAAACTTTTGGAGGGCAGTGTACAATGTATTCACAAATAATGATGAAAAAAGTTGCTGGAGTTAACATATGATAAATGTAACACCAATGATAATGATGAAAAAGAGGTTTGAATAGTGACTTTTAATGAATATAACAGCATTTATTATGATGAAAATAGCTTACTCGAGTTATGACTTATAATGATGAATATAAGTGCATTTATGATGATAAAAATAACTGTTTTTACTCTGACTTATGATAAATACAACATAACTGACAATGATGAATATCGGTGTATGGGTTATATGTTTTATGAATGATGATCAAGACAATGAAGGTAATGATAACTGTTGAAAATGAGTGTATATAGGACAACAATCAAACAAAATCATGAATTATAAAAAATGGACTTAAGTTACCTGTAGGTGCTAGTATTCTATCATATAGTTTTTTAATAGATGAAGTATAATGTTTCCAAGCCAGTATTTCTATTAAGCAAACACCATGAAGATATCTGAAAGTTCCAAAGAAAAAGAAAACAGCAATTACTATTCACACGATACATATTATAGCTAAATTGTTTTAGAAAACATATTAAAATACATATTAGAAGTGAAATCCAGTCACCTAAGTATGAATAAAAAAGTTCCGAATTTACAGTTCTGAAATCCTCAGTGGTTGTTCTTCAGACGTTCGACATATAGCACCAACAAAAATACTTAAAATTTCAGACGGTTCCGGATGTTCAAGATTTCATATTTCTCAGACATATTTGTCCCTGAACTGCGATCTTGTCTTTGCAGTACCTCATTGTCATGCAAATACCATATTTAATTTAGTGATTATCATTTATTTTTATTACGTAGTAAGCGTTTCAAACACTGGACAGTCGATTTTCAGCTGCGACAGGCATACCTTTCCATAAAAACTCGATATTTAATTTTGGGGTTTCTTTCTACAGGAGAGTTTCGTGTAAAGATCATGTCTTAAGAAAAAGTATGCGTAATGTAATAAATGTTTATATAAAGAGTATGTTTCATATAAAGAGAAGTTTACATAAAGATTATGCTTTGTGAAATGGTTTTATGCAAAATCAGATTTCTGTAGTGAATGCACTTGTTATAGTTTAAATCTGTTTCAGTTATGTAGAGTTTGTGTGGCACTTACGTGTGTTAGTTGAAGAGTGTATGTTTTCATGAATAAATGTTAGACTTTATAGAATAGAATAGTAGCAAGAGAGAGTCAGGGTTGACGTTTTAAAGAGTAATACTAGTTCTACTTGTACATCAAGTGTTCATATTTATCCAAAACATCAAGTGTATATAAAGCTGCTGTTAGAAAGATGTCTGATATTTTGGAGTGTGGAACTTGAAGAGCGATTTTTTCGTAGGAATAGAAAAATGTAGTCAAGACTCAAGACTATTCAATTATAATTAGCAAGGACCAGTGTAGTGCTCGATCTTTTGTAAAATCAAACGCTAGAAATAGCCAGAAATTAGTTTGAAAAGTTGCTTTGTATAGATTCACCTATCATATTTTGAAGGTTATGAATCAAGGGCCAAGAGAAAGATTGCACAAATCATAGGCCTCATACCAGCCTTCAAGACTGGTAAATTTGATAATGATAAAGGTTCTACTCTTGTCACAGACTTTGCACCATAGTCATGGTGGTGTATTACTATTGTGTGAACTTTAAGGAAACGCCTATAAGACTTGATAATGACTGTTAAAGGTACTGTTAAATATGTTTTTATTCAGTAGTCCAGTTCTGTCAATGTCGTTAAAAATATGTTTGTGGAGTTCGAACTTTAACTTAACATTAGCTGTGACTCCTAGGACTTTCGTATGCTCCTGATGTTATCGCATGAAACTATCAGGTAATTAAGACACTGTATTTAATGGTACAATAATGTATCAGAACACATACTAGTACTGTTCTACTAAGTGGTTGGGCAAGTGAATGTATTTAATTGTCATTAGCAATGCAGGGTGTTTACAAATCGGGTGATAATGAAGACAGTGTAAATGATTAACCAGACAAGCCAACCTTCTGCATAGCGTATATACACGATATCATAGTGCATAGCGTATATAAATTATACAGAAACCAGTAGTGTCTTAGCTATTGCTGACCGGCGAAAAATATACCTCCCGAAGGAAGCATAAGACCTACTGACCACCGGCAGAAAATTGTTCTTTCCATGTGCTCACCCACATCTCTCTTGGTGTGGGGAGGTACATTATTTGGCACCCTATACCAGTACCAGTACCTTGACCTAATTTCATTTGTACCTATTTTTTTAGAAACTTCTCAATTACCACCAAAAATGAGATTTAAATGCATTTAGCCTACCCATAAGTCGTTATGAGTAGGACGGAGCACATAAATCAAACAATAATCATTAGATGACCAGAACAATAGCAGTTGCTTTCCTGGCGCGATGTGTCAACAAGTCTGTGCAATGTAAATCACTTTCAAAATCTTCCACCTCAGTAAACAAACCTCTTCATCACTAAAATGACATGATTTGTCTCGTTCTGCTAATTTAACCTGCTAGAACATGGATTGTGCATAAACTTTGATTGTTAAAACGTTGTGTGGCGTTTGATATGTAGTTGTTTTACAGAAAAGCATTAAACAAGACGAGTCTGTTTCGAGAGTTCCGTCTAGACTGTAGTGATGTTCAGATTGTTTACCTGTCGGCATGACAATAAAATATCTACATTGTATAATACATATGTATTATTAATTAAGTTAGAATAGAACAATAGTATTTGTCAATTGATTAATGTCCATAAGGCAGCGTAGTGACAAATAGTGTTCAATTAGTGTTTACACAATAGTAATACATCGCCATGATGTATCGGGCAAAGTCTGTGACAAGAGTTGAATCTTAATTCAAGAGGGGTTGGTCTTACAGATGAACGAAAAGAAACGATGGCAACAGACAAGACATTATTATGGTATTGCAATACACCACCACGGATTTTTTTAGATCAAGAACAGAGTGCGGGGGTGCGTGTGGGGGTGAGGTGGGGTGTCATATAATAATGTTAGGTTGATAAAATATGGATTAAATACTTATTTAGCGGATGTATATGTCATGTAGCAACAAGGAAACAATAATAACATTGCGTTTGGAGTTTTATGTCATACAGCGACAAAGACAAAAATAATTGATAAGAGCTGTTGTTTTGTGACCAATCAATATTAATTTGAAGTAATTGTACCATATAAAAAGAAAGAAGGAATAAATATCAACTTTACTGTTAAATATTTACCTAGTAGGGATGTTTTTGACATAGTATAACATCAATGAGAGATAATATAAAGAAAGAAACTGAAATTTGTGTCTTACAGCGACCATTAAAAGCGAATGAAAACAACAGTGTCTCGTGACCATAGTAAGAAAGAAACAACTTATAACAACAACAATGTGCAATACTTACCTAGCCGTGATTTATGTGACTTACGTCAACAATGAGAGTTATGATAAAGATAGAAATGGAAGTTGGTGTCATACAGCGATAATTAAAGAATGTAATGAAAATAATATAGTGTTTGTGACCATAGCAAAAGGAAATAACTAAAGGCAACAGTTCCGTTTTGTTAGGATTTGTTGAATACATGTATTTCGTTTTTCCTTATGCCGCAAGAATAAAGTAATATGTTTATGATACTGTTTCAGTAATATGTGAAGTCAAGTAAATCTTCCCGAACAATAATTCTTTGAATAAATAGATAAATTACATGTATGTATTTTCTAACCTGCCTAGAATCTTAACACTTTCTATATTTTTTTAGAACCTTTATTACAACATCATTTGACAGATACAACTACATGTATATATACAAATAGTTATCAATAAAACAGAGACAGGAAAGTAATCCTGTCATAAAAGTGTACCCGCTGTGCCTAGCTATGCACAATGTATTATACAATCATACCAGGGGTCCATAAATCCGATAGCGCACACTATAAATTAAAGAAAAATACTTAAAAAATGCAAAACTTTTGGAAAAAAGTGCAAATGGCACCAAAACTTCATTAAGATATTTTAAATATAAAAAGTGCTCCGAAAACAAGAAACATACGACTTTTTCATGTCATTTGCACAAATTTGATCAAAGAAGCGGAAAGGCTTTATTTTTCAACTTATATCAGCGTGGGTATTTATTTCCCTTCTTTGTTTATAGTAGCGTGAGTAATCAAATAAAACCTTAAAAGGGACCAAAACTTTACAGTTTTACAAAGAATAAAAACAATCAAAAGAAAGACGAAAGTTTAAACTTTTTTGCATCATTTGCACAAAATTGATATCTTTAAAAATAAAAGAGTTATGACCGTTCAAAGAATTTTCCCCAATACTTTTCTATTGAAAATCGAATATCGACTTGGGATTATGTATGGGTCTAAAAGTTGGACATGATATCAAATATATAGTATGAATCACTGACATTCACAAAACATAAAACACTGTAAAACATAGTACTGATTCTAAAACGTACATCAGTTATAATCATCACAGACTAATAGATATGGATCATGTATTAACTTATACACGACTTTTGCAATTGCAAAGCAGGACCAATATGAATTAAGAAATGTTTACATGTATAAACTAACGAGACGAACTGTTTTGAAATCAGAAACAAGTACAACAAATGTAATAAACTTCATTGCTTTTACCAACTCAAACAATAACCAGACAATAGGGAAGTCGTTGTATCATGTCATCAAACATCGAAACATCAAACAATACACTAACTAAAATCGTCACGTTCGTGATCGATGTCTTGAAAGACTAGATGATAACATTCGCCACAGACACAAACATGCTTTTCCCCCATTGTGTTTAGACATGTGATCAATTAATTGCTGTTTAGTTAAAAAATTTGCATCACAATAGATACATCTGTTATCAAAAACATGGACCACTTTTGTGTGTTGTTGTAGAGAATGTGTTGTAGCAAATAATTCCTGACACCATGGACATTTCATTATCTTCTTTCTGCCTTACAAACTGCATCTGGAAATTAAAGAGGTTGATAATTATGTAAAAGTTAAATATTCCAGCGCTAAGAATTATTTTGCAACAAAAACAAACCATGAAGGTCATATTTGAATTAAAAAGACATGTAATTACATAGTTTGACTGCATTGTCGCAAGACTTGTAAAGGTTTAAACAAGTTCGATCCATGTGTAAGCCACAAAAGTGGGATCAATAGAAAGAGCTTATTACACAGCAATGGCGGGCGGGATAGAGATAATCGGCTCAGCAGAATGAATATTGCCCCGACAGCTTTAGCTTGAGGACTTCAATCAGATCAGGGTTGATCATCGCCATTTGGCCAAACAACAAATAGCATGTGTACATATGTGGATATAGGCATTCAATGCGGTGCGAATGCTGAAGAAAGCTACGATCATTCTGTGCTGCAAATATTTTATGAATGAACCACATACAAGACTTTTATGACGCAATGTTTTACGCGCTTTTATTCTGTGGGACGATAGTAACGAATGAGACCCTATAGGACCGTGATAACCGGCCCGAAAACTGCTCTAATGTATATAATTTTATTTAGTATCAAGGGTATTAATGAATAATAGTCCAGTGAGCATGCTTATATCGGATATATATCGGTAATGGTCGAAATATCGGCCAAGATACACGAAAGCGGTCCGATCTTTGTCAGATTTAAATCATGGCACATCAAAAAAGATCTTATAATGACACTTATTATGTCTTTTGCAGAAAAAAATGCTTTGAATACTTCACATAACAAGCATTAGACTAATTGTGTTTTAACGAAATCGGTAACAAGAATTGTCCGACATCGACCCGACAACCTCAAAATAAAATGAAATACAAAATGATAATAACAATTTACATGTATAGCTTGTTTTTTAAAAGAAAGATAGTAATTTAAGGTAGAAAGACTTAATTTGAGGAAACAAAACTCGTTTTAAAATAAAACCAATCAAATGCTTGCATTAATTTAGAGCTTGCCTAACGTTATGCAACACCCGAAAATTAAAAAAAAACGGAGTTGATTTTTTCAGGTTATTTTGATTAAATATATATTTCTCGTACATATTATATTGTTGTTGATTTTTTTATAAAGCCGTTTAGTCTCAAACAAATGACATCTTGTCATCTGGTCGATTTTATCAGGTTGTTTTGCATCAAACAAAAATTTATAGAACATAAATAAAGTTATCACAAACGTTGAAAAATGAGACATCGTAGTATATACAACGATCGCAATACAAGCGTGTTCCCATGAATATGTTTTGCACATACTGCCGAATAGGTTGTATGTTTGACAGGGACCTAAACGGCATAAAATCCAATTAAAATACATGTGATCACGTGCAATTACAATATATTATTATGTATATTCTACATAACGACATTGTCACCAATGTACACATATACATTAATTTTAACATCAAAAAGGAAGTGACATTGTCTGGACCTGTGAACATGAAAATGCTCTCTGTCATAGTAGTTTCTTCCACAACAGGCAAAGTTGTGGCGCCTGCAATGGCGACTATATCTACTTTTAGAGTTGAAATGCTTTCCACACTCACTGCATAAGAGAACATCTTCATTGTTGTTTTCATCTGTAATAAAGAAAACAATGTAGTCAGTGATTTTGAGTACCAAACTATGAATACCATTTTTGTTCCCCCTTAGTAGCATAAGATTTTGGTTCCCCCCATAGTAACATTTGTGTTTATTTTCAAGTATACATGATATGCTACAAAATAAAATGCAGTTTCAAATTATTTACAATAGTATACGTTTTAGAAAACTCTTTTAGTTTGATATTACATGATATACATCTATATATATATATATATATATATATATATATATATATATATATATATATATCTAAAATGGGACTTTAAATGGTCAATTTATAAAATGTTCCCCTTTAGTATCACGGAGTTTAATGAAAATTAATTCTGTCCACTTCGATTTTTTCTGCAGAGTGTTCTCGCGAACTACAGTCTTGACCCAGCATATATTGGTACCGATAGATCCAGAAAATTGTTGGCTAGAACATGGGCTACATGAAAAATTCGATCGAAACAATAAAATAAAGAAGAAACATGAGATTTACCTCTGTTCCGGTAGGCGCCACCATTACACTCAACGCTTTAGTATCATAACAGTAGACCACTCGATTATAGACCTTGTTCGTAACTAGTTTACTTTTTTAGGCTTACACTGGGTTTAATTTGGATTTTAGTACAAAATAAGTTTGAGTGAGCCGGAACTGGTCCTGAACCGGAACTGGTCCACTGACTGTATTGTATATAAAAACCCTGCACCTATGAAACACTAAACGTAGGTTTTGGCTTAGTTATTTTAAGAATTAAATCGAATATTTTTACTCTTTATTAATACATCATGACAAAGACTATTATGAATTGAGAAATTTATTTTCTAAATTGTGTCCTAAGCGATGATTCTGTGCCCTGTGGTGACGTACATTGTAGTTGGTCACGTGAACCAACCTGATTGGCTAGTCTGTCTTTCTCTCCATTTTGGGACTGACGGTGGGATGGATTTCATTTTCGGGTAAGTTTTTTTAAAATTTATCGATTATTTTTGTGATATATGATATATAACATGCTGATAATGTCACAAAAACCTGTAAAATTCGTAGATACGATGATTGTTTTGAGTCTGACTTGCTGCATAACCGAAAATGCGAATCTGAAAAATCACGGCTACAAATCATCTCTAAAAATGGCTGACATGCAAATTTGGAGAAATTAGAAAAATTGAAAATCCGAACCATCCTCCCTCATGATTGAATAATTTCAGTAAATTTTGTCTACAATCGAACATTTAGATCATAAACTTTCTAACAGTAGGTGGATTTGGAAGAAAATATGTTATTATGTTGGATTTGGCATCGTTTCCATTTGGAGTTGAACATGGTCAGTGCGAAATTTCCTGGGCGCACGTGCAATAAGCGTGTGTTGGTGTGAACTTATTTGGGTTTTAGCAAAATTGCTCTACGAATTTAATGGCTTCCCCTCACCATGCGGGGGGGGGGTCCTGACCCCCCCTAGAATTTGGAAAATGTACCTGTCCATTCGTGTATTTCTTGGCTGTAAGTTATTTTTAAGTATGAAGCAATTGTTAGCATGAAGCAATTTTTCTCGGTGCTTAACAAAGATTTAATGGTTATGTAGATTTTATTATCAATGCATTTTTTCTGTAAAATGTGCAATGTGGTTGTGGTTCGAGGTTCAGACCCCCCCCCTAGAAACGTTCGGACCCCCTTTAAAAAAAAAATCCTGGATCTGCCCCTGCTCACAACTTGTATGATATAAGGTGTGTTAGGGCAAACTACTTAAACGACAATTGTTGAGGTGCTGAAACAAATTCTTATTTCTTGAAATAACTTTGGCATTTCCTGCTGTTTCACCCATCAAAGAGAATGGAACACAACGGGTTGCTGCATGGACATGTGAGCTATGTTATTTCATCCAGGCACGCATCTATGCCGTTTTTGAGATTACGCACAAGTGCTAGGGGGTCGGGGAGCATGCCCCCTCCCTGCAGTTTTTTCCCACCACATTGGCAAATATGCATTTTGGTGATACTTTGACCACCAATTGTATGCTAATTAGACAACAGAAATACAACTCGTTTCATCCTAATTTCATGAAATCGGCAGTTTCATACGGGCAAATAAAAAGTAACCCGGGAAAGGCATCCAATTTTTCGGCATTTTTTGCACTTTAAGATTTTTTATTTCTGGAATCGAGGTTACGCACGTGCGTAAAGTGCGTAATGGCAGATACCGGCCTGATTTCATCCCATAGAAAGATTGAATTTTGAGTCAAAATTAGCAAATGTCCTGATAAGTTATATCAACTATAATTATCAAGTTAGTTTCTTATTTGCAAAAGGGAGACTTAGCTTTTTTTCCATTTAAGTATAATCTAATAGCCGAGTTGGCTCTATCAAGTTGGAAGTTTTCCCATTGTAATCTGTGTTCAGCTCAGGCACGTATCTGCCATTACGCACTTTACACACGTGCGTAATCTCGATTCCAGAAAACGAAAATCTTTAAATGCCAAAAAATCTTAAGAAAATGGATGCCCAACCCAGGTAAGGCATTATTAGACTCTACTGTGATAACTTTACTCTATTAAAATGTCATACAAAATGAGTCATATGAGCAATACACAAATTAATGACAATATCTCCTTGTGCACATTCTGAAACAATTCAATTTTAATTTTCTGGGGAAGGGCATGCCCCCTGACTCCCTAGCATTTGTGCATAATCCCCAAAATTACCTGGATACGCGTCTGGTTCAGCTTGAACTTGTAAGTCTTTTTCTAACAAGAATGATGACTTACTATCTGGTGCACTGTAAAAGATTTGTTTACCTCATCAGGTTATTGTTGTAAACATGAGAAAAGCTCATAATCACCTTATTCTTTATCATGCAGGGCTTTTTCAGAGGGTTTTAGGAAAAAGGCCCCTGCCCAAATTGGGAATTTTTAACGCTGTAAATAGTCCAATTTGGGAAAAAAATATCGACAAATCAACCCAATATGGAAATTCCATCATTAATTTTTCTGCATTAAATCTTTTTTTATGCCTTGCTTTGGTGTCTCTGAAAGTGTTGCAGTGCTCTTAAGGAGTTTGTTCAGACAGTTCAATAAGGCATTCAAAGCAAATTCTCATGTAATTATTATTTTTACATGAACTCACATGGTCTCTTTTGTAGAAGCAAAAGACGTTCAAAGGGAATTATAAACAAGATAGGGATTTTTTTTCTTGAAATTGGGAAAAATGGTCATTATTTGGCATTGGGAATGGGGCCCATATTCGGCCCTGTGAGATAGGCTGAAAAGACCTGTCATGCATTGTAGTTTTGATTAATCTTTTCAGATGTTAATGCACATTAATTATGGCGTATTGATTGATTTGTTTTCAATAAATGGTGACTTGGACATTTATGGTTCTGGAATCCTGATGTACATTATCATCAACTATATAGTATCAACTGTGCATCTTGTACAAGACATGACAGGGGTAAGCACTTTGATTCTTACATCACCTTATCCATGTTCAAGTTTCTCCATAGCTAGCTTTAGTCAATGGACCACAATAGAAGTTATGGCTTGTTCTTTTTTGTCCTAACACTGGTGTTTGATGTGCTTGTCATAGCAATTTGTCATATGCTGTGATAAAATGTTCTCTGTTGTAATTTTCGTGTACACTAGACCCAATAAGTATTATAATTTACTCAATTTGATAAGTTGGTATTTTTGTTCAGAGGATGGCATTTTATTGCTAGTTCTCCCCAGGAAATAGTGGTTTGGTGAACTGTGTACTTAGTATGTAACAATATCAAGATGCTGATTTATGGCACACAAGAAAACCAACAAACAATTCAGTTTGAAGTCATATCCAAAGGGAGATAATTTAATGAAAACTGTAATTTGTGGAGAAAAGACTGTTTAGACTAGATGATACAGTTATTGTTTGTGTCAGAATTTCAATAAATTAATCTTCACCGCAACTTGTCAGAAAATCTGTCTCTGTGATCAACATTAGAATTACACAACTATAAGAAATAAAAACAAAAATTAATGTTCTTGTTACAAGGAAAACAAATCAATGATTCTTTATTTCAGAATGTTACTGAGGATAGTTATTCCATGTAATGTTTAGGATTGGGTTGCGACCAGTGACATAGATCAAAGTGTATTACAGCTAAGTGGATTTTTTTAAAGTATATTTATTTATATGTACTGAATATCGATATCTTTAAGAGTTTGTTTTCTTATGGATAATTTGTTTTGTTGGTTTTAAGGCCATAGAGACACATTTCATTTGTTATATCACGCCAGTCGGACAACCTACTCAACAAAAGGCTAAATCTTTGGATTTAGTTATTAACCAGTTTCTAGGAGCATACTTTCGTAAGTGACGGACAACTGCCCTAGATGTCATTTAATGTCTGTGGACGAAGTGCGAATGGTCATAGAAATTATTTCATGATCAAACTCAAGGAAAGTATGCTGTTGGCTGGGAATTGAACCTGCTGCCCCTCCATTGGTAAACTTGTGTGCTACTGACTTGAGCTAGTGCGATGAGCTATAGTTGAATTACCTTTTACCTATTTGAACATAGAAACCATTTTCTGTTGGCAATCAATGACTTTAACTACTAGGCTGTCAACAATTTCTGACTCTTTGAAAGTTTAATGTTGCTCTGAAGTTCAATTATTGTACCGACCAAATCACATATAGAATCATTAGACAAAAATAAACTAGTTTCATCTACTCCCATGTAGCCTAGAGACTTACTTCTTAAGTTCTCCAGTGCTCTTTTTCTTCTCATCTTTTCAAACTTTCTCCTTTTCAACGACCATACATATTTTCATATTTTATACAAAGGAACTCAGGTGTCCGAAGTAAACTTTCTAATAACATTGTTGTTGATTTTCAGACAAACCAACTTCAGGATACTGATGCTGTCATTCTGAAAAGAGTTCCATTCTGGGACCAACATGATTGCAGTCTTATATAGTGTTTGTGCAATCTGTACAAGAATATTGTATAAAAATCTATCTGTTCTAGTGTAAGATGTTATTTTTTCTACATTTTTACAAAACTGCGATGTGTCTTATGTATTTAAATAAGTTTAATTAATTTATGATATTGTCCATTAAATTGAACTTTCATTGGTTGTTTAAAGTTCATAGTAAAGGTCAATATCACTTATCTACTCTCATTAAACAGGGTTCGTACAGTCTTGAAATGGCCCTAAATTTTAATGATTGTCTTGAAAAGGCCTTAAATTGCATGGATGATCCTGAGAAGCCCCTAAATATCTACTGTTTGCCCTGAATTACTATTTGAAGGCCCTAAATTTACAGGGTGTCCACGGACTCTGGAAAACAGGGAAAACAGGGAAAATGCCAAAATAAAATTCCCTGAATGGAAAAATCAGGGAATTTAAAAATTTTGCTTAAAATCAGGGAATTATCAGGGAATTTCACAACCAATTGAAAAATAATGCTTTTTGTCTGACTGGTTCTGTCTTTGATCAAGTTTATTTCTTGCGCAGTACTTTTATCATTTGTCAATTGTATGAAATTCAATAATTATTTTTCTATTAAATTCATCATGGAATTAAGAAAACAGTTGTTAAGGTGACATTTTCACAAACCAGATGACAGATAAATGAAATAAGTGACTCTTATTTTCAAATGTTCTGAAAAATGCATTAAAATGTACTTCATCCATCACTTATTAAGGTTAATAAGTCACAAGTTATTCATAAAACAGGACTGAAAACACTAGGAACAATAGACATATCACATGATATGTACATTATATCTTATATTTAAATTGGATGTTTATATAGTACAAATATTCTCATCAGGGAGCATTTATTCTAATTAGCAAATTTACAATGAAAATGATAAACTGTAAAAGCATGGCTATCATTCTAAAATGCATGGTATTTTGGTCAAAATGTAACTAATAATATGCCTTACGAATAATGAATGCTGCCAATCAAAGTTTTAAACCGTGAGAATGTATGCAACCAATTTTTGTAATACACCAAAATGATACAAATACAATGAAATTATTTCATTTGCATATTTTTTGTCTTGCAAAAACAATTAGATATCAGTAAATAAACTTGTTTAGACATTTACGGACATGTGTTTCACTGATCAGCATTTTCCAGAATAAAGCATACCTGATTGTTAATACATGTATTATTGTATGATATAGGGGGGGGGGGGCTTATCTTTACAATACAATCACATCATAGAATGATTATGTAGCTAAAATGTTCATATCAACCTTTTTTATTTACAAGAGAAGTTCAATAAATAGTAAATAAATACAAAGTGGTGAAGATTTAGCAATACAGGGATAATATAATTTTTAGCTCACCTTTTTAAAGAAAATGAGAGCTTTTATTGTCACCCGAGCGTCGGCGTTGCAAATCAAATGAGGTTTTTACAAATTAAATAACTTCAATACTATCAAAGATATTCAACTCAAACTTGGACACTTGGATCTTTTTGTACTTCATTTACCTCATAACACCGATTTGCAAGAACTGAGAAAAGCAGAGCATGCTGTCTTACAGACAGCTCTTGGTAGTACAAGTATGCCTTGCCATGATCAGGGAATAATACCGTTACTTCAGGGAAAAATCAGGGAATTATCAGGGAATTTCATTTAAGAATTTCCGTGGCCACCCTGATTTAGTTAGGAAACTATTTGGTTAGTTAATAATCTAAATGATTTATATGGCAATTGAGCGCCAAAATTAATACTTTCTTAATAACATATAATTCGGAATTTTGGTGTATTTACTTAGCTTTGTCTGGTTTCCATACGGGAAAAATCTGAGGCATCTGAATTAAGTGTTGTTATGCTTAATGAAAATAAGCTGTGAATTTAGTATAAGAGGCCCTGAGAAAGCCCTAAATTTATGTATGCGAAGTGTGTATGAACCATGTTAAAACTGCAGCATGAAGTAACTTTTTATATAGTGTTGAATAAATCAAAACTCCTAGTGTTCATGGTTTCATGATTAGTGTTGCCAGCATTCTATTAATGATTCCATTTAACTTATTTAATAAATAATTAATTGTTTTTCAGGATTTTAACAAAATGATGTCATAACAAGCAGTTTAAATCTTTCCAAGGAACATAATTCACTGGACTTCTTGAAGGAGAGAGATGGAAGACCTACTTTGATTGGACCAGCACAGTGACAGAGAAGAAAAACACGCTAAGATCTTTACATTTACTTCTAGTTTTTTACCAAGTCAATACTGTCTTTACATAGTGATAAATGTTGACCCCCATTTTCAAAATGGTTACTTTACTATATTTAAAGGATAGTTTAGATATATAAAGTGATCATTTTTCCCACAAATCTGACTTCATTGAAATATCTGTTGGCCATTTTTTACCATTCCAATATATGGAAACTTGAAGGTTAACTGGTACTGTAATTGTTGTCTACTCATGTAAGTCTATATGTAAATGTATAGTTTAAGGTAATGGCACGAGAGTTCTGGTTCATGTTGCAAGTTTTCATGGTTTGGTGTAAAACTGGCTAGAATTTAGTTTCATTGAAGTCTGGTAGTTGGCTAGATTAGTTATCAATAGTTATTATAATATAGATAGGACTTTTTCTTTAGTCATTTTCTTTAGTACAAAAATCATTGAATTTCTGAAAAATGTGTTTGTACTGACTTTACAGATTAGCAGAGGTAAAATGGTTCTCCCATTTTAGTTTTGTATATCATGTCACATTGCCATTTTGGATTTTAGATTCATTTAACTTAAGCATAATTTCAATGATAACTATATAAAAGAAAGTGAAAAAGTCCATATTTAGATCATCTACTTTTCCTTGTTTACGCTATATATCTTCATTGAAGTTTCTGAACAACCGGGCCATTTGAACTCATTTTGATTTATTTTAATTGTTGATCAAAAACACTGCATTCATATATGTTTGTGCAAGTAGCATAAGTTCTTGCTATCCATTGTCTAGTATTTATTTTATTGTAGAATTAATTTGATATTTGTGTTCCTCACTTTAATTATATAATTGTCATGAACTCGAGTTACATTTCTTACAAGTTTAAAGAATATATTGAATTGATTTACTATGATTATTTCTATCAGGACATTAATGGTTTATAGCTCACTCACATTGACCTAAGACTAGGTTTACAATATCAATATCACATTAGATAAGTTTGCCTTAGTGTTTTCACTGAATAATTAGTTTTTGTATTCATTTGTCTCTGGTCAACATGTACAAGCTATATTTTTTATAAAAGTTGGAGGAAAAGTATGATGTATTAAGGAAGAGGTATGGAATGCCATTGTTCAATTACTCTGACACTATTGGCTTTGAAAATTCAATTTTGCTAAATTGATTTGTTTTGGAATGAATTGTAGTTGTATCTATATGACCTTTTAAAGGCATAGAGGTGTATTTTGACAGTTATAATTTTATATTGAAAAAAAAAACAGTTTTAAACTTTAAATTGAACATTGAACTTTAAAAATTGGGACTAAGGTATGTTTGTTTCATTTATTCATAGTCAGTGGTAGAAAACGTTGGCATTTCCACACCTCAGTGTAATGTTTATGACTCCTTACCCAATTTACTTGTATAAGTCTATATGTTAACATTAGTATGTTTCAGAATTTTTAATTGTGTCTATTAAGTCAGATCTTTGGTTGTTGATAAATTACTGAACAATCTTCATTGCAAACTTGAGTTGATACCAATTTACCATTTTATATGATTTTATGAGATTCAATATTGAACTTATATTCTAAAATGTTTTGCTCCATAGTTTGGATGCTAAACTTAAATCTTGATTTTTAGGTGTAAAAATGATAACATTTTGTGTACAAAGAGTTCCAGATAATTCTACTTTTTTGGCTATATCAAAATAATTTAACAGACCTGCATATACATGAGTGAATGTCTTGGGTAAGGAGTCTTTAAAATTTAGTACAATCTAAAGTTTATTGAAAAACTGTCATGGAACACACTGTTTACAAGAATTGACTTTGTTATCTTTGGCTTTTGAAAATATCAAACTTTTGTCATGAAAAAAATATCAAACATTACTAGTGTATCATAAAAACAAATTGTGTAAATTGGTGTGTAAGACAGTTTTTGTTACAGGGCTCAATATTAAAGGTCGTCCGATTGCCTCTGACTACCTATATATTTGGGTTTGGGTTAATACTAGTAAACATTTGGTAAACATCAGACATGTGAAAAAGAGCTGGTTGTCCAACTGGGCAACCTACTCTGAGAATTTTATGTATTTTTGTTGTTGGGTTAAATACCTTAGCAACTCGCTGTACAAATCCGGGTTAATAGCGCAGTTGGTAGCGCGCCGGGATTTGGAATCTAGTGCCCGGGGGGGTGGGGGTTTGAATCCCACCCCGGGAGGTTATACCCTTCCATGAAAATTTGATAATTATGTCGATTTTCCTCCATTGATTTGATAATATGGAGAAGTTTCCGGCCTTGTGGAAGGGTAGGTGAGTACTGGTTGTAGACAATGGTCCAGGAAAGCTAGGTTAGGTGTGCTGGACGCGATGAAATGACGTAAATTGTGTTGATACAGCGTAAACTCAAATAAATAAATAAATACAACTCATTGTACAGGTCAGTAAACTGCGGTCAGTCAACCTACTCACTGTTCCTGGAAAGGCTAAATCTGTGGATTTAGCTGCTAATCAACTACTAGGCACATACTTTTGTCAGTGGCTGTCAACTGCCCTACATGATTAAGAATCAGTGGTAGGAGTAAGAATGGCTGTAAAAATAATTTCATGACCAAGCTCCACGAAAGTATACCTTGCCCAGGAATTTAACCCATGACACCTTGATCAGTAGACTTGTGTTCTACCAACTGAGTAAGCGAGGGGGGGGGGCTGATGAGAATTAATGTTGAGTCCTGTGTTATATAGTTTATTTCTATTATTATTATCTATATTAGTACATAAACCTTCATTGTTATACCCTGGTGATCAAGCTTCTAGAAGAAAAGCATCTCGGTATAACAATGATTAACTTATTAGTTTTGTTTTATCATCAACCATTTCTTCACTTTAGCTATTCTTTAGCATACATTGTTTTAGGCCTTTACAGAGTTAGGTTTCTGGTTTTACCTACCCAGAAAGTAGGGTTAGTGGAAAGACACTGGTTTTAAAAATAATTTTATTTTGTCAATATTAACTAGTAAATCTGTCTGTGTGTAGATTCTTGCTTATTTGTGTGATGTTTGACATCAGATATGTGTATCCATGGCTCATCTCACGGACCCTGGTAAAAACCTAATAGTTTGTATGGGTACGCAAAAGTTTGTACGGGTCCTTGCGGAGTTTGATCGCATGGCGCCCGTATGGTGCCCTCACGGCTATTTTTATGTTTATGGGACTGTAGCTTTAGTGTTCAAGATCTTTTATAGGCTCTCAATTTTCTTCCATTCATGATGTAGACATTATTTTCTATATATTATGTGAAGTATTGGAATACCCATTAGTTACATTATTGTTAGTTGACTACATGTATATTGTTTTTTTTCTCAATTGTCAAATTTTGAAAATTTCTCCATGACTATTGATGTGTAAAAATATTTCTTGTTAAACAATCATGATATTTAGTTAAGTATGTTTTAAGGTAGGATTTAATAGACAAATAACTGGGCCGTTAAATGTGTGCTTGCTTCAGTTTATGATTTTTACTTACTTAATATTTATAAGAAAAAAATATTTCAGTCAGATGAAATTATTCAAATTTTGACATATGAGAAAAACAGACGACAGTTTCAAGTTACTGATTGATTTGAACTTAGCATCTCTAGTTCAACAACTTTACTGACTTTACCATGAATTGAAAATATTTTTTTTTTACCACTAGACAAATATAACTATGTGTCACTGTACCATATACCATTTAGGACCTTTATCTTGTGTATAGATACTTGTAGATCATGTATCATACATTGTATATTGAAGATGTGAAGGCTTTATTAGTGACCCATCAACTTTATTAAAATATTTAGGAACAGGCTTGTTTTAGCAGTTATAACTTTGGATTGGTAATCATTGGATAGTCAGCTCTGTGTTGGTTCAAATCCCATAAAAAAACATACCCTGTTGTTTTCCTGAGTAAGAAACTTTATCCTACTAGTTCAGTACTGGGGGAACAGGAAGTGGACTTGAAAGTGATTTATTTAAGTTGTAAGAATTTGTTTCACAATCAAGCTAAATTAAATTATTGGGTGATGAGTATTGCTCAAGCCCTTTAATAAAGTATTCTGTTCCATTAAAAAATAAAAAATAAAATAAAAATATATATATATATATATATATATAAACTAAAATTGAAGTATTTGACTAACAATTGTTATGACAGATATGTTATAAGTAAGCTAGCTACTAACATTCTACAGGACTATTGAAAGATGAGAAGCTGGTATTCAGGTATGAGTTCTAGAAAACTAACATTTTTTTTGGCTACAGTATTTTTAGTGTATAAATCTATTATGTCTGATAGAATATTACTTAAAATGATCAAGATGTGTAAGATGTCATTGGATTCTGTTTTTAATAATTGTCTTTCAAAAATCATTAGTAAATAATTTGCATGACAACTTTAATTCACACAGTCAAAAGTGATAGGATTCATTTGCAACACTCTGAAATGATTCACATTATATGTAACCAGGCAGTACTCACTGTGCAAAATATAGAAATTACCTGATAATAAAGATTTATACACTTAAATGTTCTTGTATTGGGACTACCTAAAGTTTAATGCTTTTGTATCATAGGAAGGATTAATGAATAAAAACCTGTCATAGAATTAAATTAAGATATATAAATTTTCTTACAAAGATTGAGTGACATTTTGGTCTTATTACATTATATACAATTAATTTATGTTACAATTTTAAGATATAATTTAGGTAGTCGCTTTATTAGAACTGTACTGTAGTTGAAGTCATGAAAGAGGATTTGTAATGCATGTGAATTACATATCATCTTTCATGATACTTAACCTTAGTTATATAGCCAACTACCAACCTTTTGTATACACATTTATCATTATGTAACTGTCAGTATTTGACTTGGATATTTTTAATTGTATTTGTTTGCATTTATGTATTTTATATCACAGTATCTTAACTTGAAGAGGGGAAATTCATTCTAATTGTTAGGTTTCTTATTTGTTTGTTTAAACTTCATTTTGTCTTGCATTTATCAATCTATCATTAATACTTATTTGGTTACTTGTCTGATGCATTTCCAGAAAACAAGCTTAAAGAAAGTTAGGATAGATTTCAAAATCAAAATTTGTTTGCTACAATGTATGGCCAATAGGGGGGAAGGGTGGAGGGAACTTCGGTGGCAGTAGTGTCAATAGACTAGCAGTTTGACTTGTCAGTTATATATAAGATTCCGGCGAGTTTGATGTTGGATAACCATTAGTATTATCCCGAAATATTTTAGTCAGTAAAACTTTTATTCAATTCTGTTTGGGGGGTGTACAGGGGATCTGGCTCACTGTTAATAGTTCATCAGTTCTCATTACAATCAAGCCTCGTACATTCTAAAGTCTCTCTGACTGCAACAATTGTTGCATGGTGGTTGAAACTGCTATTATTGTGTAGTCATGGCAACAAATTAAGATAAGTTGTGGGAATAACACAACTTAGTCTCCTGAGGTCTTCCTATATTTTTAGGATGTTTTCAGCTGTTTAGATTTTAATAATTTGTTCCCAAGAAGTGACTTCAAAGTTTCTTTATAGCTGACATTGAGTTTCTTTAACTATGTATCCTTTGTAGAAACTTTGCAAAGGGTATTGTTGCAATTGTTTGACAATATCACCATGGAGATGCCGAATTTGAATTAACAGAAGTATAATATGAGTTGTAGCAATGTTGAAGTTATTGCAGTAACATTGTCTTAGTAAGAAAGTCTCATTTAAGTTTAATTTATCTCCAACAGCAAGGGTGAAATTTTAATGCCGTGTACTAAGATATGAAAATCCCAACTGATTTATTGGGTGAACCTTGGTAGCACTAATATGATCTCTTCACTAGAAATTTAGAAAACAAACAATTTAAAAAAATGTATCCCTAGACTTAGGATATTTAGTTTCAAAGAAGTCAGCATGTCAGTGAGTAACAAGCTGCTGAGATCTAATCTAAATGAGATTTGTTGAATTCTGTTGAACAATACAGTGAGCTAGATAAGGAATGATTTCATGGTTTCATCACTGCATCTCATCTAGTTTTTGATTTCCTTGTGTGAGGAGTTAGTTAAGTTTACCTCATTGTTTGCTTAAAGTTAGAGTGCACTATCTTACCTTCTATCATTTTACTTATTAAGAAACTGAAGGTTCTGTTGTGGTCAGGTTTGCATGGTCACAATGAAAACTGACATGATGTACCAGTAGCATGTTCGTGGTTGTCATTGGCAACCTCGGTACATTCTTCTGTTACACTCCAGAAGTACTGTGGGCAATTTGACTGGAGAAATCTCGTTTTCATGAATATGCATGAGGCAGGCCATGTTTTTTCCCCACAAATTTGGGAAAATGACCCATACCCCTAGAATTGGGAATTTTATCGGCAATTAGGTTTAAATTGGGCTAAAATGTCATGCAAATTTGATAACAAAAGTGGATTTAATAAAATTTAAGTTTTTAGTTTCATTCTTAATTAATTTTATTAGTTAATTAAAAAGAAAGATTACTGGGATGACTTATTTAAGCTGAAACATATTTACAGCTGTCTTTTTTCAAAAAAATTTTTTTTTCAAGTTATATTGGAATTTTAGATGGAAATTTGGGGAAAAAATATGATTTTAGATTGGCAGTATAGCCCATAAACGGCTAAAAAATTGACCAAAAAAAAACTGGCAGGGGACACCAACCTCTTTCCAATGAAATCAGATGTTACGATTAAATACTGTTCAATAACAAGGACATCATACTGGGATTTTCTTCACCTGCTTTAGAAATATCACTCACGGAGGCTGCCATTTTGAATGGTAAACCAAACCTTAGATATAAAACGTAATTCCATTGGCTTAATTTCTGCATTGGTTTCCTTGTAGAACCAATGGAACTGCCTCTTTATTATTCATGATATTCCTAACCAAATAGCCCACTGTACATAACACAGCATAACAGAGAAATTATGTATCGTGGGATAACCGACAATGGAAAAAGCATTTGCCTAATGTAATTTAACTCTGGTCTGTAGTGCAGATGGTAGAACGCCGGGATTTGAAACCTCATGACCCCAAGGGTTTACGGGTTTCAAATTCCATCCAGGGAGGCTATACCCTTACATGAAAATTTGACAATAATGACAATTTTCCTCCATTGATAAGATATATGGAGAAGTTGCTGGCCCTGTGGAAGGGAAGGTGTGTACTGGTTATAGACAAGGGCCCCGAAAGCTAGGTTAGGTGTGCTGAACTCTGTAAAATGACCAAAATTGTGTTAATATAAATCCAATTAAGAAATAGTAAGATTGTGGTCAGTAGCTTCTGCTTTAAATATTGTCATCTTAATGCATATACAGCTTAGTAAATGTTGCTTGTCCATGTGTAGTAGAGGTATAATACGGCAACTGTACTTCCTTGCCTTCAAGCTAGTGTTTATGGCTGTTTATGAATGGAGTGGTCCTGGGTTAGAATCTAAGATAGGGCCATGGAATTTATACTGGGTTACTAGCATACAGCGCAGGAAACTAGATCTTTATTCTCTGTTACGAGTAAAGCCAATGCCTTAAACATCATCCCTATCGATTGTTGTTTTATAGAAATGAGAAAATTATCAACTAGCCTGACTATGACATTGTATTTTCACTTGCTTGCATCAATTTTGTTAGTTCCAAGCTTCAGGCTGATGGGCTAACGAGATGTTTTTTTTCTAAAATGTAGCTAGAAATCAAAGTGATATGTAAAATATAAAATGTGATTAAAATGGAGATAGTGCACTCAAATTTTAAGCTGATACTTATTTTGGCGACTTAAATGTAGGGATCCCTGTGTTGGATTTCTTGTTTCCTGCATTGATTCTGGCAAGTTTTAGTTCTGTTTTTCATATTGCGGATTTACAGGCTATGTGTATACTAAATGCTGTTGTCTGTCAGCATGTTAACAAGTGGGAATCATAATTAACTAAGCAAATACAAAGAATAGAAACTATAAAAGCTATGATTTGCTGTAAGTTTTGTATCTGATGGTTATTTGTCATTAATGACTTGTGTTATTATTTTCTCTTCAAATTCCTAACGTAAAAAAATCCTGTGTAATCTCCTGTAGATTAGGGATGAGACGATATGATAATCACAAAGTATGATATGTATAAACCTATTGATCTGAAAGAAGAAGATATAAATTCTTCAGATACCATGTGTTATGGGTAATTATAATAATTGAAAAAATACAAAAATTCACATTTTAATTTAAAGATAACCACAACAGAGGAATGCTTCCATTAGTCAGTTTTACAAATATATTAGCAATAAGGATCACAAAAAAATTAGATGAAAACAATTTTTTTGTCAAGTTCTATACAAAAAAACAGTGCACAGTTGATGTTAAGTTCTGTGTAAGAACACTTTGTAGCCAAACATATTGTTACTGTATTGATATATTTCCATATCGTCTCATCCCTTCTGTAGGTAGGATACTTTGATACTTAACCTTTTATTGGGAGAGTTTCTTTGACAAAATATGACTCTGATGAGGGTGGTTCTAGCCCATTGTGGAGAATGTCTTCTGATACAAGAGGGCTTTTATGTTTTGGGTCAGGGTAGTCCTAGCCCATTGCTGACACAATGTGGTGATGAAATCATGGAATCATTCTTTTCCCCTTCAGTTTGTAATGTTTGAGATGCAGATCCCATTTAGAGTATAGTCTAGATTAAGAACCTGGACTTAACATAAGTTATTGTTGTACATGTGTACAGACACACTTGTTAGGCTTTATTCCATGTGCATGTTGTCTGTCAATATGTCATCACTGCAAACATCTGTACAGTAATCTGCCACAACTTGTTGTGGCCTTAAGTTTATTTATATTCTCTGTAATCAAACTAATGATGAATATTAAATGTCAGTGATTACAAAAATATCCCGATGAGAGATGCATGGGCAGCTAACCAATATATGTTTGTTGCATTCTGTTTATTTTGGTTTCTCCTTTTTGTTGGAAAAGAAAGTTGTATAATAATGTCATTTTTATGCAAAAATGAATATAAATTAAATAAGGTCCTAAAAAGTGATCAAACCTGGGTCAATAGCGCAGTTGGTAGCGCGCCAGAATTTGGATACTTGTGCCTGAGGAGGTGTGGGTTCGAATCCCACCCGGGGAGGTTATACCCTTCCATGAAAATTTGACAAAAATGTCGATTTTCCTCCATTAATTAGATAATATGGAGAAGTTTCCGACCTTGTGGAAGGGTAGGTGAGTACTGGTTATAGACAATGGTCCAGGAAAGCTAGGTTAGGTGCGCTGGACGCCGTTAAATGACCTAAAATTGTGTTGACACGGCATTAACTCCAATAAATAAATATATAAAAAGTGATCAGAATTTATCCATGTTTTAATCTAAAAATTTCTGTTGTTAAGTAACATAACATCATTACATGAGTTATAATTAATTTTAGTCTAATATTTAAAACCTTGCATTAGAATGTATGGTCCAGGAAAGCTAGGTTAGGTGCCCTGGATGCCGTGAAATGACCTAAATTGTGTTGATACTAGAGCTGCAACGATTCACCGGAAAGTCGATTCGATGCTTTTCTTCCGATTCGATTTTTTTTTATTCGATTCATCTATTAGAATAATTTACTCCAAATATGCATTTATACATTTATTTGAGATTAAAACTATTTATTATTGATAAAATAAAAGTGTTACTCAAATTAAATTCACATGAAACCCAAAAATCTGCTAAGTACGAAATGGACTGGGTACGAATATAAAGGTCGCGAAAATGTATCATTAATGTAATATCAACTAAAACTAGGGCTGCCTATCGTGGCCAAGGTCGCGATACGATACGTATCGCGATATTTGCCTCGCAATAACGATATTATTTGCGATACGATGTAAATTGGGTATAAATGCATAGACAAATTATGATATTATTATCAAACAATTATAAAATTAAAAAAGCGATAGGGTGGGTCGCGAAAAAATAATGATTAAAGGAATTTTATTTTTACGAAAGGAATACCACATTATGAATAATAAAATACAAATAACTTTATTTGTTGTAAAATAATGACGAAGTTGTTTGTTTCTAGTGGAATTTAATGAATTAGTTCATTAAAAAATCAACTAATTATGTCTATTTAAACTGCCACACAACGCTAATAATTGATAACAATTATCAGCTTATCGGCAAACATAAAAGAAAGTGTTATCATCCTCAATCAATGTTCACCAAAGTTTGTCACGTGTTTGTTAATTGCAACCGTTTGATTACATAATCAATTTTATCGAGCCGTCATATATGTAGCACTATTGATGTTTAGATGACCCCTTACACATAAGTCATATTGTCTATGATTGTTACAAGTGTGGATAAAAATTTAATGCGTATTGCAGACTCTTGGCCGGATTTTTAGCGTTCAAATAATAAATTGCTTGTAACTGCAATTTTTATGTTCAATTATCCATTTTTAGTAATATTGCTATTGAAATTGCTACCAGACATTCGGTCTTGCGATCCGTACCTTTAAAATGAACCATCGGTGTTTAAGATGGGCTCGGTCTTCGGCCCGGTAGCTAGATTCGAAGACTGAGGTACCCGTTTAATTTAGCAAAATAGATGTAACGAAACCAAATGGCATAGAATATATGAAAAGTTGTCAAATTCACGATATAGCCATATTTTTGGCGAGTGCGCCCGACGGGCCCAATAATAGACGATTGATATTGCGCCATTTGCGTTCATAAGGGGCCAATGGCGCGCTCTAGATTGAACACTGAGAAAAGATTGCAATTGCACATTAAATGCTATAGATACAAATGTATACAGTATATTTCGCTTTAACTGATTTCTTGTAAACTAAAAGGCCCTCTGAATTGCGATTTTTTAGGACGCGATTCGATACACCCGTATCGGACAGTCGCGAATACGATCTCACGATGCATCGGTGAATCGTTACAGCCCTAACTAAAACGTATATATATGTACAACATGAAACATAAATTGTAACAGAATATGCAGCTCTTAATATACTGCAGATAACACCTTGCTATTTGATTTAATAAAGGGAAATAACCATTGCGGGGAGTTAGTGTCTTTGGCGCCCTTTTGCTTTTATGCTTATAACTTTTGTAGATACGTCTAAAGGTCAGTATCGAATCGAAATCGAATCGCTGCCCTCGCGGTCGAGTTTCGATGTATCGAATCGAATAATTGCAGCCCTAGTTAATATGGCGTTAACTCAAATAAATAAATAAATTATATGTCAACATAGCCATGTGAAAAGCTAGTTGTTATTCATATTATTCTTATTGAAGTCCAAGTAATATTAATAATAACATGATAAAACCCTGCTGATTTAAATAAATATAGATTACTATTTTATTAATAGTGATAAATTATAATGATAAGAAATAATAATATAGACTTTATTTAACAATGGCTACACATTTTGATGAATCCAATCTTCCATGTGGACCTCTGATAAAACTTGTACAAGTTGTTTACAATATTTACATTGAAAACATCTAATAAATTCATAAATTGAATACAGAAGTATTGTTCTAAGTATCTAAATACACAGGGTAAATGTATGTGCCACTGACATTGAAATAAGATTTAACAATACATTTTATATCATTAATATAAACATTGCAGTTACTTAAGATTATTAAGTACAACAGTAAATTAAATCAATGTCTATATTTTAATAATTAAAAGTATTTGTTGTCCAAAGACATAAAATTCAGTACTGAGTTACCCAGCCACCCTTTATACAGTAGAACCTCTGTATAATAATACAGTACATAGAAGTTGAGAATTTTGCATGTTGTGATAGTGGAAAGTTGAGAAAACAACACAAAACTTGATCACGAAAAATCCCATACAATAATTGTACTGCATATTGAGAAAACAGGTCATTAGCGAAGACTGGACAGTCTGGTCAGTCCTGGGACTGTGTAATATTCTCAGGTTCTACTGTATCTAAAAATTGAATGACAAGACTTTCAGTTGTGATAACCATTGTAACATTTATTTGTCAAATAATGTTCAAACCTTTATATTGTATCTTTTGTACCAGTAATTTGACTGCATTGAATGAAAAAATATCTGTGTAGTGAGGGTTTTAAATCTTCTCCGGGAGGTTAATATACCCTTCCATGAAAACATGTTGAAAATGTCAATTTTTCCTCCATTTAATAATAAGGTATATGGAGAAGTTGCTGGTCTTATGGAAGGATTGGTGAGTACTGGTTATAGACGAGGGTCCAGGAAAGCTAGGTTAGGTGAGCTGTCCACAGTATAATAACTTTTGTTGTTTTGACAAAGTGCTAAACCTAGTATATAAATAAAATAATCACTGCAATGTTTTATTAAATTAATTAAGTAATTCATTAATATTATTAGTTATACACATGTGAGTGTATTGATTAATATTGTGAGGTTTCATTGAAAAAAATCATACTTAAGATTTGTTAAATTAATAAAATCAAAATGAAGTCTTTTCTTCAATGTCATACAGTCTGAGCACCTAAGTACCTAATTCAACCTTTAGAATGAGAGTATGTCAAGTGTGGCAGTGTAAAATCATCATTCACATAGAATGCTACATATTAATGGAACGATAGTCATACTTTTACTTCATGTATCACACAAATGTTGTCATACATCGTTAAATGATTTTATTTTCAATATAAATGACTAAAATAAAAAATATTTCAAAATATATGTAGTTGTTACTAACGATGCTAGGTAGTGATCTACTATGGCTAAAGTCACATTGAAGAAGAAAAAAAAAAGAAATTGCTCATACAAGAATAAAAATAGGATAGAAAAAAGAAAAATGGAAATAAAAAGAAAGAAAAATATGATAGAAAAAAAGAAAAATGAACATAAAAGGAAATAAAAGTATGATAGAAAAAAGAAAAATAACAAATCTGGAATTCTAGATTATAGAATACAAAAAAGGATAACTTGTCCAAACAGACTTAGTGGTATTAACCATGGTTCAGGGTGGTTATACTGTTTAAGATTGTTGGATTGAAGTAAACCTTATGTACTTGTACAATGGACAGTAGTCGGGTATAGTATGGGAATCTAGCTAAGGTGCTTCTACATATATACAGTACTTGTATTGAAGTACACAGATTAACAAGAAAAATGACCATTGTTTTTTTTACCAGTAATGATGTATTGTAGCTTTATTTGTTTTTGATACAGGAAGGAGAGGGTATAGAGTGTTATTCTTTAATTTTAGGTATAGCAATAATTGTTTATGTGAATGTGATATTTACATGTGCTCATGACTTAGTGTACTATAGATAAAGGTTGATATCTGGTATAAAGTATTAAGACTGATGATTTGTATGTATATGACTTGAAGGACTGAACAAAATACTAGTGTTACTCAATTTAAAAATAAAGGGGAGTTACAAAATGGGTTTTCGTTCGGCTATTGACTTTAAAATGTAATGTAATAACATGTTACATGTGTATCTAAAATAATTGTAGAAAAGTAATGCCTCAGTCCCATAAAATCGTGGCTTGTTACGGACCCGTACATGCAGACAGTCGTAGGCCGTTGGAAGCCTTGCATATAAAGATGACGGTACGCACATGGTACAAAACAACACACCCGTACGGAGTCGTAGCTGGAAGATATGCATGTTTAATCTATACTCGGCCATGATTTTGTTCATGATTTGACTCTAAAACTGATAGGTGTATCCTGGGCTCACATCACGGACCCTGGTAAAAACATGATGTCCAGTCCGTACGGATACGCAAGAGTCCGTACGGGTCCTTGCGGAGCTTGATCGCACGGCACCCGTACGGTGCCCTCAGGGCTATTTTTATGTTTATGGGACTTTAGCTTAAGGTCTGCATGCAATGATATTTTAATTTTCAATGCAGTTCACGAATGAAATATTATATTGACATTTGCCAACTTATTACATGTATATGTTACAAAGATATTTTACAAATTCATGGCTTAATCATGTTACAATGGTTTAAAATGATTTTTTAACAATTTTGAAGTATATATAAAGTAATGTACATGTATACCATTTATTGTTAAATTTTATTCAATTGTCACTGGCACATACATTAACAGTTAAACAACGGCGACAACGCTGATTGGCATACTTGAATTACCAATTATGATTTAGTCTTAACACAGAAAATTATAAATTCTCAATAAATATTGAAGTAACCATTATAATTAGTGATTTCAATAAAAATTACAGAGACATCAATGGTTTGTCAAGTCTCTGAAAAATATTTTGTAGTCTGTAACACCATTTGAATAACTAGTGTAAACAGTATCATATGTAGGGCTGCAACGATTTGAAACATTGAAACTCGATTGCGAGGGAGCCAATTCGATTTCGATTCAGGACCCACGAGTTTCGATTCGATACTGACCTTTAAACATGTCTACATAAGTTATAACGATAAAAGCAAGGCCCACCTAAAAGACGAAGTATGAAACTGGGTTTCACTTTAATACATTTCTCCAAAGTTTACATTACGATTTTAAGTAAAACTGTTCCATAAATATTTATAGTATATGCCCTGATCCTACGCTAACTGGGTTGGTGTAATTGAATTTTACTTGTTCTGACAAACCAGAAGTTTAGCTCTGCACGCACAAGTCAAGGTTTGATGTTAGTTAATTCAAATTTTTATATATTTTCCTACCCAGTGTAGGTTTATGTTATATGTACAAAGTACAATGGTATATCAAGAACTGCATCTTTCTACAATTTATGCTCCATGTTGTCTACACTTTTTTAGTTAAAATTACATTAATAATACATTTTCGCGACCTTGAAATTCGTACCCAATCCATTTCGTACTTGAAAAAAGCAAATATTAATTTAGCAGATTTTTTGAGTTTCATGCTATCAAATTTCAGGAACACTTTTATTAATCGTAATTTAGAATTAAGCTCAAATAAATGTATAAATGCATATTTGAAGTAAATTATATTAATAAATGAATCGGCCGTGGTGTAGTGGTTAGCATGTCTGACTTCGAATCCGGAGATTCTGGGTTTGAAACCCGGTCGGGGCAGGTCATACCCTATACATGAGCTGTCGACCTCGTGGTAGGGTAAGTTAGTATTGGTGATAGATAAGTGTCCAGGAAACCTATAGTAGGAAGAGCTGGCCGTCGTGTATATGACCTATATATCTGTTGAATGCGACGTTAAATAAAAAAAAATAAATCAAATAGAAAAAAATCGAATCGACTTTCCGGTGAATGATTGCTGCTCTAATCATATGGTTAAAGGAAATGTTTCTGATTATATCTAAGTCTGTACATGAGTACCATCTTGGGGTATGAGGTCATGTTCATTTTAATTCATTAGATGCATAAATCAATTACTTTGTGATTGGACTATTTAACTTTAGTGTACAAAAAACCTGAGTTTAAATCAAACTTAATTAGATTATATGTTACGTTGATTTAAATTTATGTGCACATTGTATTTCTGTCTTGAAAATTGCTGGAAAAATTTATTTATTACCTTTTTTGCCTAATGCTACTCGTTTGATTGAGTTTATAGCACATTAGTGTAAATATTTTGTATGAGAAATAATGATATAGGCTCAATGAACCTAATGCTCCTCTGAAAGAATTTACTGCACCAACTTTCCAGCTGTCATGATCTTCATGCTCATTGTCAGCTTTATATTTGTGATCACTTTTTGTAAGTATTTCTATTTGTCCCTCAGTCTGATAGTCCCCTACTTCTCTGCATTTCAAACATTACAAACTGCACCCCCCAAACTTAATTGAATACAAAAAAATGCTGACACAGTTGGAAGGAGGGATTGAGTTATAGCGATACCTCCGGCATACAACTTAAAGGAAACTTAAATATAACTGACCTGGATATTTCCAGTCATACTGCATTGATCCTCGAGACCACTGAAGATTTATGTAGGGATATTGGTCATATTGCGTGGCTGGGGGGAGGGTTTTTGGCATTGTTTTGAAATAATCTACCTTAACTGACCTTTTGTTTGTTTTTTTGCTTTTTTATTATAATTTCTTCTCTAACCTTACAAGATACTGTGATATAAGATACTTTGGTAGGAATTATTTGTATTGTTTTGTATTGTATTATACAGGGGTGTGAAATTTCAAATTTATTCCACTTGTCTATGGACAAATACCACTTGTCCATGGACATGTACCACTTGTCCATGGACAGATACCACTTGTCCATGGACAAATACCACTTGTCCATGGACATATACCACTTGTCCATTGTCAAATACCACTTGTCCATGGACAAATACCACTTGTCCATGGACATATACCACTTGTCCATGGACATATACCACTTGTCCATGGACAAATACCACTTGTCCACGGTCAAATACCACTTGTCCACGGTCAAATACCACTTGTCCATGGACATATACCACTTGTCCACGGTCAAATACCACTTGTCCATGGACAAATACCACTTGTCCATGGACAAGTGAATGCTTAAAATCTGTTTATCTCCTGTCCACTGCAAACTTTCGCTTGTCTAAAGATTTAAAAAATATTTTTCTACTGACAATTAGGATGGTTTGTGTTTCTTGTCAACTACCCAAATATGACTTAGACAAGTCAGCCATTGAAATTCCACACCCTTGTATTTATTATGATTTAAAGCTCTCCTGGGCTATTAGCTCAGAGTGAGCTATTAGGATCACTCAATGTCTGTCGTCTGTTCACACATAGTTTCCTTAACGCTCTAGCAAGCACACTTTTGCCTCAATTGTCTTGAAACTTGGTATGGATGTTAGCCCCAATCATATCTCGGATATGTTTAACTTGGGTTCCCTTTGGTCCAAAACTGGGTCACTATGCTCAAATATGTTCAAACATGGGTAACACTCATATATAGAGGCTACATTAACAATCAGATAATTCTAGAAATTTGTCAAAAAGTGATATGATGATTTCCCGGTCAAGTTGAAATATGGGTCTCATGGGGGTTAAAAACTAGGTCACAATTCCTTACATGGAAAAACCTAGCATTCTAGAATGAAATATCCTGGAATTTTGTCTGAAATGTTGATTTGATAAAATCCAGGTCAGATTTATGTACCTGTATTCTAGACCACAACAAGTTGATCATACATGTATGTTCTATTGATTCCCTTGCGCCTTAATTTTGACGGCTTTTACAAAAAATATTTTTATTCCTTAGCTCGCTCATAAAAATTTGGTCAAACCACTATATAAAGCAACTGAAATAAGATTTTTTTTAAAAACTTTCTTTGCTCACTCGCCCCATTTTCCCCAGAAAAATCTGTAGAACACATGATCGACTTGTTGAGGCCCTAGAGTAAAAATCTAGGTCACTATGCCCTAATATGGAAATACCTTGTAAACACTTTAGAGGCTTCATTTACATCCTGAATATTCTTGAAAGTTATCTGTGTGGTTGATTTGATTATTGCTAGGTCTAGTTCAAATATGGGTCATCTGAGGTCAAAACTAGGTCACAAGGCCCAAATATGGAAAAACCTTATCTCAAAAACACTGAATACACTGAAACTTTGTCAAAAGGTTTTATGATTTCCAGGTCAAATTTAAATACAGCTGAGCTTAACTGGGGTCAAACATTAGGTCACATTGCCCAGATATGGTAAAACTTAGTTTACACTTTTTAGGGGTCATTTTACTATCATACCATGAGGCTTTTACTTGTTGCAAAAAAGTTTCATTCCTTGATTCTTATATTTTTCTGATTTATGTTTATATCAATGGTATTTGGGTGAGCGAGAAAGGGCTATCATGGCCCTCTCATTTATGTGTTAATTTGTGTAAGATAGTACATTTCTTAATTTATGTCATTTTATTTGTCAAATTTTCAGTTTATAACAAGTGTAACACTAGTATCACTAGTCTTAAGAGCGTCATAAACTTCAACATTTCATGTATGTATAATGTTATTCTTATTCTTACTCAATAGTTAATTTTTATTGATTTAATAGTTCATTTTAGTAAACATTTTTATGGTATCTATGAACAATTATCTATCTACAATTTCTAATCACTGTCACATTCAAACTCCACCTTGTTGATTGCTTGAGCAAGAAACTTTATCTTATTGCTTAGTACTGGGAAACTAGAATGTGAACTAAAGAAAGATTAATCTTAGATGTAAAAACTTGTTTCACAATCTAGCAAGAATAAATGTGTACACTGATAGTAATATGACTCTTCATATCAACTGTTATAAATTGCATAAAATCATCATCATCATCATCGGTCTTATGATTATTGTGCAGGCGTGGGGGCATTATCCACATTAGTGGGCCTCCTTCCAGGTAGCTTGCTTGCTGCACGCATTGCATTTCTCACACCTGCTCTCCAGGTGTCTCTCTTGAGGCTCGATCACAGAGAGGTTCCATTCCATGTCATCTTAGGCCTTCCAGGTCTGCGTGTACCTGTAACCTGTATAGTACTAGCTGCCTTTATTGCACCGCTGGATCTTTCTACGTGGCCATACCATCGAGGTCTTCTTTCCCTCAAGATGAGGTCCAGGTCTTCTAGGCCAAGCTGCTTGAGGAGCTTGCATGATCTGATGGTGGCAATGTCCCGTGGCTTTATGTTGCAAATCTGTCAGACCATCGCTCGGTTGTTTCTTTGCCGATTTGTCTTGGACAGGGGCCTAGTCTCACTGGCGTAGAGCATCACACTACTTATGCATGTGCTGTATAAAATGCTGAACATTCAGTTTTTACTTAAAGGTAAATGCAAATTTGAGTTTGATTTGATATCTTCCGTGCAAACGGCAAAAAATGCAATTTTCGCTCTTTTTCCACCCCCATACTTTTTCCACAGGCACATCCCCCCTTTGGAGCCTCCCTGAGACATCTTTTGATGAGGGAGGCACGCAAAAAAGTTCATTTTTTGAGGACTACTAGTTACAAAGCACCATTTTCATGGCTGTGGCAGCCATTTTGGAATGGGGGGGTCTGGACACATAAAAATGCGAGATTGAGCGGTTAAGGGTTAAAGACTATAAAAATTATTCAAGATATTGCCTTTATTTGTTACTGTGGTTTTTATATCTTTTTAACTTCAGATATATTTGACAGAACATTTTGATGATGACAGAGGCACACATATCTTGTAAGTATAGTGTTCTTAAAATATACTTTATTGAAAGAAATTGTCAAAATTTGCATTTGCTAAGTTTTTACGTTAATTTATGTTCATTTTTTTTATTTGAGTGAAACTAATTGTTATGTTAAAAAATATCATCGCACCAATTTCATATCATGAAAAATGGTTCAAAATTATTTTTTTGCACATAGTCTCATATACAACTTTTTATAATATTTAATTATATTGTTATATGCAGCCTTTCATACAAATATTTTACACATCACCCAGTGCTAGTTTACAGCTAACTGGAAGGGCAAACATCTTTTTGTATATTCTTTGAGTCTAACAGTATATTTGAATCTTTACCAACATGGGTCAGAATGTTGGTTACTTGAAACAACCTTGGCGACCATCTACGAAGGTATACCTAGGAAATCAGACGTAGTAGGAATACAACCAGGTTATAAGGTTCGGTGACTGTCATTTTCATGTCAGCATTTAATAATGACATTGTTACATGCTTTATCACATCATTTCATGAGTACAATGTCTCACACGTTGCACTTCTGTGTAGTTCAGACTATATTACCTCAGAAACCAAATTGCTATATCTATTTTTTCACCGTATGATATCAGTCATAGAAATTCACGCTAGCCTGACAGCAAAAAAAACTAGTACTTTTGCCATGGGGCTGGTAAAAATCCGATACTAATTTGTTTACAAAACATCATGCTACATTATTCGTTTAGTGGCCGCTTATATCATAAGACATTTTTTGTGCTTGCTCAATAGGCAATGAGTCGATTGTCCATTATGCGCTCACTGCATAGAAAATAGGGAGTCCACTAGCTGGTATCCAAATTGCTGTGTACTACGCCTACTAACATGTTTGTGGGAACCAATCCGGTGGTTAAGGCGGCTGAACTAAAGTATATTGAGGGCGCAAAGCCGGGTAAACGTTTGACAGAATCGGCTGGACCAGCTGCAACCAAGAGGAAGTATGAGGACCAGACATGGGACTGCAAATTCCTACCATCATGGTGGAATGACAGGCCATGGTTGCGGTATGACACCAATTTAAATTGTAGGCTATGTTTTGCGATAGGTCAGGTGCCTAAAATCTCTTGAAAAATTGTCATTTTCAGCATTATCAGGGTGTGATAATCTTGGCCTGGATGCTGTGAAATCCCACAAGTCAAGCAAATATCATACTAAGGTTGGGCCTAGATTTAATGTTAAAAAAACGGTGAAAATTCTGAGGCAGATAAGTGTATTTCTACCCTGATATGCAAAATATAACAAACCCTTTACTGAATTTGAACAATTGTGTTTATTGGACAAAATGAAAGGCTGAGATGTAGGGCAGTTATTTTAATGACAAAATGGTGACTGATTTGGGGAATTCTGTGGCAGCAGTTGGTTGGAAAACAGTGTTGGAACATTTGCGCCAGGACAACCATTATGAAAAAGTTCGGGCTAGTAAAAGTATTTTTGGGTTTGTAAAAATTCCTGAATTACATGCCCAACTTGCTTGTGAATTTTAATCTAAATTTTGATGACTGTCTGATATCTGCATGAGGTTTATCTGCGTAAAAGATCGCCAAGGTTGTTCCGAATGTATACATAGAGACCTTAGAGTTACTGCCCTTAAACCATTATAAGGGCATATTTTGTACGTTTTATACTGGCTTTAACACCATGTTATACTGTTTAGGTTATTCTTATGGAGTAGTGCACCAAACCTAGCTTTCATGGACCTAGTCTATTATCAGAACTTGCCACAAGTTCGGCAACTTCTCAACATACCTTATTTATTAAGGAATATTGACATTATTGACAAATATATATTTATATATACACATTGTATAGGTTATATCACGAGGGTCAGTCCACCTACTCACTGTTCCTGGAAAAGCTAAATCTTTGGATTTAGCTGTAAATCAACTACTAGGCACATATTTCCGCCAGTGAGTGACTACAGTGCTACATGATTTAGAATTGGTGGTAGGAGGGAAAATAGCTGTAGAAAAACTTTCATGACCAAGCTCAACGAAAGTATGCCCAGCCCAGGAATCAAACCTAGATACGACTCCTTGATCAGTTGACTTGTGCACTATTAACTGAGCTAGCTGGGCAGGTGTCATTTGAATGAGAGATATGAAGAATTACAAAATTCAAAATGTGTATGACTTAGTTCATCAGTTGTTGATTATACCTATGGAAGTCATTGACTTAAAACCATTTATCTTTTTTGTTTCATGACCTTTTAACATTATATTTCCAGGAGCTGTTTGATGTTGCTAAATTGTTAGATCTGCATGCTATGTATACAACATTAACCTTCTGGTACAAACAATGCTAGAATAACACATTATTAAGCTAGTCTTACTGCCACATTTGAAGTGTGTAAGTATTCTATATTAATATTTTGGTGTGTAAACACTAAATATGATGTGTTTATTCTATTTGGTGATGTGGAAGGGTATAACCTCCCTGGGTGGGATTTGAACCCGTACCCCCTTCGGGACACAAGATTCCAAATCCCGGCGTGCTACCAACTGCGCTATCCACCCTGGTTAGTGGGTTGATACTACTATGATCACTGTCTAGATCGTGAAACGGTTGCGATTTTCCGTGTCACGGTGTAGCCACACCAAGATGGCGGAAAAACAACCATCCAAAATGTACATGTCGTTTTTTGCATGATATTTTGAGAAATATTCTGTCCTAAACGCGTTATAAAGTTTCATTTGATCCGTAAATATATAAACTAAAGGGCGGGTGTACTCATCTGACATGTCACACAGGATTTATGTGAGTTAAAGTCACCAAAGTTGACGAATGACTGTTTGACAAATTTGAACCGAGAGAGTGTATTCTTTTGATAAAATCGCCGTAAGTACGACAGTTAGCGGGTTGTAAATACGATTGTGAGATAGTGTATAAGCATGAAATTATACTTACAAATTGTACAAGTTCTAATTTGTTTTGTTATATCAAAACATGCCTACTTTCGGTTTTGTCTAAGCAACGGTTGAGATATTAGCCCCGGTGAAGATTTTCCGTAAGAAATGACTCGGTGTTGCCATAAAAAGTGGATACGGTGTATACATTTGCGTTAAAGAGAACACGGTTAGGACACTCATTCAAACGCTTGAAATGCGACCAGACCATTTGGAATACTGTCGAATTGTAGGCAAGGCAAAACGAAGCAGTATTTGTTAAAACACAGATACGGGTTTGGTCAAATTGTAAACAAATTTAAATCTTCTAACTGTTCATCAAGTTCCTCGTACATGGAATAAACGTTTGCTGAGAGGGACCTGCTAAAGTTACACTGCCAAGTGCTCTTATTGGTGCTGACGTTTTGTACGTTTTTCACATCTGGACTGGGAAGTAATTAAATCAGTATCAACAGAAATATCTTGTTTAGATTCTTGTATATTTTCTAGCTCTTTTACATAGGGACACTTCTTATTTTCTAGAAAGGATGTACATATGTGTTGATTCACTTTGAAATATTCCCCAGTTTGCAGTTCTAAATTTGGTGTTAGTTTTTAGTCTTTCGTCGGACGGCCATATCGGCCGGTTGATACTTTTAAAACCATCTCATCCGTCATTTTATCTGCAATTTGGCATGCTTTTCTACTGAATGATGAATGCATGCTAGGAGATCGGATTTCGAAAACTTACAGTGGTAGCATTTATAGACTTTTTCCATTTTGACACTTGGGAGAACAAAATTATGAAATATATAAGTTTAGTCTTATCACAAAAGGGATTTTATAAGTATCAGTTTGGTATTTCTATACTACATTATTTTTAAGTATCAATACGAAGGTGACGATCTGGAATAGTGGGAATAGTGGGAATAAAATAATACTAACTGATTTATAATTAGGCGTTGTTTCTGCAAAGATTTACGTATTGCACACATTGGGCTTTTCTGTATAGCATAATACGAAGGATAATGCCAATGTGATTTACTTCAAATGATATGGTTGCGTTTAGCCTTTGGATGGGTGTCCGAACCGTGTTCACTTTCACGCAAATGTATACACCGTGTCCACTTTTTATGGCAACACCGAGTCATTTCTTACGGAAAATCTTCACGGGAGCTAAAATCTCAACCGTTGCTAAGACAAAACCGAAAGTAGGCATGTTTTGACAAAACAAAATAAATTAGAACTTGTACAATTTAAAGGTATAATTGCATGCATTTACATTATCTCACAAACGTATTTATAACACGGTAAGTGCCGTACTAACGGCGATTTTATCAAAAGTCATACACTTTTCTCGGTTCAAATTTGACTGACGGTCATTCGTCAACTTTGGTGGCTTTTATTCACATAAATCCTTCGTGACATGTCAGGTGAATATACCCGCCTTTAGTTTATACATTTTCGGATCAAATGAAACTATATAACGCGTTTGGGGCCGAATATTTCTCAAAATATCATACAAAAAACGACACGTACCTTTTGGATGGTTGTTTTTCCGCCATCTTGATGTGGCTACACCGTGACACGGAAAATCGCCACCGTTTCACGATCTAGACAGTGATGATGAGTGTTGCGGTTGGTTAAAGTTTTGTGTTTGACATTTTATTATCTTTGCAACCACTGTAGAGTCAGTTATTTATGTATGTTTATAAGATTACAGTTTTCAACGCAACTTTTCACAAGAATTCTTACGATAAAAATTATCTAAATTCAATTTCATAATTTTGCTGTTCAAAGTCTGGTAGGATAATTAAATAAAAATGATATGATATTTAAAAGGTATACAATATTTAACAAAATTCAATACTACATGTATTTGGACTTGATTGGCCAAAAAATGACGGTATTATTAGTATTTCTTGCTTTTGACATACGATGATTTTTATCGTAAGATTTTTTGTGAAAAGTGCCACAGGTCTAAAATCTGCTTGGTTTAAAAATTAACACCTAAAGTTTTAATTTACGAAGAAGTAGTCTGTTTATAGTTAGTTTCTTATTTTAAAAAAGTGAGATATGAGTTTCCAAATATTTTGTCATGTTTTAGTAATTTTGCTACTTAATTATTGATAAGTCGGGCCGCCTGGCTAGCTCAGTTGGTAGCACACAAGTCTACTGATCGAGGGGTCTAGGGTTCGATTCCCGGGCGATGCATATTTTCGTGGAGTTTGGTCATGAAATTATTTTTACGGTCATTCTCCCTCCTACCAATGATTTTTAATTATGTAGGGCAGAGAGTTAGCCTGTCCAGGAGTTGTGAGTAGGTTGACTGACCGCCGTAATATGACCTATAAAATGTGTTGCTACGGCGTTAAACCAAACAAAACAAACTTATTATTGACTATGGTTTAAACATTTAACTTTCTATCGTTTCGTACTAAAAGACTGACATTACATATTATTACTACTAATAATAATATCAATAAATACATATACTATAATTTATATATTACAGTTACTTTGATCAAACCAAGTCATTATTAGATAAAGATGAGACCTTGTATATCAGCTTGGAATGACCAGGTTTGTTACCTATTATGCTTGTTTTACTTGTGCTTATCAGAGTTTTGAATTTTATTATACCCCGCAAACAAAGTATCGGGGGTATACTCAAATCACCCTGTTGGTAGGTTGGTTGGTCTGTCAGTTGGTCGGTCCCTTGGTCTGTCCGAAAAAATAAATACCTTTGTAGTATGTTTATTTCTTAACATATTTTAATAGAATTTTGCATACAAGTTTATATTCTTACAGTCGATTAGTGCATGCAGTTTATACTAATTCCAATTCAAAATGGCCGATTTGTGGCCATTTTGAATTTTGTTTAAATTTAATTAAATAACGAAGTATGCATTTTTCTCAACAGATTTTTTTCTTAACCAATTTTGATAGAATTTTGCACACAAGTTCAAATTCTTTTAGTTAATGTGTACATGCTCTTTATATCAATTCCAATTCAAAATGGCCAACTGGCTGCCATCTTGAATTTTTTTTTAATTTCATAACTAAGTATGCTTATTTCTCAACAGATTTTTTCTAAACCAATCTTGATAGAATTTTGCACACAAGTTCAAATTCTTACAGTTGATGTGTACATGCACTTTACATCAATTCCAAGTCAAAATGGCTGACTGGCTGCCATTTTGAATTTTTTTAAATTTAATAACTGAGTATGCTTATTTGTCAACAGATTTTTTTCTTTTCCATTTTTGATAGAATTTTGCACACAGTTCAAACTCTTACAGTTGATCTGTACATGCACTTTGTATCAATTCCAATTCAAAATGGCCGATTTGTGGCCATCTTGAATTGTGTTTAAATTTAATTTAATAACTGTAAGTATGCTTATTTCTCAACAGATTTTTAACCATTTTTGATAGAATTTTGCACACAAGTATAAATTATTACAGTTGATGTGTACATGCACTTTATATCAATTCCAATTCAAAATGGCCGACTGGCTGCCATCTTTTTTTAATATTATATGTAACAGTATTGCATGCTTATTTCCATATGGTTTTTGAGAAAAATTGCATACAAGGTCTCACTATTACAGTTGACAAGTAAGACTTTTCTTCACAATTTTATATTCAAAATGTCTTGACTGGTGGCCATCTTGAATTTTTATTTAAATTACTGTATAGTATGCTGTTTCTGACTCAAATTTTGCAAAATTGTGCACACATGTCTTTCTTATTTCTTGTGAAGCAAACATCTTTTTTTCTCAGCCCATTTTAATAAAATTGTGCTTACAAATTCTTGCTGATGACATTTATTTGTATTTTTTTTTAAATTCAAATTCAAATTGACAAACTAATGACAATCTTGAAATTTTTTATAATGTTGGGAAGATAAGTTTAATGTGATCACTCTTTGTCTGTTGTTTCACTTTACATTCATAATGACCAAATGGTGTTCATTTTCATGTAAAAATCATTTGAAATATGACAACTACTGTTCATTTTGCTTTTTCTTTTCCATAGTAAATTACACTGTAAATTTGCTGTTTATTTCCAATTTGATGTTTTTTTTTATGGTTTTTATGCTTCTTACAACATTTACCCTTTTGGACTTCAACAATGTTGACTTGCCGTCATCTTGAAATGTTGCTGTTGCGGGCGTATTTTTGCCACTTTTGTGGGAGTTCTAGTTGAAAATAACTGTGGATGCCCCAGGTACTTCTCTATCTATAGAAAATGATTTGATTCTGTTAATGTTTTCTAACCTGCCAACGGTAGAAACAATGTATTCTATTGTGTGTTGTGGTACTACCATCTCTTGAGGCTCTTGATAATGAACTGAGAAAATAGTAAATCTTGTGAAAATTGACTTAAGACAAGAAATTAATCATTTGCAGCCGCCTGGCTAGCTCAGTTGGTAGCGCATAAGTCTACTGATTGATGGGTCCTGGGTTCGATTCTTGGGCTGGGCATACTTACGTGGAGCTTGGTCATGAAATTGTTACCACAGCCATTCTTCCTACCAATGATTCTTAATTATGTAGGGTAGTTGTCAGTGACTGATGTTAGTACATGTATGTGCTTAACAGATGGTTAACAGCTAAATCCAGAGATTTAGCCTTTCCAGGAAGAGTGAGTAGGTTGACTGACTGCCATTATATTACCTATACAATGTGTTGCTTCAACCTTAAACCCAACAAAACAAATAATCATTTGTAAACATTAGTTTTAATTGTGTCGTTAAAGGAGTGTTATGTATTATTCAGGTCAATTTGCAAGAACGATATGACTGTGTTCTTAAATCAGATAACCACTCTATGTCCAGTAATATTGATCAATATTTTAGACGTGTGATAGTTACCTCTCTTTTTCATACCTTATAATAGTAGGGGTGGGCCAATCTGATTTTTTTTCTAAATAGTATTTTTTCTATGGCCATTTAGTGCACTAAGAATAAATTCGGTAAAATTTTCAAAAATATTTTTTGATTTCGGTTGGAACAGTCCATTTTTTCAAAATGGCTGCCAAAAACGGTTAAAAATGACATATGTCATAATACTAATAAACTATTAAAACAAAGAGTAGATTTATATGCATTTATTGATTTAACTAGTACAAAGGGCATATTTGAAACAGATTTTAGCACTTTATTTTTAGTTTATATGTGTCATTTAAGCAAAATTTCCCCCAAAATACTAGAAAATCATCATTTTTTTACTGAAAACTAATTTTGCTGACTATATCTTCAATAAGGTTTCGAAAGTTAGAGAATCCTAGCTGTAGTTTCCAATTTACTCACCCCAACTGAAGAATGTGCCTAGTCTTGACCATTTTAAGCATTTTACCATATTGAGTAGAAGAGGTCAGAGATCTTGTATGTGATTTAAATGCCAAATCATCTGAACTAGATATATTGCCAATGAAATTGTTTTCATTTATGTGATTATGAAAAATGGTGTCCTGAACTGTCGTACATGATGCTACTGATAACCGGACTTGTCTTGAACAGTGTAACATAAAGTCATTGATAACCAAACGTTTCACTAAGGTGTCGAAACATCAGCTTTAAAGGGCCCTAAATACATCCCGAAGGTGTCTAACCATCACCTTTAAAGGGATCCGTTATTTTAAGCAGTAGTGCTTTAACATATCCAAAGTAGGCGATAATTTGAAACCTCTGGTATCTTATTCTACAGCATGGGCCCCACTGTTCTAAAACTTCTGTCACTTCAAAAGGTTTTTTTTCTAATTTAGTAGGACCACACAATTCAGGTCTTTGGATTTTGCAGATCTAAGACCAGATCTGCTTTGTACAGGCTTTTTGAGAATTTCAATCAGATATGCAGGATCATTTCCAGTAAAACAGTTGTACATGAAAGTACATATTCTAAAGTTGATTCTTACTTTGACTGGTAGTCAGTGCAGTGAATACAGAGTTTCTTTTGAACTGTCTGATTTTTTAAACCTTACTTCCAATTTGGCACACCTGTTTTGACATCGCTGAAATTTCATTCACGCATATATCACATTTTGAAATTCCATACAAGATCAGAGTACAGTAATCAATGTGGGACATAACCAAAGATAGGACTAGTGTTTATGTTGCATCTTTGTCTAAATGTTTTATTATAATTATGATATGTAAATTCGTGAACTTGGCAGTTCTACTTTTTGTTTTGACATGATCTTTAAAGTCGCAAGTTTCACCCAGAAAGGCCCCTAAATAGCGAATAGTCTTGGCAGATTTTATAGTTTCACCAGCAATATTGATTGACTGGGCTAAACATTTATTCAGATATGCTTTGCTTCCAAACATGAAAAAATTCAATCTTTTAGTTGTTCATTTTTAATTTATTTTCATTCATCCATGAATGTATCGTTACGGCACCCTCTTCAAGATCAGAAATGGCATTTGCTTCAGCATTCTTATTGTTAAAAAAGAATCTTTTATTGACAGTGTGGTCATCTGCAAAACCATTCACTGATATATCAGATGGAATTACATCAAATAAGGTTCCTGAATGGGTAAGATAAAACTACGGACCAAGACAACTACCTTGTAGAACACTGCAATCTAATGGACCTACTGTTGATAAAGTAGTATTGACATTGACTCGACATGCACGTGGATGAATACATGAGTCAATCCAGTGAAGTGTACAATTAAGTATGCAATATTGATTGTCAAGTACTTGCAATAAAATGTCATGATCAACAGTGTCAAATGCAGCACTCCGATCAACAGGTTTTAATGCCATAACTTTAAGTTTCTCTATACCACCCAGTAGGTAATTTACTCATCAAGAAGGCCTGACTCACATTCATGAGTGAAAATGTCTTCATGCAGACTTATTTTTTGGTAAAAGATTCTTTTAATCAACATGAGAATTCAACCTATTTAAAGTGGCATTTTCAATTCCTTCAGTTAAAAAGGACAGATTGCTATTCTGTCTATAGTCATCATATCCCAGATCCATACCCACCATCTTGAGAGGAGGCTTTACAATTGCCTCTTTCCACTTGTATGGAAATACACCATGTTTCAATGAAATATTCACTAAATCAGTAATAAGAATTATTAATTCTTGTAGATAATATCTGAGCAATTTCGTTGTAAATGTGTATAACTCAGATGATTTGGCATTTAAATCACATACAAGATCTCAGACCTCTTCTACATACCATGGTAAAATCTTTAAAATGGTCTAGACTGGATTCATCCTTCTGTTAAGATGAGATAATTGGAAACTGCAGCAAGGATTCTCTATTTTTTGAAATTTTATTTAAGAAATAATAAGCATAATTTTCTGCTAAGTTAGCAAAATTAGTTTTCAGTAAAAATGATGATTTTCTAGTATTTTGGCGGATATTTTGCTTCAATGACACATCTGAACTAACAATTAAGAGCTTAAGTATGTTTCAAATATGCCCTTCGTACTTGTAAAATCAATAAATGCATATAAATCTGTACTTGGTTTCAAGAGTTTACTATTATAATGACATACATGTATGTTATTTTTTATCCTTTTTTGGCAGCCATTTTGAAAAAAATGGACTGTTCCAACCGAAATCAAAAAATATTTTTGAAAATTAATTTTACCGAATTTATTCTTACTGCCCTAAGTGGCCATAGAAAAAATACTATTTACAATGATTTTTAAGAAAAAGTATATATTGGCCCAACCCTAATAATAGTTATATCACTTCTTATATTTTTATGATTATAATGTTATATTTCAGGGTTATGAACATTCATGTAAAGATCCAACATGGGTATATAGAATAGAAACAGTGCCTGGTATAGGTTGGATGATAAAAAAATTCTTGTATTTAGATGATTTTTCTCCACTATAGTCCGCTCCTTATAAGGTAATTGTATATTTTTAAACTTTGAGTTTGTCACTTGGTTCTGTATTTACAAAAGTATTAGTTTTGACTCTTTTAGAGCTTTCACTCATACATTAGTTTCCACACAATTTCTATTCACAAAAAATACTCGACTTGCTATTTTACCCGAAAAATAAATCTCTTTTAGATCAAGAGATTGAGTTATTGTGCGTAAAAGTTGACCCCAACCTGATCTTTTTGCAAGAATATTCATTACATTGAATACGAATGTAGTATTAATGCTCGATAACAATCGGATTATATTGTCAAGGCTCGAATGTAATTATAACACAGGGATTAATTTGTATATTTAAAGCGTACAATGATTGTTTATTTGAATACGTTACGAGCCGAAGTGTAGAGTAGGCGTGGTTTAGATTTTCGTCGGGATATGTGTAAATGATTATTAGATGCAAATGTGAAATGTCAGGTCGGGTCAATATTTAGGCACTATACAAACATTCTAAATTTGCTTGGTTAACTTATAATACCACAGGGTTCGTACAGACCTGGAAAAGTCATGGAAAATCGTTTTTTTTTTTAAGAAATCATGGAAAACTCAGGGAATTCTGAAGTTAGGTAATTTATCAGGGAATTATCATGGAATTTCACAAAATAATCATGGAATTTCTATTAAATATCCTTGAATTATTATACCCCCGCTTCGAAGAAGAGGGGGGTATACTGTTTTACCCTTGTCCGTGCGTCCGTCCATCCGTCCGTCCGTTACAAAATTTCCGTCGCAGTTTTCTCAGCAACTATATCATGCAGCAGCCTCATACTTTGCATATTGCTTCATCCCATAGTCCCATATGGTGTAAAGCGATTTCATGCTCCTTGCTCATCTACTTCCTGTTTGTCGCATATTTTTAGATTTTGGCGGGGGTATCACTAGTGAGCATTAGCTCACAGATTTACTTGTTTAATTTGCAGAGTATTATACGCTTAAAATAAAAATGTACTATTTAACTATATTCATTTAATGCATTCTACTAAATAAATGAATGAAATCATTTTTATAATTATGTTTTTTCTTTACCCTATTGAGGACTGGTTTTGTTGAACAGATAAAATTTGATATCATTGAAAATTGAAATTTATCATGGAAAAATCATGGAATTTTAGGTCAGCAAGTCTGTACGAACCCTGTACCAGACTTATAGCACCAATGATAGTGCACCCCAGATTACACTTGTAAAATGTGAAGTTGTTAACTGTATGTTTATACCCCTGCTTCGAAGAAGAGGGGGGTATACCCTTACCCTTGTCCGTGCGTCTGTCCATCCGTCTGTTACAAAATTTCCGTCGCAGTTTTCTCAGCAACTATTACATGCAGCAGCCTAATACTTTGCATATTGCTTCATCCCATAGTCCCATGTGGTGTAAAGCAATTTCATGCTCCTTGCTCATCTACTTCCTGTTTGTCGCATATTTTTAGATTTTTGCGGGGGTATCACTAGTGAGCATTAGCTCACACTTTTTACTTGTTTTAACTGTCAGCTTTGCAATTGCCATAATATTCTCTCAAAAGTCTCCTACTTTATGGATTTACATTGACATTTTGTCAATTTGGGATGTTTTTTACAGTTTTAGAAAATTGTGAAATTACAAATTAAAATACTTGCAGCTTGTTCTTCCTTTCTCAAAATACTAATTGGTATTTATTAGGGGCGGAGACTTTTATTGGGATTTATGGTATTTTATTTCTAATAATACATTGATTTTGCACGGCAATTTGAACATAGCTTCATAATTTTAACACAAGCATGTTAAAAACAGACAAAGGGAAGATCAGATTTTCCAAAACTTAAGTTCAACTTTAACCTAATTTCACTACTAGAGGGAGGTTAGACATTGGACTGAATGTAAAGGAAAGATAGATCAACAAAAAATCCAATGGTTTCAGATTTCAGGTGAATTTTAGTTAAAATTGAACTAAACTTTGAAAACATAATTTTATGAGGTCTACTTTTTGAAGAAAATGAAAGTTAATACATGTATCATTTTTGCATCAAGATTGGTGTTGCTTGGGATGTTTCTTTTAAAGTTTCAACACTATTTAGGATGTTTTATTGAAAGTTGATATTCTTCAATAGAACTATATAAACCATAGTGTTTAGAGACATAAATCCGGATAAATTATTTTAATACTTAAAATATAATAAATAAATAAAATAGTTTTCCTATTTTATCCAAACAATTCTCTTTCAGTCTACTGCTAAACTATGGTATGAATCAAATGATGATGCATCTAATATTCTATGTTCTGACCATAAAAGCTGACTCCCTCCGACCGACTTCAGATACATGTATTGTATATGAATGCAGTTGCTGTTGTTGATATTGTGGAGGTTATGAAAATATTTTTATTTATTCCTTGTTGATATTGAATCTTCTTAATTATAATGAAGAATTTTCTTTCTATTTAAATATCTAGATATGATGTTACAATTTCACTGAACTACAGGAAACCATGTAAGACTTACCATTGAGATAATGATTGATGTAGATGTTTATATAGGATGCTGAGCTTTCTTGATGTTTGTCTCCTTATCTAGGTGAGTATACAGTATATTAATCTGCATTATTTTTGAATACTGCTGTTATATGACCTATACTATGTGTTGCTACATCGTTAAACCAAACAACATGGGTAAAATTTTCTGAACTTTGGTTCAAACTACAAAGCTTTGGGTAGAAACATACTATAAATAAATGTTGGTAGCGCCCCGGGATTTGAAATCTCGTGTCTGAGGGGGTTTGGGTTCAAATCCCACGCAGGGAGGTTATACCCTTCCATGAAAATAATGTCGATTTTCCTCCATTGATAAAATGTATGGAGAAGTTTCCGGTCTTGTGGAAGGGTAGGTGAGAACTGGTTATAGACAAGGGTCCAGAAAATCTTGGTTAGGTGCGCTGGACGTCGTAAAATGACCTTAATTGTGTTGACACGGCGTTAACTTCAATAAATAAATAAAATAAATAAAGTAACCTAATCCTCTGCTTAACAATTGAATCAATGGGTAAAGTAAGTCATGTTTTTTTTGTTTTGGTTAACACCATATAGCAATACTTTGTATAGGTCATATCACGGTGGTCAGTCAAAGAAGGCTGTCTTCCAAATAAGATGTCCACTTAGTAGGCACATATTTATGTGAGTGACTGACCACTGCCCTACATGATTAAGAATCATTGGTAGGAGGGAAATTGACCATAGAAATAATTTCATAACCAAGCTCCACTAAAGTGTGCCCTGCCTGGGAAACCAACCCATGACCCCTGGACCAGTCAACTCCTTGGTGCTACCAACTGAGCTAGCCGGTCAGCTGGAGTAGGTCATGTGCAAAACTAATTTGTGCAGAAGATACAGAGTAAGACGAAGAAATCTTCTTTTCTATAAAATAATGAATGTTTCTTATGTTAGACTGCTGCAAGAATTTGACAAATATGTTTGTTTACATTCAGATCATCATATCAAGGGTTGCCTACAAGACTGCAATAATTGCATTGCCTTAAAGAGCAAGTTACTACAGTCTTGCAGGCAACCCTTGATAATTGTATGAAAGGACAACAGTGTCTCATAAAAAGTGTAGATGATTAACTTGTTATAATGAGATAACAATGTTTAAGACTTTTAAGCAAAGTTAAACATTCTTGCATAAAATGCAAGTTTTTATCTTTTATGGTTAGTATGTTACACCTATACATGTGTGATTTAAACAGAAAGTAGTGGAATGTATGGTGCTTTACTCTGCACTTCAATATGCTTTATAGTGTGCCACCTTACAAAGTCAGGAGACATAATAGGTGTTACTCTTGGTGCTGGAGGTAGCCTCGTCGGTGTCTTAGTTATGATTCTCATGACAGAGTTATAAATCTCGTTATTACAGTTATATATCTTGTTATTACAGTTTCTAGTTATTACAGTTATAAATCTTGTTATTACTGTTATACATCTAGTTATTACAGTTATACATCTAGTTATTACAGTTATATATCTTGTTATTACAGTTACACATCTTGTTATTACAGTTATACATCTAGTTATTACAGTTATACATCTAGTTATTACAGTTATACATCTAGTTATTACAGTTATACATCTTGTTATTACAGTTATATATCTTGTTATTACAGTTATACATCTAGTTATTACTGTTATATATCTAGTTATTACAGTTATACATCTAGTTATTACAGTTATATATCTAGTTATTACAGTTATACATCTAGTTATTACAGTTATATATCTTGTTATTTCAGTTATACATCTAGTTATTACAGTTATACATCTTGTTATTACAGTTATATATCTTGTTATTACAGTTATATATCTTGTTATTACAGTTATATATCTAGTTTTTTCAGTTATACATCTTGTTATTACAGTTATACATCTTGTTATTACAGTTATACATCTAGTTTTTAAAGTTATAAATCTAGTTATTACAGTTATATATCTAGTTTTTAAAGTTATAAATCTCGTTATTACAGTTTGTACATCTTGTTATGACAGTTATCAATATTTATGTTACAAGTAAGTCGTCTCGTTATTTAGACAGGATCATTTGATTTGTCAATCTTAGGTCCTGAAAGAGATACTGGTTTGAGCTTTGTCCAGACTGGCTATAACCTTTCAAGAAAATTTCAAAATCATGTACCTTGGTTGCTTGAGTCTGAGAGCAATCATGAATGCAAGTCTTTGATTCATTTTTCAAAGTTTTAATTCATAATTTGATTTTGATGTTTTTTTCAGGCTATTTGGAAACAATGTGAGATCAGCAATGTGTGTGATGTCTATTTCTTGTACATTATATAATTCTGGCCTGCTCGTATTTAACAAGTCGTCTCGGACATTTTGTCCTTGAGATGTTTGTTGCCCAATTACATGTTTTAAAAAATGTGTTACTTTTCTATCAAACTGGGTACGACAAGAGCCAAATCCGAACAAGATTTATTTGTTACTATGTACCGACGCAAATAAAACAGTTCAAAATTACTGGGTGTGAATCAGTAAGTCATGAAGATATTTAAAATAAACATTTCCTACTGTACCTCCCAGACATTTTACTCTAATCGGTGTGAACCTTAATTTTGGTACGAAATTCCGTGACAAATGATAATGTTACGATTCATCCATGAACTTAAAAATGGTTTGAAATGGGTTTTTTTGTCTTACGTTGATTATGGTACGAACTTTCCTGGGAAAAATCGAAATTTTTCTATTACTAAATTTCCACACCTTTATTTGTGGTTCGAGATTTTCTGGGAGATTTTACTCAAAATTTCTTGGGACGAATCGATGTTCTTGTTCGTCATCTAATTTTCTCGTACATTAATTTTGGGACGAATTGTCGGGTAACAGTTATCATACAGTATAATGTTATTGTAATGGATGCAAAGTCTTGTGTCGATAACTGCATTAACAAATCAATAAAATCCCCTAGCTGCGTAGTATATCTTAGAGGTTGTTCCAAATGCACGTTTTTATCAGAATTTATTGCACCTTTAATTTGGTACGAAATTTCCTGGACGAATCCTTGTGCGTCTATTCATCACAGAACTTGTACCATCATTTTAGTACTAAGTTCCTATTAATATCGATTGAATTAATAGTATTGTTTTCGGCGCGACATGACCTGTGTTGGTACGCCGTAAAACCCGAACGAACAAAGTTCCTATTTCTACCAGAATCTTTCAAACATTTATGTGCGAGAAAATTAGTGGACGAATAGGAACCGATTCCTCCTGGGAACCTTTCGTACCAAAATTATGGTAAAGGAACATTACGATTTGTCTTCGTAAAATTTTCTACCCAAATAAGGTGCGAAAATTTCGAGGATAAAAACAATTATTATATAATAAAAACTTATTAATTCGGGTAAGAAAGGACCTGGTACAGACCCATTTCGATTCGAGGACTTTAACACAATTAAACAATGGTGGGAAAAGTTCTGTGATGTATAGAAGCACAAAAATTCTTCCACAGAAAATTCGTACCAAAATGAAGGTGCGAAAAATGAGGACGAAAACATTTAGATTCGTCCCAGGAATAAACATACTTACTTTGGTACGATAATTTTTGGACGAACCGAGTTTCATTCTTCCACTAACTTGTTTTTTTTTGGTTTTATACAATCGATACGCTTTTATTCATCCTCTCTCTCGTGGTACGAAATTTTCTTGCACGAATATAACAGTTTTTATTCTCAAAAAAATTTTGGTACGAAATTTTTGTTGACGAATCGCGATGTTTCTATTCATCTCTCAGAACTACTAAACATTCTCCCAGAATCTTTAAAAAATTATGTGCGCGATAATTAAGAGGCCGAATAAAAACATCGATTGCATCACGGTTCGTCTAGGTAATTTTCATACCTAATGAATGTGCGAAAACTTTTAGGAGTAATTTGGGTACGAAATTTTCTGGGACGAATCAAAACTTCATTCTTCCACAAACTTTGCACCTTTAATTCGGTACTATACATTTATATTTGTGGACGTATCGTTGTTTCTATTCATTACAGAACATAAATTTAGTACGAAAGTTCCTTGAACGAATCGAATGTCTATTTCTCCCAGATCCTTTCTTACCCTACTTCGGTATAAAATTGCCTGGGCGAATAAGATAAGTTTTTATTCCTTCTTTAACTTTCTCACAATTTTGGTACGAAATTCTTTAAGACGTTTTTATTCTTCCACGAACATTTTGGTTCGAAATTTTTGTGGACGAATTGCAATGTTTCTATTTATCACGGAACCTGTACACCATCATTTTAGTACGAAAGTTCCTATTTCTCCCAGAATCTTGCAAAAATTGCGGGAACTTTCGTATCAAAGTTATGGTGAAAAGGAACATCGCGATTCATCTTGGTAAATTTCGTACCAATTGATAGTGCGAAAAAATCGAGGTCGAATTAAAAATTATGTATATTCGCCCAAGCACATTTCGTACCCAAATTAAGATGTGAGACAATTCGAGGACAAAAACCATCGATTCGTCCCAGGAAATTTTGTACCAAATTCAGGTAAGAAGGTTCTATGATGGTCACATTCCGATTCATCTTTAGGACTTCATACACAAAGTGATGGTACAAAAAGTTGCATCACAACGATTCTTCCACAGAAAATTCGTACCAAAATGAAGGTGTGAGAAAATCGATAACCGTCTCGGGAATATACGTACTTAAATTAATGTTAATGAGACGAATCAAAACATACTTCTTCAAACTTTTTGCACCATTAATTTGGTACCAAATGTTTGTGTTCGAATCGTAATGTTTCTATTCATCACGGAACTTGTACCATCATTTTAGTACGAAAGTTCTTGGACAAATCGAAATGTGTCTATTTCTCCCAGAAACTATCTAACCTTAATTTTGGTACGTAATATTCTGGGATGAATCGAACTTTTTTATTCGTCCTCGAATTTTCTCGCACCTTCATTTTGGTATGAATTTTCTAAGATGAAAAGTAATGTTCCTATTCATCACAGAACTTGTACCGTCATTTTGGTACGAAAGTTTCTGAAACGAATAAAGTCTACTGATCGAGGGGACGTGGGTTCGATTCCCGGGCGGGGCATACTTTCATGGGCATACTTCCTACCAATGATTTTTAATTATGTAGGGCAGTTGTCAGTCACTTACGAAAGTATGCGCTTAGAAGTTGGTTAACAGCTCAATCCAGAGATTAGTAGACTGACTGACCGCCGTTATATGATCTATAAATGTGTTGCTACGGCGTAAAAAACTAACGAATCGAAATGTGTCTTATGTCCCAGAACCTTTCTTACCTTTAATTAGGTACAAAATTTCGTATGGTACAAAATTTCCTGGACTAATCGATATGTTTAATCGCCCTCTAACTTTCACACATTAATTTTGGTGCGAAATTTCATGGGACAAATCTGAACGTTTTTATTCTTTCGTGAACGAGCTTTTTGCTCCTTTATTTTGGTACGAAATTTTTGTGGGCGAAATTTTGTTTCTATTCATCACATAACTTGTACATCATTTTAGTACGAAAATTTCTATTTCTCCCAGAATCTTTCTTACCCTAATTTTGGTACGTAATTTCCTGATGCGAATCTAATTGTTGTTTTCGTTCTCGATTTTTTCGCACCTTCATTTTGGTACGAATTTTCTGTAGAAGAATCATTGTGTTCCTATTCATCAAAGAACTTTTCGTACCATCAGTTTGGTATAAATTTCCTTGAGACGAATCGAAATGTGTCTATCTTAAAAACTTTCTTATTGAATTTGGTACAACATTTCCTGGGACCGACCGATAGGTTTTTGTCCTTGAATTTTTTCGCATTAAATTTGGTACAAAATTTGTTGATACAAATATAATAGTTTTATTTGTCCTCGAATTTTTCGCACCTTCAATTGCAACAAAATTTTATATGACGAATCGTAATGTTCAGGACTATTCATTAGAGAACTTGTACCATAATTTTGGTACGAAAGTTCCTCAGACGAATCGTAATGTTTCTTTTTGTCCCAGAACCTCTTACCTTAATTTTGTACTAAATTTCCTGGGACGAATAGATATGTTCTTATTCGTCCCTTTATTTTTCTCACACATTAATTTTGGTACGAAATTTACTGGGACGAATCTAAACGTTTTTATTATTCCATATATATGTACCTTTATTTTGGTATGAAATTTTTGTGGACGAATCGAAGTTCTATTCATCACAGAACTTGTCGTGCCATCGTTTAGTACGTAAGTTCCTAGACGAATCGAAATGTGTCTTTCCCAGAACCGTTCTTACCATTTTTTGGGACAAATCGATGTTTTATTAGTCGTCGAATTTTCTCGCATCTAAATTTTCCTAATACATTGTATTATCGCACCTTTTAGCAAGAAATGTTTAGGGTCAAATCATAATTTATTGAATCGTCCACGAACTTTTTGCACCTTAATTTTGTACGTAAATTTGAGCTACGAATGGAAACGTTCCAATCCATCCCAGAACTTCTCGTACCCTTAATTTGGCACGAAATTTCTTAGGGCGAAGCCAAATGTTTCTGGTTGTCCAAGAACTTGGCTTACAAAAAATTGAAATGTCATACTTGTCTAAAACCAATCGTACCATAACTTAGTTTCGAAATTTACTTGGTCGATTAAAAAAATCAGATTATGACTTGATTTGACCCCGGATTTTTCCATCTGACTTTGATACGAAAATTCCTGGGACGAATCGAAATGCTATTATTCGTCCTCTATATTTTTAACCTTAATTTCGGTTCAATATTTCCTGGGTCGTCGTGCAGGTTTATTCGTCCACTAATTTAGCACCATGTAATATCGTGGGACTATCAGAAATTTTCTAATTCGGCCCCAAATTTTGGTACGAAATCATAGGCGGATCCAGGATTTCTGGTTAGAGGGGGCGGAAAATTCTAGTTAGAGGGACGTAAAATGAATAAGCTGAATGGGGTTCCAAGGGGCCGTAATGGCCTCGAATGGTCCAGGGCAAAACCCTGACCAGAAAACCAGGTGACCGGCGGCCCCGGAAATTCCTTAATTTTGGTTATTTCCAAAGGATTCGGGCACATTTTCAGAGCCTCAACTATCTTTTTTTAGTATAAAATATAAAGCATCTGGAGAATTATTTCATGTAAATTTTCTAAAAGCCGCTGAATCATGTAATTTTTTTTTACAATAATGAAAGGAATTGCTTTATGATGTATGCTTTGTTGCACGCATAGCGTGCGAAAACTTTTGACATGTATATACACCGTATATATATTTCTTATAAATATCATATTTCATGATAGAAAAAAACTTTGCTAGGGCAATTTTAAAGGGGGGAGGCGTACGCCGGGTCCGCCCCCGCCTGGATCCGCTTATGGCAAATCTGTATCCAAAGTATTTGTGATTTATAGGAGGAATCCCTTTATGTTATGGAGAAATATCTGAAAAACTGACTAGGGATTCCTTTAGGATCCTTGGTAAACACAGGAAGTCCCTGCAAATACATATTTATGATAATGATAACAGACGGAACTTGTTTCATAAACCATCCACAAAGTGACAAACTATTATAATTTAACACAAGTTGGTCAATGGAAATAAGTTAATGGATCTGATACTAGGAAAGATATGTGTAATGTATGACAGTTATATCAGTAATATTGTTAGACCTAATAAATACTTAGATATGAGCCAATTTCTGTTTGATATCAATGGCATACGTCATCATTTTTCTAACAAAATAGTGGTGTAATTAACTGACAAATAACCAAGTTGGGTCAGAAAAGGCACATCCAGATGAGAATATGATGGAAAGAAGTATACCAAGAAAAATACAAAAATATTTATGCAGCCTTCACACCATCTGTGACCGAGCAAATAACTCTCACTGAGACTTGAACTCAGATCTCTTCATATAACAGAGATCAATCTCCAGTATGAAGTGTTTCACATTAAACTAAAAGAGTGTAACATTGCTGGTCTGAGATGTAATTGCTGCAAAAATAAAGCATTTATTTAATTTCAACTGTGCATACTAGGGCTGGGAAGAGTAAAAAACATTGTACCCGAGGCCGTATTACCCGAGGGTACCAGCTGTTATTAATAATGAAACAGATAATACTCATACATCCTGGCACTTTCTATTGCTCATAAAATGGCAAAAACCAAGCTTCACCAAAAAGCCAAGTCCTTAAGTTGAGTTACTGTGGTGGCGGCACTTCTTCCATGAAGAAACACCTCAAGTTTAAGCACACTATGAAGCTTCGTAAACGATCCGCTACAGTATTTATATTAGAGCCGATCAGATTGATATCACTCAACCCCCTTTCATGGTGGTAAGAGAACAGGGCTAGGTTTTCAAAGTTGTCTGTTAAAAAAAATCTCGGTATTCCCCACAGAAAGAATGTTAAGCATTGCAGGGCTTACAATCACAAAACAGAGAGAACGTTTTGACCAGAGTGTAGCCGACAGTAAACTAATATAATTATTTGCATAATGCGCAAATACCCTGGAAAACCTATCAACATTATTCCTTTTCAATGCGCTACAGTGACAAGTTGATCTTTGTCCTTTCTTCAAAAACGAGTAATGTTGGTAGGTTTTCCAGGGTATTTGCAAAAAGTTAAAACAAAACTTCATTTGAGATGTGATGCGCAGCCAAAAGAATACTCATTTCTGCTATCACGTAAAAATCATGGAAATCTGACAAAAAATCAAAATACTTACAGCTCTTTAAAACTCTAGAGTCTAGGCAGATTGTTCACTGTTTCTTTGCGAAACCGTAGCGTTTGTGCATTCATAGACACGTGGTATTGCCAATGTAAAAAAGAGTAAGTTTTTATATGGCTTCTGATGTGAAGTTTTTTATTACTTAGTAATCTACACACGAAACGATTTTGGTCCTTATTTTTATTGCATGATATAAGCCTTTTTAGATTTTCCGAGGGGTGCGGGTTCGAATCCCACCCGGGGAGGTTATACGCTTCCATGAAAATTTGACAATAATGTCGATTTTCCTCCATTGATAAGATACATGGAGAAGTTTCCGGCCTTGAGGAAGGGTAGGTGAGTACTGGTTATAGACAATGGTCCAGGAAAGCTAGGTTAGGTGCGCAGTGCGCTGGACGCCTTAAAATGACCTAAATTGTGTTGACACAGCGTTAACTCCAATAAATAAGTAAATAGATAAATAAAACTTTTTAGATTTTGATTTTTGCAACCTTTTAAATGTACGTTTGTTCCTACTCTGTCGCTACATTTGGCTACGCCCTTGATTTGTAAAATCTCATATTAAACAGTAATGTGCTCGATATAAAAGATAGTTTTCTCCGTGCTTAAACTCGGGAAACCCGTGTGTGAAAATATTCATGTACACAAATATTTAATTTAATGAGTCCGACTATCAAATAAAGAGGGTGTTCATTACTCATCGTCTATAATACAGGTTTTAAAGTAATACTTTCCCGGAAAATAGACTTTGTCCACTTTGTAAATCTGCACTAGGCGACAAAATTCATTTCCCTATGCTTTGCTCGAAATTGATTTCATTTAGTACATGTAGGACCATTTACCTTTAATAAAAGTCATTCTCAGACAAATATATTTCACTGTGGAAACAGTTTGTTCTTTTGTAATACATGTATACTGCAATTTCTAGTTATACACACTCAGCCATTGCATTTAAAACTCATTACAATGCTTAATAAGTAGTTAAACATCTTTCTCTTACAAATTACATTCATGATTCTTAAAATCAAGATAATGTTTTCTGGTGACCACACAGACGTTTCTGCACAAATTCGCGTGTACTTAAAATATATATAAAAAACTAGAATAGAGAAAGAACAGTCATAAGAAAAAATCCGAACTTTTTTGTTATGTGAAGCATGGTGAAGACTAAAAAGTACTGAATTTTGGAAATGAACCTATTATATTTGAGTTTTTTATTAGAAGGTATGGGTACTCCACGCAGGCATTTTATATAACAGGATTTGTAACGACACAGATTTTCATCAAATTTCACTGTCTTTGCTATTATTTCGGCCCTTACGGAAAGCAAGTATAACAAGTTTAAATAAAGATATTCACATAAAATTTTGTACCAGTACCATTCGAATTGACATAGAGGTTAGGAAAATGTGTTTCTAGATGATTTTGAGGTAAATTACGCTCACAGACTGTTTCACAAAATAATGCATTTTCCCGCTGATCTGCCATTTATAGCCCCATTTTACATCACCTTAAGTCACATTTTCGGTCATAATTGCAACAAAATTTTGTCAAAAACTTCAGAAACATTCACAAGTTGCATGGAAGACATGTACAAAAACATAAATCAGGTTTTTAACTCTAGAATAGTTTGTACAACCCGCTTTAGCCAGTCATAGACAGTGAAGACCATGAGTTTTCAAAAAGCACTTCACTACAATTCCCTGTTATATAGAATCCCTGCTCCAAGTTATCCCATAAAAAAGGTGAAATATAACAAAAGTTATGGAAGAAAACCTACCTTGATTGTGCGTTTTCATGAGTCAGGCACGACCTGATTCACATCTTCCAGCTAATTTAAACATGCTATGATCCGAAGTGTGGTGTTAGGGTAAGGAGCATCCAATTAGTATTCAAAGTGAAGTATGTGGTTCAAATCTATAGCCTTCTTAACGATGTGGTCATTATTTAGATTATATATCCCAAATATTACAATTGTTTGTCGAGTTTCAGTCTGGGTCTCTACTATAAAAAGTATTACAACATTGACAAGAGAAGCTACAAGTATTTTAAAATGTGATAAACTAAATATAGACACTCAATGGACAAAATCAATTGAGTACATTTATTGTAGGTACATGTTTATGGTTTTGAATCATCTTTAACCAAGTGTATTCAATTGCAACAGATCTTTACATTATTTCTTGATGCTTTGGTCAATATTGTGAGATCATTTAAGTTCTGAAATTTTGAAAATTAAATGGTAATATTATTTGTCAATCATATCTTTAAAATACTTAAAGATGAGCCTAATTATGACTTTAAGTATACCTTGTAGATGAGCAAGTTAAAATACAAGTCTTTGTTACATCTGAACATTTAAACAGATTGGATAAGGAACCTAAGTTGATGGGTTTTCCAGCAGAAAAACTTAGTTTGTACTGCATGTACCTATGCTTAACAAAGTTGAAATAAAAATGAGTATACACAGAACAATGATATTTAATCTGTGTTGCACACTTTTCAGCAATAAAATGAAAATTACTTTGTACCAAACAGATGCATCTGGTTCAAACAAACCTCACTCTGCAGTAAAAATCCATAAATTCAAGTTCTGAGTATGAGTTATTGCGTCCCAATCCCAATACTGACTGGTGCACTAATATACTGACACAAAACAATACATGAAGACAAAAGAAATAAATCAACAACTTTTGAAAATTCATTTATTAAAGCTTCTGTAATAAAAGAAAATTATCAACATACAAAACAAATTATTGATCTTAAGCAGGACACTCACATCCTGATCTTTTCTACCTATCTATCCTTTCTGTCTACATCAAGCCCTTTTCTTCATACCCTGTCCCTTTATCTCAATCCTGACATATCTATGTCTATTATATCTCCTGCTGTCCTTAGGTCATTTTTTTTTTCTTTCAAGCCCACCACTGATTCTTCCCTATTCACAAAAAGCCCGAACTATGAGCAGAATTTGAGAAATTGTTTCACTACCAAGCCTCACAATGACTTGCTTTGTCCCTTTTAGTAGTCATTCAGATATTTTTCGAGTACTAGGACCATCACAATGTAAAAATAAATTCTAAAAGACTGGCAGTCACTACATCACAACAATAATCAACAATCATCAAGATTTTTTCGAAGAGTCTGTAACACTGAACCAACTACCTAAAATAGTATTTGTCTTTTTCTGTTCCTCTAATAATTGACTGAGAAGTTCATTCTGTTTCTCCAACATTTTTCTTATCATAGTATTGTCATTATTAGCTGAAATATGGAAAAAACTATTATTTGTGAGATAAATGCATACATGAACAATACTCAGAAATTTGAAAATCCTACAGAATGTATTGGGGCACTACAGATAAACCAGTTTTCTCCATCCATCCCTGTTCTTAGCCCATTCGACCGCCTCGCTCATTTTCAATTCTGTCAATTCTATGATGTATATTTCTACATTTCAGTTTGTTTGCCATTAACATGTTGTATGTTTAGAGCAAAATGGTTGTTATTGTTGTTGTTATTGTTGTTGTAGTTGAATAAGATGATGTGTAAATGTATTTTGAAAGTAGGTTAAGAATTCTTCAAAAGGGAAAGAGTCCCTAAAAGGAACATCCGTTTGCATCCAATTTATGGAATTTTTGAAAACATTCTAAAGATTCCAATAGAATTTGGAAGACCTTAACAACTGATGCTGATTTCTGTTAAGTAGTTGAAAGTTGTCATTTTTCTAGTCAAACAATGATAATGAAGTATAATATCATTTGGGAGGTTGATTCAAACAAGAATATTATTGTGATTAGAACTTCGCTTGAATGATAGTTGAACTAAACAAAAACAGAAAAAGAAAAAAGCATCAGAACTAGTACTGTAGCAGAGATGTTGTTGAACATAAAATAATCACTACATAACATATGATCCCTAGACATTTATGTATGAAATCTATATTACCTGTACTGGATGTTGGTTTTACTGTTCTTATATGTGGGTCACTATGCCAGTATGCTGTATTATTGTTCATTCTAAAACAAAACATACATAACTTGATGTACAATACTACAATATTTCTAGATTCAAAATTCATATCTCAATGAAACAACAAGGTAAGTTTCTTTTACAAATGAGATTCTTATCAACACAAAAATGGCTCTCCAAAGATTTTCAGTCTTGTATCATTACCACTAGACCAAACATGCCACCATATAGGCACAGTGGTAACTGAAATATATCATTTGTTTAGACCAAGTGTACAAAAACATGAGAGTCAGCCAACATAAAACTTTCTTTTTTTACTAGATTTTACACTGATTATCAACACCTAATACTAGGTTATGAATGGCAGCCACATAACTAGCTTCCTGGACACTTTTCTTAACCAGTACTTCTTTACCAGTAATAATTAATTATTGAAATTTCATGTCATTATGTCATCAAAATTTAAGGGCCTTAACCCCAAGAAAATACAACACAATGTTAGGCTAATGTCATTCTATACTAAACTTTATCTGGCTCATCTCTGATAGCATTATTCGACCAAGCAAGCCTTGGCAAGACGTAATTTGGAACTCCAATTCAATTGTTTTTTGTACATATATTTTCCTTATAGTTTTTTATGCCAGTGAGATTATGTTTAAAACTCAAGGAAAAAGCCAAATATTTCAATTCCAGATATAGTCAATTATATTTTTGCTCTAACTTGCCTAATGAAAATACAAGTTGACACAAGCTGAATATATGCTCTATCCTTTTACTCTTCACATAGAAGTCACATAACAGGAAATACTTACGGTGTAGTTTGTATTTCTGTTGAAGTCACTGCTGGTGGAACATTGCTATCAACTAAAGAAAATATATAACATACTGTCAAAACATACATCAAATATAATTTAATACATCTATATGAATCTAATAAATCAAACACATTTATATGATATAAGTTATTGTATTTTATGGTCAGAGTTTCGTGCAGATGCATATTCACTCACTTAACACCCTATTTCCCCAAGTCATTCATCTATTGGTACCTATTAATCAAACTTTTTGGTAAGCGTTTTATTTATCTCTTTATGTGTAGCAGACAAATTCAGCAACGGAATTATACCACTTTTCCAGGTAACCATTTACAACTGGGTGTGTGACACAATACAGGTAAATTTCTTGTGTAAGAAAGTAGGGCCTCTGGTGAGGTGCAAACTAGGGATCTTTCAGCCCCTTAGTATGTCCTACAATATGACTACTGCTCCTGTCACAGATTTTCCTAAACCATAGACATGGCCTATAAACTGAAAATAGTATAATGCACAAGTCAATATTGTGCAAAGCAATATATAAATATTTGTTTATTTACTCTACTACTGATGCACCACAAAGAACAAAAGGACAATAAGTAAAAAATGAGCATAATACTGCACACTGTTATTATACATTAAACTGATACTAAATATAAATCAAATATACAATACCTGGAAGTGTAAAATCTTCAACATTATCAAAATCAGTTTTTATAGGTTCCAGTAAAATCTGTAAAAACAACAAAATTTCATTATGAACATAACAGCACATCATACATAAACAGGATATACATTGGTGATAGATCAAATTTTAAAAAATCATGAATTTCATTGTTTTCGAACCCCTAACATAGGAAAAAGAACTTATTCCCTCTTCTCCAAAATCCAGAACTGTAGGACCAGTCATGAAAACTTTCAGCCATGGATGTACACCAGCAACTGGCCATCAACTATAACATTAGATTAATTTCATACAAAAAACTTCATTATGTATTCCATAATTCAATCATTAAGTTATTCGATTTTGATGGAGATAGTAATAAAACTATCATAGTAAATCCAGCATAAAGGCAAGCCTTTGCATCAAAAATCAGTATATAAAAGTGAAACGTTATCTAACTAATTTAGGCGCTGACGCTGATGGATGTTCCGGAGGGATCCTTGGATTGGAATCCGACTTTGCGCCTTGCAATCATGGATTTTTCAAGGCATCTGGCTGGATTCCCTATTGGTTGGTGGCTGCCCTTCTCATACTCTAATCATAACTATTATCACTTTTACTTTATCACTATACAATGTATGGTTGGGGGACGCGCGGCGCTGATGCTGATGGATGTTTGGGTAGCAGCCTTGTATAAGAATCCAACTTTGCACCTTGCAATCATGGATTTACGGGGCATTTGGCCTGATTCCTCGTCGACAACATAGCTGCCGTTCTTCCAACAATCCATTACCTCTCTTTCACTATTTCTAAAGTTGAAAATTCACTTGTTTTTGTTGTTGTTGTCGTTTTTAAACTACTATGAGCACTTTATTGATCACAAATTTTAGTTTATTATTATTATTTTTCAGTTTATGTTTTTATATCTTAATCATTTTCGTTTTGGTTTTAGCTTGTTTTTCCTAATTATGCATATGATTGTGAAGCGCTTTTGAACATATATTCAATATGAAAAGAGCGCTATACAAATACGGTATATAATAACAATAATAATAATAAAAAAACGTTTCTCTGACCACAAAAATAATTGTCCTGAGCTTAATTAAATGCGGATTTGCTACAGTCCGCAACTAAACATGGTGAAACCACATGTAAATAAACAATACTTACTGGGTCATTATATTTGCTAATTTTAAAGAGACGTGCAGCACCAGTACCATTTTTATGCATCTTCAAAGCTTTTCGTTTAGCATTTCTTATAGTATACTTGGTCTCAAGTTCACCAGGCTAACATGAAAAGTTCATTTATAAAAGTTATGTTATAATATCAATAATCTCTCTCATGGCTATAACTGTCAGAATATATCACAAATTGAAAAAATGTATTGAACTGTTTAGATTTTTCATTCTAATGACCACAGTACAGGGTTCAATACAGAGATTCCTTCTCAAAACAATGACAAAAAATTGTATATAGATTTGCAGTCACAAACTGTGATATCAATTAATGGAAATTCAAGGACCTGGTTCACTGGAATTCCTTCCAAGATTTGAGATCCTCCATTACTGTCAATCTTGGTTAAATGTCAATTGGAAAAGACGACACAATTAATAAGGACATCTACTTAAATACATAAGTTGTTACATGAACACTTCATAGGAGCTAGCATAGATTAGTGGTTACAAAGACTGACAGGTAATCATTTGATAGCCAGCTTGGCATTGATATAAAATCACATCCAAACTTTTCTTGTTTTTTCTCTGAGCAAGAATCTTGATAGGACTTACTCAGTACTGAAAAACCAAGAATCAGACTTGAGTATGACTAGCATAAAATTTCAGAACTTGTTTAATAATCAAACTCAAATAAATAAGTATATACTTCAACTTAGGTATTGACATCAACATTCTGACAGTACAGTCTAAACATGAATTTAATGCCAGCAATGACTTTTTTGTTTGGTTTAACTCAGTAGTAACACATGGTATAATAGTCATATTATGGGAATCAGTCAACCTACTCACTCTTCCTGGAAAGGCTAAATCTCTGAATTTAGCTGTGAATCAGTTATTAGACCCATATCTCAGTCAGCAACTGACAACTGCCCTACATGAATTAGAACCATTAGTAGGTGAGTGAATGGCTGTTAAGATTATCTCATGAGTCATGACCAACCTCCACGGAAGCGTGCCCAGGTTGGAAATCAAACCCATCACAACTCTAACAGTAGACTTGTGTACTACAAACTTAGTAAGATGGGCAAGTTCTTGCATTAATTATCATTAATATTTAAAAGTTTAATACCTTTGGATGTCCAGCATGATCTGATGGATCTGGAAAAACTACAACTATCTGTCTAACAAATGGAATGTCTTCCCCAGCTAATATTTTATCAAGTATTTCTCTTGAAATTCTATATTGTTCGTCAGGATTTGGTTTTTGAATCTGAAATTTAAAAACATCAAGATCAAAATATGTTAATTATTAACTCACTGGTTACTAAATATAGTAACAAAATCTGAGCATTTTTCAGGCTCATATGACAATCACGTGACCAGGGACTAGGAAACCCTGGTTTATTGGTTCCAAGACCGATTTTTTTATCCAGGAATTGCTAGATAAAAGTTAAGTTAAAGTAAAAATTTAAACAAACAATACCAATGAATTATAGTACAGTGAACAGTTTATGCCTATTCCAGTACTCAGACAGCACAGACATTGTCTATGTCATTAATTTGAAAAGAGCCTTCCAATCACAGCCTGTGAATTACAACACCATCAAATTTGCTTGCAAACACCCCTCTAAAAGTAGAAATTACAAAATCTAGATGCTATTTATAGTGTCTCATCTAGATGAAAGCTAAGCACTGCTTGGTGGACATAAAGGTCATCTCAACATGACCCTGAGCAATAAAGACATCCTACACGACAGCTGTCTATAGGATATATGTTTACAGAGATTGATTTAAAGTAATAGTACCTGATAAGTAGGAAACTTGATTATCTCTCTCATTACACATTTAGCTGGACAATTGAACTTCTTTGTAGGAAATGTTCTATTATATGGTGACTGAAGATAGTAATAAAAGACTTGTAAACAATGAACATACACACAATTTAAAAAAATATGCTGTTTTTTATTCATTATACAACAAGCAAGTGATGTAATACATGACTAAAAATAAATAGTTTTATTAAAGAAATACATGTTTGATGATGACTGATCACTAAATTTACATTTTGTTTGGGATTGCAGTAGCCTAAAAATTTAATTAGAGAAGGCTCAAGTTTGGCATTTCAATTGTAGTTTTGTGCATCATTATTTCACAAATAATTATAGAGTAAAGAAAAAATAATATTCTTCAATTAATATACCATTGGTTCTGTTTTGTTGGCTTCCCTTGTTTGTTTAAATTTAACTTTTCTGTCCCTTCCATACTCACAATCAAATAATTTACACCCACACACAGAAAATGGAACACCTTCATAATTCATCCTTCCAACTGTAACATGACCCTTGTCCTGCCAGTAAACAGTGGTTATACTTCTAATATCTAAAAATAGAAAAAATGTTAATAAGATGACATTTATTATAAAAAAAACATCAAGCCATTGATGATTGAAATTCATAACATTTCCACAGGACTATAGATGCTGGAAAGAAGGAATATTTGTAATAATTACATGGGGTAAGAGTCTGTCTATAAAAAAGGGGGTGTGAATGTCAGGAGGCCCGAACGAAAGGCTGAACATATATGGGTAAGGGCACTGCAACCAGTCCATGCACAATCTTGTAGAACATGAGGAGTCTGGCATCAGATCTCCTGTTTTCCAGAGTACCCCATCGCATAGCTCTGCGTTGAACCATTTCAACTTTGTGGATGTTCTGCAGAGTGTGACAGTGTGGGGGCACCAGACAGAACTGGCATACTCAAGCTAACCACTGCAACAAGTCCATGCACAATCTTGTAAGCAAATTCCCTTACACATGAATTTTTGGACGGGATGTTTCTTTTCAGGAACTTTGGGGTCTTTGTGGCTTTGGAGGTAACCTGGTTTACTTGTTTGTTCCAGTTCAGGTCAGAGGTGAAAGTGATACCTTGATATTTTGCATTGATCTGACATTTTGTAGGATTTGGACATGGAGTGAGTATTTGGACTTAAGAGTGTTTTGATTTAGTGATGTACAGTACACTTAGAGGAATTAAACTCCATGTCCCATTTGCTTTCCCAGAGTAAACGTAACAGAAAATGTTCCGATGATAAATAAGTTACATAGGGTCTTATATATACAGTGAACTCGACAGTTCCGGGTCATTGACAATTCCGGGTCACTTTTTTAAAATAGTACAGATGATTCCTTAATAATTCAATATTTTGATTATATGATAGTTAAGTCATGTACACTAACCACTTAGCTGACGTTACACAAACTTTCCATGTTAACATTTCTCTACCGGAAGTCATAGTCATGAAACACTAAACAGCGTCGTTTCCAACCAATGCGAAAGTACGTGAACGTTTCGTCCATGCGTTCGAAAAAACAGCGATTTATATCCACAATTTAGATAAAATAAGTCCTTATTGCACATCATTTTGCTGGAAATTTATCGGTGAACACGATTTAACTCATAGATTTGTTTAATCTAATTACTGTTTGACAATAATGCAGACAATTTGACCTGGTATGCACGTGACAATTTCAGGTCAAAACTTAACCCGTATTATATACAATCATTTATTTTAATTAAAAAGTATTTTTTTAACATTTAAAGTTTTTTTTATACATAATTTTATCCCATATGTAAGATATTTGTCAATTAAATACAATTATTGTTTGATATTTTGAGTTTTACTTTTTACACGCAACTAATTGTATTTATGGTACTTGTTTTTATATGCAATAGGTAATTGCAAGTGACATGATTAGATCTTTCATTTACGAGCTTTATTTTTGTTTAACTCGGAAGAAAATATGAGATAAAGTCTTTATGGACAAAAAGTCGACAGTTTTATTGATTTTAACCCTGTTGAGACCACTCCGGATTAAAGAGACAAGCATCTGTCATGTGACCCGGAATTGGCAAGTGCGACCCGTAACTATCGAGTTTGCAACATGCAATTTCGAAAATTGTAGGAAATTACAAGCAAATAAACACTATTAATTTATTATAGCATGGTAAAGTGGAAGTATTTGTTTATCAGTTTATGCAGGTTTGATTCCCACAACTTTCGTTTTGAAGAGACACGCATCGTTTGTTTCGTTACTGCCCCGGAACTGTCGAGTTCACTGTAGGACTTGGACCTTCTTTCTGAATTTTCTCATCAACACTACACTTAACATTTATAGATATTGCATATACATAAATGCAAATATTTATTCTCAAAAGAAGAAAAAAACAAGCAAAAAATTACAATCAACAGTCAGTTGTTTCCGAATGTGACGATGGGGTATGCACCTATACGGCTTGGGTCGAAAATTTCCGAGTACGAAACGTTCATTAGTTCTCGACTATATAAAACGGGTAAAGTTAAAACAGTACCTGTACGTCCGAAATTTTTTCTGCAAGTATAAACAACAAATTTTGTATTTGTTTCTGCTTCATGCTGCCTTAGTAGCGTCATGGCATCTTCAAATGAGAAGCATATATGTTTCGTCTCCATTTTCGTACTTTTCGATTCTCAATCAAGAGTTGTCGTTCCTGGGCGAATCCTAAAACACTGACCGCTTAACTGACGAGTTAAATATAGTGCGCTTAACTGACGAGTTAAATATAGTGCAATTATGTTCTTAACTGACCAGTTAAATAAAGAAGGGATTAAAAATGACTGTATTGCTTGAGTGTTTTGTTGATATTGTTGGTGTTTTTTGTTGAAATTTTATGATGATGATGTGATATATTATCTAATTCAATAATGTCCTTATAAGAAATTATAATTAGATTTTTTTTATGAAATTGCAAAAAAGATACTTTGAAGTAGAAAAATGCGATAGCAATGTGACATATGATAATTTTTCACAAATTAATTAATTTCAGTGTATTTAACAGTAAGGCAAGACATATTTTCCGAATAAAATTATTTAAATATGATATTCAAATGAGTAATTAATAATCAAATGAGTGTAAAATGCTTAACTGACCAAATGAATAAAGAAGGTTTACCGATAAAATGAGTAAGTGAGTATATTTTAATAACGAGCGTTTAATGAGCAAACTAATGTCGAATGCTTTATTGACCATTTAGTCATTGGTTAAATTAAGAAATAAGATGTGTTTAGCAAATTAAATGGCCAAATAGCTGTAAAACGCTTAACTGACGAAAAGAATATTGAACGAATTACTGACCAATGATTTCACGGATGAATAAACACTCTTTGTTTAACTGGTCAGCGTTTTAGGATGTCAATTCTTAACTGACCAGTTAAATATAGAGTGGTTATTCGACCATGGAAATATAACTGACCAAATTGAAAAATATATATATAATGAAATATTTGATTTCTTCTGTTTATTGCAACAATTAAAGGATATGAAGTTATACTTTTTTAACTAACCAAACTGTTGAAAGCTTAACTGAACGAATATAGAATGCTTAACTGGCCCAATGAATATAGAATGCTTAACTGACCAAATGAATATAGAAGGCTTAACTGACCAAATGAATATAGAATGCTTACTGACCAAATGCATATAGAATCTTTAACTGACCAAATGAATATAGAATGCTTAACTGACCAAATGAATATAGAATGCTTAACTGACCAAATGAAAATTGAAGGCTTAACTGTCCAAATGTCTATAGGAAGCTTAACTGACCATATGAGTATATAAAGCTTAACTGACCAAATGAAAATTGAATGCTTAACTGACCAAATGAAAATATAAAGCTTTACTGACCAAATGAATATAGAATGCTTAACTGACCAAATGACAATAGAACACTTAACTGACCAAATGAAAATTGAAGGATTTACTGTCCAAATGTCTATAGGAAGCTTAACTGACCATATGAGTATATAAAGCTTAACTGACCAAATGAAAATTGAATGCTTAACTGACCAAATGAAAATATAAAACTTTACTGACCAAATGAATATAGAAGGCTTAACTGACCAAATGTATATAAAAAGCTTTACTGACCAATTGAAATTAGAATGCATGTACTTAACTGACTAGATGAATATAAAAGTTTACTGGCCAAATTAGTTTAGATTGCTTAGCTGACAAAATTTATGATATCACGGATCGATTATTACTCTATGTTCAACTGGTCAGTTAAGTATCATTATTCTTAACTGACCAGTTAAATATATAGTGGTTTTCAACCGTGAAAATAAGATTGACCAAAAGGAAACAAACATCATAATATTGAAAGTTTTGAAATTGAAATTATTTATAAAAAACGTTAAAGAAAGCCTTTTTTAATCGGCCGAATAAATTATACATATGTAACGCTTAACTGACTTAATGAATAAAGAACGATTTACTGACTAAAGTATTAAATATTTAATGCTTAACTGGCCAAATGATGGTAGATCGCTTATCTGACCAAATGAATATAGAAGATTTAATCAACTGACCAAATAAATGTAGTAGTCGATCGACATTCCTTTTGTTGTACAGTATCGTCATTGCCGGTGTATCGGAGATAATTCAATTAATAATTCTGCCGCTAATCTTGTTAATGTAATCAAGTTTTGACGAGTGTCAAACACTTAGTAATCAGTTACGCACTATTGACCATTGTCACTTGCCAACTGTCTAATCATACATTCACACAAAGTTTTTGTCAGTTTGTATCTTTAACATAACAAACAAACATGTTGACAAAATCTTGATAGTTAAATTTACATTTACAGTGTATTCAATATAGAAAAATATAAGAGCAATATTTTTGGGTCAGTAAAAGGGCATCATGTGTCATATTCAATAATTGAGACCTTACTTCTGACTGATATGATAAATACGCTCTTGTTTCAATTAAACGATCAATCTTAAATGTAACTTTCGCACCTAATCATTTATGACACGTGTCTTAGTCGTTCAATTAAAAGCGTGTGTGAGATAATCCAATTATCACATTAACACTTGGTTTTGACAGTACAGTGATTAAATAATCTAAATGTTTTATTGGTTTGTACCCATAAGTAATCGTCCGTATTCGCCGCGCAAAAGTATTATTGGAGTAGGCGGTCCGCTTTATTTTATTTTATGAAGAAAGGAAATATGATTATTTTCCGGCATGTCAAGCTTTTTCCAAAGATTTCGCTGCCATACATGAGAATCGGTAAAAAACGACTATGTCATAAATATTTAGATAACACAACATGAGTCGCTGTACCTTCTAATTTAAACTGGTCAGTTAAGACATCACGATCCTAAAACACTGACCAGTTGAATAAAGAGTGTGCATCGACCCGTAACGTAAATCTTCTGTATTTGAATATAGAAGGCTTAATTGACCAAGGACATAGGGTCCTTGATTGACCAAATGAATATAGAACGCTTAACTTTCAAAAAAAGTTTTTTAACAGTTTGTCAGCAACCTTTAAACAAAGACGAGGGCATTCTACTCTGATTTGGTCAGTTAAGCCTTCAAATTCATTTGGTCAGTTAAGCATTACATTTTTTAATGGTCTATATTCGTTTGGTCAGTTATTTTTTTTAAAGATTACATTTCTTCTGATTATTCATCTATTATTGCAAGATACAAATACAAGGAAAATCTTTCAATACAAAGAGTTTCTTCATTTTGGTCAGTTATATTTTCACAGTCTAATACTAGTAACCACTCTATATTTAACTCGTCAGTTAAAAATTGTGATACTTAACTGACCAGTAAACAAAGAGTGTTTATTGATCTGTGAAATCATTGGTCAGTAAAGCATTCTATATTCGTTCCGTCAGTTAAGCGTTTTACAGCGATTTGGTCATTAAAATTGATAAAAACATTTTTTTGTATTTATTTAGACTATGAATAAAATGGTCAGTGAAGCCTTGGACATTAGTTTGATCAGTTTAACGTTCGTTACTAAAATATCATTCCATTCTCATTTGGTCAGTTAAGTGTTCCATATTCAATTGGTCAGTTAAGGTTTCTACATTCATTTGGTCAGTTAAGCATTCTATTTTCAATTGGTCAGTTAAGCTCTCTATATTCATTTGGTCAGTTAAGTGTTCCATATTCAATTGGTCAGTTAAGGTTTCTATATTCATTTGGTCAGTTAAGCATTCTATTTTCAATTGGTCAGTTAAGCGCTCTATATTCATTTGGTAAGTTAAGTGTTCCATATTCAATTGGTCAGTTAAGCTTTATATACTCATATAGTCAGTTAGGCATTCTTTGGTCAGTTAAGATTTCTATATTCCTTTGGGCAGTTGTGCACTCTATATTCGTATGGTCAGTTAAGCTATCTGTCTTCACGTTGGTCAGTTAAGTGTTCTATATTCAATTGGTCAGTTAAGTGCTCTATTTTCAATTGGTCAGTTAAGCAATCTTTGGTCAGTTAAGCTTTTCTATATTCATTTGGTCAGTTAAGCATTCTATATTCATTTGGTCAGTTAAGCTTCTATATTCATTTGGTCAGTTAAGCAATCTTTGGTCAGTTAAGCTTTTCTATATTCATTTGGTCAGTTAAGCATTCTATATTCATTTGGTCAGTTAAGCTTCTATATTCATTTGGTCAGTTAAGCATTCTATTTTCATTTGGTCGGTTAAAAATTCTATATTCGTTCAGTTAGTTTGGTTAGTTAAAAAGTTTAACTTCATATCCTTTAATTAATTATCTACTATTGCAATAAACAGAAGAAATCAAATATTTCAATATATATATTTTCACTTTGGTCAGTTATATTTTCATGGTCGAATAACCACTCTATATTTAACTGGTCAGTTAAGAATTGACATCCTAAAACGCTGACCAGTTAAACATAGAGTGTTTATTGATCCATGAAATCGTTGGTCAGTAATTCGTTCAATATTTTTTTCGTCAGTTAAGCGTTTTATAGTTATTTGGCCATTTAATTTGCTAAAAAGCATCTTATTTCTTATTTTACCAATGACTAATTGGTCAGTAAAGCGTAAGACATTAGTTTGCTCATTTAACGCTTTTTAGTAAAATATAATCCCTTACTCATTTGGTCAGTAAAACAATTTTTTATTCATTTTGGTCAGTTAAACATTTTACCCTCATTTGGTCACTTAAATATTCTGACATTCAATAATAATATTTAAATCATTTTCTTCTGAAATAAATACCTCTTGTCTTTTTGTTAAATTCTCTGAAATTATTAATTTGAAAAATTATTCTTAATGTAAAATCATATATATCGCTATCTACTCTTTCTATTTTTAATTAAGTATTTTTGTAAAAACATTTTTAATTTTTTTTTAAACAAATCATTATTTCGTATAATGACTATTAAATTTGGTAATATATCACAACATCATCATGAAATATATAAAAATAATCTAACAATATCAACAAAACACTCAAGCGATACAGTCATTTTTAATCCCTTCTTTGTTTAACTGGTCAGTTAAGAACATAATTGCACTATATTTAACTCGTCAGTTAAGCGCACTATATTTAACTCGTCAGTTAAGCGGTCAGTGTTTATGTTCTTAACTGACCAGTTAAATAAAGAAGGGATTAAAAATGACTGTATTGCTTGAGTGTTTTGTTGATATTGTTGGTGTTTTTTGTTGAAATTTTATGATGATGATGTGATATATTATCTAATTCAATAATGTCCTTATAAGAAATTATAATTAGATTTTTTTTATGAAATTGCAAAAAAGATACTTTGAAGTAGAAAAATGCGATAGCAATGTGACATATGATAATTTTTCACAAATTAATTAATTTCAGTGTATTTAACAGTAAGGCAAGACATATTTTCCGAATAAAATTATTTAAATATGATATTCAAATGAGTAATTAATAATCAAATGAGTGTAAAATGCTTAACTGACCAAATGAATAAAGAAGGTTTACCGATAAAATGAGTAAGTGAGTATATTTTAATAACGAGCGTTTAATGAGCAAACTAATGTCGAATGCTTTATTGACCATTTAGTCATTGGTTAAATTAAGAAATAAGATGTGTTTAGCAAATTAAATGGCCAAATAGCTGTAAAACGCTTAACTGACGAAAAGAATATTGAACGAATTACTGACCAATGATTTCACGGATGAATAAACACTCTTTGTTTAACTGGTCAGCGTTTTAGGATGTCAATTCTTAACTGACCAGTTAAATATAGAGTGGTTATTCGACCATGGAAATATAACTGACCAAATTGAAAAATATATATATAATGAAATATTTGATTTCTTCTGTTTATTGCAACAATTAAAGGATATGAAGTTATACTTTTTTAACTAACCAAACTGTTGAAAGCTTAACTGAACGAATATAGAATGCTTAACTGGCCCAATGAATATAGAATGCTTAACTGACCAAATGAATATAGAAGGCTTAACTGACCAAATGAATATAGAATGCTTACTGACCAAATGCATATAGAATCTTTAACTGACCAAATGAATATAGAATGCTTAACTGACCAAATGAATATAGAATGCTTAACTGACCAAATGAAAATTGAAGGCTTAACTGTCCAAATGTCTATAGGAAGCTTAACTGACCATATGAGTATATAAAGCTTAACTGACCAAATGAAAATTGAATGCTTAACTGACCAAATGAAAATATAAAGCTTTACTGACCAAATGAATATAGAATGCTTAACTGACCAAATGACAATAGAACACTTAACTGACCAAATGAAAATTGAAGGATTTACTGTCCAAATGTCTATAGGAAGCTTAACTGACCATATGAGTATATAAAGCTTAACTGACCAAATGAAAATTGAATGCTTAACTGACCAAATGAAAATATAAAACTTTACTGACCAAATGAATATAGAAGGCTTAACTGACCAAATGTATATAAAAAGCTTTACTGACCAATTGAAATTAGAATGCATGTACTTAACTGACTAGATGAATATAAAAGTTTACTGGCCAAATTAGTTTAGATTGCTTAGCTGACAAAATTTATGATATCACGGATCGATTATTACTCTATGTTCAACTGGTCAGTTAAGTATCATTATTCTTAACTGACCAGTTAAATATATAGTGGTTTTCAACCGTGAAAATAAGATTGACCAAAAGGAAACAAACATCATAATATTGAAAGTTTTGAAATTGAAATTATTTATAAAAAACGTTAAAGAAAGCCTTTTTTAATCGGCCGAATAAATTATACATATGTAACGCTTAACTGACTTAATGAATAAAGAACGATTTACTGACTAAAGTATTAAATATTTAATGCTTAACTGGCCAAATGATGGTAGATCGCTTATCTGACCAAATGAATATAGAAGATTTAATCAACTGACCAAATAAATGTAGTAGTCGATCGACATTCCTTTTGTTGTACAGTATCGTCATTGCCGGTGTATCGGAGATAATTCAATTAATAATTCTGCCGCTAATCTTGTTAATGTAATCAAGTTTTGACGAGTGTCAAACACTTAGTAATCAGTTACGCACTATTGACCATTGTCACTTGCCAACTGTCTAATCATACATTCACACAAAGTTTTTGTCAGTTTGTATCTTTAACATAACAAACAAACATGTTGACAAAATCTTGATAGTTAAATTTACATTTACAGTGTATTCAATATAGAAAAATATAAGAGCAATATTTTTGGGTCAGTAAAAGGGCATCATGTGTCATATTCAATAATTGAGACCTTACTTCTGACTGATATGATAAATACGCTCTTGTTTCAATTAAACGATCAATCTTAAATGTAACTTTCGCACCTAATCATTTATGACACGTGTCTTAGTCGTTCAATTAAAAGCGTGTGTGAGATAATCCAATTATCACATTAACACTTGGTTTTGACAGTACAGTGATTAAATAATCTAAATGTTTTATTGGTTTGTACCCATAAGTAATCGTCCGTATTCGCCGCGCAAAAGTATTATTGGAGTAGGCGGTCCGCTTTATTTTATTTTATGAAGAAAGGAAATATGATTATTTTCCGGCATGTCAAGCTTTTTCCAAAGATTTCGCTGCCATACATGAGAATCGGTAAAAAACGACTATGTCATAAATATTTAGATAACACAACATGAGTCGCTGTACCTTCTAATTTAAACTGGTCAGTTAAGACATCACGATCCTAAAACACTGACCAGTTGAATAAAGAGTGTGCATCGACCCGTAACGTAAATCTTCTGTATTTGAATATAGAAGGCTTAATTGACCAAGGACATAGGGTCCTTGATTGACCAAATGAATATAGAACGCTTAACTTTCAAAAAAAGTTTTTTAACAGTTTGTCAGCAACCTTTAAACAAAGACGAGGGCATTCTACTCTGATTTGGTCAGTTAAGCCTTCAAATTCATTTGGTCAGTTAAGCATTACATTTTTTAATGGTCTATATTCGTTTGGTCAGTTATTTTTTTTAAAGATTACATTTCTTCTGATTATTCATCTATTATTGCAAGATACAAATACAAGGAAAATCTTTCAATACAAAGAGTTTCTTCATTTTGGTCAGTTATATTTTCACAGTCTAATACTAGTAACCACTCTATATTTAACTCGTCAGTTAAAAATTGTGATACTTAACTGACCAGTAAACAAAGAGTGTTTATTGATCTGTGAAATCATTGGTCAGTAAAGCATTCTATATTCGTTCCGTCAGTTAAGCGTTTTACAGCGATTTGGTCATTAAAATTGATAAAAACATTTTTTTGTATTTATTTAGACTATGAATAAAATGGTCAGTGAAGCCTTGGACATTAGTTTGATCAGTTTAACGTTCGTTACTAAAATATCATTCCATTCTCATTTGGTCAGTTAAGTGTTCCATATTCAATTGGTCAGTTAAGGTTTCTACATTCATTTGGTCAGTTAAGCATTCTATTTTCAATTGGTCAGTTAAGCTCTCTATATTCATTTGGTCAGTTAAGTGTTCCATATTCAATTGGTCAGTTAAGGTTTCTATATTCATTTGGTCAGTTAAGCATTCTATTTTCAATTGGTCAGTTAAGCGCTCTATATTCATTTGGTAAGTTAAGTGTTCCATATTCAATTGGTCAGTTAAGCTTTATATACTCATATAGTCAGTTAGGCATTCTTTGGTCAGTTAAGATTTCTATATTCCTTTGGGCAGTTGTGCACTCTATATTCGTATGGTCAGTTAAGCTATCTGTCTTCACGTTGGTCAGTTAAGTGTTCTATATTCAATTGGTCAGTTAAGTGCTCTATTTTCAATTGGTCAGTTAAGCAATCTTTGGTCAGTTAAGCTTTTCTATATTCATTTGGTCAGTTAAGCATTCTATATTCATTTGGTCAGTTAAGCTTCTATATTCATTTGGTCAGTTAAGCAATCTTTGGTCAGTTAAGCTTTTCTATATTCATTTGGTCAGTTAAGCATTCTATATTCATTTGGTCAGTTAAGCTTCTATATTCATTTGGTCAGTTAAGCATTCTATTTTCATTTGGTCGGTTAAAAATTCTATATTCGTTCAGTTAGTTTGGTTAGTTAAAAAGTTTAACTTCATATCCTTTAATTAATTATCTACTATTGCAATAAACAGAAGAAATCAAATATTTCAATATATATATTTTCACTTTGGTCAGTTATATTTTCATGGTCGAATAACCACTCTATATTTAACTGGTCAGTTAAGAATTGACATCCTAAAACGCTGACCAGTTAAACATAGAGTGTTTATTGATCCATGAAATCGTTGGTCAGTAATTCGTTCAATATTTTTTTCGTCAGTTAAGCGTTTTATAGTTATTTGGCCATTTAATTTGCTAAAAAGCATCTTATTTCTTATTTTACCAATGACTAATTGGTCAGTAAAGCGTAAGACATTAGTTTGCTCATTTAACGCTTTTTAGTAAAATATAATCCCTTACTCATTTGGTCAGTAAAACAATTTTTTATTCATTTTGGTCAGTTAAACATTTTACCCTCATTTGGTCACTTAAATATTCTGACATTCAATAATAATATTTAAATCATTTTCTTCTGAAATAAATACCTCTTGTCTTTTTGTTAAATTCTCTGAAATTATTAATTTGAAAAATTATTCTTAATGTAAAATCATATATATCGCTATCTACTCTTTCTATTTTTAATTAAGTATTTTTGTAAAAACATTTTTAATTTTTTTTTAAACAAATCATTATTTCGTATAATGACTATTAAATTTGGTAATATATCACAACATCATCATGAAATATATAAAAATAATCTAACAATATCAACAAAACACTCAAGCGATACAGTCATTTTTAATCCCTTCTTTGTTTAACTGGTCAGTTAAGAACATAATTGCACTATATTTAACTCGTCAGTTAAGCGCACTATATTTAACTCGTCAGTTAAGCGGTCAGTGTTTTAGGAGGACCCTCGTTCCTGGGTTGGTCTAACTTGCTGACACAGACACTAACACCATTTACAAAGAAGGAATTTATTAACAGGCTTACTGACACCATTCTATAAAGATTGATTATCTGACTATGACTGCATTATTATAAACATATCACATAATGTATATAAGTGTTAATATGATAATATTGTGTTTTGTAGCCAATCTTTTTATTCATGGGGATCTTCCTTCCAATCACAAAGTATATTCAAATGAAGGGTGCGAGCTGTGTCCGTGGGCCTAGTGTCCTCATTAATTGGTCACACTTAGATGGACGAACCATGATTGGAGCATATTTTACTTCTACCCTTTTCAATAAATATTGCACATACTCATCTGAGTGCATGGGTGGATCTAGGGGTGTCAGGGGGATCCGGACCCCCTAGAATTTGGAAAATGTACATGTCCATTCGTGTATTTTTTGCTTGTAAGTCATTTTTAAGTAGTATATGAAGCAATTTTTCTTCGTGCTTAATATATATTTAATAGTTATGTAGCTTTTATTATCAATATGTTGCCTTTTTTCTGCAAAATGTGTATAATGTGGTTGTGGTTCGAGGTTCGGACCCTCCTAGAAAAGTTCGGACCCCCTAGAAAAGTTCGGACCCACCTAGAAAAAAACATGGATCCGCCCACAGATGATATTATGAAATTATAAACTTTGGTCAAGACACCCCAGGGTTGGACAACCAGGTGTCGTAAGTGTGCAAGGGTGGGGGTTTTGTTACGGGTGACCTTATCATATTTCTCCAAAACATAAACTTTAACGGGTTGTTAAACTAATGTCGCCAATCTTAAATTATTATTGTGAATTGTGTGGTTTTCTAAATAACTTATCTATAGAAATGAAAGATCAAATAATTATCAGTTTATACGAAATTGGAATTCCAGACTAATCCATTCAGTTATAGATCGAGAACTTCCTAAGGGTACTGAGCGCATCGACTGGTCAGCTCTATCACCTGATCTACATTCGATTACGCACACAAGGAATCAAGTTTCAGATACGGATTTCAGGTCGTCAGGTGCAGTCTTGATCTTACCAAGATCTTGGGGCCATATGCTGACGCAAAAATGGGCTGTTGGCCATATATACATTTTAGACGGTCATGTATATACCCTATAGGTTACATGCGATCTGAGCTTAAAATGTAAACAAAAATTTGTTTTTTCATAATTCAGAAAATTTGTAATCTGTGATGAAATCATGAGTTCGCCTCCTGTTCCAGCAAATACCTCACGAAATGATCTGGAAAGCTGCATGCTCATTTTGTCCCTCAGTCGAATTTGTTGAAATTGGTTTATACATCATTTCATGATATTTAACTTACGAGGCTAGCTTGTACTAAACTTAAGCTTTGGATTTCATCTTTTTAGAAGCAAACGCGTTCGTCTTGTTTTGTCATGATGTGGTACTAGTATACTTCTTTAAATCAGGCCACAAACACCAACATAACGGTCAAATATGTGGTATGGGCATAGATCTACAGTGTAGAGGTTGCGTTATTCTGCTAACAATATAAAATGTGGTTGTGGTTCGAAAGTTCGGACGCCCCCTGAAAAAATTCATGGATCCGCCCCGGTATTAAACATATGATCAGTAAGAACGTTCTATACATTAACCTGTGCTAAAGGGTAACCTGATATCTTTGTTTTGAACTAAATATAGATCATAGTGTTGGCTCATCACGTTTATATTACAGACGACAAATAGATTGGCCAGTGCAAAACTAGAACGTAACTATGTGTAAATATTATAGAAAGTAGACTAGTATTGCACTGTGCTATATTTTATGTCGGGGTAAAAATCTTGTACAAATTTATGTGAGTGGATCGTTTCAAGACGTGATTCATAATCATTTGTATAGTTGGATGTTGAATCGTCTGCATTTATCTTACGGTTATTCATTTTTAAAAGCAGTTGAAACTTAAATATTTTGTGTTAACATGGGTGGAATAGTTTTAAAGAAAACTTTTAGGAAATGTACTTATAAACAAGTTTAAACATGATTAAAAGCTAATATGTTTTAGTATATCTGAACCAAAGTTAATTATTGAACATCTGAGAAAATGGAAGAGACAATATTAAGATATGTGGATAAAAGTTCCATAACTACTCTATTGGTGTTTGTATGTACATTATTGTTGGTGTACATGAACACACATAGAAGAAGGAACGTGCCCCCAGGTCCCCCATTGTTACCTATAGTTGGAAACTTACATTCTTTGATGTCACGTGATACATTAGGAAGATTATCTGAATTAAGACAACAATATGGAGATGTATTTAGTTTATACATGGGAAATCAATTAATGATATTTTTAAATGGATATGATACTATACATGATGCACTGGTTAAGAAAGGTATTTAATATTTACGTTTCGTTACATGTTAATTATTTTTTTGTTCGCTATGTTTCGCGACATTACTTAATGTGAGTTAAGGTACATGCATTGTGTTAGTTATGTTTTGTTACGTTACGCTTCATGTCTTTATTTGAGTCACGATACGTTTAGTTAATTACGTTCCATTATGTTACAATACTTGACTCTATGTTCGTCACGGTATGTCACATTTGTTACGTTCCGTTACGTTACGCTGCATTACTTTATGTGAGTCACGTTACACTATATGTTACTTATATTCCGTTATGTTACGTTACGCTGCATTACTTTATGTGAGTCACGGTACACTATATGTTACTTATATTCTGTTATAATGTTACGTTACGCTGCATTACTTTATGTGAGTCACGGTACACTATATGTTACTTATATTCCGTTATGTTACGTTACGTTGCATTACTTTATGTGAGTCACGGTACACTATATGTTACTTATATTCTGTTATGTTACGTTACGCTGCATTACTTTATGTGAGTCACGGTACACTATATGTTACTTATATTCTGTTATAATGTTACGTTACGCTGCATTACTTTATGTGAGTCACGGTACACTATATGTTACTTATATTCTGTTATGTTACGTTACGCTGCATTACTTTATGTGAGTCACGGTACACTATATGTTACTTATATTCTGTTATGTTACGTTACGCTGCATTACTTTATGTGAGTCACGGTACACTATATGTTACTTATATTCTGTTATGTTACGTTACGCTGCATTACTTTATGTGAGTCACGGTACACTATATGTTACTTATATTCTGTTATGTTACGTTACGCTGCATTACTTTATGTGAGTCACGGTACACTATATGTTACTTATATTCCGTTATGTTACGTTACGTTGCATTACTTTATGTGAGTCACGGTACACTATATGTTACTTATATTCTGTTATGTTACGTTACGCTGCATTACTTTATGTGAGTCACGGTACACTATATGTTACTTATATTCTGTTATAATGTTACGTTACGTTGCATTACTTTATGTGAGTCACGTTACACTATATGTTACTTATATTCTGTTATGTTACGTTACGCTGCATTACTTTATGTGAGTCACGGTACACTATATGTTACTTATATTCTGTTATAATGTTACGTTACGCTGCATTACTTTATGTGAGTCACGGTACACTATATGTTACTTATATTCTGTTATGTTACGTTATGCTGCATTACTTTATGTGAGTCACGGTACACTATATGTTACTTATATTCTGTTATAATGTTACGTTACGCTGCATTACTTTATGTGAGTCACGGTACACTATATGTTACTTATATTCTGTTATGTTACGTTACGCTGCATTACTTTATGTGAGTCACGGTACACTATATGTTACTTATATTCTGTTATGTTACGTTACGCTGCATTACTTTATGTGAGTCACGGTACACTATATGTTACTTATATTCTGTTATGTTACGTTACGCTGCATTACTTTATGTGAGTCACGGTACACTATATGTTACTTATATTCTGTTATGTTACGTTACGCTGCATTACTTTATGTGAGTCACGGTACACTATATGTTACTTATATTCCGTTATGTTACGTTACGTTGCATTACTTTATGTGAGTCACGGTACACTATATGTTACTTATATTCTGTTATGTTACGTTACGCTGCATTACTTTATGTGAGTCACGGTACACTATATGTTACTTATATTCTGTTATAATGTTACGTTACGTTGCATTACTTTATGTGAGTCACGTTACACTATATGTTACTTATATTCTGTTATGTTACGTTACGCTGCATTACTTTATGTGAGTCACGGTACACTATATGTTACTTATATTCTGTTATAATGTTACGTTACGCTGCATTACTTTATGTGAGTCACGGTACACTATATGTTACTTATATTCTGTTATGTTTAGTTACGCTGCATTACTTTATGTGAGTCACGGTACACTATATGTTACTTATATTCTGTTATGTTACGTTACGCTGCATTACTTTATGTGAGTCACGGTACACTATATGTTACTTATATTCCGTTATGTTACGTTACATTACATTACGTTACTAATGCACTCTTCTCATACACTTGCTATCTACAAATTCTGTTGCTGATTTTGCAGAGATTTTACTGTTTTTGTGTGAGTACATATTTTTTTCTGCACAAGTAAGCCAACTTTTGACCTATATTTTTTTATTAAAACAAATTACTCTACCATACCTGTTTTCCAAAGAAATTTTCTTCCAGTATAGAGACATCGTTAAAAGGTATGGTACCATTGGTTATTTGTAATAAACAGGTGTGTAGCATGGACAGTAGTTACTGACTATTTACTTTGTATATTATGGACGACTTACTGTGCTAACAGCTTTTGATATTTCCCTTACATAGGTGTAATTTTAATTCAATTTAACCTCTTCAGAGCAACAACCAATGAACAGCAACACATTTTAGTCTGTCTGTGGGTGTTGTTCACAAGAGGTTGTACTGTATGCATATATCTTTAATGAATATAGTGTAGTACCATTGGTGGATCTCAAACTACATCAACCTCAGGTTAAGGTTTACAGAAAAATGCATTTTCTATAAATATAAATAATTGTTTTTTGATATTTCAGGTTCTGTGTTTATGTTCAGAGCAAAACCAGCATATGAGAAAAAGACTATTTACAATACGAAAGGTTTGTTATTCTCTGAAGGTAAATTGTGGAAAGATGGACGACAATTTGCTCTATCTGCTTTACAAGAAATTTGTTTTAGTGACAAAAGGTTTTTAGACAATGTTATAGAGGAAGAAGTCGATCATCTATTCAATACAATTAATATGAATGAAAACCCAGTTGAAATTGAACAACTTATTAATTCAAGTGTGGCTAATGTTACTTTCAGAATTGTATATGGACACCGTTTCGAACTCAATGATACTTGGTTGAAATGGTTCCAGAAAACCATCAGTCAATTCTCGGAACAATATGTTGTTGCTGAGGTAGTTATGAACTGTTTACCATTTATAAGATTCTTACCAGGGGACATGCTGGGATTGAAAAGAACAGCTACAAAAATTACCGAAATCATGACCTATTTGTCACAACTCATAGATAATGTTAGACACAACTCCAATACCGAGGTAGAGAAACAAACCTGTTCTTATACTGGTATATACTTAGAGAAAATTGCAAATGATAAAGAGAATAGTGTTGAGAGTACCTTTGAGGAAGAAAATTTAAAAGTTGCATCTTATCATTTAATAGGTGTGGGTAGCGAAACTACGGCCACTACTATTAGATGGATTTTATTGTATTTAGTAAGAAATCCAGATATTCAAGAAAAGATTTACTCTGAACTATCACAAATACTGGGCGATGACTGGCCATCAGTGAATAACAGAAAAAGATTACCATATACAAATGCAGTAATTCTTGAGGGTATTCGTATAAGTAATGTTGCTCCGCTTGCGATGCCACATACTGTCACCCATGATACAACATTCAATGGTTTCCTTATTCCTGAAAAGTCGGTTCTTATACCAAATTTGAACTCGGCACTCATGGATCCATTAATTTGGGACAATCCAAAAGAATTTCGACCTGAACGATTTCTAAATGAAACTTTGAGTGAGGTTGTTATTCCTAAGCAGTTTATCGCATTTTCATTGGGACCGCGATCATGTATTGGTGAAACATTGGCTAGGATTGAAATATTTCTGTTTATTGCTGGACTTACAAAAAAGCTGACTTTTCATCCAGAAAAAGAAAGCATTCTACCAGACACTGAAGGGATACTTGCAAGCACATATTATCCAAAACCTTACAAAATCAGAGTGTGTAAACGGTGACAAGCAATCTATGTTAAGTTAAAATTTACAGAAGAAGATTGTGGTTACAGAACTACCCATGGGTAAAATAGGTAGTTGCTGAAAATGAATGTTTTGTCAAATGATTATTTAGCTATATAATAAGTTAACCCCTGTAAGCTAACTTTCTTTCACTTATTTAAATCAGGGGATGTAACTGCAGCAGGATGTTTGAATGTTAAAGAAAAACTATTTTCCTGATGGCATATTTGCTTTGTAATAAGCATATATAGCATGAAAAATGTGTCATTTATTTTGGAAATGTGTATGTTAATAGTATGGTTAATATGTTGGAATACCTGTTCTTGTTAACCATGGCAGCATATCATTAAAACTCTTAGTACAATATATCAATACAATATAGAAGAATTTATGACTACAGTCATTGTAAGACTGTTGATTATAGGGGTTCCAGTAGAAGTTTTTGAATAGCTCTGTTTATCTGAGTACCCAAAAGAGTTTAAATGAAATTTGTAGAAATTATGAAGTATTGCTAAGGAGTGATGGTTTGAACAATCTAGAATGCACACACTAAAAGGAAAGAAAAACTCATTTACATACATCATAATGTACTGTAGTCATTGGTAGATTTGAAACAGATACTGAAATTTGTGTACAAAATGTTTTGCATCTTGATGTTTATCCAAGCTTTTTATGTCAAATGTTTCTTTACAATCAAGTATAATTCACATGAAATATGTTAAATTTATTAAAATGAATATAATTTATGAATCAATGTATCTGTTGCTGTATATTTTAATAATTTTGTTTGTTCTAGTGTTTGAATTTGTCGGCTTAATGCAACACTGCATTAACTCTGTTTTTCAACAAGCTTAAAAAAGCATACCTCTGCTACACTAACAAAACAGGTCTTTTCAGATAAAAAGAAAGTGGCCCTTTGGCCTTTAAAGTATAGGGTTTTATTTTGGATGTATATCATGAAATTATATTTAAAAAGCAAGAAAGGATTTTGAAAAAACCAATGAGTTAGAGCAGTGTTGCCTTTCTTCTAAGTAAGTCATTTTTCACCATTTTCAGACTCATTACAAAGGCAAGTTAACCAATCTGGTTTTCACTGACAGCTTGAATTCTAACATATGTTAACTTAGCCAACATCTTCTCTACAGAGTAGGTAAATCAACAAATTCCCAAGGAAAAAACATACAACTACTGGAAACCAGTCTTAGCTTAATTTAAAGTCATGTGTACTAAAAATGTGAGTCCAAATGGTTAGAAGAGTCAAAACCCCTTCAACTAAAAACACATTGTTTTTGTGAACATGACTTATCCAACAAGCTAACTAAAATTGTTTTGGAATTCTAGTTCAAAGATTTTTCCAGCTGAAAAACTTTGTTTGTACTGGATGTGCCTGAGCAAAACTTGTTGATGTAAAAATATGTATACACAGAACAAAAGGACTTTTTCTTTGGAGCATACTTAGCAGCATTTGTGTGTAAAACAAGTAAATCTGTGAGCTAATGCTCACTAGTGATACCCCCACAAAAATCTAAAAATATGCGACAAACAGGAAGTAGATGAACAAGGAGCATGAAATCACTTTACACCACATGGGACTATGGGATGAAGCAATATGCAAAGTATTAGGCTGCTGCATGTTAAAGTTGCTGAGAAAACTGCGACGGAAATTTTGTAACGGACGGACGCACGGACAAGGGTAAAACAGTATACCCCCCTCTTCTTCGAAGTGGGGGTAAAATAAGTTTATTGTGCAAGGATGCATCCAGTACAAATGAACTGTATCCAGCAAGAAAAACCCATAAACAATTAAGTTCCAAATGAGAACTATTTAACTGACAATGTAAAACAAGAGGACAGAAAATTCTTTCTGATCAAATTGATGCAGAAAAATAAATTAAACATAAATGTAATATATAAGTTTAATTACATATATACAAAAATATACATTAATATTACTACTCTATACACACATAGGTAACATCTTTCAAAATGTTTCTACATTAATTTATAGTAATAAAATATAAATAAAAAAATACAGGAAAAAGTACAAAACACAAATGGAAATATTTTAAATGTTAAAATGCATGAATATAAAGTGATTTTTATCTTTATAAATGTAAGTAAACTTTTAATGGATAAATTTAATTAATTTTCTCCTTCAAAAGTTAAAAAAATATCATGCCTACAAATAAATTCAGATTAGTTTAAAAATGTTATTGAAAGAAATAAAGCATTTTATGGTTATCACCTACAATCAAGTACTGATAGAAGTAAGTAAAATAATCTTGATAAATTAACATACTGGCAATAACGCTTTTAGCCAATATTTGTTTTTTGTAAAAAGGAAATGAAGCTTCTTGAATTCAGTTTGTAAATACTTTATTTTTTGGTAAAATCAAATCAATTTAAATAATGAATGCTTAAAATCATTTCAAAATGACAAGTCATCAAAATAGATCATCATAATTATTTGAAACATTTGTGACAAAAGAAACATATAATATGTATAAATATAAGGACGCTTAAATATAAGGACGGAATATATTAGAATAGACTCATTTAGACTGACCAGTTTTTATTTATATAAGGCCACAACAAGTTGATCATATGTTCTATGGATTTTTCTGAAAAAAAATTGGGCCAGCGAGCGAGCGAAGACAAAAAAAGAAAAAAAAGTCTTTATTCACTTGCTTTATATAGCAGTTTGACCAAATTTTTATTACGAGCAAAGAAATAAAAATATTTTTTTGTAAAAACTGTCAAAATTAAGGTACGAGGGAATCCATAGAACATATGATCAATTTGTTGTGACCTAATACATCATAGATAACTTGTACATCTCATAATCAGTATGCATAATAAATGGTATTGTAGTCACAAAGTTCAAGATCTATGTTCTGACAAACAAGCAGCAATCAAGAATGGTTACAAACTTATTGGTGTTCCTACTTACTTCAATTGAAATCAGCAATTACAAATAGAAATTAACGTAATAGCTTGAATGAACATATTAGAGAATTTGGTACAAGTGATTTTGAAAGATCCACTGGGTATATTTTCCGGAAAAAACAACTTACTTCATGTAAACAAAAACTGTATTTGAAGTTTGATAATCATAATTTAGACTACATTGATTTATCTTATACCCACTGAAAAACATTCAAATCCATACCCTTAATTTTGAAAACAAGGGATAGGCTAACCTTCAAATATAAAAGTAAGTGGTAACTCACTTTTCATGTCAACTTAGAAATTATTATGTTACCATTTCACAATTAAAATAAGGTAAAAAAAAACATTGATACCATTGTTATTAAAGCAAGACACATATTTTGGGTCATATCGAAAACTACATGTTTCAACAGAAAGTTTCAGGCTTAATGTCACTTAAGCATTCTGATTGGCAGTAAAGTAAACTCTATATAAGTTGAATATTTGTTCAATAGTAGGCATTAATCAAGCAATGCCAGCTATCTATCACAGATCTACTATTCTTCCAATGTCAATATAAAAGTTCACTCATTTATAAACACTGATACATCACAACCTATTTAACCTAATTTTAATACATCACAACTATTGTCATATAAAAACTATCGCCTCTTTTCAAATTCTTTCTTTATCCAATCCGAGTCTTGATAAAATCTTGGATCTCCTAGTTTCAGACATGTTCTTTTATAGAAGTAATAATATAACACGGCAGCTGAAAATATAAACAACAAAGTCTTAAAATAACAATATTTACACAATTACAAGCAAATATTCTAGAACTAAAAAATGGGCAGAGACAGACAAGAAAGGGACAGTGTGCATCAGAACAAGTTTTTAAACTTGTAACTATTTCTCCATAGAAAGGGTGCAAAAAGGAAAGGGAGGAGAAAAACAGGACTGGGTGCAGCGCCCTGTCATTTTGCTTTAGAATAAACACTATAAATACATCCTGTGTTTAGTTCATGGTGTAAGTTCAAAAAATTTTCAATACATTTATGAAAGAATAGAACTTTTTCTCAGGTCATTAAAATCCTGAACTACAGATCTGTATGACAACTTTTACCCATGCATATAAGGGAGAAAAATGATATAGTAGTGAAACACAAGTATAAGGATTGATATGTTACAAGTTCTGGACAGTTTAATTTTTCAGAAAGTTCAAGCCACAATCTGGCCTCTTCACTCATATGAATGGTTGCCTTTTAGCAGAAATATCAGTATATATTTCATTTATACAACATGATTAGGGTTTTAATGTAAAGTCTACAAGAAGGGTTTTAAAGGTTACTGATGATTCTGTGGTAGAAACACTTTCATTAGTTAGTAGGCACATACTTCTGACATTAATTGACAACTGTCCTACAAAATTTAGAATCAGAGGTAGGATGGAGAGTGGCCCTAGAAATGTACACATACCTGTTCTCTGTATCACAAATAAAACTCTTAGACCAGCATTATCCCATATATAAGCATTAGGATCTTCCCATCTAGATGTCTAAAAAACAAAATCATGTTTTATATGTATAGCTTTATTTACTAGTTTCATGTACAAAGCAATGTTAAGTGACAGAGATATTCAGAGAATTTTAGACAGTCATGGCTAGAAGTTGAAATTTAGAAATACTGAAAGATTTCTTTCAAAATACTGAAATAGACCAATTTTATATAAATTACACAGAGTAATTTATTCTCAAAATACTGAAATCAGTATTAATACTGAAACTTTCTTCCAAATGTCACAGTGCGTAACCTAGCTTTAATACAGGTCAGGTTACAGGGTTCATACAGAATTTTACAGACAAAATTCAAGCACAAAAGTGCCAAATCCAAGAATTATAACTTAGTATAAGCTATAACTATAAGCTATATCATCAGTATATGCTGGCGATTTCAAATATTTGTGTTGCATAATCTTCATTGAGCCTGTAAGTTAGAGTCTGCATCTTCCATCCAGAGGTATTTGGAAGACCAAGACATTTAACATCTTCACAAAGCCATATCTACATTGATATGATAACTCATGTAATGCCCATTCAATCTAGAAGTAATAGCCTTACTAGCTTACATCTATGGGAACCATTGGCAGAATCAAGAGTGATTGTGGTAAGTTATAAATTACTTTGCAATAGAGCTAATATTTTATAAAGATCATATTACATTAATGTAAACCGGTATTATACTTTTCATCCATAAGATTAAATGATACAACATAAACACAGTATATCATTCTTCATAGTGATATTCTTTCACAAAACTGACTACCGGTAATTCGATTTTTAGACCTTAACTTTATGTGTCAGATAACTCTTCATAGCAAACTCTAAGTAAATTTTTTAGAAGAGTAAATTACAGTTAAGAAAATGCCCTAGATCATAAAAGAATATATAAAGATCATGTTACTTACCATATACCAAACATGCAATCCTACACATAAGCTGAAGTACAAGAAGATGACTGTAATTGGAAGTTTAAATTTATTCACTAAAATATTGACCAATCCTGCTTGAAATATATATGTGTTGAAGAATAGCAAGAACACTACAATAGCAGCAAATAATATACATATGTCTTGAATTCTGAAATACAAAAAAGATATGCATATGTAGAAGTAAAATAGAAAATACATGTAAATGTAAGTTTTTCATATACAAATACAATTTATATTAAACTGAAAATCAATAAAGTCATATCTAATATTTATTCTGGTTTCAGAGTTTATAAACACAAGAAACCTCTTGATTAGTACCTATAAATAATATATTATAGGTCAACTACTGACAAAAGATAAAACATCAATGACAAAGAGATAAACCTCAGATATTGTATTATTATTTCTCAGATATATCTTATTTGCCTTGTATCAGACTCCTGCGAAAAGATGTGAGAAAAGTAAGGCCCTACAACACAACACATGGATGAAAGCAGTGTAATTAAATCATGATATCATACAAACTTTTTTAAATAAGTAATATATGTAGAGCAATATATGAACAGCAATATTCTCTATTACGAGAAAGAAAATCTGAAATTGGTATAAAACAAATTTTTTAATGTTCCATTACCAAGAATTCAATGGCAAATCCAGTGTATTAATCAGTTTCCTGGAGAGGAAAATAACCATTGGAGAAGATGAGAACATTTTCCTTATAATACTTATAGTAACATTTTATACTTACACTAGTAAAACTAAAAGTATAACATTTTCAAATCTAAGTAATTCAATAAATGAATTCATGAACAAATCCACTAATAGCAGTAGATATTGAAGATAGAGTACTGGACGATAACGTTCCACCAACATTGTGGATATTTGTTCTTTCTCTTTTACATCAAAACATTATCAACCTGTAAGTAATATAAAAAATATGTTATTTTTTAATTAGATCAGTACATGTATACTTGAAATACTAATCATGCTAATAGGAAATGTCTAATCAATGTCTCATCAAATTTGTATATCAGTATAACATGAGATGATTATAATGAATTGCCTCTTCATTGAACTTTAGTTCAAGCTCAATCAATAATGAATGTTATGAAATGTTAAGGTTTATTATTATAAGCAAAAACAAGACAAAAACTGCCAAAATTATCGGTACGAAACAATACGGGTACGAATCATCATACAACCATTTAACATAGCGATTACGAAGCATTGTCGACACACATAACACAAATTGAAATGACCGAAGAATTGAAATGTTCTATTAAATTGATAAAGTTACAATAATTAAGTTTTGAGAAACACATAGTAACAGGGAAAGACCTTTACCGTGTTGATACACTTGCTCCATCACGCTCAGAATTTTTGTTTACAATGGTGATTTAGTCTCTGAGACAAAAGTTATGTAATTCTCAAATTTCAGAATGAATATGTAATATTGCTTTTAAAAGGGAAATAATAATATTTTAAACGATTTTATGCATTAATTTTCCTACTTACTCTGTAATAAAAAATAAAGATAAAACATTATTTTTGATAGAGACTATATCCAAAATTGTCATATACGATAAAAACAAAAATGTTCCGAATGCATTGCAGCGGGGAAATGTTATTGAAATGATTTAAACGTTTATTGCAACAATCCTCATAGATTTGGTAAGCCTGCTTAATATATCAAGAAAGAATATATATCTTTGTTTTACAGGTTTCTTTTCCAATTGTATGGCTACCACTGTCAGTTGTTAAATCGCTAAATATCGTCAAATTTTGATCTGTATCACTAGACGCTCTTGCATGTTCTGAAGGTTTCTAAATGCAACATAAGTTAACCCTGCTGGAATACAACTGACTCATGTTTGTATTGGTTTGTTAAACCTGTATTAAATTCAAGCAACAGATATTACTGATATATCTTATTCAAGTTATTGCCAGAATAAGTACTTCCTGGAACTGTCGTGTCTTTTTTGGTCAAAAGTTTAGACTCAAGTTCAGATTCATGTCAATACCTTGGGTAGTCCTAAATATAAGACCCTACGTATGTTTTTTAACATTTTGACATTTCTCTGTTACGTAGGGTCTTAACGGATTGCTCCAAAAACGCATAGCAAAAATTTTAGTGTACAGACATCGAATCAGGTCTGAAGGTTCTACTCGTTTTAATTCGAAAAAATTGCAATAAAACGATACACCAATAGAAAGATAAACGAAAAATACACATGATAAAAGTAAAATTATTTTCAATTCTAACCTTAGACAGTCAAATAATCCATTTAAAATCCTTAATTGACGAGTACTTTCAGTTTGTCACAATAACCATGCTATAATAGCCAAAGTAATCCGAATTCAAATTGGGTCACATGATTTGTAAGAATTGATTTTGAACGAATTTATAAGGTATGCTATTGAGAGCAAGAACGACAACTCTGTAAAAAAAATTCGTTAAACCCAAGCGACACTTTATTTACCGGCAAGAATTCAGTTCAAAATGGCGGCGAACGGCGACAACCCTGAATAGCAGTAAAAGTAATTTGTGTTTCTGGAAGCGAAAAACCTGATTAATACCTTTTGATTTATGGTAAGAATAAAAGTAAACTTTTATCTATCGTTTGGTGCTAATTTGACCCACATTCATTTACTTTTTGAAAAAAATATTTTGCTATGCGTTTTTGAAGCAATCCGTTAAGACCCTACATAACAGAAAAACGTCCGTATGATAAAATAGTTATGTAGGGTCTTATATTTAGGACTATACCTTGGGCTGTTGATGGAGGTTTGGATTGGTAATGTTGCCTCGGAATCTAGGATTTCAGAGGCTTAAATCATAACCTACACCTAAAATATAATGGTCTCTTCGAATGTATATTAGAAATGATCTAGCCAAAAAAAGCTCTTAGATGGCTAGTATTTAGAATTGAACACACAACTTTCATTACTTATCCATATTAGAATGTTTCATTTATACAGATTCTCTTACTTCAGATTTGTAGACATTAAAGGCAAGATGAGTGAGTTCAAAATTCATCACCATGTCAGTGCCCTCATGGATCAACTGAAGTAAGTTGTGAAAAGTGTTGATTCATTGAGTTAACAATTCAATTTTCATTAGTCCAAATATAATTTGTTAATTTAGTATCCTGCTACTAGTGGTGGGCAATTGATTGATAGTAATCAAAATTTAGTTGGTTTAGGATTTCAATTGACGTTATGTATTAGCAAATTATGCAGTCTATTGTGGAATGTCTCAGATTTCTTGTGTTTTGAAACATCAAGTAGAATTTCTGGATAGCATCAGTTGTTTTATTTATGCAGAATTGTGATCTTGATGTTCCATTTGTTTCCAAAGAAATATTAATGTACATTGTCATTACAGCAAAAGCTGGAAAACATACACCCAGATGGTATTTACTCAAATAGAATTTGAAGTCATTAAAATGTGAATTGGCATGAAATTGTGTGTGTAACTTTTTTACAATGCTGATTTATTACTTAATTATTATTGTTTTTTCTGATATCTTGTAGTGTTCGAGGGACTGATACTGTTGGTGCAGAAGTTTATACAGAAATGTTATTAAAGAATACCACTCCATATGTAACCACAAATGTAAGACCAAATTAATGGAACAAACTTTATTTTGCTAGTATCATTTGTACCTGTATTCACTATTGTTCAAAACTGTACCATTTTAGGTATAAAAATTAGCACCAGATCTGCTTGTCTGTGATATTCTTATTTTACTTTTATTGCATCAATGTTACAATCCAATTGCTTATATCTTATACTTTCCAATAGGATATCTAACTTGCTTCAATTTGATGTAAGACAGATTTATACATTGTAATATTCTTTAAACTATATCAGAATTGTGTAATATAAAGTGAAGGTGTCAGAAGCACTTCAATTTAAAAAAAAAATACCTCATCAAGTTATAAATATTTGATAAAAAATCTTAAAGGTATAGAATATTTTTTTTTTGCTTAAATAGATGTGTGGTTTCTTCTTTTAAACTACAATTGTTTGTACATCCTCTGATATTTCAGGTTTCTGCAAATCAAGCAAAACGAAAAATAGCTGAATCATCAAAAACACCAATTGAATTTCTTGCCAAATATGATGACTTAAAATCAAAGAAGTAAGTTTAGTTTCCTTTCTTAAGATCATTTTATGTCTGAATAGAAGCCTGTGCTGAATAAAATATCTTAAACAATTACACCATTGGTTACTTTAACTGTCATAATTATTCAAAACAATTTAATTGTAACACAATATAGACTCCTATCAATAATTAACAAAAGTATTGTATGTCTTAGTAAAAAAACGGATTTTGTTTTAGAAATTATAAGATTGAATGTATGTAAAATCATTCATTTCCATGTTTAAAGAATTCATACAAATTTTATACTTTTTTCTTGATAATTCTCTATACAGTTCCACCCCTCCTAACGGCCACCCCTCTTAAAGGCACACGTTCACCCCATTACGAAAATGCATTTTTTTTGTTAAATCGTCATCAAAACCAACTATTTTTCACGAACGTATGCACATAATAATTCTAAGCGCGTTGAACAATGTATTTGATCAATATGAAAGTCAGTTTAGCAGAAAATAAGTGTTTTATGACCCCAAATTCTACTGCGTGACAGACGGTATAGATTCTAAAATTAGCTCGGCCTTGATGACATTTACCCACAAACCATTGCGGGGATTCCCATGTTTTCCCCAGGGCGGGAATGCGCGCGCGCCGTATTGTTTACAAAATGGACGTCGATTAAAGAAGACAGTTACGTAGTGCCAAATGAAGACAATTGGTTTATACTAAAACGATATGAAACCAATTTGAGAGATGGGCGGACGATAAAGAATGCATTGGGATGCTTTATACTATAGGTTATATATCTGATAAACTGCGTCGAAAAGGTTAGATGACAGGTAAGACGAAGATCTGTGTCTCTATTTTTCGGCTTTGATTTAAACTACCAGATCGATTCAATCCATCTTACATCATTGAACGAATTGATTGCCATAACTGTTCAAGAATTACATGATTGCAAACAAGTTTTTATTTACTTTGTACAAAACTTAGCCCATATTGCTGTTCGATCCGAAGTTATCATACTGTTATGGCTTCGTCCTCCCGTTATTTCGCCCTTATTGTAATGATAATCTTATGCGACCAGTCGACGCTACATTAAACATAAATACAGTTAGAACTACGAAGGATCCTGTATAAAGGTTCCATAGAACATAAATTTTGTGAAGAAATAATTTATTGTCAAAAAACTGCCTACCCTGGCGACTGAAACAGGTAATCAAATATATGTCCAAAATGATTCCGGGTAAATGAGATTCATATACGGACCAAATCTTTGTTAGTTACTATTTTTATCCATGGTGGTTAGCATGTCTGAGTCTGACCCCGGAGATTGCGGGTTCAAACCCAGTCACGGTCGGTCATACCCTATATGAGTTGTCGGCCTCGTGGTTGGGTAAGTTAGTACTGGTGATAGAAAAGTGTCCAGGAAATGTGGGTAGAGCTGTCCATAGTTTATATGACCTTAATATGTGTTTAATACAAAGTGAAGTCCAATTAAAAGTTACTAGTTTCTACTGGCTTCTTGAAAAATATATAAAGCAATAGGTGCCAGTTTAACTTTATACCCAATCTATGTGCTTTCAAACTTTCACTGTACTTAATGATAAGTCTTATTTTTAGAATTCAGAATCAGGGCAGAGTTTATGAGAGAGTTGATGCTTCAAAATGACTAATTTTGCATATGAGGGTCCTGGGAGCTGGAAATACACAGAGAAGAGAAATAGGGGTTGAGTATGTAAGTTTGTTTAGTCCTGTAAACACAAGATACAACTGTACAAGGTACATTATCACACATGATTAATATTAGAAATACAGCTCACTGCTACATAACAAATTAAGCTTGGCCCTGAGGGCTTCCAAGGTCTGACCAACTAGTCTGTAAACCTCCATATTGCCCATCAAGACCATGTTTTATTTGTTATATAATATCAAATCTAAATCCATTTTGTTGTTGTTATGAACAGTCTGCTGTCAAATAATAATTCATTTGTTTAACAATGCAGCGAAAAAATCAAGTTATTTTAATATTCCAATGTTGTTAAAGAAATTAAATATTTAATTTTACTAGCTCTGAATGTCACAGGGATAGAAAAATATGCAGCCTGACCGGGACTCGAACCCGGGACCCCTCGCTTACAGGGCGAGTGCTCTCCCGACTGAGCTATCCGGCCGCTTACATATCCTTCTACCCATAATGTGAACAGGTAAGTGCCGTGACATACTCCCCCACGAACTGGAAATTCGTCTCGAATTTCAGAATTCCAGGCCGTTTAAGGAGCATTTATTTTTTTACAAGCGTTTCTCAACTGACCAAGTAATTGTCACGGCCCCACGTTGGGCGCCAAATGTCACAGGGTAAGAAAAATATGCAGCCTGGCCGGGACTCGAACCCAGGACCCCTCGCTTACAGGGCGAGTGCTCTCCCGACTGAGCTATCCGGCCGCTTACATATCCTTCTAGCCATAATGTGAACAGGTAAGTGCCGTGACATGAACTTTATGAAATATTTAAATAGTCAAATCACTTAGTAGCTAATCTGTATGCAATTTATAGACTTGGTGACATATCATAAGCAGTCAATATAGATAAGAACTATGGTCTGGATGATCAGTCAATATGCGATTTATGAACTGGATGACATCATATTAAATTTAGAAGGGTTATGCAAATGAGGAATAATATTCTACAATGTATTTTACAACATGTTACATGCTTTAGACCTTATTATTTGATATTCATTATTGTATATTACAGATCAAGACAAAAGTCATAGCAGACTGATAATAAGAACATAGTTAATATCTCAGTAAATATCAGGTATGTCAATTTGTTTTTAATTTTTAAAATCTAATTATATGTAGATATGTTTGCTAAGGATTAAGATCAAGGGGCACTATTGGTTCCAGATGTCAAAATTGTTACAGACATTTTCAAACCTCAAATGAAAATACAAAGTCCATGATCACATTTGGATGAAAATGAACATGGATGTGCACCTTGTTTCACTAGAGCAATTTTACTTGGACTATTTCCGTTTTTCATGAGCAATTTTGCATCATCATGAACTGTTTTTCTATTATCCATGGACTGATTTTAATGAAATTATAAGTTGTCTCATGTTGTCTAAGATATCAAGTGTCAATTGTTAGATTATTAGATTTTTGGCAATTTGGCCAAAAGGCTCAAGTTACCGACAATTTCAATGCCTGGCTAGTTTAACCTGCGGAGTGATGCATGTGTCTCTGATTAACCACACTATCAATTTGTAGGCAATAAAAGTACTGCCACTTACAACTGACACGCCTTGTTCCAGTCTCAATGACAGGTGTTAACTTTGCGCTGCTCAATTCATACTTGAATCTGATGTGTAAAGAGTAATCATTTGTATTGATTTGTTAGGTTCTATGTGCACAAAAATCTTTCTGTATTTCAATACTTTGATTGTAACTGCAGGCAGTATGATTAGTTTATGATACTTAATTTCAGTTTGATTGTGTAACAAGTTCTTACAACTTCAATTAATCACTTTGCATTCCAATTACTTGCACCCAATAATTACCAGTTCAACATCATAACCACTCAACAACATCCCCTTCTGTAAATAATTTATGCAAGTGTAAAAGTAATTTGGATGACATATTTTGTTAATGTTATATTTTATTTGAATGTTTTATTAATATATTCTAGGTATTAGATTACAATATTGGTATATTGAGACTTTGCAATGGTATGCAATAAAATACAGTACTATGGTATACATTATGGACTTAGAACATAGGTAAGCTTTTACCGTCTGAATTAAAAACACTATATATAGTTCCATAGCTCAAATAATAGGCCCTTATATATGAAACTTTGTTAATCCTAACAGATCCATGATTATGTTGTTAAGATTGCTAAATTATGAAATAACATAGCACTGTGTTTTAGTCCAAGGTTCAAGCCTTTCTCATTCAGGGTATATAGTCATTTTAACTTCAGCAAGTTCACAAACTCTTGTTTTGATCAAATTCGTGCTGCAGACTATAAGTGGGAGAGGTTAAAAAGTGTATGAAATGACTATGATATTTCTTGGCTGAATATACCAACATTAGCCCCTTGTGTCGCAACTGTTTACTCTGAATCGTCTGCACATTTTTAATGAGCTATGTTACCTCTGTACTTAATTTATGTATTGAGTATTGACCCTGTCATTGTACACAATTGAAATTCAAAGACACAAAAACACAAATTGTAAGCTTTTTTCTGGTTCTGAGCTGTTTTATCTTTCAGTGTAAAGTACTCTCTATAAGTCCATGGAAAAGGTCCGATTTTGAAATACACTGATTCGCATGAATTATTGATACATAAAAAGGTCATCTGAGTACACCCAAGATCAGCATTCAATAGCTTATCACGATGATATTATGCAAACTATATTTTTCATGAATAAGCTTAAACTATTGTTAAAATAATTGTGGTACTCAATATCAGTTTCCTCACAATTGCATTCATTCATGAACTTTAGGAGAGCCCTGTATATCTTTCAATAATTGTGTAGCTTATTTTATATGTTTATACATATTTTCAGGTCCAAGAAATTGGTGCTTAAACGTTTGATTAGTGATAATTGAAGGACAATGGTGTATTCAAATTGTGACAACAACAACAACATTATGATTAACTTATGACTTTATTACTTATTATTAGTGAAGATAGAATCTACTTGACTAAAGCTCAATTCTTCACATATTTAAAAGATATACAAGTGGCTATTTTAGCATACACATAACAATTTTTAAAATAAAACCTGATACTAGATGGAACAGGATCTTAACAGGACCTCTGATTGGCTGATATATATGTGTGTTTATCAGGAAACAAAAATCTAAGTGAAGAATATGTATGTTTTACTGTCAGATCTACTTGAAAGACAAAGAATTTGAGTTATATTTAACTTACTGAAAGAATTTGAAGTGTCTTCCAGTGTTTATGTGATAAATAATATCTATAGCTTTCAATATCAATGTTAAAAGTTGTTCTTGTTGACTTGGGATAGATGAATCCATTTTTCAACTCCCTGACTATATGATATCTAAATTATAGCTATTGTCTAAGGTCATTGTGAAAACGCAGTAAATGGAGAGCTCTCCTAACCCTAGCGTCCACATCCTTATTTCTGATTAAAGTTTTTGTGCACTAAAATATTTTTTGCTATAACTTTTTATTACTTTAGGTATCAACTTCAAACTTAAAATGTATGTTCCTTATTATCAATCACATCTCATGTGACAAAGTTCATAACCCCAAATACTTTTTTCAGAATTATCTCCCCTTGAACTTAGAGGTTTTTTTTAAAAAATATATAGATATCAACTTCAAATATGTTTCTTATTGTCAACTGCATTTTATGTGACAAGGTTCATGACGCACATTTTTTTTTCAAAATTGTCATCTGTGAATTCAAAATTTTCTTTTAAGATAAACATTATTTTTATATTTTGACTTCTTTATTCCTTAAGGTATCATTCTCAAATATATATGTTCCTTATCATCAAATCATCAACCACATCTCATGTAATAAATACTAACTTAGTCCAGCATGCTGTCTCTATTGACAGCCCTTTTTGTATTTAGTCAGGCTAGTTGTTATTAGCTCACCTGAGCACAAAGTGGTCTAGGTGAGCTATTAGGATGGGTCTTAGTCATTTTTTCTTAGAAAATTGTTCAAATATTATAGGAGGGTCTTTGTACAGTCAATTGTTTATGTATGTTTATGATATAATTTACACTAAACAAGAACACTGGGGTCCAAAAGTTTCTTTTCACATATATTTCTATATATTTTTGTAGAGAATTGAATAATTATGCAATAAGGTCATATGGCATTATAACTATGTTTTGACAGAAAGGGAAACACAATGAAAGAATACAATTGTGAGTTCTTGTTACTATTGATACTAGTTGTGAAATTAACAACATAATGTAAATTTATCTCAGTACATTCCTAGACATCACTCTGAACATGTGTCAAGACATTTTTGGACCCCAGTGTATGTTGTTTACATGGTCCTTGAAATCTCAATTACAAAATTTTCAAGGACCATGATGAGGACCCACAAGAAAGATGATTCAGTGGTATTTGTTATCTGGCTATAATATTCATATAACAATTATGATTACATGCTAGGTTTAAAAACTAATTTAAAAATTCTACTATAAGTCTACACAAATCTGCTTGAACTTGTTTTACATTGTTCCCTCTGTATATATATATATTTTAAGGTTATAATTATATCCTTATTTAAAATGGATTGTATAATGTTAGTATGTTGTCTGTCTGTTTGTCAAATTGTTCTCAATGAAGGACTTAAGTAAGTTATTTCCCCTAGCTTGTATACTCTTCAAAATAGGTAGGTCAAATTAGTTGGATTACTCGGATTTTACCGTTTCTTTTCAATGTTATTTAATCTTAAATAACCTTTTTTGTATATCATTTAATTTGTTTGAAATTCAAGCTAATTATTTCTAAGTTAAAGAACTATAAATTCCTTCACTTCTGTTAATATCTTCATTAACAAGGAAGATATTAGATGAAATATTTTGTAACCCTCACATGGGAATTCAATGATAAAATCCGAGGCTTCCAACTGTAAGGACCTACTAACCAATTGGATTGCTTCAGATTTTATCAGGGAAAGATAACTGACTGAAGTCCCTAATTGCTTGTCTGGGCAGTAACTCAACTAGATATGTACCTAGTTTCACCAAAAATTTTATGTGTGAATAGCTCTTGGGTCAAGGATGTGTTCTGTAGATTTTTAGGCCCTAGTGTCTAAGTTCAAGGTGAGATCATTTGTGAAAACTTTGTCTGGACTACAACTCAACACGGCTGTGCATAGGTTCACCAAATTTTATGTGTAAATAACCTTTTTGTCTCAGATGTGCTCCATAGGTTTTGAGCCCTAGGGTCAAAGGTCAAGGTCACTGGGAGATCATATGGGAAAACTTTGTCCGGATAATAACTAAACAAATGCTGTGACTCATTTTCTTTCATTATCAATCTGATATGTTGCTAGATTTTGGAAAACTGATATCGTTTACCAGTATTTACACATATACACTTTATTTATATGATTTCTTAGTTTGTATATGTATTATATTGTTGCTGGTTGAATATCTGCCTTCTTTTAAACATACAGTAGTATATTTTATAAGAAAACTGTAACAGTAACTTCAATAAAATTTGAATGACGAATACGTTCTTATGATTTTTGATTCTTGTGGTGTTTACATAAATCAGTCTTCTCCTAAATTCACAAGTTTTTAGCCTGATGATAGAAATATATAGATAAACTCATTCTAACTAAGGGGATTATTTTATTTCATCTTATTGAACTGGTCAGTGCTTGTGAAAATTTAAGTTGAAAAATGCTTAAGCACAATTTATTAACAATTCAAATGCATGACAACAATGCGAGGGCTTAATGGACGACTCTTGTCATGTATCTTCCTTTATTTTTTAATGGAGTTACAAAAGTTTTCCGTTACGCCCTCAAATGTAACACAAGAATGATATGAAATTTGTATCACCAGCTTAAAGCACATGTCACTCAATAGACTTAATTAGGAACTCAAATTTGTGGGGTTTTCCGTCCGTATGCTGTTAGTACAAACAAACAAAATTTCACATGATTGATGAAAAACAAGAAATACGGATTACATCTCATTGTTTTATGTACACATGTTTTCATTGTGATAGTAAAAGTTTGTTTGTACCTACAGGGAAACCCAAATATTTGAATTCCGGATATAGTCTATTACATGCGTTTCATCACTTGATTAAAATTGCATATCTTTATCCTTTCAGTCACATTCCCTTATGTTATAGACTTGATGTTGCAAAATGTGCTGCAATATTGATGACACATACCAATAACATGTTTGTTAAAAAAATATGAGCTTATCTAAAAGCTACCAGTTTTCAACTGTGATGGTAAATACTTATTATGCAGCATTATCAGATGTTATGTAGAACACATGAAAACTACTAACCAAGCAAAACTACATATTCCAATTTTTAAGTCATCAACCATACATTATATAAATAATCTATGAATAGCCAATACTTAAGCCACTCTTGTCAAATCTCTGCCTAATTTCTCACAATAAGATGTTGCAGTCATAGAAAGCCGGAGATGTAAATATCTAAATCATGGACACATTGAAAATAGTAATATGAACAGCAATCTGTGTCAATCAAATCAATTTATTCATATATCATTTATTGCTTTAACATTATTATGATACAATAACTATCAAAAAAGTTTACATGAACATAATGTGAACATCATGTATATTATCATACTATAAATTCTGTAAGCCTATCATTAAATACATAGAATAGCCTACATAAGTAAGTATACAGTGTAATATTTCATGAAATGGATTAACAATAACAGCTCTTAGAATACATTATTTGTCATTCAGTTCATATTGTAACAAATCTTTGTGTTATTAATTGTGAAAGACCTTAGAAATGATTTCATTACCAAGCTCCACATAAGTATGCCCGGCCCGAGGGGTCATGGGTTCTATTCCGTGGTGAAGCATACTTTCGTGGAGCTTGGTCATGAAATTATTTCTACAGCCTTTCTTCCTCCTACCAATGATTCTTAACTATGCAGGGCAGTTATCAGTCACTGACAAAAATATGTGCATAGTAGTTGATTACCAGCTTAATGCAGTGATTTAGCCTCTCCAAGAACAGCGAGTAGGTGGACAGAGTGCCATTATATGACCTTTACAATGTGTTTCTATGGCCTTAAATCCAACAAAACAAAAATTATTTGTCAAATTAAGGTCTGTTTTTCAAGAACTGGGAGCCATCCGGCTAGCTCAGTTGGTAGCACACAAGTCTACTGATCTAGGGTCGTGGGTTTAATTCCTGGGCGGGGCAAACTTTCGTGGAGATTGGTCATGAAATTATTTCTGCGGTCATTCTTCCTCCTACCAATGATTCTTAATTATGCAGGGCAGTTGTCAATCACTGGCAAAAGTATGTGCTAAGGAGTTGGTTAACAGCAGTGTGTTGCTACGGCATTAAACCCTAACAAAACAAACAAGTACTAGGTCATTTAACTTATTAAGAACTTTTTTATAACAAAATACTGATTCTCAACAAATTCAGCAACATTCTCACAATTTACTGATGATATTTGTCCAAAACAGGTGATGATTTGAAATAATATTTCTATGAATAATCTCAATTTTAGAAAAAGATGCATTGTAAGTTGAAAAAAATTGACTCATAAAATCAATGCATAATTTTTTGCAAAATGATGAAACTGAGTTTTTATTTCTCCCTATCAATTTAGATTACTTTCAAACGGAGTGATAAGAAAACAATTAAAATGTAAGCCGACTGAGCAGTTTTGACAAAATAATTCAAAACATAAGTTTATGCTTGTTCATGAAGGGTAGTGTATATACAGGGATTTCATTCATATAAAAACATTCATAATTTACAAACATTTATTTCAATACAAATAAGTTTTTCAAGTCGCTAAAACCTGATGGATTTTAGTCCCCTGATCACTTGCTCAATTACATAACAGGGTTATGCAATATTTTTCTGTTTTGGACTTACAGGAATTTGTCATTTATGATTCACCTTTTTTTTCTCTAGAGGAACATGAGTAATGATATGCTAAATTCTTCAAACTTAGATCTTACATTAAAAACCTTAGTCTCATAGTCTGTCATCAGCATAACAAAAGCTGGACCACATTCTAGGTAATTTCTTCATCTGAGAATTGTTCAGGCTAAGCAGGAGACATACATAATAGTGCTGTCTGACAAACAAGTCATTAATAGTTGAAGGTGTTTCGATGTTTCCAATTTGAACTTTTTTTAAATGTCTTGTACATTTACACATTCTGGTTACAAAAGTCAATCTCCATTTAATAAAGAATGTTACTTTAAAAAATCGCCATGGTTAGTTGACCCTTGAAGAAGAATACATTCTTGTCAGAATATATTGTGTAATTAACTTGGCAATGGTGTGGAAAATGTGCTAATGAAAATAGCCATTGTTTTTTACAGAAGAAATAAGGATTAGCATCTCTCGGTCTAAAACTATGTCCATTTGGTTCTATGTGATCTGGTCTGTATGAATTTCCTGAAACAATAAATTGTACAACAATTAAGACAGATTTGAATACTGGTTATTGTAATACATAGTCGCATGTAATTTGTATGATATTTGATTATTTTAGATAATTTGAAATAATATTTTCAATATTTTCAACACTAACCCAAGCATTTTGATAAAAGCTGAGAACCAAAATTAACTATGTAGCTAGAACACACAGTACTAAGATTAGTTGACATCAATTAGTTTTGAATGTGTCTATAGATGTTCATAGTTTCACCCAAGTTTGCCTTAAGCAAGGGTACAGTTCTTTGAATCTTTATACAAATAAATAGATTACAGATAATTTAAGCCATGGTTAGCCTTAGCTGTATATAGGATATGTTAACTGTTAAGATGAATAGTATGTGATATTAATCAGCTCAATGATCTCTAATCATGAAGCAACTAACTTGCACACAAGAAGTAGCATATTCCATCCTAATGTCTGGTACTTTTCCACATCCTTATAGGATGTTTGCTTCTGTTCTTGTTCATGCAAAGTTTATGTAACCCGATAAAAATCCATGTTCCAAACTAAGTTTCAAACCCACAACCTCAAGAGTTGTAAGTGGACCCTGTACCACATCCCCATAAAAGCTAGTTTTAATGCAAGGGAGTACAAGTGCTGTATTACACCTCTGCTACACACATATCCCCTTCTTAACAGAATTTGTCCGCAAATTCTTGGAGTTTGATTGTCTCTTTAGTTTATCTAACAGTGAAATCATACAATTCCTAGTGGGTTATTTATGTTGGATGCCAAATACAAGCAGATAAAAATCCATGTTCCAAACTAAGATTCCAACCCACAGCCTCTCGACTCCTAAGGGGACATTGTACAACATTGCCATTAAAGCTAGCTTGAATGCAAGGAGTACAAGCAACGTATTATAATTCTGCTACATTTAATTTATAATCATTTAATGCAGTGAATAGTACTAACCTTTATGTTCTTTTTATAAGTTTCATTTTAAAAGCATTCCATTATATGTACAGATTTTGTTGTGTCATACCCCATGTTGTGAGATTACAATGAGCTCATCAATGTTGGTTCCCCATCACAAAATATGTGCAGCACAGCATACTGTAGAAACTTTGACTGGAGACCAAAGCTTGTTTCCACATACTATGCCAACAAGTTGCTTCCGTTTGTCCCTTGCTTCAGATTTTTTTGTCTGGAAATCTAATCAATCTGAAAAATAAGTTAAAATCAATAAGCTTAAACAGTCCTCTTCTTGATGATATGGTGCTTTCACCACTCTAAATGTTTCAGTCATATTGCAGTACAGCAAAATCGAAAATTTCAACTACTAGCAATCACTAAAAAGGCTCAGATTTGTAAACTTTACAATTTAATATTAATATATATACATACATGTTCACTAGCTAGTGATTGTCATTTGCCCTAGTTAATCTACTGAAAGCTAGGGTGTGAAAGGCCATAGAAAGCAATTAACTACCCCGTTTCACCCATGATAATAGGTCATATGCAGCTGGGATATTGAATTCTGGCGCCTGCCCTGTCCAACTTGTATATTTATGTCAGTTAACAAGGAAATATTTCCAACCATTAATTGTCAACGCATTTGTTTATGGACAAGTGATATTCTATCAAATTCAACAGTGTACTATTTTGTTGTAATTTATCATTATCCACAGCATGTTTTTAATTCATAGGCAAGTAGTTCCTAGTCCAATGCGGATACTCAAATATCTATAACCTAAAAGGAGTTTGACAGAAAACTACGGCAAATCAAAAACGAAAGTGAAAGTACAAACAGGGTCGCGAAAACCCATCACTCTTGCATCTGTCAAAATGGTGTTTAATTGCCTTAGACTTTGGTCCATACTACATGAAATACAATCGATATAAGTAACGAGTCGAGTTAAATTGTTATTTTGAAAATGTGTGTATTGTTACATCGGCGGTTTTTACAATGAAAACATCTCACGATTTACACAAATGATCAAGTTCGAAGCTGCTCTATCTACATTTTTTGTGTGTTCACAGACGCATAATTTTGTACACTTTGCAATATAAATTAGTTCATATCAAACCATGGACATGCTTATCATTAAAAAAAAAAAACATTTATTGAGATTCACGTTAATAACGACAAATACAAAAACATTCATGTACTTACTGTGTCGATAAATGCGTGTGGTTCCGACATGTTGAATGTTATGACTGATGCGTCACATGCGTCACGTGATAAATAACGTCCGCCCACTAGTGGAGAAATCCCTGGCTATAAATAGATCAGACAGATTCTATTCTCCCAACTAATTAGAACGAAAATGCGGTAATTACGAGCGTTTAGGGCATGATTCGGATTATTTCTTTACTTAGGATTGTTATTTACGTCAAATAGCATCATTTAAAAAAACGTCACTAATCTAGTTGCGAGGGTCTTTAAGCGGTCACCCCCTGTAAGCGGCCAGCTCGTGCCGCGACCGTTGAAAAACGCTCTATAATGCACCCCTATTAAGCAGTCACCCCTGTTCTCCAGCCAGCGGCCAGTCATTATGTCTCCCAAACTCAAAATAACCTCCTTATAAGCGGTCACCGCAGTCATGTATATTGACATAATTGCAATGACCCGTGTCTTAAAAATACAAAGGAAATCGCTACATTATCATATCAATTAGTCATGACAGGCTCTAAAAATCAATAATTAGCTATCTTATTGTTGTTAGCGTGTATAATTAACTAAGTGACACTGATTATAATCCGATAATTATGTGTTAAGTAATACAAATTGAACAATTAACCTACATCCGGTCTGGTTTAAAACCCCGTTTTGACCGTTCGATCTTCGTAAGAGTAAAGGAATATTGCCAAAATATTTTATTCGACGGCAAATGATTTTTAGTATGTATAAAAACATGTTTACTGCACGTGAAGATATACAGTGTACTTTTGAAAAAGTATGATGACGGCGATAATTATTAAGCACTATTTGTTCGTAATGAGTGATTTTCTTATCAATCCATTTAAACAAAGAAAGGTCAGAATTGAGGACGTTTAAACGCATTTTTCGAAAATAGGCTGCGTTCTACATTCGATTTATTGAAACGAGGCCAACATTCTTACACAGTTTTCGAAGCACTAGTTATGAAATTATTTGTTGCTTAATAAGACCTTTATCACTCTAAATACTAATAAATATCGTAAATTTCAGTTTGATTTTCGTATTTTACCTAATAGGGCATTTAGTCTGAATGACATATAATTACTATTTTTTTTAGAAAATAAATCTTTCCACTGTGGTTATATAGCAAGTATTTATTTTTTATCTTTTCAACATAAGAATATTACTCAAACTAGAAATAATTTACCGTGAACTGCCCTTGTCTTATAAAGCATAAAACAAGCATTCAATTAAAAAGGCCCTGTGTCATCAAAACTCTACCTCCAGACCCCCTCTCAAGGCCGAAACCCCTCTTAAGTGGTCACCCGCTTAAGCAGCCAATTTGGCTGTTTCCCTTGGCTGGCTGCTTAAGAGGGGTTGGACTGTACTTAACAAAATGTTAATGTTAAATTGCTAACAAAAATATTGATGTTTTTGTTATTAATTAATGTTAATTATTTTTTATTTTCAGTGTTAGAGAATTGGATTCTCTCACATTTCTTCTATCAAAAGTTAGTGATGATGAACAGGTTTGTACTTTTTTACTTATACTTCTTAAAATTTGGATGTTGAATCTATGAATTACCCCGGACTTGATATCAAAGGTTGTCCTATTGCCCCTGACAACCTATATTAAGGTTCAGGCAACTTGTTAGTAAACATTTAGTGGGGCAAGTAAAGCATGTCAAACCAAGCAACCTAGTGTAAAAATTATTGTAAGCACTGTCGCTTATTTGACTGTTTTGTTTGGTTTATATAATGGTCCTTGAAGTCACTACTTGACAATATTTCTGTTACATCAAGTTAGTCAGTGAGCCTTATCACTTTTTGTGTAGGGGCTTGGACTTCTAGACCTTATCTTTGTAATAACTGGATCTTCTCACTAGTCATTGAAATGCTTAGATCTCAAGTCCTAAGCTTTAACAGTGCAAATCACATACCTTTGCCAATGACTAACTACTGCTTGATTCAGAATGGCAGTAAAATATTTCATGACCAAATTTCTCAAATGTTAGTATCAGATTTGAATGTTAAAATAAAAGTGAATAACCCCTAAATTAATATTGATGTTATTAAAAAGGACTTCATTTACATGATAAATATTTGTAAGATGGATTTTGATATTGTACTTACTGAATCATCAGTATTTTCTTTCTATGTTATAGACAAAAGAAGTCTTAGAGAAAACATTTAAGAACAAAGCCGAGGCAGTTGGTGCTACTATACATGCTCATGATATACCACAGTTACCTCCTGGTCAAAAATATACACCACAAGCTGTCATGGATGTAAGTTAATTGTTTTTAACTTAACCATATTTATTGGTACTACATATATTATATATGTATATAAAGGGGCATAACTCTTATTGTCGAATTTTGGAATAATGCCCTTTTTAAGAGTTTTACAAGTTAAACCTTTTCCTAGCTAAATACCTTCAATGAAAATTGCCAGCTCAGTGTAGATTCAAATCATATTCAAAACCTACCTGGTTGTTTCCTTAAGCCAGAAACTTCTTACTTGCTTAGTATGAGGACCAGGAATCAAACTTGAGGGCCATTTATATAATTTGTAACTTGTTTTACAATCAAGCTAGAATAAATAAGGATAAAAAATATTATTCATGATTTATCCCCCTTTTGAATTTTGGAAAAATTGAATTGCATTTATTGTGCTTTCAACTTTGTCATCAATGTAGTTTTATTAAAGTTCATAAAATGCATTCTTTGCATAGCTTTTGTTATATATAAAATGGTTGATGTGGTAGGAAACAATATTTATACTGTATTGTTTTTAGGTACAAATGCAGATACAAAAACTTAAAGAAGGACCAGCTGTTTCACAGATAACATCATCAGAAATGCTAAGGAAAGCTTTAAGAGAGAAACAAGATTCAAGAAATGGTAAATATAATATTACATGACCAGCAATACAGCTCTCGGCATAGACTAGATAAAAAATAATTTTTGAACAAGGGTTCTAAGGCACATTACTTACAATGAATTTCCATTGATATGTAAATCTAATATTATTTGTCACTGCCTGGAAACGAAAGTTTCATGGAACCTTACTGGTAAAAGAAAACCTTCTGATCTACTGTAAAGGAAATTTAGTGGAATGTTTTAGTTGATTGTAAATTGTTTTTTTATTGAAACCATTATAATTATGTAATGTTTATGCATAAATTTGATATATAATTATATGTATTCAAGATAATGTTTCTGCTGCTCTTCTATATGATAAAACTGATACTATTTTAAAGTGAGTTGCTATGTATGTTATTTTTGTTGCATGTGAATGTTATAGTTGTAGTACAATAGCTTCTTGATCAGCTCGCATATTATCATAAATCTGAATATTATTTTCTATAGTAAATGTACCACCCCAGCCAGATTGGTTGTTTCAAAGACCAGCTTTAACAAGAGATTTTGTAGTTGGTGTGGAGGCTCCTGCAGATAATGTAAGTGTTAGACAGTCATGATTGACATTATTTGTTTCGAAAAAACTATCAAACAGTTGTCTATGTTTAGCTATGGAATAAGATATAAGAGCTTATTTGGACGTATGTGCATTATACCGGAATTGCATTGCAGGAGTGAATTAATATGTGCATTCAAAACAAGGGCTTTTGAAGTACCAATTTTCAGAGCCTTAATTTACATTTTGTTGCTTATTGTATTACATAGATTATTGAATTTAGGCCTATGCAATTCCTGCAATACAGTAAAACAGGTATATTCAATATTACTACATGGTAAGCTACCAAGTAATTTTATTTAATGGTAGTGAGCTTAACATATCTGATTCAAGTATGAACATAAAGATTTGACTGTTATTGTAATAATAGGTTGATATTGGTAAATTTTATTCAACAATGACCCTGCTGAGTTAAATACTCACTACATTACTTGTGTACTCACTATAGATAATCAAGTACATTGTAGTCAATCAATGTGGTTAACATATATGCCACTGACAGTTAACAAAAATAACTAACACTTTGAATTGTTCTCAGGAATATAAACTACTAGGGTTCTTGAAATGATTTTGTATAAAATGTCTTTAATTAATTTATTAATTACATATATATTTTTATTACAGAAAATTATCCCTCTAGGTAATCTACCAACAATGATGCAAGAACAAGCTATATTAGATGATGTCTTATATTGTATGCAGGTATGCAATGGAACAATGTTTTTTCAACTATTCTTGTTGACTGGACAAAACATTTCACCAAATTAATTGAGATTATATTGCAATTAAAAGCTGATTTTAAGATGTTGAACACAAAGGCAAGTGATGTGACCAATATAAATCTTCATTTAACCACTGTTATTAAACTGTCTGCCAGTTAACATTGTTCTGCTGACAGATCAATGTTCCTTAAAAATGATGAATTTTGACTAATTGGAGCAGTTTGTTTGAACTTGGTTTAAGTGGTCACCTGCTGTAAGCGGCCAATCCAGCCATTTCCTTTCACTGGTGGCTTAAATGTTATACTGTAATGTATATTTGCTCTCTTAATATTTTCAGGGTATTGAAGGAAAATACATTTTAGCAAGAGCATTACCAGATAGATATGCTGCACGAGAATTTATGATTGATCAAAGTTTAGGTAAATATAATATCTATAACTTTATTATTTGATTGAAAGTTAGAATGGTGGTTGAGTTGAGAGACATTTATATTTTGTTGGTGGCCCGCCTGGCAAGCTCAGTCAGGAGCACACAAGTCTACTGATCAAAGGGTTCTGAGTTCAATTCCTGGTCATACTTTCATGGAGTTTGGTCAATGAAATAATTTCTATGGCCATTCTCCTTCCTACCACTGATTCTCTTAATCATGTAGGGCAGTTGTCAGTCACTGTCAGAAGTCTGGCCTCGTAACTGATTGATAGCTAAAATTCAGTGATTTAGGCATTTCAGGAGCGGTGAGTAGGTTGGCTGACTTTTGTTATATGACTTTTACAATTTGTTGTTATGTGGTTTAACCCAATCAAAAAAGTGAGATGTTTTAACAAATGTGAATATGTTTTCATGACTGGTCTTGAGCACACCTTGAGTTGTTTTCCCATACTGAATTTTTCAGTGTTGAAATCATTAAATTTTTAACTTTCACCCAAGAATGTGCTGTTTGTGTCTGTGACCAATTTTACTCAAAAAGTCATCAAAGTTCAAATGTTATTATACCCCCCACTTCGAAGAAGAGGGGGGTATACTGTTTTACCCTTGTCCGTCTGTCCGTTACAAAATTTCCGTCGCAGTTTTCTCAGCAACTATAACATGCAGCAGCCTAATACTTTGCATATTGCTTCATCCCATAGTCCCATGTGGTGTAAAGCGATTTCATGCTCCTTGCTCATCTACTTCCTGTTTGTCGCATATTTTTAGATTTTGGCGGGGATATCACTAGTGAGCATTAGCTCACAGATTTACTTGTTAGATTATGATTAAACTGTTTCTGTGTCATGCTATGTAATTCTTATCATTTAACTATTTATTATTTGTAGATGTGTCCTTAATGGAAATGGTTAAAAGAATTTTACCTTTAGCATCAAATTATTCAATTGTTGTACGTTTCATTGAAGGTAATTAGTTTTATTTATATTCCCACCTACAATGCATTTTTATGTGTGTACATGGGGCTCAGTTTCTTTTGAATGATTTTAATTCATACCACAGATGTGGCATTACTGAAATCACTTCATCCCATGTGTTTCTTTGGTTGAATCGATTTAAATAGTTGGTCATATATATTTCAAACATCAAGTGTACAGGCATCCTTAAGAAACCTTTAAATCTTTTTTAATTTTTCTAGAAAGCCTTGTAACAAGAAGTAACTTGTATATTATATATTGTTATATCTGAACAAGTCTACTTTTTCCACTTTTATATAAATTTCATTTAAAAAAAAAAAATGTAAAAAAGCTATTGTTTTGTTTTTTTTTAGAAAAATCAGCCTATGAATATGGAATGGTAAATCATGCATTAAGTGCTGCAATGAGAACACTTATCAAGGTATATTACAGATATATATTGTGACTCATAACATTTAATATCCCCCAACAAAAATACATTGTTTACACTGATCTTAATGAATTATGTTCTAAGTGTGATATGCTCATTATTGTATTACACTTTATACATGTATGTAATAATTGTTAACTTTCATTTGATGGAAATTTCAGAGTTAAGTTGACTTTTTCAAGCAAGACTCTAGTTAAGAATTATTGTAAAGATATTTTGGTTTGAATTTCTATCTGTAGGTGTTGCTAGTGTTTGTTCGTCATATGTATTATTTTAGTTTTTAGCCGGATTTTTCAACAAGTGGGCGATTGGGCTGCAGTCCTGCGCCTGGTGTCGTTAACAATTGCACTAAAGTTTTCAATTTAACATATATTTCTGCCATTTATTGTCAGATCTTTATGAAATTTCATACAATGATAACATACCATGTGATGAACATAATTAGAGAGTAACCACAACTCTACCTGGCTTTAATTTTATTATTTCCCTTTGTAATTTTTGGGTTAAAGATTTTAAATCCGGCTTTAATGTGGTTTCCACATTACATTTCTTTTTTATTAATGTATCATAATATTTCTATTTCTATTACAGGACTATCTGGTATTTGTAGCACAGTTAGAAACACAACTAAGAGGAGTAAGTAAACTAATAAATAATAAAGAAATTATTAGTTGTTTAATATTACCTATGTGGTTAACTGCTGCTTCTTGTTGAATATTTGCTTTTAACCTTACAATCATAATTGGCATAAAAATCGAAAAATAAGTGTGTATTACTTTAATATATAATTCATGTTATAAAACAGTGTCAACGAGAAAATAAAACTATAGACATACTGGATAATATACTTGCATGTATAACAATTTATGAATGTAACTGTTTAGTATTTTATGGATATCCTGTATTGATATATATTTATCATTGTATGTATTATATTGTATAGTTGTTTGATTTTTAGCCGGATTTTTCAATGAAAAACATGAGTCAGACTTTTTAGCCGGATTTTTCAATGAAAAACATGGGTCGGACGGGCGTCTTGTGTTGTTAACAATTGCGTTAAAGTTTTCAATTTTGCATATATTTCTGCCATTTATTGTGGGATCTTTATGAAACTTTATACATTAATAACATACCATGTGATGAAAAGAATTAGACAGTAACCACAACTCTACCTGGCTTTATTATGGATTATTTCCCTCTGTAATTTTTGCATTAAAGTTTTTAAATCCGGCTTTAATGTGGTTTCCACATTACATTTCTTGTTCAATATTTATACTAAGTTCTGTAGTAAAGTCACTGCATTGTTTTGTCCTGTATTTGTATTTTGTCATACATATCATTGGGTAGTAAATATTGTACATTAATGGATTATATCCAGAATTATAATATTTGGTTTTCTCTGTGGTTCCAACAAACTTTCAGTGTTGCAATGAAAATATGTGTACAAAGAATGATAGGATTTTATCCATATTTCATGCTTTTAAGCAACACGTGTTATGTGTAAAAAACTTTGTATTGCCTGTGCACATGAATTGGAGTTCTGAATTAGGTATATTGTACAAGTATACATATGTATGTCACATATGATGTTTATATATTGTAAATTATTTATGGCCTAAATGGCTAAAGAATGGTGAAGTAAAATCTATCTATATTTTCTGTTTCAGGGTAGTTTATCCTTACAAAAGTTATGGTTCTATGTTCAACCTTCAATGAAAACTATGGATATAATGGCTACTGTGGCCAACTCATTAAATAGGGTAAATCTCTTTTTTTTTAATCAATCAATCATTCAATCAATCAATCAATCAATCAATTGGTTTAACATTGTAAACTTGCGTATAAAAGTGTCCTGATGAAGATAAGTTTACCATTAGTTATATATCATAATCATGTGTTTAGATGAAAACTCTGTTGACTGAACATATCAAATGAATTTTGAGTACATAAAAGGTGGCGTAGTGTTGTTAATGTTAAGAATTATTGTAATTGTTCAAGAACTGATATGATTAAATAACTGCATTATTTTCAGTACTTCTTGTTTGTACACAATTAAGTTACACTCATTTTCAATAATTTATTTCAGGGAGAATGTATTGGTGGTGCAGTACTTAGTTTACTTCATGAAAAAACTTCAAGTTTAATTGGGTAAATAAATATTTATGTTATTTAAAGTAATTTTAAAGCCAATGGGTTTTACCCTTCCAATAAAATTTGACAACAGTCAGTTTTCCTCCATTAATAAGGTATATGGAGAAGCTACTGGCCTTGTAGAGGGGGAGATGAGTTCTGGTTAAAAAAAAGGGTCCATGACAGCTAGGTTAGGTGAAATTGATGAATTTGCAGGGTATTGCAGCCATAGAAAATTTTTTATGGTTCTATATAACATTATTGAGTGTCCACTATATTGCAAGGGCCCCAATAAAGTTTCATTTTTACTTTAAATGTTTTATGTAATTTTTCACTACATTTCAGGGATGAAAAGGGTCAAGAATTATGTTTATATCTGACACAGTCAGTAAGTATGATGGGCTTTAGTCTTTTCTTTTGTTTTGTTTCATTCTTTAGTTATGTGCTACCATACTGAACAATTACATTATGTAGCATCATTTTGTGGCCCTCTGCCAAGGTTGCTCATATTTTATCCCTTTAGTAAAAATTGCCTTCTCAGTATATGTGTTTGCAGTTAAGACCAACTTATTTTGGTGAAGTTGTCTTCTCAGTGTGTACGCAATCCCATCATGACCCTTTTTGTTTAAAAAAAAACTTAATGATAAACTACCTGTTTACTCATGCCATGACTTTCATACTGGTTGATTATTAGGTTATGCATACTTTTGTTCTGAAAGTAATGGACTTGCCCACTCAATAGGCAAATAAAGGGATGCACATAAATCATTTTCAACATACCACCTTATTATGTAACATTTATTATAAATATTGTATTTTGTACTTAGTAAATTTAAAGCCGCCCATCTAGCTCAGTTGGTAGCAGCCAATTTTAGGTTCGATTCCAGAGCGTAGCATACTTTCGTGGAGCTTGAAATTATCTCTACTGCCCTTCTCCCTCCTACCAATGATTTCTAATTATGTAGGGCAGATGTCAGTCACTGACGATTGTATACACTTAGTAGTTGGTTAACAGCTAAATCCAGAGATTTAGCCTTTCCAGGAGGAGTAAGTAGGTTGACTGACCGCCTTTATATGACATATACGATGTGTTGCTATGGTCTAAACCCCCCCCCCCCCCAAAAAAAACTTAGTAAATTGAATTTGTTGATATGTCAATCAAATGAAGCAAAACTCAATAAACTATTGATTTGGTAAAATGTTCCATCTCTAAGTATAGGTTTTTAATGGAGAAGGCCATGTTTATAGTTGCAATGTTTACATGAAAGACACATTCTTTATTCATTTAAATTTGCAGGCGTGTGTACCTTATTTTGAAATATTAGAAAAATGGATTTATAAAGGAATCATCAGTGATCCATATGCTGAGGTATGTTATATAATGTTATACATGAATTTAAAACAATACATCTGCATTCATTCTTGCTTTGCTTATGTAGCAAAAACTTAATAGGGTTTACTGTATTGTTACATCCCTACTTAATACTCATGCTTTGATAAAGCCAATAACTTGATTAAGCTTGAATATCTCAAAATAAACAAAATTAATTGTTGCAATCGATATGAAATTAACATTTATTTGAAGTAAAACAATTTTCTAATTTTAAGTGTTCATTTTGTGCATCCAACCAGTTTAATGCCCCTAGTCATCAAACTACTAGAATCTATTTCTTGGGGAGTCTTTACAAGCTGGTTACTTACTGTATCATGTTTATTATGTTATGTTTTTTTCAGTTTTTAGTTGAAGAAAATCAAACAATAGATAGAGAGAAATTACATGAAGTATTTAATCATGAATATCCTTTAAAGTTTATGTAAATATGTATATATGTTGTTTTTTATCTAACATAGCTGCTGCCATTGTGCAGTAGTTAACACATTTTACTTGCCATCCAACAATCCAGGTTCTTTGCCAACTGTTGCAAGTCATGACATACATGTACCATGAAGATATTACAATTAAGTTAAACAGTCATAAATTGTTGTCTACTTGCGGTAGATTAAACAAGTACTGGTATATGAAAGTTGTCTAAGAAAGCTGGTTGGTGAGTCTGTCAATATCTACCATGCAAGAAGTGCTTCCAAATGGCATAAATTGCAAGTGAAAATGTCAAGTATTTTACCAGATCTGACCTGTCCAGGATTTAAACTCATGACTTGGTCATACTTGTTTATAACTCAAATGGCAATTTCTTGTTATTGTAGTAAATTTTATCATGTTCAGGAAACCTGCAATATTTTGTTGTGATGAAATTATGAAGGAGTGTTAAAAATGTTCTTCTGTTGTTTTGTTGATATAATCTTGATTCTAACGTATAGTCAGTAATAATCCTTAACAGTATTGTAATTATTGGCAACTTCACTATACAGTTTGTAGAGAAAGAATTCCTGTGTTCTTAGAGATAGTTGCTGAGAAGATATTAAATACAGGAAAATATCTCAATGTAGTTAGACAATGTGGTAGGTTTTAATGTCTATTTTTATGTACTTATCTATTGCTCAACTGACTGACACTCGACACATTTCTTTCTTCTTGCTTGTTTTACTCTAATGAATGAGCAGGAAAAAATTGTCCGACTTCAGAGGCTCTTCTTCTCTGGACTTTGACAGAAATTCAAGACTGGATTTTTATATGTCCAATTGATGACATTTTAAGCAAGACAAGTAACTGCTCGGAAGTTTAAATTCAGGTAAAACTGAATTAAAACAAGTTATACCCTCTATGTTGATGATAGAGGCTGAGCTGAGACCATTGGATGAAGTGCAGGCTTTTGAAGTTCAAGCTCAACTTAAATTATTTAAAAGAAAAGCCAGTCATTGGATATTTCAGTGAGCATGTATATTATCAGAGTCTTTCTTTCATTTGTTGTCAACATTAGTGAACCATGAACTATGACCCTACTTAGCATTTACCCATACATTTAGTATGGCTTATGACCAGGTAAAATGCACTGTAGAGTTTTTGTAAAGTTGGAACCAATCTAGCTTGATAACAAGATAGCTATTTATTTCTTGGGTCAAAAAACTTATCCAAAACATATTCAGCTGTTTCTTTGTAAGCATCTCTGAATGATCAATAGAAACATGTTAACTTTTTCTATTTCTATAGGAAGAGATGTAAAATGTCCAAATGCTGCTGAGGTTGTGTATACTTTAAAAGAAAAGAAATATTTTGAACAAATTGAAAAGGCGTACAGTTATGCAAGCAAACTATTATTAGATTTACTTATTGATGAAAAAGAATTATTAGCTAGAATAAGGTAAGATTATTTATATATATATCATGATGAACTTTTACAATCTTTAAAGATTAATGGTCAACTTAAAAAACTGTAACCATACATATACAACCACTTTCATTCATTTCTTTCTAATTGTCAAATGAAAAGGGAACTCGCAAATAGAACTAAATTCAAATATGAAGTTCCTTATCACTAGCCTGAATTTTAACTCAAAATGCATCTTTTGTATGTAAAAAATCTTCATAAATGTTTTAATATTCACTTATAATGCCATGCATGTCAATGGACATTAATATGGCTTTTACCTGTTATCAAGCTCCCAGAAAAGTTGAGCTCTGTTCATGTATTATGTATTGTAATATGTATCTATTCATAGTACAAATTTTATTCATTATATTAGATCTATGAAGCACTATTTCTTACTGGATAAAGGAGATTTTATTGTACAGTTTATGGATATGACAGAGGAAGAAATGAAACAAGATGTAGAGAATATAATGCCTACAAGATTAGAATCTCTATTAGGACTTGCATTGAGAACTAGTACAGCTAATGTAGATCCTTACAAAGATGATCTGAAGTGAGTATTTTATATTTCACATTATATTTAATACAGGACTCCAAATTAATAGTTGTTCGACTGTCCATGAAGATTTTACTGAGGGTTTGGCTACACATTTTTGCTACAGATTGTCCAATCTGGCATCCAGAATATTAATAACACTCAAATTTTATTCAAAAAGCACTTTTCATTGGGCATATAAACATTTGGTTTGGCAAGTAATATTTATTGTTGGTCTTCCTACTAGGCAACATACTTTAAAACTCACTGTTGAGTTGTGATAGTATGTTTTTAAGTCTGACTGAAAGCTTCTTGCTGACTGAGAGTATTCATACAATCTCATATATGTCTACTGGGTGACTTATGTAGGTAATAGTCAAGCCCCATGTTCATGCAGAAAATTTTCATATTTATTTGTTTAGGACTATCTGCTTTAACAACTTTAACAATTACTACATGTTTTATGATGCTGATTTCCAATCCACAAAATATTACATATTATTTATTAAAACTGCATTAGACTCAAGTATACTAGATTCAGGTAATTTTAAGCTTATAATTATTGTAATATATTACGTATTTATATTTCAGAGTTGACTTACTACAGTTTGATCTGATCACACAAATGTTTAAAATTCTCTCAATTGATACAAGTATGGAAAATGGTAATATATTTGTATATTCTTTGTATAATATCTTATTATATTACTGCTAGAGATCCTTAGAATTATTAATTGTTTTGTTTAAAAACATGTCTGTCATATAGCTATAATTGCTGGTGAGGAATTTTTGTCAGACACTGTCAAACTTATTGAGATATTATGTCACTTGTTTGTAATGTCCATGATTGTAATGTAAATGTTGAATTATAGTTATTACTACTTGTGGGTTGAGTAATAGTTAATGAATTCATTTTTCCATGATCTTCACCAACATATTGAAGCAAATTATTTAGCTACTTTTTCATATGTTTCACATACTTAGACCAATATGTTGTATGTGTGACAAGGGTTAGTTAGGGCACTTTTCCTATGTATGTGAAAGCTACTGAAGTCATTAAATTGAGAAATATCAGAATGAAGAAATTTGATTGATTTTTAGCATTCACTGATGTGTTTTTATGTAACATATTTGTATCAGACCAATATAGCTAGAGCTTAATATCTATGTTTGTGTATTTATGTATTTCAGATTATAAGAAATATCGCAGTGATCCAACAGATCTTCATCTTTCTGGATTAGAATCTTTCTCATTTGATTACGTCGTCAAGTGGCCAGTATCTTTAGTACTAAACAGAAAGGTATACCCGTCTTCATTATTGTAATTTCTTGAATTTATTATTTGTTCTATAAAATATCAATGAAAACTATTATTATACTCCTGTAAAAAACTTTGGGGAGAGGGGCGTATAGGAGTCAGCTTGTAGGTTGATCAGATGGTCCATTTGTCAGTTGATCTTCAGCTTTAACTTGTCGGCTCAATTTCTCAGCACCTATTTTCAGATTAGATTCAAACCTAATACTCAGATGTAAGGCAGACATGTACATAACCCATTCAGTTTATGTCACCCTTGTAATTGTCTGTGTTGAATTTTCTTAATTGGTCTAAGATTGTTTATATGTGATATTCATTTTGTTTTATGTTTCCCTCTCTTCAGGCTCTCACACGCTATCAAATGTTGTTTAGACATTTGTTTTATACAAAACATGTAGAAAGACAGTTATGTAGGTCAGTAAAAGAGTTTTATTTTTTATGATATTTTTATTATGTCAACTAATATAGTTAATATAATTAATTGTTGTGTGGATGAACTTTACTGAAGATTTGTGAATTCTAATAATCTATCAATGTGTATGATTTGTTTACTGCTGTGGGAATGAGTTGATGCATCAGATGAGTCTACTGTTGCTCAATATGTTAATTTTGCATTTTACTACTAAATTTTACTTTTGAACAGCAATGCAAGCAAATCTGTGTATTTGTTTTTACAACTAATTTCTTATCAGAATTGAGCTGGATAGAACATTGTTTAAAAGAATGCTTTCATTTACTTTTTTCAGTTGATACATTTAAATGAAGTGGGTTGAGTAATAAGTTTACTAAACTAATTGTTACAGATTATTTTCCGTGTGTAGTTGTAATATTTATATTTAATCTTTGAATTATTTTCTATAGTGTATGGGTTGGTAACAAGTCAGCTAAGATATTTGGACCAAAGTCTTGTAGATGGTATTCTGCAGCATTTGCTTTAAGACAAAGAATGTTAAACTTTGTACAAAACTTTGAGTACTACATGATGTTTGAAGTAGTAGAACCTAACTGGCATGTCTTCCAAACTAATATGTTATCAGTAAGTATAAATGCAAGTTGTGTAGTATTACATTGATAATTGTTTTGTATTTAGCAATTTCTGTATTCCTGTGGCTTGTCTTCTGTTGGCCAGTAGTGAGATTATTTGCTTTGTACTTGAGACTGCTAGGGTCTAGAGATTTAGACCTGCCTAGATACAGTGAGTAGAACTACTGACCACTCAAATATAACTAAAAACTGTTGAAATTTCCCCATAAAGCAGGGCATATTACATAACTTTTAAATGCTATAATTTTTGCATTACTAATCAGTTAAGACATTTGGCTGGTAATATCTGAATAGCCAGCTCTTTATTGGGTTTTTATACCCCCGCTTCGAAGAAGAGGGGGGTATACTGTTTTACCCTTGTCCGTGCGTGCGTGCGTGTGTGCGTCCGTCCGTCCGTTACAAAATTTCCGTCACAGTTTTCTCAGCAACTATACCATGCAGCAGCCTGAAACTTTGCATATTGCTTCATCCTATAGTCCCATGTGGTGTAAAGCGATTTCATGCTCCTCGCTCATCTACTTCCTGTTTGTCGCATATTTTTAGATTTTGGCGGGGGTATCACTAGTGAGCATTAGCTCACAGATTTACTTGTTTTCAAATAATTCCCATTGTTTCCAAAAACAAAAATGTTGTACTAAATAATGGGAGAATTGTCCTATGTTTGAAATAAGTGCTGCACTGCACTTGACATAGTATTCTATCATAGGCATGTGCTTTTTCTCCCTATATTGAACGTGGTATCATCTATATTTGAACACATACACTGCTTAAAGCATAGGTTCTTCCATTGATAAGCTTAACCTGTGCTAAAGTACTCGTTTTTTTTTTAATTTTGGCACTTCCAAACCTGTGCCTATTTTTTTAGTTTTACAATAAATATAGACATCTGTATAATACATCGTAATTAATATTATATTGTATATATTTCCAGGTATCTAATGTAGATGATGTTTTAGCTTATCATATAGACTTTCTTAATTCTTGTTTAAATGATTGTATGTTAACAAATCCTCAGTTATTGAAGATTGTACATAAATTAATGATGGTTTGTGTCACATTCTCTAACTTCATTATGGTAAGTATACTTCTGTCTTCTTTTGTTACTCTCTTATTTGATTATATTTTACTACCAAAGGGTGGTGTATTCCAGCTGCATTCTCCATCTGGTTGTGTGTGTGGATGTCCAGTTATTTGTCTCAGTCATGACTTACTAACTTCTATATAGATTTCATAATAAATTAAAGCAAAAAAAAAAACTGTGTTCTTGAAGTAAATAAACATGATATCACAAAATATCATAAAGAGATCATGAAAAAATCATTGAAGTTGAGGCTCATGGGATTGTATGAATATCTGCTTTTCTTCATAGGATGATGAGAAAGTTTTTAACTCTTAGTACTAAAGAATAAAAAATATGGTTCATTTGAAACTGATGCTTATATTGTATAATTTTGTGGTATTATGTAGTCAAGTGTGTACTTATACATCAATAGGTCGCTTGTTTGAATCTAGATAGTGTGAAAATATTTCCTGTATAACTAATCAAATTATTAGTATCATATACAATTACCAAGTTTATTTATATTATAGAGACTTGGTCATACAACAGAACTACAAGTAGAAGAAAGTAAAAGACGAACAGAGAAATCATCTGACAGAAACAAATTAAAAACTAAAGTAAGTTGGATAGTGTATAACATTTTGAGATTTATATTGCTTTGGATCACAAAATCACACTACAGTGAAAGTTCAAAGGTTTGAACATGGCTAGCTGAAATATTAAAAGCTTCTAGAAAAAACAAACAACTGACAGACAAAGGGCAGCAATAGTGTCAGCACTGTCCACTTGAACCTTTTGTCATGAAATGTTAAACAGTATTTTTTGTCTCGAAACCTTTTCAACTTCTACATTGTATAAACATGATATGGGCAATTTTAATTTTTACTTCGAGTTTGTCTACCATGCAATTTTAAAAAGCCTCTAAGTATCAACAAGTAAAGACATTGCTTTAACTCATTAGTTAAAAGTCCTAGTCCTAAGGCTAGTGAAAATTGATTAGGGATAGTGAAAACTACTTATAAAGTTGGGATAATTGATAGTTTTACTCTTTACTTTATAGAATAACTTTATTATAACTTTATTAATAAATTGGACAATTGCTCAAAATTAATTTAGGCAATGACTGCCATGGTACTAACTTACTAGAGACGCTGTACAATCTGTTGTGTAATTGATAAGGTGAAGAATTTGCACTGTAATTATAATGTTCTCAAATTTTGTCTTAAGACCATGCAAGTAAATTTTGTGAAGCTACACTGAATATAAATGACTGTATGTTTTTTTTTCTCAGATTGTCGGTGAGCATGTTGATGAATTACTAAGAAGTGAAAACTTTGAAAGAACTATAGCAAACTTTGATGCTAACTTTGAACGTCTTTTACTGGAACTCTTAGAGAAGATCATGGCATTTGCTAATCATAATTCTGAAGTGAAACTTTTAAACATTGTTTACAGGTTTGTTTTATGTTAATTTAAATTCCTTGAACTTTGCTCTGGTATTTTATGGCCATAAGTACTTCAATATGGATCAATGATATTATTATATACAGTACAGCCTCTCTTGAGCTACTCCCACTGAGAGGGACTGAAGTGTATTGCTGTACAGAGGTTGTTGCTCTGCAGAGGTAAAATTCAATTAAAATAATCCTGAGGGAAATATCAAAATATGTTGTTGCACAGAGGATTTGCTCTGTAGAGGGTCACTCTGCAGAGGTTTTACTGTATAAGTTCTTTTTTAGTTATGCGATTTAAAGTCAACTTAATTTTTAATGTGTTATTTTTTCAACGATTTGATAAAGGAACCAAATAACCCATTAATATGCTTATGAAACTACCTCAGATTAAAAACAAATTACATTTCATTCTGGTTCTTATTGATAATTGCCTAATTCATTCAGAAAGATGATACAAAAGGATCACAAGTTGACTTAGAGCCCATGAATAATGCACCATAAAACTCATTTTTTACAATTTATCAACAAAGCTGTAAACAGACAGTGAATTAAGCTTGTAATATATTCTTGCATAAAGGTCAAGGTCATGTTAATATTATTACACTATTTATAATTATTTCTATCATTTTATAGGTTAGATTTTAATGGATTCTACACTGAGAAGTTAGAAGCACTTGGAGCAGAGAAAGCTGCTCTTGATGCATCCAATCATAGCTCAGAATCAGGTATATAACTTAACACTTGGTATATAACATTATCTGTAGGCTATAAATAGTATTGTATGGTCCAGTGGTTCATGTGTGTGCCGGGGATTTGGTTTGACTTCTTTCCCTGTCTTTTTTGTCTGAATTTTTCAAATACATACAGACTCAAAAATGCAAATTGAGATGCAAAATTTCAAGACATTTGCTGGCTGTGTAAAAAATACTGTGCATTGCAAGTCCTGTATCTCCCTATAGTTATATTATAGCTTAAAGGTCTGATGTGAACTATTAAGCATTTGAGACTTGAAAATAAAAAAATCTCTCAATTTTACCTTACCCAAGGTGGTCTTTTAAGCAAATATTTACTGTAAGTTTTATTTATAGCTCTAAATATCTCCCTTACTTTCTTATTGCTTGTAGACAGTATTCCCTTATAATCCAGGACTTTTTTAGCCTATCTCACGGGGCCGAATATGGGCCCCATTCCCAATGCCAATTAACAACCATTTTTCCCAATTTCAAGAAAAAAAATCCCAATCTTGTTAATTAATTCCCTTTGAACAGGATGTTTTTTGCCTTTACATAAGAAACCACAAGATTTCATGCAACTGTTTAAGAGCACTGCAACACTTTAGACACCAAGGCAAAGCATATAAAGATTTAATGCAGAAAAATTAATAATGAAATTTCCCATTTTGGTTGATTTGTCGATATTTTTTCCCCAAATCGGACTATTTACAGCATTAAAAATTTCCAATATGGACAAGGGCCTTTTTCCCAAAACCCCCTGAAAAAGCCCTGTAATCAAATGCATGAATATACATAGTTTTTTATGTAATACTTTTTTCACCCAATATTCGCCACTATAAAAAGCATTGAACAGTTGACTGTTGAGTGAAAAACAATGGTATTTACTCTTTTAATTTTAGCCAGAATTTTTGGAACGAAAAAATTTAGCCGTCAGGTGGTTTGGCGGATGGGCGTCCGGTGTCGTTAACAATTGAGTTAAAGTTTTTCTTTTCCATATATTTCTGCCATTTATTGTCAGATCTTTATGAAACTTCATGCAATGATAACATACCATGTGATGAACAGAATTAGAAACTACAACTGTACCTGCCTTTATAATGGATTATTTCCCTTTGTAATTTTTGCATTAAAGTTTTTAAATCTGGCTTTAATGTGGTTTCCACATTACATTTCTTGTATCGTATTGTATTGGGTAATAATAAGATTTTGCCTACAAAAATGTAACAAAATTTAAAAATTAAAACATGCCATAATTTTTCTGTATTTGAGTACTAGTGTTAGTGCAATCCATGGAAAATGACATTTAGTCATCATTCTATCTATAAAATAGCTTTTTACATATCACTGTATAATACTGTACAATATCATATGGGCTTCTAAATGATTTTGTGTTGTTTTACTGTTACTTGTCAGTATTGTTGTTCATATTTTTACCTTGCTTGTATGTGCTGTAGTGTAATTTTATATATAAAATTTCAGGTCAATAGATCTATAGGTAATTTTATAATAAAATGTTGCTTTAATTGTTTGTTGTTAGATATTAGTCACAAGTTGTTATATTGATAAAACAGGCTATAGAAAATTTATTATTGGATTCTCATCTAGATTCTGAAAGACATATTTGTTGTAGCAATAATGAGACATATTTTGAACATTGCATAAGAGAAAGATGCCTTCACAGATTTGTACTTTTCAAGATGTAGTACTTCTGGGTTGACACGGGAAATAAAAAGTAATGGGATAAAGACTAATGAGAGGTTGGGGGTGGGGAGGGGGGTGGGGTTTGAATCTAACAATTAACTTTCAGTAGTCTGTTATATTAGTCAATTAGTTGTTTTATTGCATGATTATATTAATTCAAGACTCTAAAGCGTTGCCTGAAAAAGCCTCTTAATCATTGTCTCTATGATTCCAATGTAATATTTTGTTTCTTGTTAAAAAAATTCTTGTTGTCAGTAAGGAATACTAGTCTCAGTGAACTTAACAAGTATAAATTTCAATGACTGTTGCATTTTTGTTTATGCATGGGTGAAAGTTTTCAGGATGGGTCCTAAAGCCCAGAATTTTCATGGAATGGAGGAGTTTTAGGATTTGGGCTTCCTTAAATAACTAGAAAAATATTGATAAAAGGTTAAATGATAAAAAAACCTAGCTAATTGTGCTAACATAGTTCTGGTGTTGTTTTTAATATTCACTAAATATATTTGATCACTATAGAGTAAAATGTCTTTGTTATGTGGGGTAAATATAGTTTACATTGTCTTTCACTTTGGTAATGTAATGGATTTTATTCCTCAACCTAGGCATAAAATTGTATCTTATTTTATTGACAGTGATATGAAAAGTAATGCATTTTTTGTAGAGAAAGAAAATAAGATACACTATAAGACATGCTATAGCTGAGTGGTGCCTTTGTTTACAGTAGAAGTTGGAAACTATTTAGTGAGCAGTGGACCGTACTTACCATCATGTTCATTATACCAATTCTAGCACTTCATCATTTTGAAATTTACTCAAAACAACAGGCTTGCTAGTCACAATTTGATGGAACAGTGCAAAACAAGTCTAAATTTATAAAAATAAAGAAGAATGTAGATTAGTTTTGCACTGATCTATCAAATTACTTTTGTTTACTATCTACTAAGCTCTAAGACTAGTTATGCACACTGTCAATGGAATATTCATGTTTTTGTATGAATTAATTTTAGTTAACTAAGAATGTATACATCAGTATTTTATACATGTGTTGAAAGTTTAACAGGTTCAGATAAATGTTTTATTATATCATTGTTAGCAGTAGGTAATCTGCTTTGTTTTATTTTCAAGGTTCAACTTGTTCTTGGCCTACATCTTCCTTCACAACAACAAGACCAGAAACTGCTAGATATGTTCCTGGTAGACATCAAACAGCTGGAAGACATGGATCATCATCTGGATCAATTAGCTGATTGAATGTTCATCTGGATCAATTAGCTGATTGAAAATTCATCTGGATTAATAAGCTGATTGAATGACCAACCTGCTGATTGAATATATGTTTGGATCATTAACTAATATTTTTTTATGTGGAACAATTATCTGTTTGAATACTTATGAAAGGATCCGGATCATTAGCTGGTTGAATAACGATCGTCTGGAACATTAATCTGTTTGAATATTGTATTCTCTTGAATCAGTTTGTTGATTGGAAAATCATCAGGATCAATTAGGTGCTTGACTTTTGTCTAAAACAAACAAATGATTGAGCATTTGTCACCAGGATCAATTAAATGATTGAAATTTTCCTCTGGATCAACTAGCTGATTTAAAAAATTCTGAAGCAATAACATTGTGTTGATCAAATGAGTGATTCAATATATACATTCTGAAGACAAAATACTGAATCAATTGGCCTATTTCGGAACTCTAATTCATTTGGTTTTCCATCCATGCACAAGCGAAACAAATGAAATTTTCCTCACATCATTGCTCAAAAGCATGAAATATGAATTAAATCCTATTGTTTTTTGTACACATGTTTTCATTGTAACTGTGAAAGTTTGTTTTTGCTGCATTGAAAACCCAAATATTTGAATTTGGTTTATAATTTTTTGAAGAATTTATTATACTTTATTCTGTTATGGCAAAATAAAGGTGACCTTTAGGTTAATAACTGATTTTTTTCATTAGTTTTTAAGATGTCTTTCCTGTTTTTAACTCTGGATGCTTATTTATATATCAAAACATTTGTGTACATACTTATATAGTTTCATGTTTACAGTAACCATTCACAAACATGTGTTATTAATAATACACCAAGTTATGCCATAAGTAAGTAAGTTTTTAGCTTGCTTGTGAGGTTCAAGCTTTTTTAAAAGTTTTATGCATCATGTAGTTCTGTTATATTAACCTGTCACAACTTGAATAATTAAACGGTCACTGAATGTGTTAGTATTTATCTTCCTTTAAACCATTGAGCCACCGATCCATATTAATTATTGATGATCTAACTATATATGTAGCGATTTGAATATTGTTGAAATAACAAGTTCGAAAGAAGTTAAAAACAAATTCAGTGGCCGTGTAATTATTTAAGTTGTGACAGGTTAATGTACCAGAGCTTTAAGAGTAAGATTCAATTGTAGTACATGTGGCAGCATATATAATTTCAGACACCCTGTATCTTCATCTACACAACTATGAAGTGACGTTACTATGGATGTATGTTTTTGGAATTTGGCCTCTATCATTTTTTATGAACATGACTTTATAATTATTGTTTGACTGATTTATTTTCTTCGGAAAAGTAATTCATGTCTTGAAAGTACTTCGGTTTAAAGATTAGCATTGTCATGAAGAAAAAACACTCAAAAAGTCAATCGTGTTGTCCTTGGACTGCTCTTGTTATTTATATAAGCGACATGTTAATTGAAAATGTAATAATATTGCATGTGTGATTGTCAACATATTTTTACTGATAATTGCTGATTATGTATAGTTTATTTATATTTTTTCAGTATGAAATAATTGTGATTGAATAAATGAATTAAACATTTGACATTCATTGTTATTTTAACACCCTTTTCACTTACCACAGAATCCTTAATTTTGTAAAGATGTACATAATTGGGCTTTAATTATAGAATATATTGTCAAAGACCACAAATAAAAATTGTACAATATGCACTATCCTATAATACAGCTGATCCCAAGCCCGGATAAGAAATGGAGATGGCAATCAACACAGCAGAAGATGCTGAAGTAAGAATCACAGTCCAGCAGAAAGAGAGGTTCTTCTCATTAGAATATCTCCTAGACACTTGTCTTCTTTGAGCTAAGTTTCTAGCCATGGTCTGCTCATAATACATCTATATGGAGCAAATGTTATATACATTCTGACGAAGAACAAATCAACAAAGATCCTTCTATCCTATATCGCCGGTTTAGCGCAAAACGGTCGTAACTCAATATAAGAAAAGAATGAGTAACGACCGTTTAGCGCTAAACCCGCGATATATGTTACATCTTAGACAATGTGATATTTGGCACATGTAAGTGCATTCTTGTACAGAGAGGTTTTCAAGATTCTCTATTTTACTTCAGATCACGAATCTTGATGACTTCTGGATAGTAGAATGAAGTAAATGTATACTGGGAACTTTACCAAGACACTTTTTATGATTTGGCAACATTTTGTAGTTGATCTTTTATCTGCATTTTTTATAATTGAAGGACTTGGATGCTCCAGAGACCTTAATCTATGAGAGTATCATATATTGATTATATGAGTCTACAAACCATCTTCTTCACTGAGGTAAATTATGGAGGATGCACAACAAATATCTAAATAAAAATGACAAAAATAAACTTGTCTGTTTTAAATTTATTTCTTTTTTCAACTTTATGAAAATAACTTTAATGTAAATAAAATGCTCTAAAAGTAATTCCTGGCTATAAATGACTTTTGTATAAAACAAACAAATTATGATGATAAAAATATTATTTTGCTTCTAAATATTAACACTGAGGTTCAAAAGTTTCTTCTAAGAGATATCTTCTCTTATTTTTTATTGAAAAAAATATTGCCAACACATTTTGTTTTGCATTTTTATTTCATATTTAAAAAAAGATCAAAATTGATGGTTCATGATGAACTACATAGTATACATTAGTTGTGAAATTGATTACTATATGTAAAGTATATCGAAATATATTCCAAATGCTTCAAAACTTAACATGTGTAAAGAAAATTTTGGACCCCAGTGTACTGTCACATACTAGTATAAAAATCTAAGGTAGTTTTCCTAAATATATACATCTAACACATCTACAAGTTACAACCTTTAATAATTGAAAAATGTTCAGAGGATTTCTCTGGGCCTGCACATAAAGTGAAGTCATTTTATGCCTTTGGGCTTTAATACATGACTTTTACCAGCCCATTTTTTTCTTGTTAATACAATGGTATAATATTCCTGACCATTTATCTCCTTTCATTAACTCTAATGCCTCCATACAATACTGTAGACTGGTTTCCGTGGTGATTTCAGCATTAGGCCCTCCTGACTCGGTGATGACCCAACCAGGATGAATTGCTGAACATAATATACCATCTTTCTTTAGATCTAAACTTAGACATGATGTGATCATGTTCAATGCTGCCTGTAATAGACAAAGATTTAGCTTGTTACATAAAACCTGAGGCAAAGAATGCATGATAGCTTGTTCACATTGACTGCTTTGGATAATAAATATGTAGCAGAGGTACATTATATAATACTGCACTTGTAATTCCTTGTCTTCAGGCATGGCATGGTGACATGTAAGAACGTCCCCTTTCGACTCGAGAGGTTGTGGGTTTGAATCTCAGTTCAGACCATGGTCTTACTATAGACTTTGTTAATATGATTCATGATTTGTTCACATCTTTAATAAGCAGGTGTTGCCAATTAGTTTCTGGTTTTTATAATGGAACATTATTTTAATACAATTGTCCAACATTCTTGTTCCCAGAGTCTAGTAGGATTCTCAATACTATGCTAGTATTGAGAATCCTACTAGACTCTGGGAACAAGAATGTTGTCCAATGGAAGGACGCACATTTACGATCATTTTACAAGTTCAAACCCCACCAGAGGTACTACTAATTTCCTTGAGCAAGAAATTAACTTTTGATTGCTTTACTTCACCTATTTGTAAATGAATACATGTAATATTCCTGTGGGCCAATATATCGGTTTCACTAAGCGCAGTGAAAGACTTCCCTGGGAGATAAATAGACAAATACCAGTAATCTGATAACCAGTGGTAATAGCAGTTATGTCATTGAACATGCATAAGCATGACTATAAAATGCAAATTCTTTTTAGCAATCACAATGTTCTTACTTTGGAAGCTTTATATGGATAAAGTCCACCATGATAGATGCCATCATAGTTATCAGATATAGATCCAGAATCTGAAGATATATTTATAATAGCTGATTTACTACAGGACATTTCTACATCTGGTTGTTGATTGGCTGCTTTTTGTAATAATGGTAAAAATGTCTGAAAAAAAGGTTTTTCATTAGATTAGTACTTGTGACCATCCAATATCAAGAATAATTGGAACAGCTGTACCATTATTAAAGGTCATTCATATTTAAACAGTCATGAGATGAGTATATGAAATGGTTTTTGAATATTTTAGGTTACAAATTTTTAAGTATAACAACTCTTTCTTACAGTCTTCATCATAGTTGGCATAAATAATAAAGATTGTAAGATAAGGTGGAAATATCGGAAATATGTACCCTAATTTTTCTCCTTACTGAATTTAACCCACACATTGACAATGCCAGAAGAAGAGAACAACTTTTACGCAACAAGTTTTTTTCATTAGATTCTTATGTACATCAAATATGAAGGATACATCTGCACCATTATTGGTGGTCATTCATATTTAAAACAACTCGGAAAGCAGTGTTTGAAGTGGTTGTTGCTGTTGAATAACTCAGTTGATAGGATTAGTTGTTATAAGGCAGGCTGTATTTAAAGTAACTTTACACCAACCTTACTATGTTACATTAAACATACCATTTTTGGCCATTCACTAAGAAAAAGTGTTCTGTCTTAACATACCATGAATGTACATTTAAAGGGACAACATGTTTTAACAAATCACTTAGAAGTCTTATAGGTCCAGTAAACATTCTTTCAGTCTGGTGAAAGATTTCATTTTGCACGACTTTTAAAATGCCATGTGCTAATGAAAGTTTGGGGTGAAGACTGGTGCGTGGTCACAGGTTGGCCTTTTTTAGCTCTTTTTCAAAATGCTATGTAAGTTGGCCGGAATATATATTATATAATTATTATACAACTAATTTAAATCTACCTTGACCATCATTAAAGGTCCAATAGTATTAACATCATAGTTAATTTTCATCATTTCCCTGGTGACTTCAGGTAGTTCTACAAGGTTAGCATGAACTGCATTATTAATGAGCAATGTTAAACCATCCTTCTTAACAAAAGATTGTACGGTCTTGTAGGCTTCATCTACTGTGTTCTGATCTGTTACATCTGAAATATAAATATACATACATTGTTTTGTATTTGTTACATTTTATGGTATGGGTAAATGCATAGATAACAACTACTATATAGAACTTAGATAGAAAATAGATTAGAGTTGATTATATTGAGTGCTGGTATTTCATTAAGATGAAGGAGTTGTTCCCCTTTGAACATAATACAATATTGTTAAGTTTTATTATTTACTGCCTTAATTCTAGACCTAAGCTTGCTTACAACTGTAACAACTAAAGTTACAAGTATTAAGCACACACCTTTGCCAGTCTTACAGCTAGTGCTACAAGTACAAAGCATATACCTTTGCCAGCCTTACAACTAGTGCTACATGTACTAAGTACACACCTTTGCCAGCCTTACAACTAGTGCTACATGTACTAAGTACACACCTTTGCCAGTCTTACAACTAGTGCTACATGTACTAAGTACACACCTTTGCCAGCCTTACAACTAGTGCTACATGTACTTAGTACACACCTTTGCCAGCCTTACAACTAGTGCTACATGTACTAAGCATATACCTTTGCCAGCCTTACAACTAGTGCTACATGTACTAAGTACACACCTTTGCCAGCCTTACAACTAGTGCTACATGTACTAAGTACACACCTTTGCCAGTCTTACAACTAGTGCTACATGTACTAAGTACACACCTTTGCCAGTCTTACAACTAGTGCTACATGTACTAAGTACACACCTTTGCCAGCCTTACAACTAGTGCTACATGTACTAAGTACACACCTTTGCCAGCCTTACAACTAGTGCTACATGTACTAAGCATATACCTTTGCCAGCCTTACAACTAGTGCTACATGTACTAAGCACACACCTTTGCCAGCCTTACAACTAGTGCTACATGTACTAAGCACACACCTTTGCCAGCCTTACAACTAGTGCTACATGTACTAAGTACACACCTTTGCCAGCCTTACAACTAGTGCTACATGTACTAAGTACACACCTTTGCCAGCCTTACAACTAGTGCTACATGTACTAAGCACACACCTTTGCCAGCCTTACAACTAGTGCTACATGTACTAAGTACACACCTTTGCCAGCCTTACAACTAGTGCTACATGTACTAAGTACACACCTTTGCCAGTCTTACAACTAGTGCTACATGTACTAAGTACACACCTTTGCCAGTCTTACAGCTAGTGCTACAAGAACAAAGCATATACCTTTGCCAGCCTTACAACTAGTGCTACATGTACTAAGTACACACCTTTGCCAGTCTTACAGCTAGTGCTACATGTACTAAGCACACACCTTTGCCAGCCTTACAACTAGTGCTACATGTACTAAGTACACACCTTTGCCAGCCTAACAACTAGTGCTACATGTACTAAGTACACACCTTTGCTGGCAGATCACTTAGTAACTGTCCTACTTGATATAGAGGTAAAAGGAAGAATGGCCATAGAAAATAGTTCATGACAGGGCTCATAATCCCCTCATGGAATCCAACCCACAACTCCTGGATTTGTAGTTAAAAGGTGCTTCAAGCTGATGGAATGCTCCTGATTGGTACTATTTTGAAAGACTGATTATTACTATTCTGTGAATTCAATTTTCAGGCACTTGATGCAGTTAAATCAGATTTTATCATTCTGTTGAATATAAACAATTGCTCCATTTTGACTGTTAAATATATTTAAACTAATAAAAATTGTTTTGTTTTACTTCAAAAATTGAGTCAGAAAATTGCTCAGAATTAAGTGACCATTAAGTTTATGAATTTGTGTAAAAGTATAATTGTAAAATAAACTTACCTAACTTGACAATCTTCACTGTTTTATTGACTGATGACAAATTCTGGAGATCCTGAAAACAGTATTTTTCTAGCCACAGAAAAACTTCTAAAAATATGTATTATTGATAGTTGATCTACATGTTATATGAAAGGGAGGTGATCACTTTTTTTTATTCTACATTTCATATGAAAGGGGGGTAATCACTATTTTAGATTCTACTTTTCATATGAAAGGGGTGTAATCACTATTTTAGATTCTACATTTCATATGAAAGGGGGGTAATCACTATTTTAGATTCTACATTTCATATGAAAGGGGGGTAATCAATTTTCAGATTATGTTAATCTTAAATTCATACACAGAAAAAAGTGATCTTATTTAAAATAATGATAGATTTTTACTTTAGATAGCTTTTATTATTTGTTTATCAGCATTTCACTTCTAAGGTTTTAAATTTGGATTGATTTAAGCTGACTGACTTGTACAATTTCACCAGTGGTCCGATAAAAACACATTTCTTACTAACTTAATGCTTTATGCATCTCTAAATAATATCATGTACCTCATAATTAAATACAGGCATATTTGAAATTAATAGACAAATATGTCGATACCGATTCAAATACTACTGACAAAAAATATTCTGTATTTCCTATTGCTTTACATATTCACTATCTTACAATTGACCAAATTTTTTAGGTTTGTGTCAAATATTTACAAAATGTGCCTTTATACATGTCCTTTTATTATGTAGAAAGAATTTTAAAAATTTTAATACAGTGTATTTATCTTATGAGGCTACATGTAGCTGTCCACAAAAATCAAGCAATCTTCACTTATGCAAGATCACTAATGATTTTTTTTCCATTTTTATGTCTTAATAGTTTCAAATATATTGTGTTCATTAAGACATGATCTAACATATGCTTAATTATCATAAAAAACAAAACCATTATATTATTATAATTGAATGAACTCTGATTCAGAGAAAATTTAATAAATGAATACATATGTAGTGAAACTATTTAGATATGTGGAAACATTTTTTGAAGCAGGAAATTAGTGTTTTGATAATGACAATGTTAGTGCAAATTGACATACTCATACAACTACAAATGATGGTGTTTCAAGTAGTAAAAATCCCAGGCACGTAGGAAGCATTTTCAGATTGGGAGGCTAACGGTATGAACAGGGGCTTTATTCAATAAGTATGGAAGAAATGTACATGATTAAGTTTAATTTTACACTGCATTTGCACATCTTGCTCCATAAAAAGTGTGTGTATTCAGGGGCAGATCCAGGATTTTTTCTAGGGGGTCTAAACTTTTCTAGGGGGGGGGGGGTCCGAACTTTTCTAGGGGGTCCGAACCTCGAACCACAACCACATTACACACATTTTGCAGAAAAAATGCAACACATTGATAATAAAAACTACATAACCATTAAATCTTTGTTAAGCACCGAGACAAATTGTTTCATACAACTTAAAAATGACTTACAAGCAAGAAATACACTAATGGACATGTACATTTTCCAAATTCTAGGGGGGTCCGGACACCCCTGACCCCCCTAGATCCGCCCATGGTATTTTTTCGATACATCTGTGCTTTTTCTATGTCTCTGGTGTGACAGATTAATTAAAGATCCTCAATCAGTATGCTGAAAATATGGGGGGAATAACCCCCCTAGCCCCCCCTGTTCCTACGGGCTTGAATTCACCCGATATATGTCACAGTATAGACAATTTTAGTGCATTTTTGTGACAATTATTGTATATTTTTTGCAATCAATAGGTCAGTTTGTCTTAAAAATTAAGAGTTATTTTTTGACACAATTACAGACACTGAATGGTATTTTGAAAATATAGAAAAAATCTTAAACAAATCCGTGAACTAGTACCTTTAACATCATCAAATAACCATAACTGAAAGAACTATAGCCTACATTTAACACGAAAGATCATATGAATCTTTATCTAATACATGATAAAATGCTTGACACATATGTTCAAGGCAGTAATAAATTATGTGTTATAAAACTATACCTTAGCTGAATCAGGATTCCTGCACCCAGCAAACACATACTTTGGTGAATTTGAAAGTTTTATCAATTGTTTCACAAACTCCAATCCTATGCCTCTGTTTGCTCCAGTAATGAAAGCAGATTTTGGTGAAATCATTTTTTATTGATTTTCCACAAAAATCTAACTCTCCGAGACAAATCGCAGCTGTACAAGCTGTGAGGGTATTATAATCTTTAACAAGGGAGATAACACAAAATTAATGTATTTTTTAACAGTTATGGGTTGTTTCCCTTGTTTTCCAGTAATTCATTTGGATTAAAACAAAGAAGTATTTTTCTTGATCAGTTAGATCTTTTGAAAATGACATATATACATCTTGTTTTCCTGAATATGAATGAGACAAGAGAATGGAGGAATCTTCCAAAGGAATTGCATGTCAGTATAACTCTAAAAACACTTGACAGTGTAGGTTGTTGTTCTATTCACAGGTGCCAGACCTATAAGCATTCAGTTTTAAACAGTATTTAGAATCTAAGGTGTCAGTCACAATTTTTCTATATATAATACATATTGTAATATATCTCTATTTAAGTATACACAACACGGACGGGTTTCTCTGGCGGCGGTTTCCTTTTGGCGGTTTGGCCGTCCAGATATGTCATTCGGTAGAAATACTTAATATAGTTTATTAGCTTATGTACATTATTAGATCTCATGTTAAAATAAATGCCCTTTTCAATAAATCTAAAACTGTGTTGTGTTATACCTCATTCCATACAAGTTTAACCCAGTCTGTGTTCTTTATGTATATTTGGACAATACATAAATGCAATATATATACAATTAAAGTTGTGAACTTGTGACTGACACCTTAGGTTCTAAATATTGTTTAAAACTGAATGCTTATGATAAAATTGATGAGTAGACATAAATGGAAATCCTCCGCAGGACAAATAAAACTATCTCATAAATGTTTCTGTTTCATGCTCTGCTTGTAGGCTTGAAGCCAAATGTTTCAGAGCGATGTGTTGTGGTACGAGTACATATGTATATCAGATGAAATCTGTGAATGCAAGTTAACTTTGATGCAATATTTTAAAGTGTAAGAGTTAACGCCGCTGCAGTAAGCAATATTGTTTTGACACGTCTCTAAGACCTAATCTGGAATTCAAATTTATGGGGTTTTCTGTACGTACGCAGGCGGTACAAACAAAGTCTGTTACACATTATTTCTAAATAGCACGAACCATATACTAAATCATATTGCTCTTCAGACATATGTTTTGATTGTACCGGTAAAGTAACGGTTTGTACCAGAGGGGAAAATTCAAATATTTGAATTCCGGATATTGTGCAAATTAATCTAATACTTCAGATCTTTGTTGTATTAAAAACTTTGATAAAATCCATAGGAATACTTACAATTGTATTAGTAACTTCAAATGGAAGCATAAGTTAGGCCATGCCATACCGGAATTTTGTTAAGCGTCCGTGTAGGTTTTAGAGTCCTCAATCCCAAAGAAAACACAAAAAATAGTTGGTGAAATTTTCTTAAATAATTCTGTTGCTCCGAGATTTGAAAATTGATTTTTCTCAGGAAATACTAATAATTCCTTGTTTCTATGTATTTGATTGATGAAAATGTACATGTGTACGTTGCATATTTTTTTTTAAAGAAGTCTTTGATCTCACATTAATATCATAAACATCCATGTACTCCCAAGTACTTATTTGTGTGAATACTACCTAGAATGGACCAGTGTTTTCGTGTTCAGTTTGTGTTTTTGTGAATAGGTACCTAGGTTTGTCTGACATGAGTTGACGCTTAACAAAATTCCAATTTGGCCTGGCCTTAGATATAGGAGTAGTAGTCCAGTGATAGGACTCACACTAAGGGATCAAGATGTCCTAGGTTAGAATCCCCTAAGGGGCACTGCTAATTTCCTTGAGCTAGAAATTTACCTGCGATTTCTTCAGGTGTAAATGGGTAATTGTGAGGGTGGTTTAATTCTGTTGCACCAATTTGTCGGCTGCACTAATAAGCGGAGTAAAAAGATTCCCTAGAAAGATTGATAGATAGATACCAGTAGCCTGATGACCAGGGATAATAGCAGTAAAGTTTTTTGTTATTTATTCTGTGATACACAAATGTGATAATACTACGTCTTTCAGTTAGAACTCATATGTGATGACACCCACTTTATAAAGTATATATAGTACAGTTATAACAATTGTATTTAGTATTATAATTTCCTGTCTAAATGACACAATCTTTTATGCATATCATGGGCAAGTTGCCCGACCATATCGCTTCGTATTGCTCTTCTTACAACAAAAAGAATAAGTGTGTGATATCAAATTGAGGGTACCAGGGCAAAAAGCGATACTTAGCGACATGCTTAGGCAACTCATCCCACAGAATGTATTCATACAGCTGATATGTATTTGAATTGCAAAAATGAAGTTTTAAGTGTACAAGTGTAAATATAATATTAGATGGCACTTTTGCATTAGATATATATAGCATAAATTACTGTAATATGAACTAAACTATAGGTTAGAAATAAACAAACTTGAAAAATATATGTGTTTTTCGAAGACAATTTTTATTTGAAAGAAAAGTGAAGCATTATACAAATATAGAAAGAGATATCTAGATATAATAACAAGAGCATCGCTGTATATAATAATAATACGTGAAGCAATTTCGCCCGTTAGTTGTCCAGATTTAAATGTTCTTTAATACATTTGGAATAAGAAAATATTTGAATAAACACGAGCTTGATTTACAATTCTCGAGCTCTGCATTTTGGGCAATCCACATGATTACGAAATTTCAAGCTAGTGTGCCTTATATTGTCAAATATATGCTCCCGACAATGTCTGATTACAATTCACTACAATTTTGACGGACGCTTAAAAGTAAAGAAGATACTAATACATGTAAAAAGGGTTCGGTAAAACAATATCAACGGAAGATAAACTCAGACAAAAATGGTGAAACGGATCTGTTCTCAAATTTCATAAATATTAAATGTTTTATACTGATACATGTACATTATTTGTTTCAATGAGAAGACGAATTTCTGCACTTTATTAATGGTCTTTTGAGCTGATTTGATTTTATACACAAATGTTCCAATAAAATTATAATGATTTTATACAGTCCAGTTTTTGATGATTTGTTGAGAGTTTTACCGACTTAATGTCCAAACTACCCTTGATAACTTGAAAAAGAGAATCTCTAACATACGACATAAGATGTTTTTTCCTTATAGCCGGCCCAACACCATTTGTAGCTATGTCCCTTGTTAGAACAATGGTCTCCAGGCTGACAGCACCAGTCCCAATTCTTGTTGGTGTCATAGTAACACCAATATTTGTTCGATTTGCCATTTTCTTGATGCAGGCCACATGGGTACTGTGGCAAACAGGTTTTACCTTTGGCTGTTACATGGCCAGCATCTCCGCAGTATTGCCATTTGGCTCCACTCTTGCACCACAAATAGTGTTCATTGTGGTAGCCACAGGTACCAGTACAGCAGTAGTCCCACTTGTTGCTGTAGTCAACGTAGCACCAACTATATGATGTATGATTATGGAAACCACATGTCCATCCGCTTCTACACAAAGTATTGCCGGCAGTATAGCTATCAGAACTATATACATTACATAGGAAACCCTCTGTTCTGACATCTTTACAGTAGCTGGAGAGATCAACGTTTGGTTGACGTTCAATATCAGACAATTTTGTCAAAAGTTTCGGATAAGATGATGGAAATTCGGGATTCAAAGGTTCTGACAGTGGGCGACCAAGACATTTTTTGCTGCAAGACTGAACCTTGCTACGGGCTGTATCGACTCCAAAACAAGTACTGGCACCACTTCGAGGATGACTAAATTCCTTATCAAACCAAGTACTAGCGCATTTGATCATATCCGAAGCGGCACAGGTCTTGGTCAAATCATTAACCACTGCCGTTACCATGGTCTTCTTTTTATCACTCTTACATGAGCAGCAGAAATCTTCTTCGAGACAGGTAATCATGCAGCCTTGGAATGTTTCATCCAAATCGCAAGTTTCGGTGGTTGAACTTGATACTTGTTCTAAAGCGATGTCCTCTTCGGGTCTTCGACAAAATTCCTGCCATGTTGTTATGTTAGCTGATCTTAATCGTTGTATGTTGTTGTTGTTATTTGTTGGATTCAAAGACGGTAGATGGGGACTGTAGTCCCGCGTATAGGCTACAACTCGAACAGGAACATCAGCATAAGGTTGCTGATTGAAATAATTGAGAATCAAAGAAGTGCAATCGTTACAGGGTATGAACCAAGAATAAAGGATTATAACGTTTGGAGAACGATTATAACTATTTAGGTAAGCATCCCAGAGTTTACCCATTTGTCGTAAAAGATTATCTTCAGAATGAATTATTTCAGTTAGGGTCCTTTCTGGTCTTGCTGCGATATAATTGCCATAACTACTCGACGTTGATGGTGTCAGAGCATTTGAGGTATCCAGTATTGGTTCGCCGTTGATGTTAGGGAAGTAATTTGGGTTTAAGTCGGGGTTCTGAGCTAGTTCTTCATCAATGTAATCAAAATACAGGACGCCAAATTGGGAGTTTGTTTGCTGTTGATTAAAGGAATAGATAAGATTTAAAACAAAATTGGACCACCATGGCTGGGCAATTATTTTAAGGTCTGGGCTGAGTAACCTATCATGCTTGGCATCTTCGTTGTTCAAGTAAGAACCATGTTGCTTCTCTTGGCGGTTGTCGTCTTCACCAAAAGCGTCGAGTAAACTCTTGAAATGTAAAGACTCGTCTTGTGTAAATACTTTCGTCTCGCCATACACTTGACTGAAGCAGGAGATGAAAAGAACGCCTAACAACAAACGGACGTAAGCCATTATCCTTTCAAACACTCGTGTCTTTACTAATGAGTCTAAGTCGGATGCAGCTTCAACCAGCAACGTGTGCCTGAAAAAAAAAGTAAAATACATTTTATAAGTTGAATCTCCGTACAATACAAACTCTTAAACCGGACGCCAAGTGTCAACTTTCTGTGTATTGTAAAAGTTAGTTAATTATAATTCCATGCAGATGTCAATTGTTATTTAAATATCCAAGCGTTTTATATACACAGGCGTGAAAACACTTGTTTGTCATTGTTTAGGATTCATGTAATGTTTGTTTTGTATAAACATGTTTTGTATAAACATGTTTTGTATAAACGTGTATTGTTGTACAGATATGATTTGTAAAATTTAATTTCAAATATTGTTTTATATAAATAAAGAGGCTACATGTTTGTATTCAAATTTACCAAAGTTAGTTATTGTATGGACGTAAAAATCTTATTTTGAGTAAGATATTGGAAAAAACATAACATGTTTTATGACATTGTTGTTGTTATGTGATTATATGCATTCATTTGAAAAACGAATAGCATCCATATTTATCAATTATTTATTTGAATGCATTTTTAGTCCATTGGTAACATGTACATGTAACTAAAGAAAAGTTATATTTCAATTTTCTCTTTTTTTCAGTTAATTTGTACTTACCAAACAAAATTTGCATAAACTTTAATGAAAAATAAATTAAGATATAGCTTAGCCATCCATTTAATGTAGGAAAAGGTCCCACCAAACCCAAAGCTAAGTTTCATTAGGGATTCTGTATAAACCTCTGAAAACCGAAATCCTCTGAAAACCGGACTTTTTGGTCAGTCCGGACCAGGTCCGGTTTTCAGAGTTTTTACTGTATCACTTGTCAGTGATTTGTCCATTATGAGGAAGATTGTTTGTATGGTTCCCAGTCGTACTTTGGCAGGTAAAAGTACATGAGCAAAGCGTGATAATGGCCGCGCCCTATGTAATGAATTAGTTATTGGATAATTATGTTTTCAAATGAACATTTCTCACCACACAGGTTTACATCAAAGGATCATTGTACAAGAATTGTAGTGGATACCTTTTTTGGTTGTTCGGTTACATTTATGCTAAATAAAGTATCCGAAATTCTAACGAGACTTATCCACGTTCGAATTATGTTCACTTGAGACATGTTTTTGTTAATCGTTCGCTAAATATACGTGTAATCAGAAAAATCGAAATCGAATGACCTATATAATACCGAACTCCTACCTGAATAATAACTGAGGAGGCCGCCATGATTACGGTTTGCCTGACCCGATAACGATAGTGGTAAGGGGCAGTTAATCCAGACAAGAAGATTGTCTGTTTTACACAATGAAAACAAATGATGGAGGTCAACAAAATTATTACCATTTTTTAGACGATAACCCTGGAGAGAATGACCGATAGATGTCGGCAATGATAGAATAAAGGGAATGTTAGAACAAACCAGAAACAGTAAAAAAACTTTTAGTAGGAAACAATTTCAGATTTCTATTTTTGTTATAATAATGATACTGCATTCAAGTATTGAAAGAACCTATATGTGGTTTCCACCTTGGAGTAGACAGTGGCAAAACAATGAGTTTGAACCAGGTTAAAGTAAAGTTTCAAAATCAAAGGAACGGTCTTAATTCAATGATTTTTCGAAAATTAAGCGTTTGGAACTTAAAAATTGTGCAATAACTACCAAAAATCGCACAAGGTGGTATTTATTGTTGAACTTAAGTTTTATTATTTGTGTTGCGTTACATGCATAATGCGCTTTTTTGTAAATGATAGAATGGAATAAAGAATGACAGTCAAAAAATGACTGTATAAAGAAGAGAAAAAGTAACATCGACAAAAGAATCTAGAAATACTAAAAAAATACTTACTGATATTCTGATGTTCACGAACTTAACACAGAATTCAATGCCTTGTTTTCCCGTACGCTGGAAGCGCCGACCAAAAAAGACGACAAGTGTGTGGACAGGACGACTTAAATAGGTTATTAGCTTAAGCTGACTAGGCGGAACTCCGTTGTAAGATTGCGAAATTCGGGTCAAGTTTTAAGTGTTTTAATTGGAAGGTAATCGATAAATAATTTGTTTATACCAAAAATAGACTTCTCAATATATAATCGGAAGTATACTTAGATCTAAACTTTGAACTTAAATAATGCTGACTTTGTAAATGATTTAAGTATTTCAAAATAAAATACATTTCATTTTTATACTGAATTTAACGCCGTGTCAACTTAATATTTTAGGTTATTTCACGGCGTTCAGCGCACCTAACCTAGCTTTCCTGGAAACTTGTCTATAACAAGCACAAACCTACCCTTCTACAAGGCCGAAAACTTCTCCATATACCTTATTAAAGGAGGAAAATTGACATTATTGTTAAATTTTTATGGAAAGGTATAACATCCCCGGGTGGGAATTGAACCAGTACCCCCTTCGGGACCCTAGATTCGAAAAATATATTTCATAAACTGGGGAGACCAGTTGGGGGCAAAGTTTAAGGTAAGTACATGTACACCCTTTTGCTTAAAGCCACTAAACGGAGACAACATCTTTATCATCAATCTTTAACCTAGTAAAACTATAAAAAAACAATAGAATATAACTGCCTTGGGGTTATAATAACTCTCTGTGTAGCTGGTTCTCTTGGGGTCAGGTTCGTCAAAATATCAGTTTCTTATAAAAGTGGGGTACATTTTTAATAACTAAATTATACAACGGTGGTACCCTATCTGCCAATCAAATTGTTAAAAAAGTGTTTGATAAAACTTGCACAACATTGAAAAGTGTTGGATACATCATGTCGTTTTTCCAGTGATTTACTCGAGAAAATGGTGCGACACAAATATCTAAACAGAAAAGAAACGCCTGATTTTTACTAGGTACATAACTTTCGTAATTCAGAATTACAGGAGAAAACATTTATGTCGTTAGCCTGTAAGAAGTCCTTAGTGACACGTGCAACATGAGGCCTGTCGTTTTTATGCTGATAGACAAAGTCTTGACGTTGCCATATTATAGAGACATTCACAGGACATAATAGCTGGTCGTTGTGATGTGTCCACGTGATTACCTTGACAAACAATGCGTGTGACTTTAACTCGTTTTGAGACACTGATAAGTTTAAGGGCGTGACATAAGTCGAAAAACGACTCATCACTGAACACTACATACGTTGGTGACGGATGCATAGCTTTAGAACTAGGCCGGCCGCGGTACAGTTTACGGCAAACAAGTATATTTCCCATTGTTTGTCGACTTACTTGGTGCACACGGTTAACCTATCATTACAAGTGACGTAGATACTGCCGTGAAAGTATATTACGCGAATGATGTTGGCTTATAAGTTATTATCGCTGCCTAGGCAGCGATAATATCAATTATCAAGATTCGAGCATTTTTGTGTCGACACCGGTTGCCTTAAAACCAATCAGAACGATGCATTTGAGGTTACATGATGAAAAAATGGACGTCGAACAGTCAAAATAGGGGTGCGTGTATGGGCTCGTCGACGTCATGTTTTGTCGGATTATCTGTTTGTATTAGCAGAAAATACCATTATTAATGTATGAACTAGTACTGACATGGCCAGTCAGCACACGTTTCTGTATATCTAAAGATTTAATTGATGCGTTTCTTTTCTAACTAGTATATGTTTATGTATAAATTATTTACATGAGTTCGTGAGTTTTAATTAGCTTTCGCACGAAATTCACGATCATGACAAAACGTGTTTCGTTCCGATCTCGTTCGTTGTGTTCTGTGATTTTCCGTTCTAGTCTTTACTTTCGGTTTTAATCGCGATTTTCAACATAGCATTTTAATATAAATTCTGGAGAAAATACTTGAGCTTTTTGTGCCTGGGATGCGTTTTATATATTTATTTAATGTTTGCATAAGTTTTAAGCAAAAGCATGATACTTGACAGTTATCAGAGTTCAATTTAGTAAAAAGACTTTAAATTGTTCTTTTTTCGTTATTTGTTTGTAGAGCATTTTTATGACAAAATGTTAAAAACTAAAAATATCTCCCTCTTTGTTTTTGACTGTAAATGTTTTTAGCTGTTGCTGACCCTGATAAGTTTTCATACTGTATTTCGCAAGGATTTCAAACGACAATTTTAGTACTATAAGTTCAATACTTATCAACAATAAGAAATATAGGAAATCACGCCTTGAACTATCCACTGTTTATGAACCCGGAGCTTTTTGATGAAATTATAAAAACCTTTTCCAAAAGTTCAAGTACATGTTTTTAATTGATTTGAAAATGGATAAAGAATATGTTCACTACTGATAACAGCTTAAGGAAATCGCTTCTTGTATTAATAATTAAAAATATAATGAACTGTGTAAGAATGGGTTAAGTATTTACCCTCTTATTGCATGGCAATGTCTCTTGATATCTTATGACCATGCGCACACTCTACACTGATTTGATTGATGCATAGCATCAAATATCGCCGGATTGTTGTTACATTGATAGGGATTTCGATTTGTCGTCTTCTACTTATTGTAAAAATAAAAAAAATGTCTTTTTCCGGAATAGGCTTGTTAATCGAACACACAGAGAAGAAATCCAAGATGGCAGCTGTTATACATTATGCGTTGTAGTTTTTGCTTGACTACGACTATATATTTTCATTTTTTAGCGAGAGCCACATGCAAGAGTTGCATTACTATTAACCTTGAGGGTACTTCCTATTCAAACGCTCGAAACAAAATCCATATACCAAGCGTCTATGTGTAAAAATTCCATTTTCCGGTACAGTTCCGGTAAACATTATACATGTAAAAGTTGTCGTTCTTAGACGGTCAAATGTTTAACTTTCTTATCGCTCCCCCCCCTCTCTCTCTCTCTCTCTTGCTCCCTCTAGAAATGTTAATATTTATATATATATATAATTATAAACATGTAATTTTTCTTTTCTTATATTTCTATTTATAAAATGTACATATGATTACTCATGTATCATGTATCATGATTTGAGAAATAAAGGTTTGTTCTGTTCTGTTCTGTTCAAACATGCCATAGTTGTATTACTATTAACCTTGTGGATACTTCCTACTCCAATAACATGCAATAGTTGCATTACTATTAGCTATGTGGGTACTCCCTATTTTAATAACATGCAATAGTTGCATTACTTTTAGCTATGTGGGTACTCCCTATATTAATGTGACGATTATTGGTACGGAGATACGGGTTTTAACATTGTCTAATGTGAGGTCAGTTCATCTGGGTAAAAAGATGCATTAGTACGTCTTTGTTTTAAGACGCTCATTGAATATAGTTGTTACGAAGAGTATAAAAGGAGAAAATTAGTCAATTTAAATCAGTCTGCCGTTGGCAGCAGACTCGCACGTCCGACACTCTGAGCCCCAGAATTAATTAATAAATATTTATCTACTTCCGGTCATATGTTTTACTGAAATTGTTAGTTGTTATAGTGGGTACGCGTATGTGATGGTTGGAGAGACAACGCCATAAGAATAACCTGGGATACCCGAAGTCAATTGTCCTCGTTGTTGTTTACCGCAACTCTGCCGAAGCCTCGCTTCCCCAGAGTGGTACTCAACTGGAGAAACGCCCGGCTCGCAGTAGTGTTCTATGGTTGTTGTTTGTGAATATTTTTGAGGCTGAGAGCCGTAATAAAGTTGCTGGCTTGGATCTCTTGTGTTAGATATGTGTCTATAAATGAAACTATTGTAGAGTTTCTGTGGTTGCCAGCTTAATGTTGTACTAGTTGAATAATATGATTGTTGGTGAAACAACACTATGGGAAATACCTGGGAGGACCGAAGCCAACCCTCATTGTTGTTTACCGCAACTCTGCCGAAGCCTCGCTTCCCCAGAGTGGTGTACAGCCGGAGAAACGCGCGGCTCGCAGTATTGTTTCATAGTTGTTGTTTGTGAATATTGATAAGGCTGAGAGCCGAAACATAGTTGCTGGCTAGGGCCTGGAGCCGTGTTAGATATATACCTAAAACTATTGTAGAGTTTTAGTGGTTGCCAGCGGAGTTTAATACTAGTTGAATAATGTATTATGTTGAAAGGCTGGAGACACTGTGGATTTTAGTTTGTGCTTTAGTGATTATGTATCGAAGAGCCAGTAATAGAGATTAGCTATCGGATATAGCATTGATTATTTTGGTGAGAAGCATTTGGTAGCTTGGCGTATTTTATACATCTCAAACCCACTTTATGTGTATGTTTTATACTGGTTATCGAAAATATTGTTAGTAACTCAGCGAAAGAGATGATCCACTCTTGTCGCTCGTCAACTTGATATATGCATGAGCTTATGTATATATTATAGCTCATCAGTATTGTAATCCCGTCATTTGTATATCAGGTCCCACCTCTTTGTAGTTTATTAGTTAGATGACGGCTGCGAATGTTGTTCGGCCGTCCATAGATAATTTTAAGACGAGCTGATAGCTCAACTTCTGTAGCATATTTGAATCATTCCTGTTTGTCCCATCCCTTGTACTTTCCTTGCCATCATGTTTTGTCATATATAGTTCGGCGACGGAGACAGGTAACTCTGATCGTCCGTTCATTTGATAACAAGGACGAGCTTCGGAGAAGCTCTCGTCTATCATAGTTATCTATGTCATTTTGCAATGTATATAATTGTCCATGCATTTGTCTTTATTTGATTGTCTTATGTCGTTACTATATGTTGCATCATACTTAGTTTTGCCGTTTGTTGTATATGCATAGTTTATTTGTCAACAATAGTTGATAATCTTGTCTAATATTGTCTATTTAGCATCACTCTTGCTTCGTTGTCTTATGTATATATTTAGTGATTTTGTTTAACGTGGATTACTTTTGACCTTTATATTAATCTTATGCTGTGTGATGCTCTTCATGCTCATGTATATCATTGTATATATAGATATATTGAATAGTTGATGTTGTTAAATTTGTCTTATAGTTCATGCCTTGTACATATACTTTTTTTAATTTCATTTTACCAATCATTAAGCTAAGTAGCTCGAGGAAAATACATTTATATATAGTTGACCGCTCGGATACACGTTACATTAATAACATGCAATAGTTGCATTACTTTTAATATTGTGGGTACTTCCTATTCTAATAACATTTAATAGTTGCATTACTATTAACCTTGATTATACTTCTTGTTCTAATAACATTCAAAAGTTGCATTACTATTAACCTTGTGTAAACTTCTTGTTCTAATAAAACGCAAAAGTTGCGTTACTATTTGCTATGTGGGTACTCCCTATTTTAATAACATGCAATGGTTGCATTACTATTTGCTATGTTGGTACTCCCTATTTTAATAACATGCAATAGTTGCATTACTATTTGCTATGTGGGTACTCCCTAAATTAATAACATGCAATAGCTGCATTACTTGAAATCTTGTGGGTACTTCCTATTCTAATACCATGCTATAGTTGCATTACTATTAACCTAGGAGGTACTCCTTTTTCTTATAACATGCAATAGTTGCATTACTTTTAACATTGTGGATACTTCCTGTTCTAATAACACGCAATTGTTGCATTACTATTAACCTTGTGGGTACTTCCTGTTCTAATAACACGCAAATGTTGCATTCCTATTACCCTTGTGGGTACTCCCTATTCTAATAACATGCAAGAGTTGATTTACTATTAACCTTATACGTACTATTCTAATGAAAAAACTAGTTTTGGAGGCATTTTCAACCATTTTCATTTATTAACATGTAGTTGCAGCAATTTGCTTTCCACTAATCGCCATGATTGTTTAGCGAATATCACGTGAGTCTTACAAGCTCTGCCAATTATCGAGCTGAATGTTCAGAAGATTTGCTAAAAACGGAAAGTCGTCATATAGCGGGCAGACTAGAGTATTCAAAATTTAGCAGGCATTCGGCTGTGCAAATTGAAAAACTTTACTAGGCAGCTGTTAGAACTTTTAACAAAGGAGATAACACCAATTAAGGGTCTTTATTAGCAGGTGTGAGTTATTTTCTTTGTGTTCAATTTTGGCTGTATGTTGAAAAGAATCCTTAAATACCGAAATTTCATGATTTTAGCAGCTTTTTTCCACAATACTTATCTCAGTACCAAAGAATTCTGAAGATTTTTACTCAAGTAGCTGGTTGTCTATTAGGATTAAATAATGGGGTGTTTTTCTTTTTCAGTTATTATGTGCTATTAACCTGTCACAACTTAAATAATTAGACGGTCGCTGCATCATGTTTTACTCATTTCGAGCATGTTACTTTCCTGATATTTAAAATTGCTGCATATATAGTATTTTTGTTATACAATTTGTCCAGAGGAAACACATGTACTTATGATCAACAAGTCCTGGGTTCAAACCCCACCAGGGGTACTACTTATTTCCTTGAGCAAAAAAATAACCTGTGAATACTTCACTCCACCTAGGTATCAATGGAATCATGCTAGGGGGAAATAAATTCCTTATGCTGATATATTGGTTACACTTAGTTGAGTAAAAGACTCCCCTTGGAGAGTAATAAAAAAAACCCCAGAAATATGATGATCAGGGGTAATAGAAGTAAAGTCATTGAATATGTGTAAGCATGAAACTTTGACTTTAAAATGCAATTACTTTTTTCCAGCAATCACTATGTTCTTACTTTGGAAGCTTTATATGGATAAAGTCCACCATGATAGATGCCATCATAGTTATCAGATATGGATCCAGAATCTGAAGATATATTTATAATAGCTGATTTACTACAGGACATTTCTACATCTGGTTGTAATGGTAAAAATATCTGAAATCAAAACAAAGTTTTCATTTTATGGGTTCAATAGACCTATTTCGGAACTTAAATTTGTGGGTTTTTCTGTCCGAGTGCTGACGGTAGAAAGTTTATTAGGCACTAATGCTGAAAAGCACAGAATATGGATTTAATCCTATCATTCTTTGTACAGATGTTTTAATTGTGATGGCAAAAGTTTGTTTGTACCGCAGGGGAAAACCCAAATATTTGAATTCCAGATATAGTCTTTATTCCATAACATAGAAGAAAACAAATTTTCCAGTATTTCGACTGCAGGCCTATCTTACAGACTTCACCAAGGTGGAAGGCTGGAAAATATGTAATCATAGTGTTTTGTGTTATGGAATTTAACCCACTAATTTGCAATGCCAGAAGAGAACAACTTTTACACAACAATTTTTTTTCATTAGATTAGTTCTTATGAACATCAAATATGTAGGATACATCTGCACCATTATTGGTGGTCATCTATACTATTAAATTTGCGAGTTTCCTGTTTTGTGGAAGAAACTGCGCAGCTTTGAATAAATCTTTTGTTTGTCGCTGGAGCACCTATATACCGGCATATCAAGTTGACAATTCTTTTTTGACAAAGCCTCTTGATATTTGCAAAAACTGCCAAAAATCAACAAAAATGGTGTTTTTTTTTTGTGTCTAAAAATAGTTCTAGATAAAACTAAAAATAGACACGTCAAACCGGAAAATCGAGTTTGATTCTCGACGTGAAGTAAAATATTTCTGATCTTTACTGAATCGAATGTAATGCCTCTGTCACATGACTGTAACTGCTGTATTATCATGGGGAATCACCCAGAATACGTGCAACCTTCTTGCTATTTTTTTTAATATTCACCAAGCATGCGTTCTTTGTTTTCGAAATAATACCCATAAACGGCATACTCACCCAATTCTTATATTTTACATTATGCAGAATAAAACACTTCACGTACTTCACATTTAATTTCGAGAGATACTGCGATCTGTCTGCGCAATTCACAAGAACGGTGACAAATTGTTAGTTACAATAATTAGATTCTTATAGAAATTACTGCACCAAAAAGTATCACTTGAGAGCTATCAGAGACATAGGTAAAAATTTATACGTGTCTGGTCACGCTATCTACCGAAGGTACGCTGACCGCTTCAAAGGGAGCTACGAAGCGGTGTAATATGGGAGAACATATTCTCGGTCCATTTTTTCACAAGCAAGCTCAATATGTACCAGTGAGCCCTGAGAAGCTTGCTGATGTTTTCTATACGCTGACCCAACGGTCTGTAATGATTGGACACAGTTGTTAGACAGATCAATATTATTCATGTAATTATTTCAGGTTTCATGTTGAAAGGGATTAAATATCGAAAATTCACTTTTGAAATGAAAATACAAGCTTGGGTGACCAAGTTTCATAACTCCATGTTACAATTTCACATTGTTCAGTCCTTTTAGAACTTTACAAATCCAGATTAAACTTATACTTGCAAAATCATATCTCCGATACTACACAATTATCAATTTCAAACTTCCTACAAATATTTTGCAATCTCTTATGATCAAGTCTCATATGGCTTTTAAACATGCCTGTTTCGAGGAACAGTTTCGAGAACTGTCATTACCTAAAGCCCGTGCTTGCACGGGCTCCCATCTAGTCTATATTTAAATCGGAGCCGTGAGAGAAGTGTTTGAAGTGGTTGTTGCTGTTGAATAACTCAGGATAGGATTAGTTGTTACAAGACAGGCTGTTCTCACAGTAACTTTACACCAACCTTACTATGTTACATTAAACATACCATCTTTGGCCATTCACTAAGAAAAAGTGTTCTGACTGTTAACATGCCATGAATGTACATTTAAAGGGACAACATGTTTTAACAAATCACTTAGAATTGTTATAGGTCCAGTAAACATTCATTCAGTCTGGTGAAAGATTTCATTTTGCACGACTTTTAAAATGCCTTGTGTTAATGAAAGTTTGGGGTGAAGACTGGTGCTGGGCCACATGTTTGCCTTTTTTAGCTTTTTTTCCAAAATTCTATGTAAGTTGGCCGGAATATATATTATATATTAATTATACAACTAATTTAAATATACCTTAACCATCATTAAAGGTTCAATAGTATTAACATCATAGTTTATTTTCATCATTTTCCTGGTGACTTCAGGTAGTTCTACAAGGTTAGCATGTACTGCGTTATTAATGAGCAATGTTAAACCATCCTTCTTAACAAAAGACTGTACGGTCTTGTAGGCTTCATCTACCGTGTTCTGATCTGTTACATCTGAAATATAAATATACATATTTGTTATATTTTATGGTACGGGTAAATGCATAGATAACAACTAGTATATAGAACTTAGATGTTAACTGTCGGAACTTGGAAGGCTTTAACCTGTATCGTATGTGAATGGTTATTTTATGAAGTTGTAGGAGTTGTTCCCCTTTAAACATACAACAATATTTTTTTTTAAAAATCAACTCAAGGGCGGATCCACCGGGGGGTCAGGGGGGTCCGGACCCCACTAGAATTTGGAAAATGTACATATCCATTAGTGTATTTCTTGCATGTAGGTCATTTTTAAGTAGTATGAAGCAATTTTTCTCGGCGCTTAACATAGATTTAACGGTTATGTAGTTTTTATTATCAATATGTTGCATTTTTTCTGCAAAATGGGTATAATGTGGTTGTGGTTCGAGGTTCGGACCCCCCCCCAGAAAAGTTCGGACCCGCCCCCTAGAAAAAAATCATGGAACCGCCCCTGCAACTGTCAGAGGTACATACATTAACTCCGCTGATTTAAATATATTATTATCCACCGTGAGTACAAATAAATTAGTTGAATTAATATATGCATCACTGACAGTTGAATAAAATGTAACAACATATTATGTTCATAAGATATTATTGATACATTCAAGATGTATTAAAATACAACATTGTTTGTTGTAAATGCAGCACATTTTTCATCATACCATAGTAGTCTGTTTACCAGTACTCACTGTTCGTGTACAGACCTTAATTGTTCTAGTCCTATAAGCTTGCTTTCAACTAGTGTTATAGATAATAAGCATATACCTTTGTCAGCAGATCACTTAATAGCTGTCCTACCTGATATAGAGGTAAAAGGAAGAAAGGCCATAGAAAATATTTCATGACCAAGCTCATAATCCCTCTCATGCAATCTAACCCACAACTCCTGGATTTGTAGTAAAGATGTGCTTCAGCTGAGCTAACACTAACAGTTAGTACTTTTTTGAAGCACAACTGAATATTGCAATGCTGTGATTTCAATTTTAAGGCGTTTAATGAATTTTATTCAGATTTTTTGTTCTGTTGAATATAACTAGAAAATTGCTCAGAATTAAGTGACCATTAAGTTTAGGGATTTATGTAAATGTATAATTGTAATATAAACTTACCTAACTTGACAATCTTCACTGTTTTATTGACTGATGACAAATTCTGGAGATCCTGAAAACAGTATTTTTCTAGCCACAGAAAAACTTCTAAAAAATATGTATTATTGATAGTTGATTAACATTTCATATGAAGGGAGGTAATCACTTTTCAAATTATGTTAATCTTAAATTCATACAAAGAAAAAGTGATCTTATTAAAAGTAACGATATCTTTTTTCTTTAAATAGCTTTTATGATCGGCATTTCACTTCTAAGGTTTTAAATTTGGATTAATTTAAGCTGACTTACTTGTACAATTTCACCAGGGGTCCAATAAAAACACATTTCTCACTAACTTAATGTTATATGCAATTCTAAGTAATATCATGTACCTCATAATTTAATTATAGGCATATTTAAATCTAATAGACAAATGTCAATACCAATTCAAATACTACTAACAGGAATTATTCTGTATTTCCTATTTCTGTATTCACTATCTTACAATTGACCAACTTTTTCTAGGTTTGTGTCAAAAAATTACATAATTTGCCTTTGTAGAAAGCATTTTTTTTAAATTTTAATAGTGTATTTATTTTATGGGGCTAGCTGTCCACAAAAAATCAAGAAATCCTTACTTTTGCAAGTGCAATAATGATTTTCCATTTTTATGTCTTAATAGTTTAAAATATATTAATTGTGTTCATTGAGACTTGATCTAACATATGCTTAATTATCATTTAAAAAACCCCACATAATATTGTTGTAATTGATTGAACTCTGTTTCAGAGAAAATTTAATAAATGAATACATGTAGTGAAACTATTTAGTTATATTAAAGGTACTCATTCGCATATTTTTAACTTAAACGTCAACCTTTTTTCTGAAACTAAATTAATTGTATGGAAACAATTGAAGCAGGAAATTAGTGTTTTGATATAGACAATTTTAGTGCAAATTGACATACTCGTACAACTACAAATGATGGTGTTTCAAGTAGTAAACATCCACCTCGTATATCACAGTATAGACATTTTTGTGCATTTTTGTGACAATTACAGTATATGTTTTACAATCAATAGGTCAATTTGTCTTAAAATATTAAGAGTTATTTGTTGACACAATTACAGACACTGAATGGTATTATGAAAATATAGAAAAATCTTAACCAAATCCGTGAACTAGTAACTTTAACATCATCAAATAACCATGACTGAAAGAACTATAGCCCACATTTAACACGAAAGATCATATGAATCTTTATCTAATATGATAAAATGCTTGACACATATGTTGAAGGCGGTAATAAATTATGTGTTATAAAACTATACCTTAGCTGAATCAGGATTCCTGCACCCAGCAAGCACATACTTTAGTGAATTTAAAAGTTTTATCAATTGTTTCACAAACTCCAATCCTATACCTCTGTTTGCTCCAGTAATAAAAGCAGATTTTGGTGAAATCATTTTTTATTGATTTTCCACAAAAATCTTTCTCTCCGACACAAATCGCAGTTGTACAAGCTGTGAGAGTATTATAATCTTTAACAAGGGAGATAACACAAAATTAATGTATTTTTTCACAATTATGGGTTGTTTCCCTTGTTTGCAAGTAATTCATTCGGATTAAAACAATGAAGTAGTTTTCTTGATCAGTAAGATCTTTTGAAAATGACATGTACACATCTTGTTTTCCTGAATATTAATAAAACAAGAGAATGGAGGAATATCCTAAAGGAATTGCATGTTAGAATAACTCTAAAAACACTTGACAGTGTAGGTTGTTGTTCTATTCACAGGTGCCAGACCTATAAGCATTCAGTTTTAAACAGTATTTAGAACCTAAGGTGTCAGTCACAATTTTTCTTTATATAATACATATTATATTCTATATATAAATGCAATATATATACAATATATACAATTAAAATTTTGACTGACACCTTAGGTTCTAAATACTATTTAAAACTGAATGCTTATGGTAAAATTGATGAGTAGACATAAATGGAAATCCTCTGCAGGACAAATAAAACTACCTCATAAATGTTTCTTTTTCATGCTCTGCTTGTAGACTTGAAGCCAAATGTTTCAGAGTCAAAGAACCGTTGTGTTGTAGTATATATGTATATCAGATGTAATCTGTGAATGCAAGTAAACTTTGATGCAATATTTTAAAGTGTAAGAGTTAACGCCGCTGCAGTAAGCAATATTGTTATGACACGTCTATAAGACCTCATCTGGAATTCAAATTTATGGGGTTTTCTGTACGTAGCCAGGCGGTACAAACAAAGTTTGTAACACATTATTTTTTAATAGCACGAACTATGGACTAAATCATATTGTTCTTCGCACACATGTTTTAATTGTACCGGTGATGTAACGGTTTGTACCGGAGGGGAAAATTCAAATATTTGAATTCCGGATATAGTGCAAATTATTCTAATACTTCAGACCTTTGTTATATTAAAACTTTGATAAACCCATAGGAATACTTACAATTGTTTTAGTAACTTCATAAGGAAGAGCATGAGTTAGATGTAGGAGCAGTAGTCCTGTAATAGGACTCACACTTAGGGATCGATAGGTCCTAGGTTCGATTCCCACTAGGGGCACTGCTAATTTCCTTGAGCAAGAAATTTACCCGCGATTTCTTCAGGTGTAAATGGGTATCTGCGATGGTGGTTTAATTCTGCTGCACCAATTTGTGGGCTGCACTAATAAGCGGAGTAAAAAGACTCCCTAGAGAGATTGATTAGTATATACCAGTAGCCTGATGACCAGGGGTAATAGCTGTTAAGTCGGTGAACGTGCGAAAGCATGAAAGTTAAACTATAAAATGCCATTGCATTTTTTAATTCATTCTGTGATACACAAATGTAATAATACTATGTCTTTCAGTTATAACCCATCTGTGATGACATCCACTATTTTGTAGGCTGCATATGTACAAGTATATTTAGTATTATTATTCCCCGTCCAAATGACACAATCTTTTATGTATATCATGGGCAAGTTGCCCGACCATATCGCTACGTATTGCTCTGTACCCTTCTTACAACAAATTGGAATAAGTGTGTGATATCAAATTGAGGGTACCAGGGCAAAAAGCATACTTAGCGACATGCTTAGGCAACTCATCCCACATAATGTATTCATACAGCTGATTTGCAAATTGAATTGCAAAAATGAAGTTTTTAGTGTACAAGTGTAAATATAATATTAGATGGCACGTTTGCATTAGATTTATATAGCATAAATTACTGTAATATGAACTAAACTATAGCTTAGAAATAAACAAACTTGAAAAATATATGTGTTTTTCGAAGACAATTTGTATTTGAAAGAAAAGTGAAGCATTATACAAATATAGAAAGAGATATCTAGATATAATAAAAAGAGCATCGCTACATGTAATAATTATACGTGAAGCAATTACGAATAAAACATTGAACAAAACACGAGCTTGATTTACAATTCTTGAGCTATGCATTTTGGGCAATCCACATGATTACGAAATTTCAAGCTAGTGTGCCTTAAATTGTCAAATATATGCTCCCGACAATGTCTGATTACAATTCACTACAATTTTGACGGACGCTTAAAAGTAAAGAACATACTAATGCATGTATAAAGGGTTTGGTAAAACAATATCAACGGAAGATAAACTCAGACAAAAATGGTGAAACGGATCTGTTCTCAAATTTCATAAATATTAAATGTTTTATACTGATACATTATTTGTATCAATGAGACGACGAATTTCTGCACTTTATAAATGGTCTTTAAGCTGATGTGATTTTATGCAAAAAAGGTTCCAATAAAATTATAATGATTTTATATAGTCCAGTTTTTGATGATTTGTTGAGAGTTTTACCGACTTAATGTCCAAACTACCCTGGATAACATGAAAAAAGAGAAGCTCTAACATTTGATAGAAGATGTTTTTTCCTTATAGCCGGTCCAACACCATCTGTAGTTCTTTCCCTTGTAAGAACAATGGTCTCCAGGCTGACAGCACCAGTCCCAATTCTTGTTGGTGTCAACGTAACACCAATATTTGCTTGCTTTGCCAGTTTCTTGATGCATACCACATGGGTACTGTGGCAAACAGGTTCTACCTTTGGCTGTTACATGACCAGCATCTCCGCAGTATTGCCATTTGGCTCCACTCTTGCACCACAAATAGTGTCGATGGTGGTAGTCACAGGTACCAGTACAGCAGTAGTCCCACTTGTTGCTGTAGTCAACGTAGCACCAACTATATGATGTATAATTATGGAAACCACATGTCCATCCTTTTCTACACATAGTATTGCCGGCAGTAAAGCTATCAGAACTATAGACATTACATAGGAAACCCTCTGTTCTGACATCTTCACAGTAGCTGGAGAGATCAACGTTTGGTTGACGTTCAATATCAGACAATTTTGTCAAAAGTTTCGGATAAGATGATGGAAATTCGGGATTCAAAGGTTCTGACAGTGGGCGACCAAGACATTTTTTGCTGCAAGACTGAACCTTGCTACGGGCTGTATCGACTCCAAAACAACTACTGGCACCACTTCGAGGACGACTAAATTCCTTGTTAAACCAAGTACTAGCGCATTTGATCATATCCGAAGCGGCACAGGTCTTGGTCAAATCATTAACCACTGCCGTTACCATGGTCTTCTTTTTATCACTCTTACATGAGCAGCAGAAATCTTCTTCGAGACAGGTAATCATGCAGCCTTGGAATGTTTCATCCAAATCGCAAGTTTCGGTGGTTGAACTGGATACTTGTTCTGAAGCGATGTCCTCTTCGGGTCTTCGACAAAATTCCTGCCATGTTGTTATGTCAGCTGATCTTAATCGTTGTATGTTGTTGTTGTTATTTGTTGGATTCAAAGACGGTAGATGGGGACTGTAGTCCCGCGTATAGGCTACAACTCGAACAGGAACATCAGCATAAGGTTGCTGATTGAAATAATTGAGAATCATAGAAGTGCAATCGTTACAGGGTATGAACCAAGAATAAAGGATTATAACGTTTGGAGAACGATTATAACTATTTAGGTAAGCATTCCAGAGTTTACCCATTTGTCGTAAAAGCTTCTCTTCAGAATGAATTATTTCAGTTAGGGACCTTTCTGGTCTTGCTGCGATATAATTGCCATAACTACTCAACGTTGATGGTGTCAGAGCATTTGAGTTATCCAGCATTGGTTCGCCGTTGATGTTAGGGAAGAAATCTGGGTTTAAGTCGGGGTTCTCAGCTAGTTCTTCATCAATGTAATCAAAATACAGGACGCCAAATTGGGAGTTTGTTTGCTGTTGATTAAAGGAATAAATAAGATTTAAAACAAAATTGGACCACCATGGCAGGGCAATTATTCTACGGTCCGGGCTGAGAAACATATCCTGCTTGACATCTTCGTTGTTCAAGTAGGAACCATGTGGCTTCTCTTGACGGTTGTCGTCTTCATCAAAAGCGTCGAGTAAACTCTTGAAATGTAAAGACTCGTCTTGTGTAAATACTTTCGTCTCGCCATACACTTGACTGAAGCAGGCGATAAAAAGAACGCCTAACAACAAACGGACGTAAGCCATTATCCGTTCAAACACTCGTGTCTCTACTACTGAGTCCGAGTCGGATGCAGCTTCAACCAATAACGTGTGCCTGAAAAAAGTAAAATAAATTTTATAAGTTGTATCTCCGTACAATGTATCACTTGTCAGTATTTTGTCTCATTATGAGGAAGATTGTTTGTCTGGTTCCCAGTCGTACTTTGGCAGGTAAAAGTACATGAGCAAAGCGTGATAATGGCCGCGCCCTATGTAATGAATTAGTTATTAGATAATTATGTTTTCAAATGAACATTTCTAACCACACAGGTTTAAATCAAAGGATTGTTGTACAAGTATTGCAATGGATACCTTTTTTTAGTTGTTCGGTTACATTTATGCTAAATAAAGTATTCGAAATTCTAACGAGACTAATCCACGTCCGAATTATGATAACTTGGAGATGTTTTTGTTCATCGTTCGCTAAAAATACGTGTAATCAGAAAGATCGAAATCGAATGACCTAAGTAGTGACGAACTCCTACTAAAGTAACTTTCGTCAGCAAATGATAATGCAAATTTAAGAAAACGTAATACCTGAATAATAACTGAGGAGGCCGTCATGATTACGGTTTGCCTGACCCGATAACGATAGTGGTAAGGGGCAGGTAATCCAGACAAGAAAATTGTCTGCTTTACACAATGAAAACAAATGATGGAGCTCAACAAAATTATTATTATTTTTTTAAACGATTACTCTGGACAGAATGACCGATAGATGTCGGCGATGATAGAGTAAAGGTAATGTTGGAACACGTCAGAAACAGGAACAGTTAAAACATTTAGTAGGAAACAATTTCTGGTTTCTATTTTTGTTATAACAATGACACTGCATTCAAGTATCGAAAAAACCTATAATGTGGTTTCCACCTTGGAGCAGACAGTGGCAATACAATGGGTTTGAACCAGGTTAAGGTAAAGTTTCAAAATCAAAGGAACGGTCTTAATTCAATGATTTTTCGAAAATTAAGCGTTTGGAACTTAAAAATTGTCCAATAACTACCAAAAATCGCACAAGGTGGTATTTATTGTTGAACTTAAGTTTTATTATTTGTTGCGTTACATGCGTAATACGCTTTTTTTTTAATGATAGAACGGAATAAAGAATGGCAGTCAAGAAATGCCTGTATAATAAAGAGAAAAAGTAACATTGACAAAAGAATCTTGAAATACTAAAAAAATACTTACTGATATTCTGAAGTTCACGAACTTAACACAGAAATCAATGCCTTGTTTTCCAGTACGCTCTAAGCGCCGACCAAAGAAGACGACAAGTGTGGGGACAGGACGACATAAATAGCTTACTTTTGAGCTAAGTAGGCGGAACTTCGTTGTAAGATTGCGAAATCCGGTTCACGTTTTCAGTATTTTGATTGGAACGTAATCGATAATAATCGATAATATTAATAATCATAAATAATTTGTTTATACCAAAGTAGAATTCTTAATATATAATCGGAAGTATACTTAGATCTAAACTTTGAACTTAAATAATGCTGACTTTGAAAATGACTTAAATATTTCAAAATAAAATACATTTCATTTTTATACTGAATTTAACGCCGAGTAAACTTAATATCTTAGATTATTTTACGTCGTTCAGCGCACCTAACCTAGCATTCCTGGAAACTTGTCTATAACCAGCACTAACATACTCTTCCACAAGACCGGAAACTACTCCATATACCTTATTAAAGGAGAAAAATTGACATTTTTGTTAATTTTTATGGAATTGTATAACCTCCCCGGGTGAGATTTGAACCTGTACCCCCTTAGGGACCCTGGATTCGAAAAATATATTTCATATAGCTGGGAAGACCAGTTTGGGGCAACGTTTGAGGTAATTACACTCTTTTGCTTATAGTCACTAAACGAAGACAAAAGCTTTATCATCAATATAAAAACAAGTAAAAATGTCAAAAAGACAATAGAATATAACTGCCTTGGGGTTATAATAACTCTCTGTAGCGGGTTCCCTTGCTGGGGTCAGGTTCGTTAAAATATCAGTTTCTTATAAAAGTGGGGTATTTCTTTAATATTTAAAGACACAACTTATCATAAATTTTTAAACATGTATTGCATGCTTTTTCAAGGCTAGATATAACAGTAGAATTTCAGTTTGTTACGTAGAATGGATATAATAATTGAGGCCCTGCAATGAGTGCATGAACCTAGTTTAAATTTAGATATGGATCTTTGTATTGAATAGCAAAACTTACATGTCCCTAATTGACTACATTTTGTTGTTGTTTGAGTTTAAGTTAAAATCTTGATACAACTAAAGTGATGAAAGTCTGCCGACGCAAACGGTAAGATATCGGATATCGACACCCGAGTGACAGTAACAAGCTCTCATTCTCTTTGAAAAGTCATTTGTGACCCATATATGGACGATAAAAGGATTAAGTACACTTGGTGACAATACTTTTGTAATGATTTTTTGTTGAAATTCAAATTGACAAATGTAGATTGATTTGTGAAAAGAAAAACATTTCCCTATGTATAACATATGTCAAATCGTTGAGCAGCTACGTCGTCTGCTCAATTAAATGTTGTCTGCTGAACTAATCTTTTATCCATTGTTTTAAAAAATGGTGGAAATATTGTCTGAATGACAAACAGTTTGGAACCAGACGCCGCAAAAACAATTTATTTACTCAATTTTGTCATAGATATTCATAAATACAGTACTAGTAACATAATCAATAACTATGCATGGACCTCAATTTATTTCACTTGCTAGCAAACACGAAAAAGTCACGAAACATGTAATACTTGAAATTTTCACCTCTATTATGATGTAACCACTATACAACAATTTTCTTTTGATGTCCAAGATTTTTAAGTTGTGCCTTTAAATTATACAACTGTGCTACTCTCTCAGCCAATTAAATTGTTTAAAAAAGTGTTAGATGAAACTTGCACAACATTGTTAACTGTTGGATACAACATGTCGTTTTTCCAGTGATTTAGGCCTACTCGAGAAACTAGTGCCACACAAATATCTAAACTGATGCTAAAAAGAAACACCTGATTTAACTAGGTACATAATTTTCGTGATTCAGAATTACAAGAGAAAACATTTATGTCGTAAGCCTGTAAGAAGTCCTTGGTGCAACGTGAGGTATGTCATTTTTTATGATGAGAGACAAAGTCTTAACGTTGTCAGATTATAGAGACATTCACAGGACATAATAGCTGGTCGATGTGATGTGTCCATGAGATAACCTGGCAAACAACGAGTGTGACTTAAACTCGTTTTGAGACACTGATAAGTCTAAGGGCGTAACTTAAGTCGAAACACGACTCATCACTGAACACTACATTCTCCCAACACAATGGCCGCCATGATACGAGCGGAGAGATAGACGTTGGTGACGGAGGCATAGCTTTAGAACTAGTCCGGTCGCGGTACAGTTTACGCCAAACAAGTAGATTTCCCATTGTTTGTCGATTTATTTGGGTCCGGGACAACTCAACACGTGGACAACCCGTCGAACACACAGAGGAGAAATCCAAGATGGCTGCTGCCATACATTATGCGTTGTAGTTTTTGCTTGACTACGACTATATATTTTCAATTTTTAGCGAGAGCCACATGCAAGAGTTGCATTACTATTAACCTTGAGGGTACTTCCTATTCCAATAACATGCAATAGTTGCATTACTATTAACCTTGTGGGTACTTCCTATTCTAATAACATGCAATAGTTGCATTACTATTAACCTTGTGGATACTTCCTATTCCAATTATATGCAATAGTTGCATTACGATTAACCTTGTGGATACTTCCTATTCCAATAACATGCAATAGTTGCATTACTATTAACCTTGTGGATACTTCATATTCCAATAACATGCAATAGTTGCATTACTATTAACCTTGTGGATACTTCCTATTCTAATAACATGCAATAGTTGCATTACGATTAACCTTATAGATACTTCCTATTCTAATAAAAAAATAGTTTAGGAGGCATTTTCAACCATTTTCGTTTATTTACATGTAGTTGCAGCAATTTGCTTTCCACTGATCGCCATGATTGCTTAGCGAATGTCACGTGAGTCTTTCAAGCTCTGACAAATATCGAGCTGAAGTTAAGATTTGCTAAAAACGGAAAGACGTCATAAAGCAGACAGACTCGAGTATTCCAAATTTAGCTGACCTTCGGCTGTGCAAATTGAAAATCTTTGCTAGACAGCTGTGTTAGAACTCTTTAACAAAGGAGATAACACCAATTAAGGGTCCTTGATAGCAGGTGTGAGTTATTTTCTTTGTGATAAATTTTTGCTATGTGGTGAAAAGAATCCTTAAATACCGAAACTTCATGATTTTAGCAGCTTTTTTTACAATACTTATCTCAGTACCAAAGAATTCTGAAGATTTTTTCTCAAGTAGCTGGTTGTCCATTAGGATTAAATAATGGAGTATTTTTCTTTATCAGTTATTATGTTCTATTAACCTGTCACAACCTAAATAATTACACGGTCGCTGCATCTATTATGTTTTACTCCTTTCGAGCTTGTTACTTCCCCGATATTTAAAATTGCTGCATATTTCATCAGTAATTAATATGGGTCGGTGATTCAATAGTTTAAAAAAAGTTGAATAATAACACATTCAGAGACCATGTAATTATTCAAGTTATGACAAGTTAATAATACGAGACTACATAATTGTTGTTGGCATGGCAGAGCTTTGTTGCTTCCTTTTTTAAACATTAACTGACCCTGTAGAAAAATTGCCTTATACATGTACAAACCTTGTTTTCCTGAGTGTAAATGAGACAAGAGAAAGGATGATTCGTCCACTGGAAACGCTTGATAGGATTACTCCTCAGAAACACTGGTAAGTTAAAGTGCTATTTGAATTCTGCTTCCATATATATGTTCAGCCAACTTTACCATCTTGTACAATAACCCCTGATCAGTGAAATCGCCTTCAGACAGACAATCCCTCGAAGTACCCACTGCATTTGGGTGTAGTGGAACAACTGTAGGTTAATTACTTGCTCAAGGAAATTAGCAGTGCCCAAAGTGTGAATGGACCTCTCGACCCACAACTGGACATTTTTTTTCACGGACTGTTACAATGACCTATTTGGTTACTTCATAATGAAGTAACCAAATGAAGTCTTCATTGAATATAAATTATTATGAATAAGGCAAAGTACCAAATCAAATTGGACAATAAATCAAATCCAGGGTTTTGATTTTTCAACTGTTATGGCATCCTACAAACTGCGTAACAGCAGGTGTCTAAATTGTCTCACATTTAATTTCCATGAAACCCTGTTTAGAGGATCAGTGTCCATGCATGGGTTAGTATGTTTTTAACTCAGCCTTTGCACATTCAGTCCATGATCTTCTTGCAAGCCCACACTTTCCTGGGCATGGTATCCTTACAAGTAAACAATTGCTGGGAAATGCAGCAATGGGATTGTCACGGCAAAAAAAACTGTTAAGTATAATCTTAAGGTAACTCAAAATAGCATTGTGTTGAATTGTCACGATAACTGTTAAGGTTTTTCAGTATTAAAATGCAACTTGTTATAAAACATTTTCCTGCTCATATCTAAAGGAAACTAAGAATAGCGCGCCGGGATTTGGATACTCGTGCCCGAGGGGGTGCGGGTTCGAATCCCACCCGGGGAAGTTATACCCTTCCATGAAAATTTGATAATAATGTCGATTTTCCTCCATTAATTAGATAATATGGAGAAATTTCCGGCCTTGTGGAAGGGTAGGTAAGTACTGGTTATAGACAATGGTCCAGGAAAGCTAGGTTAGGTGAGCTGGACGCCGTGAAATGACCTAAATTGTGTTGATACGGCGTTAACTCCAATAAATAAAATAAAATAAAATAGAAACTAAGAATTTTGCTCACAATGTCATGAGACATGAATTCTGAACGAAGTTTGATGTTGTGGTAAAGACTAACTTACGGACCAACTTAAATTATTGTACAACCTGGCATGATGAATGTTTATTGTTTATTTATAGTTCGTTTTTTTCTCAACTGTCAAAGCATAATAAATTACACGGTGCATGCGTTTGTTAAAATTATGGTCGTAATACATCCATGAGTTTCTGAAAGAGGGTATTATGATCGAGTAAAGCTGCTTATGCCGTATGGTATGTTTTAGTCAAGATATTTTTAATAACAATTAGGCCGCCAGTACAAAAACAATGCATTCAGTCACCGTGAAATTATTCAAGCTTTGACAGTTGAGAAAAAAACGGACAATATTTGCCACACTGGATCCAAACTTTTAGTTATGTATATGAATATATTACAACAGTTTCAAATTGATTTCTACTGATACCAATCAATTTAATGCACTCCTTTCAGGACAGAAGTAACTTTCCTAGAAAGCAGTCAATGCTTTCTCCTTATTTATTCATGTAGACTGAAACTAAACCTTATAGATCAAAGAATAGATAACATTAGTTTCAGGACTTTATTTATTGATACTGATCAATTTGATACTTCAAAAGATTGTATCGCAGACGAACTCTAGTATTATGATGATTTCACCTAAAAATCTGAAGTTGTTTACTTCAAGACTTCGATATCTTAATGTCCGCTTCGATATTCAAGTGGTTGATTCTTGATCAGATTTAATGTGACTAGACACATTACACTCTTGACCGAGTTTCAACCTCCTTTGATTCTTTTAAGTGTGTTATGAAGTGCTAAGATTTGCATCTTTGGCATACAACAAATTTTACAATTTTCCCTATAGAATTTCATTTCATAGTAATGATACAAATGAGACCGTGTACTGCCTTTGATTCTATTGTTTTCTGTGCCTTGCTGCAACCTTCAATAACCTTTTACAATAAAGAATTTGATTTTCTGTTGTGAAATTAGGCATTGTACTGTTTTGAAGTACTCAATGATACAATATGTATGATTTCCTTTTAGCCAGATTTTTCAACGAAAAAATTTGGCCTATAGTTTGTTGAAACTTGAGCAAGCGGTCAGGTGGGTGTCCAGTGTAGTTACAATTGTGTAAAAAGTTTTCCTTTACCATATATTTCTGCCATTTATCGCCAGATCTTTATGAAACTTCTTACAATGATAACATACCATATGATGTACAGAATAAGAAAGTAAGGATTATTTCCCTTTGTAATATTAGCGTTTAAGTTTTTTATTGCGGCTTGAATGCAGTTTCCACATTACATTTCTTGTTATTTTTTCCAATCAAAAATAGTGGCATGTAATGTTAATGTCTGCTTGAAAATTTAGTGGTGTGTAGCCTGCCTTAATGTCCGCTGCACTAATGTCCGCTACTTCCAGTCCACCAGCTTGATTTCAGTATACACCATGTACCTTTAAGTTACATACCACTAAATAAAATCCTTCTTGCTGTATATAAAAAGTCTCATTTTCAATGTCAATTTACAGTATGACCCAGGGGTGTTAGATACCTAAAACCATATATATGCTGAAAGATCCATCTATTTCGTACAAAATGATCAGTATTAGAAAAAAGTTACGTAACTTAAAAGAAAATAAATTTTGATTGAAAGTTCCCACCACGAAAACATCAATGTTTTTCATTCTTCACAAGCTGCAGAGAGTTACCTCCCCTTTAAACCACTATTCACTAGCAAACAAAGTAGACCATTGATTTTTTGCATAGTTTCATAGGAAAAGCATTGCCAAAGACTCTTATACTCTTCAATATAAAAAAGCACCCCAAATGAGGACACCAGGTACTCTCAAATAATGAATATGCTGCATGTCACACTTTCTTTTTCCGGCAAATTACCACTTCCGGTGATCATTAAATGGTGTGTAATCTTTACATGTTGTGGAAGACTTTTTTGCGGGATACTCAAAAGGAATTAACACTTGGCTCAACCCGAAAAGTTGCGCCTAAATACAAATTGCAAGCTATTTTGAATAGAAATCAGAATTTTATCAGAGAACAAAATAACATGTCAGCAAATATAGAAACTTAGAAAAGTAAGGTTCAAAAGACATTTTTACACGTGAAAAGCTTTACTCGGATAAGAGAAAATATAATCCATTCGAAGAAATTAAAAACTGGCAAACTCTTCAAGTGTGTCGAAAGAATGTGTGTTAATATAAAGCACCTATATTTCGTGTGTTGATAAAAATACTGTTTATATGGTTTTGAAAAAAATGTTTTTCTATGTAATTTTTCACTGAAATGGGCTGTACAATGATTGCATAAAATATAACAATAAAATGTCGGCAGTAGGAATCGAAAGGCATTTTGTCACATGGCTTTTGCCCATTGCTACCGAAAACTACCCATCACAATATCATGGCATTTAAATAAGTAACAAATATAGATTCTGGGATACTTTACAAAAGATAGAAACAATGATGATTTAATACATACTTTTATTATTTTACAATAATCTAAAACAAAAAGAACACAATGTATATATCATGATAGGTGTGACGATGTTTATAAACTGTATTATAAAGTTTTTTATGATTGAGTTAAGGACGATGGATCAACTTCTATAGAGTTTATAACTAATACTGTCTGACGATTCTGATGTACTGAAAATATAAAACAAAGATACATGAGTTTGATAATATATTATCATTTATTGTTAAATCTTATTCAACTGTCAAGAGTATATACATTATCCAGCTGATTTGAATATTTGCTACAATATTTCTGTACAGACAATCTATAAAATAAGATTTTAATCAGTGCCACTGACATTTTGATAAAAATTTACAATAACTAACCTTATTCCAAGTATAAATTAAATTCAGTTCTATGGTGAAAAAAGTGCCAGCTCTTTAACAATAATTTATTTTAGATTTTTTTTTTTGGTGACAACTTATTTAAGCTCTAAAGAGGACACATTTTTCAGCTCTAATGTGATGACTTATTTCAGCAGGATTCCCACTTTGCTCCCATTTTGAGATCATTACTGTACAAGCAAATCCTCCACAAGGAATGAGATTGGTGTGAATACCCTAGCTAAGTTTCAACTCTTGTAGCAATTTACTCCAACTCTATTGCAACAAATTATTTCAGATTACATTTATTGGTTGCTTAATTCCCAACTACTTAGCATAAGAAATTAATCATGTAGAGCCAGTCTGGAAATGGAACGCATGACCCCCATATTTACAGCCATATTTGAAACAAACTGAGCTAATGAGGGGACTCACAATTTGAAGCAATACACTTCAAATCAGAAGACTTATGTAAACACAGTTAGATAAGACATAAGTTATAGAAGATATTCTTCAACTTTGGTGTAATATCAATTTTTATTTCACCCAGTGAGCTAAGAAAACATATTTTCATGAGAGACATAGCCATGAGTAAAAATGTCATTTTTTGAGTTCATGAGTTGAAATAAAAAGATCTTACACAAAAGTTGACGAATATTCTGTTTCTTTTATACATAGTTTTGTGTTTTATTTGATGTTTTTGACACAAATTATAATTTGACATCATTTCTGCTCCAAGATGACATCATTTATCTTCTAAGATGACACAATTGGCGAAGAAAATATAAGATTATATTTTCACTACAGTGAAAATATAAAATATATATATTTCATCGTATATTTTCAAAGAAAAACACAACGTTTCATCGTAAAGCAAGAAAGAAAGCATATAAATATAAACTACTTACATCTCAATCTTCTATAACGTTTTAATTGTGTATAATGAACTTTAACATGTGACAATGTCTTCTCTATAACAGTAGCTTCAACTTTTACCAGATTTCTACTGCAAGAAAATATCATAACAAATTGTAACACTCAGTTTAATCAGTTTTACAAAAAAATATCTTAATATCATGATAGAAGATTTTGCAATCTGATCAATTCAAGGGCATTAATATGAGTAAATTATGAATAACTTTAATTTATTCATGAACAGTGGGGTAAGAAATTGATCTATTTTTCTTATTTGGTAAAGGAAGAATGAAAATTAATAAGAAATAGCATTTTTGGTCAAGTTTAATGCTGATGCATTCTTGCTGAGTTTACAACTAGAATCACTTGTCTTCCAGCTACTGGCATCTACCTTTCTCCATGGGGAGTCTTCTACTCCTCTTATGTGCAGCCAACAAATCAGCACAACAGAATTATATTACCTACGCAATTGAAGACACTTAATAGTTAACGTTGTATAGATACAATAACAAACATACTTGGCAAAAAGAATATAATAATCCAATTTGTGATAAAAATACAAGCTAGGACACAGTTTATACTTACTTAAGAAGAGGACGACCAAATAATGTAAAATCTTTTCCGCCAACTAACATTACCTGAAAAATGAAATTATAGAAATGATTCATATGCAGTCTACAAAATTAGTGGGTGTCAGGATGCCTAGGACAAACTTTTTTTAGTTCAGGCAACCAATAACGTCTTTTGGGCAACCAAAATTCTGCCAATAGGAAATGGTGCTTGCTCTTAAAATAATCTGTTCGGAGAACCACTTATATATCCTAATTTCGTCGACTGAATATGTATGTGTTTCAATACTAAAGTTTTTTTGATAAGCTGAAGTATCACAGCGTTAGATTTCTAAATTTAGTTTGGTAAAGATTAATTTATTAGTTCTAATGGCTGGTGAACTCAAACCAAGAATCTTGAAGACAGCATTTTTAAAACAGGAAAGAACACAAAGCATCAATATAACATATAAAGGCAGGTTTCACAACACATGGCTGTCTACAGATCTATGAGAGAAAATCCAAGTTTGTTTTTTTGGTTGAGTTAAACACAAGCAACAAGTGGTATAGCCTAGGTCATATCATGACAGTCAGTCAACAAACTCTCCTTTCCTGGAAAGGCTAAATGAGTAAATCTCTGGATTTTAGCTGTTAACTAGTAACTAGGCCATAATTCTGTCAATGACTGACAACTGCCCTACACAATTAGAATCCATGATAAAAGGGAGTACAAATAAAGAAATAATTTCATGACAAAACTCCATGAAAGTAAACCCTGCCCAGGAATCGAACCCATGACCCCTTCAACAGTAGATTTAAGTGCTACCTAAGTACTGAGTAAAAGTTCCAAAAGCAATCACCTTAAACTGCCAGTATAATACCCTCAGGAGAGCTCAACACATTACCTTTTCAAGTCTGATTTTATCTCCAATTTGTGGAGGAAAGAAACCATTAACTAGAATCATATCTTCCTGAGTTATCTTTCTTTGTTCTCCACCAATATATACTACAGCAAATAATCTTCCTAAACTATTACTTTTAACTACTTCCTGTACTTTCTGAGATAAAACTGTAATAATAAAAATATTTATTAGAACAACATAAAGAATATAATTTGATGTATAAGTGCAAAACTAGTAAATAATAAAGGATGTGGTTAAGTTTTGCATTAAGCCATCATTACACTACATTTCTAACAGGATGAATATATTTCATTAAAGAACAAATGCTACTGTGGCTAAATCTGCTGCATACCCAGGGCTCGAATTTAAGCTCACATACTCGCAAAAATTAACTAAATAACATTATTTCCTGTGTATAAAACGAGTTTAATGTTCTTTTATATCGATTGTCCTGAATTAAAGCTGTATTGCGAATACGACGGAACCAGCGAAGTAGCACAATTTCGGATACTACTTTTTTACTACTACGCATTTTTAAGGCGTTTTCATTTATTTATAATTTTTACATAATATTTTGGCAAGATAAAAGATCATCTTTTGAGAATTTTAAGTCATATACTAATCAGCATGGATACGGTCAGATAGATCGATGATATTAATAAAAGATTCACAATAAAGCATGTTGGGATTATTTTTTTGTCTATCCCACAATAACACCCTTGTTCTATCTAGTTATGTGTAGCACTTAGTTGTTTTTATTATGCATATATAATGTGAATAGTTACTACAAATGCTATTAAAATTTGCAGAAAAAATGTGAGTGGTTATTTTCATTTTGTGAGTTAAAATAAAATCAACTTGCAAAAATTATTGAGTCCAAATTTTTGTTAAATTTGAGCCCTGAGCATACCATAACTTTTCAAGTTAATTAATTTTGATTGCGCCGAAACATAGTAACTTTTTATTTTTCTAATACTTTTTGTTATGAGCAGTGGTCAAGTGGTAGGATGTGCTCTTAGGGATTAAGAGGTCCCGCGTTCGATCCCCACTAGAGGCACTGCTTATTTCCTTGAGAAAGAAATTAACCTACAATTGTTCCACTTCACCCGAGTGTAAATGGATACTGTGAGGGATCGCCTGTCTAAGGGCGATTTCAGTGATCAGGAGTTCTCGTACAAGATTGTAAAGTCAGCAGAACATGTATATGGAAGCAGACTTTAAACCACACTTTAAGTTTTAAACTTTTATGATCATGTTAGAGTGAAAACAACATTTATAACTTTTATAATACATTGTTAATTTCACATTGGCAGGTCCTTAGGATGCTTATTATTTATATTCATTATACTTGTGAACTTCTCCTACACACCAACTCTTACCATAGCAATATTCACAATACACCATGAAAGAACAAATATTTCATCAGTCGACTCTTTTTTAAACTAATAAAGGTAATTAAATGATAGAGTTCAAAGATGGGGAAAACATTAACAGAGATGACATTTAAACAAAAAAGAAACTAAGAGCACACAATAAACAATGGTAGGCCTAGAATTTAATATACACAATAAAGTGTAAAATAACCTACCAGGTCCATTATTATCAAGTTCTGGTACATGATATAAGTCTAAAGGAGTCTTCTCTTCAGGTCTGAAGAACAAGAAAACATTGTTTAAAAATAAGAATATATAAATAATAACTGAACCATTATCCAGAACACTATCAGTGAGCAATTACAGTAAGAGTGAAATAAACAACCTTCACCAATATACATTTTAAATATCTTTTGTTGGGATTTCAAAGTTTACACCATATATCAACATGTATTATTATATAAATAACACATGGCAGTGAGGGTGACAGTACAGATTATCAACCCGAGGAAAATAATATCAACCGAGGCGCTAGTCAAGGGTTGATAATCTGTACTGTCACCCTCACTGCCATGGGTTATTTGTTTTATAATACCGAACAAAACTGTAACATGTAAATATTTATTGAACAACAACACAGTAAAGACAACTATCAGTAAACTATAAAAAAAACTGAATTATATCACTTATATACCATGATTTACGGCTACTAATCGTTAATAAGTGGTCTCCCTTAGATAGAGGGTAATATTACCATGTGATCGAACAAAAAAACACCCGCTCAAGTATAGGGCTTTAGCATAGGGAAATTCCAGTGAGGTATAATAATAGGTAATGTGCAGTGCTCAACAAAACAGCTTTCAAGAACTCTTTTTTAGCTGACTCACTAACCTTTCCAGAAAGAGCTGACAATTTCTCATAATTTGGTGGAAAATTGAGATTATTGCTGATATTTTATAAAAAGGCACACCCATGCCTAGCTATTAATCCCATTTCGCAGGATTCAAAACTGAGGGAGGTTACTACTGCACCAAGAAAGGCAAGCTCTACCCCTTGTTTTCTGTGATAGGTGTTTCACCTGTCCAATGACAACAGAGGTGGCTAGACAAGAGTTAATACTTACAAGATATAATATTCAGGATCTTGTTCAAAAGGATCAGGATAAATTTTTCTAACACCTCTAACTTGTTGTACCATCAAACTTTGTGCTTGTAATAAATGATTTGTCTGTGTACATGATACATTATTTTGTAAGCTAGTTGACTGATGATTTAACAGGTTTGCTGCAGGTGAAAGAGACTGAATACCTGAAATAAAGATATATAAAATAATCAGGGATGTTGATCGATTACTGCAATGTGTAATCGATTATTAATCGATTACAAGGCTAAATATCATGTAATCGATTAATAATCAATTACTCAGCAAAAACAAAGTAAGTGATTACTTTCGAATACTTTATCAAAAGTAATAATGATTACAGGATGATTACAATGGATTACATAACTAAAAATTTACTATTAATGAACTATAATAAAACTATTGAACTTGTGTGCGTGAACTTTTTAACAGTGCATTGAAATATCATAATTTTACTGTTAACATTTTAATACACTAAAAATCAAATATTTACACACATGTTTTGTCAACTAAACCATGTTTGTATGTGCAAGTAGATTCAGTGTAATTGTACTAGCAATTTGATATAGAAATAAGATGGAATTGTATTGGAGTGTCTTCTGTTTACAGTTTTATATTGCAGCATTGTCCGCACTATTAGTGGTCAATAAATTACTTATTTAACAAGATTTTATTTTTTACACACTTGTCTCTTCTATGATAATGAGTTTCAAGTACTTATAGTTATAGTATTTGCCCGTTCATTTCACCTGAAGATAAATAGGGACATAAAATATCACTTTTTAAATTGTTAATGGACAGCTGTCAAGACTTATGCAGAAGGTCATAGTTCTCAGTTTGTTAAGGACCTAACACTTCTATTGTTAAGAAATTTCTTTTGTATAAAAATTAAGGATGTACCGTAAAAAAATTAGTACAAACCATGTACTCTGACTTCATAACACAAAATTTAGATGCCTAGTACATTTTATATCATTCTTTACAAAGCCATATTTCTGTAGACAAATGTTTTATTATTTTGCTAGGCTCAAATGAGTCTTTTAAATAACAGAGATATTCTTTAACTAAAAGTTCTTTCAACTATGGTCATAAGAATGTGGAACAAAAAGAATTAAAGATTCTAAAATTTATGTGAGTCTGACATATTCCATCTTATAACTTCATACCCTTTAAAAAATTAACCATTTGTTACAAATTTTAAAATCACAATAGATCACACATGCTTTAAATGATGTAATATATCATTAAATGAATAAATAAATTGCTTTTATCATATCAAACACTGTAATTGTATCTAACTTTATTCAATCTGACCAAGCATCTATCACTTAAATATCGAAGCGGAGATTAAAATATCGAAACTGGCATTTAGGTTAAGTAGTTTTGAAGTAAACAATTTCAATTATTTAAATAAAGTTATCATACTACTTGAGTTGTATCTGTGTTGCTCTCTCTTGGGAAACTAAATGGAGCACTATCAGTATATATCAAACTGAATCTATTGTTATCTATTCATGCACTTTGGTTTAAGTTTCCTTCTACTTGATTTAGGTCACCCTTTGAAATTAAAGGAAAAATTGACCGCTTCCAAGAAAAAAAGTTTCTGTCCTGAAAGGAGTGCATTATAATTTATAGTGCAGTCAGGGCTGTCACATGTGATCCTCGAACAGACAAAAATGTCCAATATCCTAAGTATGAATAGGGTTCAATTAATTGCACTTACCAATGAAGTCAATATTATACCTTCCCGTACGAAAACTTCCGCCCTGACTGTAGGCGGAATCCGCCTATGCATTTAAGCGGATTCCGCCTTAAACTAAATACAGTTGAATATTGCTTCTTAGGCGGACCTTAGGCAGAATACGGCCCGAAATATTTAAATGAGCTTAGGCGGATTCCGCCTAGATAGACGGATTCCGCCTAAGCTCATTTAAATATTTCGGGCTGTATTCCGCTTAAGGTCCGCCTAAGAAGCAATATCCGCCTATCTAGGCGGAATCCGTCTAAGCTCATTTAAATATTCCGCCCTAGGTCTGCTTATCTAGGCAGATTCCGCCTAGCCTAGGTGGATTCTGGCTGCACTAGGCGGATTTTGTCTTCACTAGGCGGATTCCGCCTACTGCAGGGGGGGGGGGGCGGATTAGGTGGATAAAATTCCGCCTTATCTCAAATGAAAAATTAAGGCCATATTTTTAAATGAAAAAAATCCAAAATTTTGGAAAGAATTGAATTTATGTTACTGGAATCCTTGTTTAAAAATCAGACAGAGAGTGATCACAATAGACACAAAATAGTGTCAAATATAACCTGTCTGTAAAAGTTCCATGTTATGCGGCAAATTTTACATGGAATTCCATAGGATAGGAGCATGGAGTATTTGGACTAATTTTCCATGCTTTTCCCTGGAAAAGCGTGGAAATACATGGAAATGGAGGTAGGTTGGAAAACGCTGGAAAATTTGCCATGCTACGCTGGAAAACCCTGAAGTATTCAGACTAACTTTCTATGGAAAAGCGTGGAAAACATGGAAAAAATATTTTTCGGCATATGCTGGAAAATTTGCCGTGCTAGGCTGGAAAACCCTGGAAAATTTGCCATGCTAGGCTGGAAAACCCTGGAATATTTTCCATGCAAGCCGTGGAAGATTAGTCCCCCTATCTGTCTTACTAGGAGAATCAAATATGCCCTTATACAGCTGTTGTTGGCAACCTTCACATAATCATACAATGTAATCCAATCATTTGGCTGTACTATAACTGTTTAAAGATATTATTTTACATTATCTTGAATGCAAGCAAAAGTCATGAAATCATAAAATAATATGTTTTAAATTCATGTTTTTTATTGAAATTTAACAAAACTAGAAGTAAAATTATTAACATTTATTTATTTATTATTTTACACATTACTTGAAAATGAATAAATACTATAGGTAGAAAAAATAACTGTTTTAAATTGTTTAACTTTAAGATGCTTAGTACTTAAATGAATTCCTTATAGTATTTAAGTAAATATCACTTTAGTCCATAATCTCATGTGGTCTTGAATGCTTCAGTATAATATGAATCACAACTTTTCACAACCATTAAGAATGTTAATCACAATGGACTTTCCACTGAGGATTCCTGTTAAAAGAGAAAAAAATAGTATTTATATTAAAGGTTAAATGAAAAGAATATGGAACATAATGTGTATAGCAACTACTGAATAAACTGATTAAGTCAAGTTATTAAAAACTACATGTTTATAAATTTACAACTTCTAACTTCACCTGTATACAAAATGTTTATAATGAATAAAAACAATTAAGTAAACATTAATTATATACAATACAGATGAATCTCTCATTTTCTGTCAGTTTATTTGAATTACAGCTTAATGATCCTAATCCAAGAAGTTTCTCACAATTCAAATGGCCAGAATTGATGGGCTGATAAAGTTTTAGAGTTAGACTAGCCATAGTTCAAGGATTAATTTCTTCTCCATAATGTTAAGGATATATACATGTATTTTTTGTTTATTTCATAAATAATATTATACACTGATATTGTTATTAATATAATGGTTATAAACAAACATAATAATGACAATGTATGTTTTGTATTAATGAAAATTAAATAGTATGATTACAACTCACCTTTCTCTTTGACAGTATGATGATACAGAATGATTGTTGTGATTTAATTTTTACTTTTCCTGCCAGAATGACCTTAAATGAAAAGATAATAAATCTTGACAGTTTCTCTTGCACAATGTATATCAAATTTGTTTCATAATGAATTAGAAGCAGTAATTATTTAGACCAGCAATCAAGAGCATTTAAAAAATATGGCTCTTATTAAAAAAAGAACACTTTTCTGATACCAGAGGATAGAAATAACTGACTTTGAAACAAAACATTTGTTAATTCCAATTACTACATGTAGGTACTTACTCTTTTTCTACACTTTCTGGTATCTATTAAATTTAGACATCACAAAACATAACACAATTTTAATGACATTTCCACATGAAGCCAGAATGCCTAGTTTAATGAAATAAAGTAAAATATACTAAAACATTTATTTGAAAAATATAAAAGCAGTTATAAAACTTGACTTACCACCAATTTTGCCAAAACATCTTTCATCACTTTCTTGTGTCAAAATTGTTAATGAGTAGCCATCCTCACTTTGCTTTGAACTCAAATATTTCTTAGCATAGTATTCAATGTCATAATAATTTAATCAGTACAAAAACTGGTATTATTTCCACCCCAAATCTTTAAATAAATCCATATTGTTCTTTTTATCACAATAAATGTTCCTTCTCTGTTCCACTAAATCAGTTTGAATCATCCGCCAAATCTGAGTCATCCAGATTGGTTTACAAGTTTACACTTAAAATACCTTCACTTTAGTGAAAGAAAATGCTGACCAGTCCAGGTTTCACCACATGTTTATAAACTCAAAACAATTTTTAGACTAGCTTCAGGGACTATGATAGGATCAGAAAAAAAATGTTTCTTAAAGTAAGATTGAAGTCTGTTTGTGTAAAAATTATTTTTCATGTAATAAAGTCATGTTTCCACCATGTAGGCAATTTCAAAATTAAAAAAGAAACATTTTAAATATCTTAAACAATGTTTTAAGTATTTTATCTCATACATGTATTTTAGAAATACACATGCACTAGAACTTCAGTTGTAGAAGTAAATTGAATCAGGGTTATTTTAAAGCAAATGAGTGTGTCCTGCTTTCGGAGAGAGATCATTTAAAGCTTTTATGTACAAGCTGTTTCATCAAAACTTGTTAATTGTTGTGCTAAGTCCACAATGCTTAGTATAGGGTTAAATTTTGTACTAATAGTACATTTACAACCAATTGCACAAATGCACTTGCCAACTTGTTAATACTTGATAGTTATTATAAAATGTTCATAATAAAAAAACTTTAATTTAATAGAAGAAAATGTTTAAGTATTTTCCATGCTTCTTGAATGATTCTAAGTGTTTTCCAGGGTCAGAAAAAAACTAAGTCCCAACTTTCCATGCTTTCTAGTGATTTTTTCGCTGATTTCCAGCCTAGCAGGGAGAAATCTCCATGCTCTTCCATGTTTCATGGAGAAAATGCCATGCTACTGTGGAAAAATATTCCAGAGAGCATGGAATATATTCCATGCTTTTTGTTTTTCCATGGAATTCCATTGAAAAAATGAAATATTCCATGGAATTCCATTTTTTACTTGATGCCATATATCATTGTCAGAGACATCAATATTTTAAGAACATACATCATTATATTCAGTTAGTGGTGTTTGGGTAATGTCTGATTACAGAGATGGTTTGCATTAAACATAATCGGCGTGATCAGCTGGTGAATGTCTTGAACAATTTTTGTTAATTTTAATATATTAGTACAAATTAACCTGAATTAATTTTTGTCCTAATTAGGGCATGTTTGCTTAAATGCCAAAATGGCTCACAATAAAAACTCAAGCATTTTTCAATGTTTACCGTATATAACATCAGGTTTTATAGGGTACATGTATTATCTGATAAAAAAATGAAGGTTTATATGAAAATCTTTCTTTATGAAATGGCTTGAAAAATAACTAAGTCAGAAATTCCGCCTAAATTTAGTTTTCCGCTTAAAATAGCTTTCCTTGAATGACTAAGTCAGAAAATCCGCCTTAGAAATCAGACTAAGTTGAATTTTCCGCCTTAGACTTTACATTTATCATTTTCCTCCTAAGCTCTAGGCGGAATCTGTTTGAGAATTTAGGCGGAATTTTAGAAACTTAGGCAGACTTTGCAAGAAATTCCATGTCCGCCTTAATCTAGCAGGAAAAAGGTATTTTTTTGAAAATTTTAGACGGAATCCGCCTAAAATAAGGCGGATTCCGTCTTACTTTTTCGTACGGGTTACTTAATAACTACCTTGTTTTTATTGAATGTCAAAAATAATAAAAAACAATTTTAATTCAGGCATTTTTTCAAAAATAAGCATTCTGTACGTCTGTGGGGACAGTAAATTTATCACAGAAAAAAATGTTTTACTAGAAACTAGCTTGAATAAGGTAAAAAGTTGTAAAATACTTGGGCTTTTGGATAGATAAATGTCTTCTGTATCAAAACTTGAAGACCTGATGAAAATATTCGAGACAATAATGGGATTATGCAGGTTCCTGTGACGCAAGGGTTAATTTTCATAATTTTAATGTTGGACCCCTTGTATATATTATAGGTATAAATGATTATCTTCTGTCCGTCTATTTACCCCAAGACTACCCCAAGACACACGAAGACTATCCCAAGACACACCAAGACGGCTTCAATACCTCTTAAAGTTTTATTTCCGTTTCACTTTCACCTTAAAAACGTCTAACTAACGAATTTCATAGCAAAAGAACGATTAATTTGGCAAAAAAATTGTTGTCTATAAACTACGGGAGGTCACTCAAATCAATGAAGGAAAGAAATTGAATAGTTTTAAGCATATACAATAGGTTATGTTGTCACTCGGATTATTTAAATAAATAATCATAATAACTTCTTTAAACATCGTTGAACGAAATGTTCTGATGTTTTCTAAGATCAGATTGTTTTACTCAAAATTTCAAATAACACATTAGATCAATTGCTAAGGGGGAATAATTCCGTCATACTGATGTAATAGTACAAATGTAGTTATTCCCCTTTGTTTTACTAGACTTTATCTGACGTCTCTGTTCGGTCTTAAACTCGATATTAAATGGCCATTTTTATTTAAAAAATATAAATAACAAGTAAAAAAGTATATTTATGACATATTTTACACGTCTAATAGGTGTTGTGTCCGTCTTGGGGTGTCTTGGGGTAGTCTTGGGGTGTCTTGGGGTGCCTTGGGGTAAATAGTCTGACCCTTATAGGTATAAATGGGCCGACTTGTTTTGCCCGGGCGGCTCATAAACCGGCGTGAGCCGCTCGCCGATCGGCTCGCCCCGGTGTGACACATGAATCAAGCGATCCTGCTAACTAATTATTGTTGCAGACGGTCTCATTTCTAGCAGTGTATTAAATAAACCTATATCAGTAGTTAAAAGTTCAAATTCGTGTCTGGCGAGTAAAATGTGTACTTGTTATATAACTCTAACACAAATGACGTGTAAGAGAAGTTTATTGAACACATCAGTTAGTATTTTGTCCATAATCGTAGTAAAGTTTTGTAATAATGGTTTCACCTGAATCTATTTTTAGTCATATTCGTCACGTGCTCGCCGCTCTAACGAAACCGGCTCATTCGGCGTGCGCCGGTTGTTGACCGGGCTCATTCTCAGAGCAAATAAAGCGAATCGCCGGTAGCCGTTTCTGAATCGGCTTACGCCGCTTTGAGCCGCCCGGGCAAATCAAGTCGTCCCAATGATTATCTTTAGGAATCTCTGTGATTCATACTAATCGTAAGGAAGACATTTGAGACTTACCGGAGTGTCATTACAGAATTTACACACCCATATCTTTGATTATTGAGTATAAGCTATCTAGATGACTACTATACGATTGTGAAATTATGTACCTGAACTAAGAGTGGTTGTTCAAGGCTAGACAGAAGTCTAGAAGAAGAAACCTTGAATAGCAACTGAAACCCATTTTCAAAATTATTTTGGATATATTGTTGTTATATATCAAATGAAAGGTCTTGTTGAGAGAAACACAGAAATGAAATAATTTTTTAAATCCGTCCACTGAAACAAAAGTTATGGCCCTTTGAAATTTTGACTTTTTTCCTTTTTTCTGCCAAAATTTTTCTGTTTGTGTCACCACGGCAACTGAGATAATTATTTCATAGAATGTCATTGAATATGTAGCTTATCATTAGATATTGATGTTAAAAGCCATAAACTAGATATGTAAGGGCATTTCATACACCAAAGTTACAATAATAATTACAAAAATGTTGTAATAAAATGGTTATATTACTAACAATGTTCATGCTATTCAACATTCAAAGTATGGGAATGCAGAAAGACTTTTGTGCACCATGAAACCTTACAAATCTAAACTAATGATTATTCCTTACACATTAAATTCAAGTACAAATCAAGCAAGGTAAAAATGAGGGTGAAATGTTTATTCTACCCTGAATTTCTAGCAAACACTTCTGCTAAGTGTATTAACGAGATTTGCCTCTGCCGCTTCAAATGTGCACCAATATAGGTAAACACCTATCAATGATCATCGAAACAAATATGTGTCAGTTGATTGACTGTACAACTTTTATTGACTATAAATCAACTGTGTTGTAAAGCAAAGACACATGAATTGCAATCCGCTGGTTAAACTGGTCAGGCATTTTCGGTGTCAATAGTTTCCGCTTTGTGGTTAAACTTAAGCCTTTCTGCGAAATCGCAGAAAGGCTTAAAACAACACAAATTTATCACAAATGTAAGTAACAAATAAAGAACACAAAACAACTTCAGACTATTTCTTAGTATATATTGCACTAACTTCCTTAAAGGACACAAATAGTAGCGATTGCAAACTAATAGTGTTAATTTGTTTTCACAATAATATCCCTGGCATGCATTGATGTCGACAACTTTGCAGTGTGCATAGCATCATCCTTCTTGAATACTAAATTAAACCAATCTGGGAAACCAGGCACCTGAAATACACATAAATATTGCCTTTAAATTTTTGGATTTCTCTGTTAAGAAATCTCGGTCTTAACAGCCTAGCCTAAATGTGTTGAAATTTTTAAGGCATGTAACAATAACATAATATAATAACCTTTCATTAGGTCTTTCGCTAAAATTGTACAATACTGTAACCATACAAAATGTATTGTATGAGCTACAGCTTGTGAATATGTATGCTGAAGAACAGTAGACTAGCTGCTTAAGCATTATTTATGATATCGATATGAGCTTAGCACCATATGTTAAATAGCTAATAACTTTATACCTAAATTTAAAATAGTGGTTGGCAAAATTCAATGTAATTGCTAATATAATAATGATAGGGATTATAGCAGATAAAGACATTTAGATTTAATTTTTATGCTGATGTTAAAAGTTGAACAAACATATATTATTCGATAAGGTTTTAGCTTAATTAAGTATACTATGTTCTTTCTGTCAAGATTGGCTTGAGCCTTAAAACACTATGCCAATATGGTCGAGAAAAAACACAACTGACAACCACAAACTGATAAGTTGAAAGAACACATCGACAGTGAAGACTTGTTAAATTCAAACAAAGTGAATGCTTCATTTTGCTAGTATGTACATTAATAATCAAAGACAGTTCCTCATCATGTCGTCAAAGCTAAAATTCTATTAGTAGATCTTTTACATTAGCAATTGAAAGAATGTAAAGTTTCCGTATCATTAGACCCACAACAATACAGTAAAGAACATTTTTTACTTATGCATACCTATAAAAGTAGTTCAATGAAATATTAACTCAGAATCTTAAACATTATCCAAATTGGCAACATGCTATATTTTTCTGTTTAAGTAAAACTAAAATTACATTAAGGCCTGTAGTTCAACAGAGCTTATGTTGTTATATATATGCGACTTATAAATAAATATCTAACTTGTAGAAACATGGTATGAACACTCCCATTAATAGTAAACTACAAATATTTTTACTACATCAATGTAAGATTATCATAATTTTACCAGAGACATAGATAACATGTATCTAGTTCCCTGATTTTACTAACAATCACAAGCTAAAAATTATTGCCCATCCAATTTAATTATTTATTATTTTTAGTCATGAATATTTGTTGAATTAAAAATATATATGAAATAATAATATATAAATAGGAAAAATGATCAAAATGTCACAAAAACAAAGAAATAGCGAGATATCTTAAAAAATGAGCAAGAAATCGTATTTTTTTAAGTAAAGTGTATGTAATTTCGGATAATTCGGATACACTTCCGGTTCACAACGTAAACCTACGTAAGTTCAAAATGTATCTCAAAATCGTTGAGCGCTGCAGAGCGCACGAACGTCAATAGGTTTACTTTGAAGAAAAATGTTTATTCTTCGTAAACTCGGTGAAAACAGACTCACGGACGCAACCGCCACTCGTAAAATGTAATTTTCCCCCACCCTTCTTCTTATTTGCAAGTACAAAATTTTTATTCTGTCGTTGAATATTAAAGTTTTGGTGCCGTTATATGCGCAATGAAAGCGTTTGCTAAAATTACGTAGTCGCCACCTTCCCATTATATGTCATAGGTCACATGATAGCGTCATTGTCAACCATGTGATAGACAAAAATGGCGGACGACATGCATAATCGCGGAAGTAGGTCAGTGAAACAAATGACGATTGCAAAGTCAAAATTACAGATATTAATATCAAATTTTCAGATAAGTTAGATAATTTATTTAACATCAAGTATGAATAAAAATGCAATGTTCAACTCACCTTGAAATATGAATAAATCGCCGATGTTTCATCTTCGTCAACACGTTAAATCAGAAGGCGCGGTTAAAAGTCCGTAACCAGTTTCGGTCGCTACCTTGAAATTCAATCCTCCCCCACCCACCTATTACAACAGTAGTCAAAACTTGAAGTCTAACAGCAGATTCTAATTACAAAAATGTAATATTAATTTTGTTCCACTAATTGAAATTCTACAAAATGTACCTCTACTCAGTTCTTTTGCCTGCTGAAAACATCGGATGAGCGTTTTATACGTTGAAAAATTCATTTTATGCCCTAAAATTCAGTCTGGATCAATCCAACGTTTGGATTCTGAGTTTTCAAGCGTTCGTTTCAACGACTGATCAACAATCGGAATGACTCGCGATTTCCAACTCCTAAGGGAAAAGTCAGAAATTCTCCGAGTGTATTAAAGACAACAAAAACACGTGTATTTTACAAATTGGTAAATTCCTGTTTCTGTCAGTAACGGTTATTCGATTATCTTAATTTTATGAAACCAATTGAATATCATGATTTCGCTATGGTAACTGTCATTGATTAATTTGACGTGATTAAGTCGGTGTGGGGGACACTGAAAGTTAGAACAGGGTCGCGAAAACGCATAACAATTGCATCTGTCAAAACGTTTTTCATTTGCCTTAGTTTTGTTTTAACATTTATTTGTTATAGACAGTGGAGTATCTTTTCAGGAAAATGAAGTACGTTTCTGTAAAATATTTGATGTGATGATCTCGTTGTTTCACAATATCCATACTTGGATTATGTTTTATAATAATGGGTGCATTCAGGGTGCTCCCAGTTGGCACCAAGTAGAATTACCAAGGGTTACCGTAAGTTACTGAATGTTACCAAACATGCCATTGGTTGCCAATAAACTCTGAACGAACTTTGGTGATATTGGTAATAATGGTAGTATATGGTAGCATATTCCTGCCAATGCCAATGGTAACCAACGGTACAAACCTTTTTTGGCTTAGGCTTACTTGGTGAATGAACGTAAAAAACATGCTATAGCTACTGTTGCAGTATTGCAACACTCAAGGCTAACACTTGTACCTAAAATAGCCTCTACTATGTACTCAAGTAATGATGAACTACTTTTTAGACAGAAAAGATATTTTGTTCCTAGAATAGAGCATTATTTATTATGCCCAAGTGAATCCACTGTATTTACCATATGATTTTAAGAGTCTATTTAGGCACTAGGGGCTCACTCCAGACACTTTTCACGTTATTTGAGAAATCTCCAAGTTATAATCAAGCAACAGGCCAGTATGTGAATACAGAAAAGGTGATGCTTATGTTGTTGTGGTACCTTGGTACAAAGATAAATTAAATTCTTAGTGTTGCCACCATTATGACTTGAATCAAAAGGAGGCTACCAAAGCTATCTCCCTTATAGGGTCGCTGGAGAATTGGTTACCAATTACCTTGCCTTCATTATACCAATTGTTACCAATTTTTACTGATGGTTATCAATGCTACCATCAGTTACCAGTGGTATAACTCTGAACGCACCCATTGAAATATTGTAACATCCTGAAATGAATAATCAATATGTACAAGATAAAATTCCTGATTTATTTGTTCGCTCAAATTTTCACTTTTGACTATTTTATTGTTTGAATAATTTCCAGATAAATTTATAACATGGCCGAAGGAACCAATGGAAATATGTATGAAAGCTGTGATTATATTGATGATAATGATGACATTGATGTTGATGATGATGGTGATGATGATGCCTGGATCGAAGATGAACAAGAGGAGGTACCATCCGTCTGTCTGTTTTGTCGAAATACATTAAAAAATACAGATGAAGTATTTATACATTGCTCCAAAGAACATAATTTCAACATAAAACACGTTTGTAGCATGTGGCAGCTAGACTGTTTTGGTTATATAAAAATGATTAATTATATTCGCAAGCATGTAAGTATATGATTTCTCCTATTTCTGAAATAAAACCATGTATTTTTATCTGTTGTATATCAGATTTATCACTGATTGAGCTTCTCATCCAGTCTTCTTAAATTTGAATAATACTATTTCTTAACAATTAGATGGTAGTTGAAACCAACTTGGTTTTATATTGATAACAATATTTCCTTGAGCAGCAAGAAACTTTATTTTGCTAGCTCAGTACTGGGGAACCAGGAAGAGGACTGGAAAGTTATTATTCTAAGTTGTTAAAATTTGTTTCACAATTAGTTAAACTGTTTAAAAAATCAGTGTAGTATTGTATGTAAAGTTTGACCCCGACCTGACCATTATGCAAGAATATTCATTACATTGTAATACCAATGAAGTATTAATGATTGATTAAAAGCGTGAGCCTGAGGATTATGAGTTAAAACTTAACACACCAACATACTTCTATAATTTTACGATCCCTGCCGAAGTGTAGAATAGGTGTGGTACTGATTAACGTCGGGACATGTGTAGATAATTATTAGATGCAAATGTGTAATGTCCGGTCAGGGTCAATATTTATGCACTATATATTGTTAGTATAGCAATATCAGGTGTTATTGGTTAAAAAATATTAAACTATTTCCTCTTAGTATGGCTGATGTTTTGAGTTATATCTTTCTTAGCATCCATGTACTGTTGTGCTCCTTATTGATATGATGGTTGAATGAGTTGTATTATAGCCAATAAAATATTGTTATCAAACTTCTCTTTTTTTCTCTAAACATAACCATATTTTTATTATAATTTAAAAGGGCGATTAAATAAACTACTTCTATTGCTGTATTAAGTCATACAAAAGTCATCGTTTATTAAGGTTCTATAGCCCAATTTTTCATTTGCGTATTAATACCAGTCACTGCTTCCACATACAATTTTATGACTTTCAGTCCAATTTTAATGTATTTATATCAGGGCTTTTCATATATTGTGAACTTTTAAACAATGTAGTACCTAGACATAATGACAATGTTTTGAAATTTATTTATACAGAGTCCATCTATAGATATATTTAAAGATGGAGATCATATAAACAATCCACCATGGAATTCTGATGATTACATGTATCCTATTTTACCTGAGGATCCTATGTTACAGTTTGGTTTGTATTTAATTGTGTGTTTATAGTAAATTAACTAATTTAATGATAAAGAAAAACTTGTTACATTTGTAGTACTGTTTGCTTATATGAATCATTTCTTCTATTTCTCCTGTTTTTATCAGGGATTCCCAAAGAAGTCCCTTGTCCATTATTGAGGGATTCCTCCTAAATGTTTGCAATTCCTTCGATAAAAGACACAAATTTTGGATACAGGTTTTCAGTCACTTATTCAGATAACCAGGAATAAACAATTCTAGGCAATTTTCAGGGATCCTGACTGAATTCCTGGAGAATCATTGGAATTCCTCCCGGAGTTTTAGAGATCCCGGGAACCCCAGGACACTGTTTGTGTCGAAACCTGCATATTAAACATAGCTGGAGTCAATATACAAACTCAGAGAAAATTTAGATTACTACACGATTACTTTACCTCTAGACCATTCTTCTAATCAGCACATCTTCTTTTTCAATTGATAAGTCTGGAATTTTTCTGTGTCCCTTAATTTCCTACCTTTTAATGTTCACCAAAGTTTAAGTTTCATTAGTACAGTACCATTGAAGATACAAGTTCTACAAAAATTAGTGTAGTAAGGTACTTAGATGTATAGGAATATTATATAATATATTATGTATTAAAGACTGAAACTTCCCGAGAATTGGGAAAATGTGAAATTTATATACGGATTGTTGATGTTGAATGCAAAAAAATTTTGAGTGGAAAAGGAATCCCAAATCTAAAAGATTTATCAAAAAGAATAAAATCCTTAATTCAAGTGATCTGAAGCATTTTCTTGTTTTTATGTTTTAAGATGTTGATGATATTGACTGTCTAAAACTTGATGATAAGATGGTTTGTAGTTTTGATACCATAGAGAACCAGTCAATAGCTGAAGTTAAACAAAACCAGTCTGTTACCATGACAACAAAACAATATGAGATTTTATTGAATAAGTTAAAGGAATCTGATGAGCGATCTAAACAGCTGGAAGAGAATCTACAACGTGTTCTTGAAGACATGGAAAATATGAAGTAAGTTTAGGGTGTAAATTTATATTTTAGTCTTAAGTTTGTTGCAGCTTGTCAGTCATAGTACATTGACAGTTTAGTTAGATCTAAAAAAAGTCCTGTATTATGGGCAACTGAAACCCTACCTAGCAAATCTTGCTGACCCTTCAGTTTTTTTAATTTTACCTTAAGGAATATTGACTACAGGGTAGTGGGCTATTGTGTTAATTACAAGTGTGACTTCAACTTCCAAGCAAGTGGAAATGAATGCTAGGATATACCTTCAATATCATGATTGATATTTTCTTTCAAATTCAGGCATTAGTGGTATTGAGAAAAAAAACCAGTTAGTATTGTATATAGAAAGTAGTGTACATGTTTATGGAGGACTATATATGGAGATGTATTATTCTATAATCATAAGTTGTAGACGCTGGTGATAGCTATATTTGTATAATGTTTTTCAGGAGTGTAACAAGGAATGTTATGTTATCTCAAGCTAGTTCTAATATAACAACAACTGATGATAACAACATTATACATACAGACAATACTTGTATAGATGATGGTGATGATCCATATTTTAGTTCTTATGGACATTTTGGTATACATGAAGAAATGTTGAAGGTACATTACTATAGTGACATTTTTATAAACAATGTGTTTACACACAGAAAGCAAGTTCTGTGAAAAATGTGATAAAACGTTAAAATGAAACCATAAACCATGTTTGTGTATATTAAGTAAAGTCCATTTAGTACAGAAACAGACTTGCCTGGCTAGTTGAGTCAGTAGCGCACAACTCTTCTGATCAAAGTGTCATAGGTTTGATTCCCAGAGTGGAGATTGGTCTTAAAATAATTGAGCAGTGGTCCATCGGTGAGATGCACACCTAAGGCTCTAGCTGTTTTGAATTCAAACCCCACTAGAGCACTGCTAATTTCCTTGAGCAAGAAATTTAGCTGCAATTATTCCACTCTACCTAGATGTTAATGGGTATTGTGTGGTGTCGCCTGCTTGAAGGTGATTTCGATGATCCGGGGTTATCTTTTAAACTGTTAAGTCTGCTGATCATGTATATTGAAGCAGACATTAAACAGTACTTTAACATTAACCTTAAACTTTTCTATTGTAGGATAAAGTTCGTACAGAAAGTTATCAAGATTTTATGTATAAAAATGAGGAAGTATTTAAAGACAAGATAGTATTAGATGTTGGTTGTGGTACTGGTATATTATCTATGTTTGCTGTTAAATCAGGAGCTAAACATGTTTATGCTGTAGATATGGCTGATATTATATATCAGGCTATTGATATAGCTAGGTAAGTTTGAAGTTAGCATTTGTAGTATGTGTGTACTTGTATTTGGGGGGAGGGGTTAAAGCTGTAGCAACACATTGTATAGGTCATATGACAGTGGTCTGTCAACCTACTCACCATTCCTGGAAAGGCTAAATGTTTGGATTTAGCTGTCAACCAGTACCTAGGCGCATACTTCTGTTTGTGACTGGCAACTACCCTACATAATTTGGATTAGTGGTATTAGGAAGAATGGCATTAGAAATTATTTCATAACAGCTCCAAGAAAGTATGCCCTGCCTGGGAATATTAATTATACCCCCGCAAACGAAGTTTTCGGGGGTATACTGGAATCACCCTGGTGGTTGGTTGGTTGGTTGGTTGGTTGGTTGGATATGTGGTCTGTCCCAAAAAACTAATACAACTGTAGTATGTTTATTTCTTAATGTATTTGAATAGATGCTGTTATATACCATGATTTAATGGTGTATACAAAACTCATGTAACTATGGAAACATATCTCACTTGTTTAAAATATTTAATTGCGTTATATATTTTAAATCTAATTTGATAACTGTATAGTATGCTTTTTTCTCAAAAAATTTTTTTTCTTATCTTATTTTATAGAATTTGCACAGGCGTTTACAGTTGATGTTTATATGCATGTTATATCAATTCCAATTCAAAATGGCCGACTTGCGGCCATCTTGATTTTTTAAAATTTAATTTAATAACTGCATGCTTATTTCTCAACAGATTTTTTATTTTTTTATTTTATAGAATTTTGCACAGGCGTTTACAGTTGATGTGTATATACACTTTATATCAATTCCAAATTCAAAATGGCCGATTTGCGGCCATCTTGAATTCTTTTTGATTAAGTTTAATTACTGTATGCTTATTTCTCAACAGATTTTTTTCTTCACTAATTTAGATAGAATTTTGCACAGGGGTTCACAGTTGATGTGTACATACACTTTAACTCAATTCCAATTCAAAATGGCGAACTGGCTGTCATCCTTTTTTCAAATTTAATACAGTCTTATATTGACTTATTACCATACATATTTTGAAAAGAAATTGCATACAAGGTCTCACTAATACAGTTGATCAGGATGACTATTCTTCATCAATTTATATTCAATATGGCTGACTGGCAGCCATCTTGAATTTTTATTTAAATTACTGTATAGTACATGTATGTGTTTTTTTTTACTCAATTTTAGCCAAATTTCGCTTCAAAGTCTTTATTGATGTAGTTGACTTGTACATGGATTTACTCTGGATACAAATTCATTATGGCAGACTGGCAGCCATTTTGACTTTGTTTAAATAACTGTATAGTAAGCTTATTTCATTACCAATTTCTTCTTGCTGAAGTCTGATTGATTTATAGTTTGATTAATTGGATTTTTCGGCTTTTTAATGCAAAAAGGTCATATTACGCCAAAACAATTGATGATACTATTACTGCAATAAATAATGAAGATTTAACGTCCTATATTTTATGATAAACATTTATTTCCTTCAAGTATTGTTTGGTTTTGTTTTGGTTTTACGGCGCACCAACACAAAAAGGTCATATCGCTTCGAAAGCATTCAATGATACTATTTATTAAAACGATATTAATGATGTAAAGCTCTATATCTTATTATATACATTTATTTCCTTCAAAAAGTTAAGTATCACATATGATGGTACAGACTCAAAAAGTTCTTTAAGTGAGTTAACTTTAAAATGTTTGTCACGGATGTCTTTAAGATCCTGACAGTCAAGGAGAACGTGTTTGACATAGAAATGCTCATCACAGGGTATATATTTAGGTGCTTCCTCTCTTTTGAGAAGGTATGAATGTGTTAAACTGGTATGACCAATTCTACATCGAGAAATCACTATTTGATCTCGGCGATTAGAAAATATGATGGTACTGACTCAAAAAGTTCTGTGAGTTAACTTTAAAATGTTCTTTCTTTCTTTTGAGGAGGTATGAATGTGTTAATATAGTATGACCAATTCTACATCTCGTAGTAACTATTTATCTCATTGATTAGCAAAAATTATTGACGAAGACGAATCAAGGGTTTATGGCTTTATGTCATGTAACTTATTAGATATAGCATTATTCCACATTGTTTGCCATTTTGACTTGCTGAAGTCTATTATGTACTGCTATATTTATCAAATTCTTATTGTTGAACTTTTTTTTGATGTATTGATATTTTATCAAATTCATAATGGCTGATTGGCAGCCATTCTGAGTTTTTCTTTTCAAAAAGCAAATGATTTGATAATTTTTGTACAGACTTTGAGAAAGTTAGCAATTGTTTAAGTTAATGTGCTTGGCATTTTCTTAAGTGGAATTCAAAATGGCTGACTGGCAGCCATGTTGAATTTTCTAATATCTTGTACAGCAAACATCTTTTTTCTCACCTCATTTTGATAAAATTGTGCTGACAAATTCTTGTTGATGAAATTTTTATATGTATTTATTTTTTATGTATTTCAATGGACCAACTAATAGCCACCTTGAACTTTTCTGTAATGTTGTGAAGGAAACATCTTATTTCGTTATAGCGACATGAGATTTTAGATATTATTTTAACTTTACTACTGTGAAAATAATGATCAGTAATTTAAGCTTTCTTATGGGGTATTTGTGAAATTCTTGATACAAGATATTGTTAATACTAATTGTTTGATTTATATTGTGTACATTGCTGACTACTATTTTTACAATTGCCTTATTTTTTACTTATTTATAAAAAAAATACAAACACATTCTACATTTTGCTCTTCTGGTTACAACATACTCATGATGAGTTTAAATGTGATCACTCTTTGTCTGTTGTTCCACTTTACATTCATAATGACCAAATGGTGTTCATTTTCATGTAAAAAATCATTTGACATATGACAACTCTGTTCATTTTGCTTTTTCATAAATCTATAGTGAATTACACTGTAATTTGCTGTTTATTTCCAATTTGATATTTGCATCCTATTCTTTCTATGGTTTTTATGCTTCTTACAACATTTACCCTTTTGGACTTCCACAATGTTGACTGCTTTTATCTTGAAATGTTGCTGTTGCGGGGGTATTTTCGCCACTGGTGGCAGTTCTAGTTGAAAGTCAGTTTAAGCATTCAATTGCACTATTTGATTAGTAAATGACCCAGTCAGTTAACTCTCGATTTCTAAAGTTTGGATTAGGTACATTGAGAACAAGTTCTATTTTCTGGCATTTTGGCCTGTAAACTGTGCCATGTCTTTGTCTTTACAGTATGTTGTGACATTTTGACCCTGTTATATTTTCAATATTGTATTAAAATTTTTATATAAGAATATTGTTAATGTATGTATACATGATTTACTTACAGGGAGAACAATTTATCAGAGAATATTACATTTATAAAAGGTAGATTAGAAGATATCAACTTACCTGTAGAAAAGGTAATGTTTACTAAGTTTTATATTTATCATACCATAAAGTTCAATAACAAACACGTTAGTTCATGGTTTGACTGTTACTGTTTTAACCAGGGATCCCGAAGGAATCCAGTCAGTTATTCAGAGATTCCTCTTTAGCAGTAGGTATTCCTCAAATAAAAAGAAAAAAATGGAAACAGGTTTGCTATTGCAAATTGTGATTGACCATTCATGAAAAATCAAATTCACATAAGCACATGGCATTTTTCAGGGATCGTGAAGGATTCCCTAGTTAAATCATAGGGTTTCCTCCTTAGTTTTTGTGGTCCTCAGGATTCTGGAACACTGTTAGTGTCGATCCCTACCATTGTTATTGCAAAATTAAGTTCGATTTTTTTTTCAAACTTCAATTGATTATTATTTAACAGAGTATCTCAGTATACATTTGTTCTTAATTGAAATAAACTCTTTAATTTAAATTGGTTAAGCAATTAGTAATGCCAGTTACTGTTCTCCTATTAATAATTACTATTTTGACACACTCATATATTTGTATATTCTAGGTAGATATTATTATATCAGAATGGATGGGATATTTTCTACTATTTGAATCAATGTTAGATTCTGTATTATATGCAAGAGCTAAATTTCTCAAACCAGGTGGTGTTGGTAGGTTATAAATTTATTGTTTATTAAATTTTGTGTAATTTAGTTTTGGGTTTTTGTAAAGTCCCTATAACAAATGTGATAAACATGTTTTATATACATTGTATTTCAAAAGACTTGTGATGGAAAAAACTTCAAATGTATTTTCACTCTGTTTACTTCAAGCATATTTACTAAAACAGAAAGTACACTTTGAATGTCTATACTTAAAACAATTGTTTTGATCACAAACTGTTCTAGGTAGTCTGTTATAAAGTCTTGTGATAAAAGAAACTTCCTCAACACCATGTAATTTAGCTCTTAAACATATTTTGGATCATGTATATTTAAGGTTCCAGAAAAAATAAAGAATATATTGCACACTTAAAAAATCCCCTTTAGTTAAGTAGGTTCTTTGTCAAACATAAACTTTGCAAGCAAAATGTATTGTGTCTTGAAGTACCAGTATGTTATATTTTAATGAATTCACTTTTTTGACAGTTATTTTATCTGAGGTAAAAGAAAATTATCTTCTTATAGTGACCGCCTATAATAACTAAGGTAGTTATATACCTTATTTGATATTTCAGTATATCCAGACAAATGTAACATTAGTATATGTGCTATCAATGATGTAACATTGTACGATAAACATGTAAAATATTGGGAGAATGTTTATGGTTTTAAAATGAACTGTATGAAGACTTGTGTTGTAAGAGAAGCTAGTGTTGAAATTATTGATAAAAATATGGTAGCTTCAAGTGTCTCTGTCATAAAGGTAAGTTATACATGTAGATTTGATTCAAAGTTGATCTCAAGTTGCTAGGTTTTTCCAGGGCAAAGCTCGAGGGAAGCATGCAACAGTTTATGCATAATAGTTCTTGTTATTGTTCATGGATGTTATTGAATTGTGTATTTCAAATTTATTGACTAAATACAAGACATTTATCATGTTGAAATGATTGCAGATATTTTTACTTCAACCGTGGGTAAAGCATTTGTTTGGTTAAGTGACGCTAATGTAGTTTCAACATGGCATCTAAATATGGCCAAGCCTGATGACTGGAGGCAATTTCTGTGAAGTAAAAAAGTGTGCCGAAGTATGAAGCCTTAACTTTGAAATGTATTTTCAGTAGCAATAAGTGTATTATAAATGATGTTCTGTATGTTTACAGGAGATAGATGTATGTGAATGTCATATAGATGATTTACAGTTTACAAGTGATTTTACATTAACTATAACAAATACTGGACCTATCACAGCACTTGTGGGATATTTTGATATATTCTTTGACAAGTGTTCCTCTCAGAAAGTAAGTTTAGATATTCATTTAGTTATCTGGTTAATTATTTATCATATCATGGCAGTCTGTCAACATACTGATTTTGGAAAGCCAAAGGCTAAAATTTTGGGTAAAGCTATTATCTAGTTACCAGGGCAACATACTATCAAAAATCTTACGATAATTCTACAATACAATAATGAAGAATTTACGACTAAAATCTGTCGCAAGACGCTTGATAATACAGGCCTCAGGCACATACTTCCGTCAGTGACTGACAACTGCCCTATGTGATTTAGAAACAGTGGTTAGAGGGCGAATGGCTGTGGAATTTATGATTAAACTCTATAAAATTGTGCCCTTCCCAGGAATTGAACCAAGGATCTCTCAATTTGTAGACTTGTGTGCTACTAACTTAGCTAGCCGGGTGTGCTAGGTTAGTTTTGAATGAGATTCTAACTTCTATCCAAAAATAAGAGAATATCTGTTCAATGTAATTACCACTCGGCCATTAACCACATACAAGAATCCCAACATGTTTAATTTATTTTGATGTGGTTGGAACTTACTGTATTTATTATAGTGACAAAATATTTTCAAAATTTATTTAAGCTGTTATTGCAAATGTATTTTGGAACAGCACATGTCTACATAGGATAATTTCATGATTATTTTATTTACTATACACACCCTATGTAATTATAAATTATAAGATTTTACATTCTCAAATATATTTGTATTGATACATGTAGTATCTTAAGTCTTTGTTATATCTATTACAATATGTTTATATGTACAACATCTTATATGATTCTATATGCTTTAATGGTATATATTTTTCTTCTAGGTATCATTTTCTACTGGTCCAGAGAGTACACCTACACATTGGAAACAAACTGTGTTCTTACTAGATAAACCTCTTGACTGTCAGCAAGGTAAATATGCATTATTTTCTTATATAAATTGAAACAGGTGTCCAAGAGGGGATGTACCTTAGGTTCAGAAAAAATGGGTTCACTAGGCAAATGATCAAAATGGTGATAGGACAGTATGACTTAAGCTCTGAAAAGTTCTTGCACTTATGGTGTGAATTTAGGAAAATACATCTGCAATGCAAACTAGCTTGCTTTTACTTTGTCCTAGCATTGCTATGATTTCAGGAATTTAGATTTCATTGGACTTTTCTATAAGATAGTTGTCCAGTGTGAGTTATGGGAGCAAAATTTGTGTCTGTCTTACATATATTGATGCATAACAACAGATTTTATCATGGCTTCCATCATGCTTTTTGGTGAAATATTGTGGAAATATAAAATTTACATTTTCCATGTAGTGAAAATATAAATTCAAAATATCATTTCTTTAAAAGATAAATGAGGTCATATGAGATGAGAAATGATACAGTGTTACACTTTTGTAAAATATTTATGAGTTCACTGAAAAAAATATATAGACAGAAGATTCATCAATTTTGGAATAAGATCTTAATATTTCAACGCTTGATGCGAGAACATGATATTTTCACGTGTAGTTACACCACTCTTGAAAATATGTTTTCTGAGCTCACCTGGTGAAATAAAAAACTATCTCACAACAAGTATCTCTCTATTTTTTCAGTTTATTGTCTGAGGAAAATAGCATCTATATTGTACTATAAATTGTATAAACAATTCACTAATGATAGTATGTATTTATATTTTCAGGTCAAGTATTAAAAGGAAAACTAAGCTGTAGAAAGAATAGAAAAGACACAAGATCACTTATAATTAAAATAAATCTTGATAATCAATCTTATACTTATCATATGGAATAAAAAACATCATATATCTATCTTGAGTTCATTGTTGTATTATTTTCTTATGCACCCTGGCCAGCCAGCTCAGTGGGTAGCTCACTAGTCGACTGATCCCGGAGTCATGGGTTTGATTCCCAGGTTGTACATACTTTTGTAATGTTTGCTCATACAATTATTTCAATGGCTATTCTTTCTCCTACCACTAATTCTAAATCATGTAGGGCAGTTGTCAGTCACTGACAGAAGTATGTGAGCAGTTGCTGGTTAACAGTTAAAAAATATTGGTTTCTGCACATGTGTATTTTCCATCATTGAAATACAAATGTACAATGTTTTATGTACCTGACATGATATAGTGAGTTGGCTGCATGATTGATAATTATGTGATAAACATCTCTGATATGGATTGACAATTCCCATCTCATAGCCTTGAGCAAGAAACTAAATCTTAATTGCATAGATTTTTAGTACAAGGAGTTAACCATGGAACTAAATGTGTGTCACTTTGCTGTGTCAAGATTGCAAGTTAAAACATTACAGTTAAGACTGCTATGTTTATTTTTTTCACATGGCTGCTATGTTCAAAGGGGATCTTTAAGAATTCTATGTTAAAGGGTAGCAAGTAAGGCTGCTATAGTAAAGGGATGCCCTTAAGATAGTTGTGTTTGAGGGTTTCATTCAAGGTGGATATGTATAAATGATGCTGTCAAAACAGCTGTAATTAGACATAGTATTGAAGACTGCTATGTTCAATGGCTCCATGGCTATTGTTAAAAAATAATTTTAAAAATGCCATACTCAAAGATTGCACTCATGACTGCTGTGTTCAAAATTTGTTATATAAAATACCATACTCAAAGGTTGCTCTCATGACTGCTATGTTCAAAATTTGTTATATAAAATACCATACTCAAAGGTTGCTCTCATGAAGGTACTTTCAAAAAATTAGCTAATTTTATCCATGTAGCTTTTAAAGAACGAAATTAGAAATTTACTATTAAGTATTTTTTATTTGATTCCATTCATTTTCCTATTGTATGATTTTCCTTCATTTTTTTCTTGTTTTATTTATTGTATTTATTTGTGTTTCATGTATTGTCATGTTCTTCTCTCATGTTCGTGTTCGCATTGTTTAAGGCAATAATCTGTATATAGATTATGCTGAATAAAGAACTATTGTATTGTATTGTATTGTATTGACTGCTATGTTCAAAATTTGTTATATAAAATATCATACTCAAAGGTTGCTCTCATGACTGCTATGTTCAAAATTTGTAATAAAAATGTTATGCTCTAAAGTTGCGCTCATAACTATCATGTTCAAATGTTGCTATAAAAAGTTATGCTAAAGGTTGCACGCTTGTATATGAATTTTCATGACATGAAAACGTACAATTTAAGTTTTAGTAATTGCCTTTGTTGTATGATTGTAAATGTGTTTGATGGAAAAAAGTTTACTTTTTGGAATAGGAAAAACAACGGCTTTCTGGGTAGGAAAAGCTATACACATGTATCAAATATTGCATATTGGATTCAATCGTAATCTTTTATTCTTTAAATGAAATACCAATGAAATGTACAGACGATAAAATGGTTATGAGATGTTTAAAATACAAAATTTATTATACATGTAACAGACACAGATTAAGTTTAAACATATGTTTTGGTATGGTCAACGATTATAGTAATTACCACAGTATAATTATCAGGTTACAAAATTTATCGTTTTGTCAGTCTCACTGGTGAGTCTCATTAAATGAGAACAAAACTTGATGAACCGGTCTATGCAACAGCGTGATATATACATAAATTGTACAGGATGTAACAGTATATATACCATACTTACAAAAGCAATAGGCAGCTTCATTGTAAAACTTTTCAATAGCAAGTATGTAAAATGTTCATGTACTTCCTTTTTTGAAACGTTTTATAAAATATTCGTGTGAATTAATCTAGGGAAGGCGCTCATGAGTTCATATTGTGTGTACCCCACGATTAATAGTTCTTATTGCTTTCCTCAGATCGAATGTTAGAATAAATAAATTCAATTGCTTGTATATGCATGTTGTAATTAATTAAAACTTATACAAAATACTATCACAAATACATCGTAATTCACATAAATTATGTAACTACATATACATGTATGTTTATACGTACAATAGATATTTATAACGCTAGTGTTAATTGCTTTTTTATGAAACTATGGTTGTTTCTATTAAAAGACAGTTCATATAGCGACCACATTTAGTCAGTCCAAAGAGTGGTCTCTTCATAGAGGTTGGACTTTAAATGTCTTTCTTATACACAATTCTATTATACAATGGTTTGTTTGCTTATTATATTCTCTTGACGCATTCAGTCTTTGATGAATATACCAACTCACAGAACTCCCCCTACATGTAGTTGTATATTGGACAGTGTAAACCCTTAAACAATCAAAAGCCCGTCCGGCTTCCTAAGTCGGTAGCACGCAAGTAAACTGATCGAGGGGTCGTGGATTCGATGCTCAGGCGGGGCATAATTTCGTTGAGTTTAGTCATGAGATAATTTCTATGGTCATTCTCCCCTCCAAGCACTGATATAAGACAGATGTCAGTCACTGACGCAATGATACTCCTAGAAACCTATTATCAGCTAAATCTAGACATACAGTATAACCTCTGTGGAACAACACACATTGGTATATAGGGAATAAAATGCTTCTGTTCAGAGATTTTACCCTGCAGAGGTCAAATTCAATAAAAAAAAACAAATGCTCCTAAGGGAAGTATCAAAAACTATTGCCGTGCAGAGGAGAGGATTTGTTCTGTAGATGGGTGCTCTGCAGAGGTTATACTGTATAGCATTTTCATGAAGGGCAGTAGGTTGACTGACCTCCGTGATACGACCTATACAATATGTTGCCACGGCGTTAAAACCAACCGAAAACAAAAAAATACAAAAAGCCCAAAAACTACAACACCATATCCTCACAGCGGCTACGTCATGCATTGCCATTTTAACTTCGTTTATCAATAAAAGGAATAACCGATGCGAGGAGTTTGCTAGACCCTGTTTTATTTCTTATCTTAAAAGTTTAACTAATTAAGAAATAAGAAACAAATTACGCAATCAAGCACAATTAATATGAGTTCAACTATGCTTTTTTGTATCATTTTTATTGAGTGAATTAAGTTTTAATGTTCACGTATCTCACTGCACTTCAGTTGTCATAATTATATACAACGATGTTGATTAATTAGTGTATACTAATTAAAACATAGACTATAAAGTAATTATACCACCAGTATATACCAGTTGTATAATAAGTGAAGATAGATCACTGATCTGAGTCAACGTTTTAATGTGATTTAACTCAAACTGAGAATATTTCTTCGTGTCATAGCAACCTGACCCAAAGCAGACAACTTTACGCACCAATACATTGCGGCTTCAGAACTAATGTTTGTTTTTACAGGTTGCGTTTTAGTACAACTGATATTTGAGTGAAGCCATTGCTGACACACTTTATTGACCATATTCGAAGACTATGACGTCACATACATGTACGTCCATATGAAAGCAAGATTTGGAAACCACTCGGTGATTCCATAAACTTAAGATCAACCGAGGGGTTGATTAAAGCTGATATGAAGTTCAATGGCCCGGGGAGGTTATACCCTTCCATGAAAATTTGACAATAATGTCGTTTTTCCTCCATTGAATCTCAATGGTCCATTGATTAAATAATATGGAGAAATTTCCGGCCCAGGAAAGCTAGGTTAGGTGCGCTGGACGTCGTAAACCTAAACTTGTGTTGACACGGCGTTAAACCCAATAAAAAAGAAGTTCAATGGAATAGCGTCGATTGGCCATTGGGGCGAGTTATATCTGTCCTTCAAAGTACATGTATGCTTCCTCAATTCAGCGAGTCTTATAGTATTTTAGAAAAACAGATGCTTATTTTCTATCATCTGTCAAATCTATAATATCTATCATCGTTTATTAAAATCAAGACTAAATTAAAAATGATAAACATTAAAGGCGTATGTGTGAGCGCGCGTGTGCGTGCAGTCTTAATTGATGAATCTATTCATATGCATACATTAAAAGGTAGTTTATTCAAATTTATTGTAGCGCGCTTGAGAAACAAATTCTTATAAACAAAATATCTTAATTACTTTTGAGATTTTTTCTTGGTCCCATGAAATAAAGCTTGTGCGATAAAAAAATTTTCATGCTGAAGGAAACAACTAACTAGATTGATTTTAGAAGTGATTTGAACCAATGCTGCGCTGGATATCTAGAGATCACATATCCAACGTCATAACCACTCGGCTACGCCCACCGGAGAGATATGAACATGTTTAAAATTCCTAGATATCAGATCGTTTTAAATGAATCACAGTCAACGTATTGCTTATTCATAAATGTAGAGGAAACAGGTCACTTTTTATATAGAATGTTCAATAAATATTAACAAATGCCATTGATATAATACAAAAAACATCATATATCAACGATTTCATGTTTTATATATATTTCATATCTCCCTAGCGGTACAATATCAATAATATCAATGTCAATGAATATACATTTAATTCATAATGAGCCAGAAGAAATGTGGTTACTGCGAATATGTTTGAATTTAAGATTGGATTCTTGAACAATAGTTTGACCGAATTGTACTAAACCGTGCAAACCATGCTATGCATTTGTTATAGGTTTTCGAGTTTGTTCAAAAGAATACACTAGAGTTTCGCAGAGTGATAGATTAAGCATCAAGACGACTTTCTCCTTCCCAGAGGCTACCAAGAATCTTGATAACCTCTGGGTACGAGAAAGGACAACGATGGCTTGTGCATGTTCCATGACACTAAATTGACAAACGTAATAGTTCACGTCAATATACATGTATATAAAAGTTCACAGACTTGCTCTGACTCCATGTTCTGTCTGACTTCCTTGTGACAGACCTACAAGGTATTGACTTAGCTTGATTAAAGCTACTTGATATTGACTTCGCTTAAGTAAAAAATGCTTGGATTGTACATGTATTCACTTTGTACAGTAAGAGCGCTTGTACATTATTGAACGCTATAGATCTACACTTTATTTTTCAATCATTATTATAAGTTTGTTTTATACAAACTATCTCGATATTTGAGATCAACACAAATAATATACACAATGTAACATTATTTTATAGCTAATATGAGAATGGTATTAAAATGTGACACTATACAGTGGCTGATACAACCTTAACTCTAATATAATATAACGCTTCGTCGCGCGCTGAAACTTGGGGAGGAAAAAATCATTACTACTACGCATAGCTTGTGCGTCGCTTTTAACAAATTATTCATAATTGATGATTATAAACAGTGTTACTTGATAAAACGTGAAATTATAAACACCGTTTTAATAATTTACTTTCATGTGTGCCTAACGCTGGAGGAATTTTGATCGATTCTGAATATTGAAATGAATGATAAGAAGTTATAGTTACATGTGTTTGACAGAAAGGTTATAACCACACCTCCCTCATTCATCATTATTGTTTTGTTTAATTAAAATACATATTAACGAGAAAGAAGCTTACAACGTAATAATGAGGAAAGTTAAACTATTTTGGATTTATTTTATTATTTATATAAGTGGTAGAGAAGTGTTGTGTAATATACATGAAGTTACGACTGATCTCGGAGTGATATTGGGCTCTATTGAAGAGGTTGAGGTCCATGATGAACTAGGTCTTGCATCTACGAAGAAATACGTGCAGTATCTTGGAATACCATACAGTGAACCGCCGGTGGGTGAATTAAGATTTGAGAAACCTTTACCTAAGTCGCCATGGACTGTTCCACATAATGGAACCTTCTATAGACCTATGTGTATACAATCTTTATCCATATTATCTGGACCAATGTCTATCATAGACGGAAACATGTCTGAGGATTGTCTAACTTTGGATATATACGCACCAATTGGATCAACCACTAACGAAGGTCCTTATCCTGTGCTTATATTCTTCTTCGGAGCCACTGGAGGCTCACAAGGGTTTGTTGGCGACGTATTGTGTGCGTATAGAGATATCATCGTCGTGGTTATTAACACGCGTACTGACTTGTTGGGATATTTTAGTATTGGCGATGACGCTGCTCTTGGTAATTTTGGTCTATGGGATGAAAAGATGGCAATAGATTGGGTACACGAACATATTTCTAACTTTAACGGCGATGATGATAGTATTTCATTAGTAGGAAGCTCAATGGGAGGATCTAATGCCATACTTCAAGCACTACATCCTGAAAATAAAGGCATCATCAAAAGAGTTATAGCTCTGGGTGGGACACCATTTCCTACATACAAATTTAGTAATTTTGTAAAGAATACAAATGGTATGCTGTTCGTTGAGAGTGTTGGTTGTAATCTGGAAACATCAGAAAAATCAATGAAATGTCTGAGAGACAAACCACTTAGTGATCTATACGCTGGTCTAAATTCATTACCATACTCTTTATCATTTACACCTGTCGTAGATCATGATTTTGTCGTATCTGAACCGCATACGATGTTAACAGGTACTGGTGAAGATATAGATGAGGCTAAGGATAGTTTTGGTTCTGTAGATTTAATGTTAGGACTCAGTAACATGGAAGGTGGAGTACATGTTGTGTTAATGTGGTCTAATATTCTTAATGAAACTCCAAATAACTTCACATTAAATCAGACTGATTTTGTTGATATAGTTGTTCCAACTGCTATGGATATTATATTTGGTGAACACGTTCCAGATGCTATTATACAAAATGTCGTATATCAGTATACAGACAGGACTGACAGTAATACTAAAAGACGACAAAAGGTTGTGGATATATCAACTGATATAGACGTCGCTGCACCAATTTTAAAAACTGCCCATTTTCATTATAATATCAGTAAGAAAACAACTTATATGTATCAATTTTCTGGAAATCTAAGTTTAGATATGTTACTTACACCAACGTGGTTGGAAGGAGCAAATCATGGGACAGAAGTACATTTTATGTTTGGATTTAGTCGAAGAATGGTGGATTCCTGGACACATACAGCAGGATTTGTTCCTACCAAAAATGAAAGGATTACTTCTGCTAAAATGATGACATTAATTTCAAATTTCATCGAATCCGGGTAAGTATATTATACATGTATCATTGTAAAGCTAGGAATTATGTAGTTTTTGCTCGAGTGCACTCTGCATGTTTTGTCTATAGACAGTAGGAGCAGAGGTCCAGAGGTTATACGCCATTTCAATTTGGAACTCCTCGGCACTATTCACTACAAATACTGAAATACCCTAATTAATTCAATAAATGGTCGATGTGTTCTTAATGATATTTGTCGTGTAGACATTTTTATGTTTAGCGATACTACGACAAAAATCGTTGTTCGACAGTTGTTAACATGAGTCATAAGAGTTTCAATCTATGATGACCAAGGTTAATAAAATTGCGAATCGTTCATTTGAGTCATACTTGGAAGTCATGGGTTCTTGAATAAATGGAAAAGTACCCAGTAATCAGGAAGAGCAAACGTGACTAGTTAGATAATAGATATATCGTATTATCACAAAATATCATATGATGTACTTGACAAAATTTACACATAATCGTATGTCTTTGGTAGGGAACACCAAATAATTTACTTGAAAGTTGAGTGTATCTATCTCGTTTCAGAAATCCAAATATTCCAGACGACCCAGGTCCCAATGTAGATGAATGGCAGCCATACAATGACGTCACAACATCCTATCTAGATATATCACATGACCAGTTATCAGCCAATGAAAACTTTCGTGAACCTCACATGACTTTCTGGACCAAGATAGTCCCATCATTGGTTGACATGATAGAGATAAAAAATGGTGATAAAAATGATGATACAAAACAGTGTGATTGTGATTCTAACGGCAACAATGATGACAATGACGATTTATGGTTCAAGTTTGATTCTCGTCTGGCTGAAAATATCATCCTTACATTAATTATAATGTTAGGTTGTGTTCTAATTGCGTTGATATTTATATGTACATTAACAGTGGCTAGACAGAATACTGGCGAGTATAACTTGAAAACTAACAACAAGACTTAGTAGTGTGTGATTATCATCATATATGTGCTTGATACAAACAACGATATTATACTTGTTTTAGACATAATAGTCACGTGCGTTTGGTCTCCATATGCAGGAAGAACAAACGACGACAACATGCATTATTTAGATGTTAATGCACGACAGAGACGGGCAGATTTAGATTATCATCCACCTTGTACTAATAATGTACCGAGAGCCATGTTAGGATGGAAATAACTTATCTATTACTTCGCCGCGCTTATCAACTTACAATGTATAGCTATACATTTATATAATATGATGTACAGTGTATATGCATCCAAACTCGTGCCTTCATTTTGTTCCATAATGAAACATAGACAAACGAAGTTACTCCTTGAATTAGTAGAAACAGTTGCTGAGAACATTGTCAATATTTTCACGTTATATGTATACATAGCTTTTAATCATCATATCTATATGTAATATACAATTGTTTAAAATATATAGTTTTGTAGATAAATCGACATGTTATTTCTACAGTAAATATGCTTTTTAGTTGTATGCTACCTGTTTGGAAATCGCACTGTTAACTCAGTTAACCTAAGCGATGGTTCGAACCACCAACACAAATATATACCATGAACAACCGAACCATGAATTCTAATCTGCGACCAACGAAATTCTCATAATTGACATCTAATATAGATTGGTCGAAACAATATAGCAAATTTACGATTATTTTGTCCAAAGTTTTTTATAAAAAAAACCCACTGAATTTGTAATAAATAACATGTTTAAAGACGTATAGGAATATACCACAGCATTAAAACATGATAAGTAGGTGTCTATAATGGTGATCACAATTGTTCACACCCAGTTGTTAGGTCACTTAGTATTTTTCTCCTTTAATGTATAATATATGTCATTCTTTAACCTTTATTGTCAGTGCGACATTTTCTCACAAATTAAGAATAAAATGTCATATTTATTCATGTTTAATAATGTCTTTAAAATAGCACATCTTGACATTTTCGGCGTAAATATTATCACAGATTTATGTAAAAATATACAGTCACATTTTTTTGTCACATTTATTACAAAATTTAATATATATAACACTTAAAATTTGGGTCACAGACTCAATGCTCATAAAATCAACACAATAAACTTCTGTATTTCAGCATCTGATACAATCGTGAAAAATCGGTAAAATCCGTAAACTTACGGTACTTGAAGCGCAGCAATCGCTTCATTTCGGAAAACCGCTCGGACGATTTCGTAGACTGACGATCAGTCAGCAATTGCCAAGGTGTTTCAAATGAAATTATTTCGGCTTACTCCGAACACGTTTGGATTTGTCAGATGAAATATAATTCATGTCTCTGAAATTGCCGGGTAGTTGCCATTGCACTTAAGCTTTGGAAAAAGAAATTTCGTTGCAAACGTAAATAGCCGATGTTTGACGATTAGTAGATAACCAACTGACCAAAATTTGTTCAGATGCAGTTGATTCATACATTTGTACTGAAATGCTGGAAGACTGTGAATAAATATAGTTTATTTTAATTATGAAATTTAAATAATTTCGGTGAAAAAAAAATCAAAATTTCATCGCTATTTTAACCAGTAATTTCCGTCTTCAGGCCATTTCTGTATAAAATATTACAATTTTGTCTAATCGTAATACTTTAACGTAAATATAACATTTTATCCCCCGTGAGTAAAATTTATGAGAGGTAAATCTTGTGTATAATTATATAAAATTTATATTTATAAAAATATATGTATATAAAGTGTTGAATCTTTGTTAAATCTATGCTTGAAAGATTACAAATATCTTGAATGAATATGATAAAATATATTAAACTTGAATTTATACTAAAATATTATAAATCTCATTAAATAGGTGTACACCTTAAAAAGACGTGTCTGTCCATAGATATGATATTATGTTTTGCCATAGATTTTAAGAAGGATACTGAGTTTCTCGAAATTTTATAATTGTAATTGGATCAAGACATCTAAATCATATTAACTCATATTACCTACTACATGTATTGGGCTTAGTAGTATCTCTAGCCATCTGTTTGTTGAAATCTGTTTAAGCATTGAGACCAGAAAACTGATGCATGAAAGGATTTTACCTGAGCTAGGATTACGCATGTTGCATAGAAAATGGAGGCTTAATAAAATTATATATACTGTCGGGTCCTTAAGAAGACTAGCAGAGGAAGATTGTTCTTCCAACAGAATGTCTTCTAGTCACTTTAGTTATGCTTTTAAGTTCTAGCCAGGGTCTGCAAATATATTGTACTCGAAATACATTCTTTCGAGCCGGTGGTTCCTGGTGAAAAACTCAACCCATCGTAGTAGAAGAAGAAAATTAGCGAAAATTGCACCGTTTTTATCAGGCGATGAAGTTGGAGTAAAGTGTATTTGGTGAGATTTAAGATTTGTTTTGAGTCTCCAACTTAGTCCGCACAACAAAATATCTTAACCTGTACTGAGCTTTTATTATCGATTACTATTACTCACCCCTGTTACTACTGTGACGAGGTCGAATGTTAAGGAAGAAGGACCTGCTCAATCCCTTTGCTGTTTTTATTTATTGTTAAATGTTTTATGTTTTGCTGACTTATTGTTAAATCAAGGGAGACAACTTATAATTCAGAGCTAATTTGTTTCAGGAGTTATCTCCCCTAGTTCTGCCAAAAGCATTGAAGTTTCACCATATTATTGGTAATATTTTTCAAATTATTTGCCTTAATAATAAATTGGAACTTACTTACGCTGAGCGAACTGAAAGAAATATGAACAGTGTATAGAAGAAATCTATGAAGCGATCAGTCATATTCATTGAGTCTATTATAATTGTACAAATGAAAACAATAGATAATTCATGTTAAGTGACATTGTAAAAACAAATACCTGTATTTAATTACAATATAATTTTATTACGTTAAAAACTAAATGATTTAAAGTAGAAATCCAGTTTACTTAAGCAGGACAGGAATAGCGTGCATGTGATAACGAGCTTGTTAAAACTTCTAGGCACAAACGAAAACACTGTATTACATATTACGAGCCTATGATAAATGTGCATGATTTGTTTCGCTTTATCGTATTAGTACTATCATTGGGTGGCTAATATAAAGTGGACTTTGCAAATATCAGGAGTTACGTCAATTGCACTCTGAATTATAAACCATTTTAATGATTATCTAGTAATAATTGTAATCTTTGTATAGATATTTACAATTCAATGTGGATAATTTAATATTAACTTTTGCTTACTTTAAAGCACGTAACGATGAGCTGAATTTTAATTCAAATCGAGAAACAGATCGAGTGATTCCGTAGGATGAAAAGTCATTGTCGAGCTGATTCAAGTGAACTAATGCAAAGTGAAGATGGATAAATGTCCGGTATGTTTTAGTAGTTACAAGAAACCAAAATTGTTACCATGTTTGGATACTGTATGTTTTACGTGTTTAGATGATCACGTGATCAATAAAGGACGGGATACTGGAAGTTTTCCTTGTCCTGTATGTAAACTGGAGATTGAGCTACCAGATGGAGGTATAACTAAGTTTGATGATAATCTTTATATTAAAGGGAGACAATCGTTAGAGAAAGTTGAAACTGCTTCCAAGACTTGTGAGGTATGTACATTTATGGTTATCACAGGAGCTTGACATTCTGTATCGTATTGTATCGTAGTCTTACAATAAAAAACTAGTTTTATTATAAGATGGAGGACATTTTTCAAACTACATGTACGATACAAAATGCCAAGCTCCTGCGATGGTTATATTAAGTTTAAAGTACAGTACAACCTAAAAATCCCGGAGTACTCGGAACGATATTCTAGGTCAAAATTATGGACATTTGAATGCAAAACTAGAGAAGAGAAATTCGAAATCCCATTTTTTATGTCAGCAAGGCTATAATGTACATTTTGTATAACATTTATCAATGGTGTCTCAAGCATGGGAGTGATAAGGGAAGTTAATCTACTTAGAACCCTAAGATAGGCCTTATCTATAAAACGTTAGACTGAGATAGCTCTGTATGGTTCAACACTGGTTTTAAACTCATAATCTTGAGCGAGAAACCTTATCATTTTTAATGTATAAGCTAGAATTCAGATGACATACGAAGACGAAATAAGTCGTTTCACGAACAAGCAAAACTAAATACGTTTAAGCTTAACATAACTAATTCATTTTGCAGTCAAGTTCCGCTATGGAGACCACCTCATGTTTATCGTAAAATTATGCGAGTTGTTTTACAATTTTTAGTCCCAAATGCTTAATTTGAGAAAAAAATGTCCTTACATAAAGACCAGTCCGCTTTTATAACCATCGATTTCCAAACTGGATGGTCCTGGAGTCACATTCCTTATAGTGGAACTCTACTGTATAATGATATTGTTTTATCCAGGTATGTGAAAACAAAGAAGACGCCGTAGAGAGGTGTATAGATTGTGAACAAAACTTCTGTGCATCATGTAGTAAAGCACATCTACGTTTAAATATAGCTAAAGGTCATACATTAGTTAAAATAGATGGGTCTGATGGTAAACATTATCTTATTTCAACAGGTAAGAGATTTTTATACTGAAGGATTTACACAACGTATCCAGAAAATTTCTACAGTCACGACTTTGGACTCGTGGTTTGCACTCAAGAAGCACGGTCACGATAGTTCATAACGTGCAATATCCATTAAAATTATATGCTTCTGAAGTAAATATGATGCTTTTTTTGTTTAGTTGAACTTTTATTCAATGCTAGTACTTTTCTCTATAATATTAATGTAATACTTTGTGCAATACAATTTATTAAGACCACTTATGGTTTTAAATATTTTCTAAGTAGAAGTTAGAACGTATTATTACAACATAATCTATAGCTTTAGGTCTTTGGAATTATTTTATCATAATATGAATTGAATAATACCAGGCAAGTTATTGAACACGCCTAATCATTTTGTCTAGTAATATATCATATGATATAGCTTCATAAACGTAAACAAAATTTATATTGAAGGTTATTGTGATAAACATAAAAATGAAGAGTTAACATTTTACTGTCGAACTTGTCAAGTACCAATATGTATGAGATGTCGATTAACAATACATGAAGACCACACCACCGGTGATCTAGTAGATTTTGCTACACGTACACGTAGTGACCTTAGACAATCACTAGATGAAAACAGAGGATACCAATATCATATGTTGAATGAAATAGAAGAACTCCGTACGTATCGTGATACATTAACTGAGAAAAAGAACAAAACGAAAAGATCCATCTTGCAGCAGAAGCAACTGTTTCATAATACAGTGGATACTATATGCGAAGGTTTGTTAACTCAGTTGGAAAGAGACGTAAATTATGAACATGAAAGAATCGTACAAGACAAAGAAACCTTAGAACAAAATATGTTAACATTGTCTAATAAGATCGCTACGGCAACTGATATGGTTGACTATGGTTCAGATATCGACGTAGTCAGAAGTAGGCATACAATACTTGGCAGTTTAGAACTTGCTAAGAAAGATGTACCTAAAAGTATCACAGGTATTAAACTTAATGTAGAGTTTGCCAGTCAGAGACAAGCAAATACAAGCCTCAAGTATTTGATAGGAAGATTATCAACTGATATCATTCCACCTAATTATATACATGTAAGAGAAGTGTGTACATTTCGTGTAGAGAACACTTCAGATGTAATAAATGCTATATGTGCATCACCTGACGGGAACTGTTGGGTGGTATGTGGTTGGAAGTCTTATATTCACCTTTATGATAGGTACGGCAAGAAGCTTAAAGAGAAAGAAGTAGGACGAGACGTAGATTGTCTAACTATTGATTCTGATGGCAATGCTTATGTTTCATGCAGAGAGGAACATGCTGTAAAAAGATTTGATAGAAATTTTAGAAGACGTATGGCCACATTGAATATTGAATACCCACGAGGAATAGCTGCAACTAATGACAATAAACTTGTTATTTGTGTCAACAACACTACAACTTATTTTGACTATGAACCAAGTCATCAAAATAAAGTTTTCAAACTAGGACCAGATGGAGATGAATCAAAAGAGCTAAAGAATCCATCTTTATGCTTCATGTATCCAATACGTGTTGCGGTCAATATAACAGATGAACTGTGCGTGTCTGATAATTTAAAACATGCTGTGATGTTCCTCAGACCAAACGGTGAACTAAAATCAATGTATACAGGAAGAAAAACAACCAATGAAATTGCTCTTGTTAAGTCACCAACTAAAGTATCTATTAAAACAGCTAAAACGGTGACATCAACGCCTCGACCTGGAGCTGTGAGCTTTAAACTTCCAGATAGTAGGAAAGACCAAGATGGGCCGTTAGAAGAAACTCCAAAGTCTATACTCGATACGTCAAGAACTCCTGTCAATAGTCTTAAGACATTTGATGCCTCAGACAAAGCACTTGCGCCACTGAACATAAGCTATGAGAATACATTCGATTCCAGTATTACAATAGCATCGTCACTAAAGCATCTGGAGAGCCCTGAAAAGCAGCGACCAGCATATATAAAAGCTTTGACAGGAATGACAGGAGCAATGGATATAGCTAGCGTAACTGAAGTAGACTATGAAAATGAATTCATTCCAAGTATGCCAGAGTTTGATCCACGTGGTATCACGTGTGACAGCTATGGTCACGTGATCGTAGCAGACTATAGCAGTAACATGATACATTTATTAGATAGACATGGTAGATTTTTAATGTATTTGCTAACTGAGGAGGATGGTATATTTGGACCTACGTCAGTTGCCATAGATAAAGCTGGATATCTGTGGGTAGGTGGTGGAGATGCTACAGTTAAAATATATAAATATATCGACGAAGATGAGATTAAATAACTCCACTTCTATCATGTTTCACAATCAAATGTGGTGGTATTCAATTTAAATATTCTAGAAGTTACAATGACGCCACAAAACACTGAAAAACGTGGTAAGATCACAGGAGCTTGTATCGTAGTTTCTATTATAAGAATGATGATTTTTTCCAACTGCGTCGTCTGCGATACAGAACGTCAAGCTCCTGTGGCAAGATCTAGTTCTGGCATCCTAACTAAACTAGCCGCATTTTAAACGTTTAGCAACAAGTATAGACTTTGGTTCGCTGAATAAATCAGGATACCATTCATTTTTACTCCAATTCGTAAGCTCAAGGTTACAAACACTTATATTAAATGTTCTCTGAGTTCAGTTGGTGAAAATAAATCCAACCAACACCCAAATTGATGAAAATAGTCTATATACAAGCCGTGACTAACCTCACTGTAAGATGTAGCATTACTATCAACTGTATTCATTTGATTAACTCTTTCAAATACTTACTTATGTGTGTTTTACATTGCAAAAGAACCGACTGGTTTCCATGGATACTTACATAATTATTTTGTTTGTTTAGTGACATTTGTGTTTACGTAGCTAATATATGTTCTGAATAAAAATATGCTTCAATGTATCTTGTGACTAAATTATGTTATTTTTGATATTTTCTTATTAAAATTTCAACGGTGCAAGGCCACAAATTAACACTCGCCACAAAGTCTTAATCGTGACAAGATTTTGAAATGATGGCTCAGCTGGCGAGTGGTGACAGAAGAGACTGCATGTATTTATATTGATTCTCGTTGGGTTAAATGTAAAATACTTTTTAGTGAAGTAAATCAGCGTCTTGAAATACAGATGTATTTAAAACATCGTACCATTTCATTTTTCTAAAATATTTTACATACAGATTTACTTGTTACTTATTATTGAGAGAGAAACTCGACATTATCCCATAAAAATAGTGAGAAGTAAGCTATGGAAATCATACCTTGATTTTTTATCGAGTATTTTGACCCCCCTCCCTCACTTCTCACCAGTCGTGAAAATGATGTTGTATATAGATCATGATCAGTGAGAGCCAAGATATTTGAAGTTAATCTACATAAAAAGTACCACACTGGTAACTTTAACACAAAATGAGGTCATTTCTGGAGCCCAGAGCACCTTACCTAGCTTTCCTTAACCCTTGTTTATAAGTGATACTTTCCGACCAATCTATCCAATTTTAATGGAGAAAAATTGACATAACTGTCAAATTTTCATGAAAGGGTACTCTCCCTAGTAGGATTAGAACTCAACCCTCTGCTGGAAACTAGATTTACAAGCAAATTCGTTGAATTAATATCCCCCGCCGAGTACTTGTTTTTACTAATACAACAACTGGAGACATAAGGCTTTATCAATAAATATAAAAATCCATAAAACCATAATAGGGAACATACATAACTCGATGTTAATAAAAATTATCAGGCCATGCCAATGAGATGCAAATTTCTTTTCTGTATTGATGGTTTCCATAAAATCTTGTTGAAATCAATCCAGCTGTTGCAAAGAAATAGCAATATTTCTCTATATGAACACTGCACAATTAATCAAGGGCAATAACTCTGAGCTGAAAGGTCTGACCAGAACAAGGCGACGATATGCGCGTCTCCTCTAGATATTGATGATTCCCATAAAGTTTCGTTGAATTCCAGCCATTAGTTGCAGAGAAATAGCGCAGAATTTTTTTTCCTCTATTATGCATACTGCATATCTAATCAAGGGCCATAACTCTGAGTTAAAGAGTCTGACCTGAACAAGGCAACGAAATGCCTATCTCCTCTTGGTATTGAAGATTCCCATAAAGTTTCGTTGAATTCCAGCCAGTAGTTGCAGAGAAGTAGCGTGGAAACGATTTTTACTCTATATGCATACTGCATAACTAATCAAAGGCCATAACTCTGAGGTTAAAGTGTCTGACCGGAACAAGCTGACGATATGTGCATCTCCTTTTGGTTTTTAAGGTTCCCATAAAGTTTCGTTGAATTCCAGCCATAAGTTGCAGAGAAGTAGTGCGGAAACGACTTTTACTCTATATGCATACTACATAACTAATTAAGGGCCATAACTCTGAGTTAAAGGGTCTGACCGGAACAAGCTGACGATATGCGCATCTCCTCTTGGTATTGAAGGTTCCCATAAAGTTTCGTTGAATTCCAGCGAGTAGTTGCAGAGAAGTAGTGCGGAAACGACTTTTACTCCATATGCATACTGCATAACTAATCAAGGGCCATAACTCTGAGTTAAAGGGTCTGACCGGAACAAGCTGACGATATGCGCATCTCCTATTGATATTGATGATTCCCATAAAGTTTCGTTGAATTCCAGCCAGTAGTTGCAGAGAAGTAGCGTGGAAACGACTTTTACTCTATATGCATACTACATAACTAATTAAGGGCCATAACTCTGAGTTAAAGGGTCTGACCGGAACAAGCTGACAATATGCGCATCTCCTCTTGGTATTGATGATTCCCATAAAGTTTCGTTGAATTCCAGCCATTAGTTGCAGAGAAATAGAGTGGAAACGACTTTTACTCTATATGCATACTACATAACTAATCAAGGGCCATAACTTTGAGTTAAAGGGTCTGACCCGAAAAAAGCTGACGATATGCGCTACTCCTCTTGATATTGATGATTCCAATTAAGTTTCGTTGAATTCCAGCCAGTAGTTGCAGAGAAGTAGAGTGGAAACGACTTTTACTCTATATGCATTCTACATAACTAATCAAGGGCCATAACTCTAAGTTAAAGGGTCTGATCCAAAAAAAGCTGACCACATGCGCATCTCCTCTTGATATTGATGATTCCCATAAAGTTTCGTTGAATTCCAGCCAATAGTTGCAGAGAACTACTCCGGAAACGACTTTTACTCTATATGCATACTACATAACTAATCAAGGGCCATAACTCTAAGTTAAAGGGTCTGATCCGAAAAAAGCTGACCACATGCGCATCTCCTCTTGATATTGATGATTCCCATAAAGTTTCGTTGAATTCCAGCCAGTAGTTGCAGAGAACTACTCCGGAAACGACTTTTACTCTATATGCATACTACATAACTAATCAAGGGCCATAACTCTGAGTTAAAGGGTCTGATCCAAAAAACGCTGACCACATGCGCATCTCCTCTTGATATTGATGATTCCCATAAAGTTTCGTTGAATTCCAGCCAGTAGTTGCAGAGAACTACTCCGGAAACGACTTTTACTCTATATGCATACTACATATCTAATCAAGGGCCATAACTCTGTGTTAAAGGGTCTGATCCAAAAAAAGCTGACCACATGCGCATCTCCTCTTGAAATTGATGATCACATAAAGTTTCGTTGAATTCCAGCCAGTAGTTGCAGAGAACTACTCCGGAAACGAAATTCGGACGGACGGATGGACGGACGGACAACGCCAAAACTATATCCCCCTCCTGATTTCATCGGCGGGGGATAAAAATGCTGGAGCACTACAAACTGCATTACTGTCCTAAGTTTGGATTAGTTGAAATTCAATTGCTTTGTATTAATGAGAAAAATCGCTGAAAGTCTTAGCCAAGGTTAAAGAGCCGTTACATGTGAAAAACTTCTTTTCACAATTGTCTAGTAATGGTTTTGACTAATCTATTTTTTATGAAATAGATATCAAGTTTAGCAACAATCAACTTGAATTATAGTCAATGCATGTCTATAGACATGTTTTTTCACACATGTTGGGTCATTACTCAAGCCTCTTCATTTTCCACTTGTGCTTCATTTTGAATGTAAAATACTCCACATTCATACAGACTTGTGGTGCTTTTCACAAAAATTCTTCGTAAGTCAGTTTCATATAATTAGCACTTCAGTCAGACAGATAATAAACATAACAATGATATGAAATTATATTATACACAATTATGTAATATTTAGAATTCATGTTTCTTGCTTTTGACTTACAAAGATTTTTTTCGTAAGAATTTTTGTGAAAAGCACCACAGAAGTCTATCTTGTATAGCAAGTACAAAATGACCCAAGAGATGGGTACATGCATGTTTTGGTAACTACAGTTGCCGACTGATTTAATGATGAACCTTATGATGTAAAAATTGTGTACCCAATCTAAGGCTAACTTGCACAAGCTATATCTCTAGTTAAAAATATAACACATCATAAACAACTAACACAATAAATTCTCTTCAGAGCGGTTCTTTAATGTCTCTTATAATTTACAGAACATTTCACTGTGTTTTGCTGGCCATTCTACGATCTCTTTCTTCAGCAATAGACAGTTTCACACCCTTACCACGGGGTAGAGATACCCATGGTTTGTTTCCCTTACCAATAACAAACACATAACTCAATCTGAAAAACAAAACAAACATCATATTTTATATACAATAAAGTAAAATCCAATAAAGAAGACTAATAAATATCACCGATGACTCATAAAGGCAAGAAAACCCATAACTTTTGATGATCAAGAAACAATCCTGAATCCTGTGGGACAGCTTACCCTACAGTTTTCAGGTAAAATGTAATGACAGTCAAGTATGACAATACAGAGAAAACAAGCCATCAATATGCGAAACGGGAACATAGATTACCTTTGATTAGAATGTAATAGTTTACTTCAGATAGGAGCGAAATTTGTCACTCATAAATTTGAGTGTAGACTAAGTTGTATCATCATTTAGTAAACTGTGTGAATTTGTTTTTAGGCCAGAAAAAAATTGCTGCATTCTCATTTTCCCATCCCACCCCTACCTATTTATGTACATTAATTATTTTGTGTCCAGGAATTTCAAATAACCATCTACAACATTTTTAGACCCTCAAAATACTTTTTTTAAAATATATAACGGCCATGACATCTTTCTCTTGCCTATTTATTACAAATCTTAGTGGCAATAAAACATTAACATTAATATCAGAATGAGAATGTAACAATTTAATTATTATGGCCTAATAAAATTTTTACAAACATTTACAATTTCTTTGCTTCATCAAGTACAAAACTCAATGCCAATATACACTTAAATAATAAAATACGAAGATGAGCCAGAACTTCATTACTGAAGTCCTAGTACTGGATCAGTTTAAAGTTTACTTCAGATAGGAGCGAAATTTGTCACTCATAATTAGAGTGTAGACTAAGTTGTATCATCATTTAGTAAACTGAACTACATGTATATTTATTTATTAGTAATCAAGACAAAACAAGTAAATCTGTGAGCTAATGCTCACTAGTGATACCCCCGCCAAAATCTAAAAATATGCGACAAACAGGAAGTAGATGAGCGAGGAGCATGAAATCGCTTTACACCACATGGGACTATAGGATGAAGCAATATGCAAAGTTTCAGGCTGCTGCATGGTATAGTTGCTGAGAAAACTGTGACGGAAATTTTGTAACGGACGGACGGACGCACACACGCACGCACGGACAAGGGTAAAACAGTATACCCCCTCTTCTTCGAAGCGGGGGTATAATAATTAAAACAAGCAATTATTTGAAACAACAACAATAAGGCTCTGTAAGAACTTCCAAGACTAAAGATTAATAAGGTTCATGATGTTTTTTCCTAAACAATTATACAAAACCGCTGGCCACAGGTCATCCATGTTGACCATACACATAAATTATGAATAGTGAATACAATAACATATTTGCACTATCAAATATTAAGTTTTTGTATGAATTATATTCATAAGGCAGCTTTTACTAAACATTTTATAGTTTACTTCAGATAGGAGCGAAATTTGTCACTCATAATTTGAGTGTAGACTAAATTGTATCATCATTTAGTAAACTGAACTACCTTCATTGATTACTTGACATAACAAAGCAATGATCTATTATTTGTTTGAAACTATAAAAACAATAAGACCCTGTAAGAACAATTTCAGAGAACTAATAGGGTTCAGATGTTTTCCTAAAAATAATGCAAAACCGTTGGTCACAGGAGCAGTCCATGTTGACAACAGAGGCATAATTTTGTGAAAAAAATTGTACCAGAATCCTAGGTTAGGCTTTTATACAGGTTAACTAAGGTTTCAGAAAGGCAGATATACATTAAGATTCTAAGAATAACATTGTGAAAAAAACTTTGGTTCTTGAAACAGGGACATTTTAAACATAACCACTTGTTAAATCATGCTCAATTATGTGGCAGAATAATTAATGGCAATAATGACCAAGTTTTGTTATTGATGAAGACATAACTTAACCTCACTCAGTGCATACTTTCACCATCAAATATTCAGTGACATCAATAGTAAGAACTTTTTCAAATCAGTTTAGTTTACTTCAGATAGGAGCGAAATTTGTCACTCATAATTTAGAGTGTAGACTAAATTGCATCATCATATGTAAACTACACTGATTTTGACAAAAGTACAATAATTTTCACAAAAAAATGATTTAATACTGAGAGCAAGTTTGGTTTGTCTGGACCAAAAACCAAGAGAAATACAAATTTCACTGACTAGATCATACTAATAAATGATATAATATAACTAGATAAAGTTAATACCTTGTAGCAAATACATGTCCTACAGCATCTTTTATTTGTACAATATCAAAACCACCAGGATGTCTATCTCTATGTTGTATAACACCAACACGTCCCAAGTTATGACCTCCAGTAATCATGCACAAGTTACCTAAAAAGACAACAGACATACTCATGAATTGAAAACATTACTATGGCATTATTCTGATTTTTCTCTTGTTTAGATTTTACACAATTAATCAACATATAATTACAGTACCCACTTATTAACCAGCTTCTCACTAAATGGTACTTCTATGAGCATTTAGCAACTTCTTCCTTGATAAGGCCAAATTGATTCTGTTGAGCGTTTAAAGAACGTAATAACTTCATTTTACGGACATTACAAATAATGCATTCAAATGAACATCTAGTCACCTTGTTATTTCTTTGTGTTGATTTATTTAATAAGAATTATTTTTAACAATAATTATCAAGTACAGGGGATGAATCCACTCTTTTACTCAAGAGTCTTACAGATTAAACAGTAATGTCATGATTAGTATTTTATGAAATACTAGCAATTGAGAGAGTGCATGAGAAGTCGTTTAACAACCTGCTCAGTGATTTCTTTCATTTGTTAGTAAAAGCAGTATTTAGTTGCAAAAATGAACTGGATATATCCAGACACCTGCCAATTCTGCGAACTGTAGGTTGCAATGTAATACACCATTCCACAGTCAGACAAAATTAAGGAATTAGAATGTCATAAGAGCTGATAGATTCAATCTAATATACTTACCACTTTCAAACTTGATGTAATCCTTGATTTTTCCAGTAGCAATATCAACCATGACTGTGTCATGTACTTTAACTAATGGATCAGGATATCTGATTGTACGACCATCACTGGTTGTTACAAATGGTACACCTTTGGGTCCAGTCTGTTGTTTTCTTACACGACATAACTTGTACTGAAAAAATTATATGATACAATAATAGATGGTTGAAGTTTTATCTGTGAAGATTATTGAACCTTACACAAATTAAAACTAAACGATATATATAACTATAACATTCTGACAGTTGATTTGAAACCTTTTATCTTTTTGGCAGTTTTTTGACATTTTTTTCTTAACTATATTGAAATTATAGTACAATCATGATTATCGAAGGCTTGTTATTAAAGGGTTGGAAAAGTAGTCACCATCAACAGTCCTTAAAGCCACTTATTTCTATTTAATTCTTGTTAATATTTTATTATAATTCATGTAAATTTTGGAAGCTGTCAAGTGGTATCCTAGACATAATTATGTCACTTATACTGACTGTTGTTCAGTAAGGTAAAAAAACAGCTTAACAAAATATATCCGAGTAGTTAAAACATTAACTGTAGAATAATGTAATTGCCAAGCATGGCTTAATAATCATTAGGACATAGCATTGTGTTTTATTTTCTTACCTTAGCCTCTTCAGGCTTGATCCTGTGAATGGTAAATCTACCTTTTACGTCATATAATAATCTGAAGTTTTCACTGGTTCTGTCGATGCTGATAACATCTGTAAATATAAATAGACCTCGAGTCATTTTTATTAGAAACAAGGTGGTGAAAATGTCATGACAAAGTTTAAATGCCTTAGTGAGTTTCAAACGCATTGTACGATTATGTATCATTTTATGTATGTATAGATAATGTTTCAACTGTTGGTATTGCTACATGAAAACAAAAATCAAGTAGCGACCGTCAGAAGACTTTATATTGGCACAAATTTGACAAAGTATGTCACAAGACAAACTATGCTTCGATATATGCCTATTGTTGCCAACAAATACTGAGATTTATATTCAATCAAGTAAATGATATATTGTAAGATCAGTAAGGCAAAATTTAATAAAACTAATAAGCAGTACTTCGGCCACCTTTAATTACATATTAAGTTAATAACAAATGTTAACAGAAATTTCATCATGCTAAGTTAGCACACTTCACAGCAGCAATGAGCAGCTTGCACTTCACAGCAGCAATGAGCAGCTTGAATAAAAAATTACATGATCCAATAGTAAACAATAATACCAGACTAGACCAAAGTTACATACATATTTTTGTGCGTGGAGAAGCATTACTAATATCACTGACAAAACAAGTGTCTATGCAGTTTTGTATAAAACTTCAGTTTTTGAACTAAGGATTAGAAAAGTAGAGTATGGAGGACTTCTTACAAGTGCCTTTGCTATATTTTCCAAGTTACATAATGTTTGACCTATTTTAATGGTTGTTAGAACTAAGTAGTTGGTCAAGATTATTGATAATTTCACAGAGTGTAAAAATTCAGTTGTCATCAAGTATTTTCCTTTATAATTAAATCAAAAGCCTTGTTACCTCAAAGGTAATGTTTCAACTGTTGGTATTGCTACATGAAAACAAAAATCAAGCAGCGACCGTCAGAAGACTTTATATTGGCACAAATTTGACACAGTATGTTAATGAACATATTATGCTTCGATATATGCCTAATGTTGTTTGATTACACTTTATCCAGAATTCAAATATTTGTTTTTTTCTGGGGAACAAATAACATTTCATCGCCACAATGGAAATGTGTGTACGAAGAACATTAGAATCTAATTTGTCTGTGTTGTGCTTTTCAGGAATAATGTTAACAAACCTTTGTTTGTACTGTCTGTGCACTGATAGAAAACCCTTAAATAGGTGTTCCAAATAAGGTCTATTCTCTTATTCCAATCTCTGTTTAAAAAAACATTCCTTTCATATAAAAGTTAATTACCCATAAATCCAGCTGGGTAGTTGGTGTCAGTTCTTACTTTACCATCGATCTTAATCAATCTTTGTTTAACGATTTTCTTGACTTCATCAGCACAGAGAGCATACTTCAATCTATTACGCAAGAAAACAATCAGGGGTAAGCATTCCCTGGACTTGTGTGGTCCACAGCTTGGCTTGGGGGCCTGAAGAAAAGAAAACATGACTACTTCTTGAAAACATGAAATGAACTGATCTGGTGCCATTAATTTGACAACTGCTTTACTATAGGTATTGGCATGAGATTGATTCTACTTTAAAGTATTTATATGAGAAAATTCATCCTGTGGCCGATTTGCACGCGATTTTAGTGAGTAGAACACAGAATGTATAAACTTACTAATGTATATCATTCATAGCAGAACTAAGTCATTTATCATGATTAAACAAGGGAAATGTCAAGAATTACAAATCTGACAACTGGAACTTAACTGCAGTAACTTTAAATTGAATAATCGAATATTTTCTATAAAATAAACCAACTTACAAAAGTGCCCCCAAGTTTGTCCAACATCCATGCTCTGGGTGCGACCAACCGCTTCAAATGCTTACGACGGCCTCTGTATCCCTGAAAAAGAAGAGCAAGATGGTTCTCAATAGTTATCTAAAAAAATAACACAGCTTCATGATACTTGCCAACAGTGCAGAGGAAATTATTTCAATAAATAACTCTTTTGTGACAATATCTGTACAAGATTTTACACTAAACTAAAGTTGAAACACTATCTTATTAAGCAATAAATAAGTCGTTCAGTTGCAAGACAACATATCTCAGGTAATTCACTAAAAATGTCAGCTTATTCTAAATTGCCTTGAAAAAAATTCAGGTGACTGAACAATTTATAAATCAAATATCCGCACTATAAATTACAAACTACAAATAATAAAGCTTGGAAATAGAAAAGTGATTGTATAAAAACATTTATGTAGCAATAACTTCAACAATTAATCGACGATCACGGGAGATCAATAAGATTTTGCAAGCTATAATAGTATATAGTCTACCATGTTGGAATATTGGAGAGGAAAAGGAAGTAGTTCCGGTGAAAAGGTAGGTTCAAGCGCTCATTATATGCTAAATGGTTAGAGCGGGGAACCAAATATTGTGTCGCTTACATCTTGAATAATTTGCTATCTGAGTTTAGTGTGCGGGTTCAAACTTAATATGCTGACATCGTTCATGACGAAATATATACACCGTTATTTATAACTGTCCTGGTTCAGAATCAAATATTCTTTTGTTAAAAAACATTTGAACGAATTTTTATAGAATTTTTGAAATAACACTTTCTGAAATTGAAATCATAAACATTTGTCTTGAGAAATATGATAATCTTTTCCCAGTTATTATTAAAAATATCTTTTATTTAAGTTCAATAAATTATTTTCAAACCTATTATTAGTTGTTTTTGTCACGTTACTTATTATTTGTTGTTCATAATAATTGAATTGAATTTAATTAATTTATTGAAAAGCTTCTTCATCTATGCAGGGATTTTATATAAAATCCCCGATCTATAGCAATGGCTATTAGTAGGATTTTAGTAGTTGTGAGTTACGAATTATGGACAAAACGGACCATGAGACGAAACGGACCATGCCAAAACGGACCAAAGTAGGGACGAAACGGACCATATTTGTGGGACAAAACGGACCATAGTCGGGACAAAACGGACCATTGTCGGGACAAAACGGACTATAAGAAAAAATAGATTATATTACTAGACAATAAATATATTGATTTAATGAAATAAAAGTTGAAGTAGTAAAGAGTAAAAATATTGATATTTTTTCATAACAAAACACAAGATATCGATCTTTATTTCACCCTTGCAAACAATTGCAATAATAGCTATTGAGTAATTGTGTTATTTTTTTATATTTTTTTTTCATGGAAAACTCGATCTTATCTTAAATAACACCAAACTGATGACAATTATTGATTAGATCTAATATTAATTGAAAAATATGTTTTGTTAGTTTATTTCATTGTTTTTTTTTCAATAACATCAAACTTATGACAATTATTGACTTCAAAGTGATATCCTTACATTTGATAATTAATGATATTATTATAAGTATAAGTATGTTTTGTTATATTATTGATGATGAATTTATAATAAAGTACTTATATAATTATAACAGTTTTTCTCCTTTTTTTATTCTTATCACGAGTCATTATCGTTCCCAGCAGCTATAAGAATTTTAAAAACTATCTATAATCATGACAACCTCTGGGTACGAGAATGATCTGTGTAACTGTGCGTATAAGTAATTATGATTTATCTGGAACAAGTTTGTCATCATATAATCATTTCCCAGAGTTATAGGAAAGAACCTGTGCTGGACAATATAAAAGCAACTTCAAATTAAATCACTCTGATGTATTAGCTAATTAGCTCAAGGAAACGGCTAAAAATAGCTTAAGAATAGCTTAAAAACAACGCACAAAAACACGCAAACTGTTAATCACAAATGAGGCTATTTTAATTACTATTTACACACAATTAAATTACACTAAGACATAAACTATATATATGATGTTATTAATCACACACATAATAATTTATAATAATAATGGTTATATTTTTTCTTATGGTCCGTTTTGTCCCGACAATGGTCCGTTTTGTCCCGAGGAGGACACAGTATAGCTTAAAAACAACGCACAAACAACACGAAAACTGTTAATCACTATTGAGGCTTTTTTAATTACTATTTACACACAATTTAATTATACTAAGACATAAAAGATATGTATAATGTTATTAATCACACAATTAATAATTTATAATAATAATGATTACATTTCTTCTTATGGTCCGTTTTGTCCCGACAATGGTCCGTTTTGTCCCGACTATGGTCCGTTTTGTCCAACAAATATGGTCCGTTTCGTCCCTACTTTGGTCCGTTTTGGCATGGTCCGTTTCGTCTCATGGTCCGTTTTGTCCCGGTACCGTGAGTTACATGTACCAGGCCCCTCAATCAGCTACTCAATCTTCCAAGGGGAAATTGTTAGTGTGATAGAAAATAGTTGAAAAAATCTAATCTTACCAGAAAAAGAAAGAATCTTTAAAATGCCCTTAGGTTTACAATATTTACAAATACAGTACTATACATGTTCTGAAGAGAGATTAGTAATTGTCAGGATAATTTAGAGTTTGATACAGTACTTACAAATGTAGGACTACATCATCAATAATGCAACCCCTCTTGGATGGTGCATGGACACTATACACATAGTTTATATAGGGTCCTTGGATGGTGTCAGCACTGACTACATGAGATGACAGTGTGTTCCACTGAACAATGGTTTTAAGGAAGTATGAGAACTTGAATAAGTCAATCGATGTGGATAGAATGTAATAGATTTATATAAATATACACGATCTATTAATTTTAATGGACTGCTGTCAGTTTAATTCTCGCCAAAACTTAAATGCTTTGTACAGCCTCACGTCCATGCATAATTAAGTTGACTGTTATAATTGTTATGATATAAAGAATTTTCGACACACACGAGAATGTTGCGTCACGGTCGCGCACTTCGTCCAATCGGAATGAATCTTACAGTCCGTTATCAAACACAAGATTTTTACTTGGCTATTTCATAATTTTGCCATCCGGCCAAAACACTAAAGGATTAAATTATCGACATATTATTGATACATTTATAAATCCAACCCGGGTTCAAGACAGTACCCCTTGACGGTCAATTAAGACAAAATTTTAAATTTAAATTCTTCTCAAATTGATCATTTAGGACTTTGAAATCATCAAAAATTTGCATGATTTTGCAGTAACCAATGTAGTTAATTAGCACCAAACTGGTCAATCCCGCATTTTTACGTGTCTGGACCCCCTTCAAAATGACCGCCACCTTCTTGAAATTGGTATATTTTTTACTGGATTTAATCAAGGATCATATACTGTATAAGTATAGGATCCTTGATTTAATGAATATCATTTTAGGAATGTTGTCCCAAAAAAGTGCCCTTTTTCGCGCGTCTCCCCTATCAAAAGATGTCTCAGGGGTTCGAAGGGGGGATATGCCCCCGCTTGATGCAGGGGTTTGAAGTGGGAGCCGCGCTTCTAATCGCCAGAAAAAGGGGATCATTTAGTGCAGAGAAATGGCGCAAAATGCTGATAAGAAAACATGTTTTAGGTCTTTGAAAAGAACTGGCCCTTTAGACTTCAATTTTGGAAAATATTACTGAATGAAAGGCAAACTAAGTTGGGGTTGAAAAAGAGCGAAAATTGCATTTTTTTTGCGTTTTTTGTTCCGCCCCAGCGTTGCCAGTAACTGGGATTGGGGATCAACTTGGTTTTTCTGAAAGGCAGTCATCCAATAATAACTTGGCCAAGTTGCATGTCTGTCTGTTTAAAGGTTATGAAATTAGAGTGCCTTGAAATAGCCTTAGCGCGATAAGGTGTAAAAGGGCTTCTCTCACATATGTTGCAACCAGTTAAGAGCTAATTAATATGACCCAGTGTGCAGGTTTTCCTTATAAAACGTCGTTAAGCTGATAAGTAGACAACCACAACTATCAAATTTTTAAAAAAAAGTACCCTCTTGTATTAGATAATATCTAAATAATTTTTCATTTAGGAAATCACTTTTATAGAACTTAATGTTCGTCGATCCTTTGTTGTCGTACAGGATCTTCATATAACTGCAAAAATAATATATACACGTAGAAGGAACGACAACTCTAGATATATATTGCGAAATAGTGGGAGAAAATTGCAAAGACACCGGTTTTTCAATGAGTTTCGGTTTTAGCTGCTCTTACTGATTAACAAATAATAGTTCTAAATGTTATCGGTCGAAGGGATGTGTTAGCCAACAAAACACATCTCTTATTCCAAACGTCATGGATTTGAGTAAAGATTGTGACGATAATGGGCATCAGGATGCCTCCTGCTTTACCCATGTATCATTTGACAACTCAAACTGTTCATACAGTACCAGTAACGTAGACAGTTTTGACGAGACCAATGGCGAAAGTCACCAATCCATATACGGCAGCGTTGACAATCTTAGTCAAGATGGATATACCATCGGGTGTGTGTTGTTTTGTTTAATGTTGTACCATTTATTCTGTAACCTCTTTCTTTTAATTGACTCAAGTCTTCACTGTACTGCAGCAGCCTGACACGTCCCTCCAGGCTTTACTCTAGTGAGTTCAGGCTACTGCTCTAAAACCAGGTCAAATAAGGCATGTCAACATGTTTTCTTGTGTGCCTGTCACCAGAGTAGAACCGGGTATTATCGGACATGCAGGGTTCTCCAGACACAAACTTGAATTGCTAATAATTCTAAAAATTGTTGAATATTATAGACGATAATGATTAGATTCGGAAAAAACATTAACCCAAGCCTTATATATATTTTGACGTCTTCAAAATACTGCAAGCATTTTTATAACAAAGTTTTTGATTGGATGTTTGGAGTGCAACATACAGCACTCTCTTTTCAATTTACGGTAGAGTAGGAGCGGGTAATATCGGACACTCTTGGTGTTGTTTGTTCCCGACTTGTGTATCAGTTATATAACGCGCCTCATTCAGGTTACTGCCTTGTAACATTAGGTCTAATTGTCATATGAGTAATGGATTTTTTTAAAACATCCTTACAGTTTGATGAACCCAGATGATATATTTTCTGTTCGATACAAGCCCACAGGAATGTCCGATACTACACTCAACCCGTCCGATACTACACGACATTGATTGCAGTGTAAAAACACACCATTTCAATGCATTACTGTGGTAGAAAATGAATATTTTGTAGCTGGTCTCTGGTTCAGTTTATATAGTAACCTGAATGCCGTTAATTATATAGAAACCACAAGTGATAAGCAAGTCAGGGAAAAACAAGACCAAGAGAGTCCGATATTACCCGGTTCTACTCTAATAAGCTAACAAGCCGTACAAATTACAACTAGTGACATACTCGATCAATAACTACAAGGTCCATCGCCAACTTGGTCCATCGTGGCCGTTGCTAACAGGAATGCAACAGTGTGGTCAACTGCAACTCACACAGTGCCAGTTTGGTTCAACACAGTGTCTGGGAATGTGAGGATCCCAAAAACTTGGGTAGAATCAAGTGATTCTTACTGTGGATTCTGTCTTGGTCACTTAGAAATTACCCTGTTCTTATGGGAGTGTCAATAACAATTAATGACATTGTGATTGACAGCTTTAAGTTTTTGATGCTTTTGAACATAAATTGTTAATTCATAAAATCATGTTTTACTTGACTATTTCAGTTATATACAGAACACATTGTCTGATGATCAAATTTATATGCAAATTAATCCAGGTGATAGTAATATGCCCGAGAATCCATCACATGTTACATTGACTATAGAAAGTCAGAATCCTGATGATAAAACTAAAATTATTAAAAGGTAAACCACTTACTTGATTTTTTTAATGTAGCTTGTATGTCAAAAAACCCTGTTTGAAACCCACTGATACTAGTAGTACTGCATATTTATGAAAACTACTCCCACATTTGTAACATATTTCCAATAGTGAGTTGATCTATTGTCAGTGAACTTTGTAAAGTTTTATTGCCATAATAAAAAACAGAAGTCAGAAATGTGCAGTAAAACTCGGATATAACATACTCGGTTATAACATACACTCGGTTACAACATACCAATTTTTCTGGCCCGTTTTTCATCCTTATATATAACATACTTAGTATTTTATATGGATATAACATACCTCGGTTATAACATACCTTATTTCTATGGTCCAGCGAGTATGATATATCCGAGTTTTACTGTAAGCCCTAATCTTCTGTACTTTGCTTTGATAACAAGCCATTGTTAAACAACTAAGATTTTCTCATATAAATTTTAAGGAAATGAGTTTTTATTGATATTTGGCACACTTGCCTAATGTTGGAATAAATTGATGACATTTGGGCTATGTCAGTACATTTAACACTTCACTGCAATTTTATTAATATTTATTTTAACCTATTCAAAAACTACAGATATATATGAACCTTATAATATTATATAATTTTCAGATTTAAATGTGATTATGCTGGATGTACAAGAACTTATAGCACTGTTGGTAACTTGAAAACTCATAAGAAAACACATAAAGGTAAAATATCTCATGGTTGTAAGCTGTGCAGTTCAGGATTTTTGGAACCCTGGAAAGGGTTCTTTTGTTTGTAAAAACCGACAACATTTTGAAGTTTAGGAAATATGGCATTGCTTTAACATTAATCTGTCACATATTTGTTGGGAATTAATTGCAGGATACTGTACAATGCACCTTTTATGGACTTATTTAGATATTTGGGTCTGTGAGAGGACGTCACTGCATATTTTACCTTAGCTTCAACAGCTGACAGTATTTCAATTTCCTTCCAACCATTTTGCATGTATATATATGAGACATTACATCATACATTGATCTTTATGTGGCAGTGATATTTTTATTCTGCTGCTGTAATCATATATTGACTTCAACAGATTTCTATAATTGTGCTATATATCAATGGGTTAGCCTGTCCAGCTAGCTCCATTGGTAGTGCACTTGTCTACTGATCAAGGGGTCATGGTTTCGATTCCAGTGTGGGGCCAGTCTTCGAAATTAGCACTCGCCCGTTCGCCCAGGTGAGTAAAATTAAATTTGGGCGACAAAAAAATCATTTTCTGATCGCCCGACGGGCGAGTAAAAAATTTAGTGGCGTTTAACCACGTATTTCACGACGAGTAATCAGTTGCCGTGCGTAAATTGTGTATAACATATTAATATCAAGTTGTTATCTTGACTTATTACGTATTAAATCGGCTTGTACACCGGGAGTCTATAATTTGTTTGCAGCAATTAAAATCAGTATATATCCTTTGTTTGATGACAAACATATGTTTGCAATTGTTAACGAAAATTGGTGTAATCAACTTAAGATGTGTGTCGTCATGTTTTCACACTTTGTTCATGTTTGTAACAAGTTATAATTGCAATGTCTCGTTGTGTAATCACAGAGTCTTATTTAATTGTTATTTAAAACGAATTCTTAAAACAAGCGTGACCTAGTTTTTTAATTGTTGACTTAAATAATGGCCGGTTTTGAAAATACGCGATATCGGCGATCGCTAGAAATCAAATATTTTACAATGACTCCCGTTAGGTTATCATTTTTAAAAATCTTATTTTCGGGAAATTAAAATATTACTCTTTCCGTTCATATTTTTTAATAAAAAAACAACAAACTATTTTACATCGAATTTACGTTTTTTATTGATGTGCGTGTAAGCACAATGTCGTTTGCAAATCTCGAAGGAAATATAGCATGATATTTATGTATGAAAACGGGATATCGTCTTCTTTACAATGTTTTAAGCATGGGCGATTGTGCAATTGACTCTTATATTTCATTAATCCAGGGATGAGCCGAGGGGCAATTCGGGCGAATTCTTTGATATTTCATTAGCATAGCAAAGCGAAATCGAAGTCGCCGACATTTTCGGAAAATCAATAAAACAAATTATGACTCAGATTATGAGTCCTCGAGCACTCGATTTAACGACGGATGGAGCGTATGTTACATCCGCATTTCTTATGTAATCTACCAATCAACTTCCCGGGAGTTGTGCCGTTAGTACACACGCTTCAAAAGTCGATAATTAGTGACTCATTTGTTTATTGATGGCCCCTGTGTATAGTGTCGCCTATCAGACCAACCAGCGTCCGCTTAAAAATCAATAGTGTTATATGTCGGCCCGATAAGATTGGTATCGTATTAAAACGGTTGCAATTAACAAACACGTGTCAAACTGATACTACAATAATAAAAGTAGATAAAGCTTTTTTAATGCTTGCCGTTAAATTGATAATTGTATTAAATTATGATCATGTTGTGAGGCAGTTAGAATAGACGTAATTAGCAGTTTGTCAATGATTGCAATTATTTGTTTTTTTGAGCGTTATGTCATATGTTTTCGCGACCCACGCTATCGCCAATCAAATGAAACAATGTCAAATCTACGTTAGTAATTTATTAGTCTTATCATTTTGATAATTAGTTGTTCCTAATTAAGCAAACTGAGAAAAGTAACGGGGAAATTCTCTTAATTTTTCGATTTCAAGAATAAACACCGGTTGGTTCAATTGAATTTATGAAAATTGTCAAAGTATTTGTATCATAATCTATCAGCTAAAGTCGTGTTGCAGACTTTAAAAAACCAATAATAAGTATATATTGCTACATAATATGTTATATTTAAGAAAAGGTATGTTATTTACAGCAGAACTAATTAAAAAAATAATATTTAAACAAAGAAGGATAAAAAAACGAGGACACTGATAACATATTTTCCAAAATTGACCTTTTATGCATTTTTAACCTCTTTTGATAAACATATACTACCAAGTAAAAATGCTAAACCAAAAAGAAGAATTTTTCATTGAAATGAAAATTAGATAATTTAAGTTTACAATTCAATAGCTGCAAAATAAATGTGTTCTGTGAATTTTGTGTAAAACTTAGAACATATAACTCAGTAACCAAACATCCAGGGAGTATTTTATACTCACACTGTTTGTGAGTTACAGCAGACATATTATTTACTAAATGTAATAGTAATTACATGTATTTAAAGGATAGAAGTTCTAGAAAAGTTAGCATTTAAGATGTTTCTGAATACTGTTCAAAATATTCCATTCGGCTCATCAAACTTTTCCCGCTTGTCTATCCTCCCAACTTCTCCCTCACATCACTGCACTTCTCCCTGAATTACTGGGAGGAAGAAGTCACTTCTCCCTAACTTTGGAACCCAGGCTCATCCCTGTAATCTCGCAATTTTCGGCACATACGTGCAAAAATTCCTCTCTCAATATCTTATCAATCATAAACAAAACTGTAAAATTCCATAAAAATAATCAACAGAACGAACTGTATTGTCATCTTTTTACAAATAAATAGTGTTATTATTAATGATTTAATTAGTATTCTTTTTGTAAAGAAATCGTCTGTAAACATAAATGTTCATATAATTAAGTCAAAAGCTCTTAAATTCTTGTCTTTTATTCATGACTTATGCCAAAACCTATCAACTTTAGATTTGTTATTCGGGCGAGTAAAAATTAATCCGGGCCATCTACTTTTGCAAAGTTACTGGCCCGAATGGCGAGTAAATTCAAAATGTCAATTTCGAAGACTGTGGGGCATAGTTTAGTGGAGATTGGTCATGAAAAAAATTCTATGGCCATTTTGCTCTCCTACCACTGATTCTAAATCATTAAGGGCAATTGTCTGTCACTGACAGAAGTATGCATCCAGTAGTTGATTACCAGCTTAATCCAGAGATTTGTTTTCCATGATATGTAAGTGATATGTATATTTATTTTTCAGGTGAATATACATTTATATGTAATGAATCTTCATGTGGTAAACAATTTCTGACATCATATGCTCTAAGAATCCATGTAAGAGTTCATACAAAAGAGAAGCCATTTGAATGTGAAGTGTCAGGATGTGAGAAGACATTTACTACAGTCTATAGGTAATACCACATAACTTATTATTACATTTCATTCAACTGTCAGTGTCGCATACATTAACCCTGCTGAGTTAGATACTCTTCGTTTGTTTGATAATCTCGGAACATAATACAGAATGATATCTATTCATATCAGTCATGAGTATAGAAGTATTGTAATAGGTATTTAAATAAGTGGGGTAATTTTATGCACCGTTGAGAGTCAAATAAACATTGTTATACTTGGGCTTGATTTCCTAATACTTATCATATGGACCTCAAATATTAGTAATGTTTTAAAAAGGGACACAGTTACATTTTGTTCCAAAGTGAAGCTGTTTACATAACTTGCAGTTATGTTAGTGGTCAGATGTACTGTTTTTAAAATCAAATGGTCAGATAAGAAACAGTCAATCAAGATTTGTCAGATGTCTTATATTAACTTCCTTATAAAAATAAACGTGATGTGGATTAATCCTTAGTAATAAAGTTATTATTAGGCATTAACAATGCTTTTCAATGTTTTCTCAATTTTGGAATACACAACTCTTATATTGAAAATGTTCAATTGAGGAAAATTTGGTGAAATTTTATGTACAAAGAGAATGTGAATAAGATGACTGACTGACACAATATGACTGAAACAATTTTGAAAATTCACTAAAAGCACCAAACATTTTATTACATTACATTCCATAATTTACATAATTGTTGTATTTTTATTTGTTGCTAGGTTACGAGCTCATCAAAGAATACATACTGGTCTTACATTTAATTGTAATGAAGATGGATGTACTAGATTTTTCACAACATTGAGTGATTTAAGAAAACATATAAGAACACATACTGGTGAAAAACCATACAGGTACTTAATACTTTATTACAACCAGTGTTGTTTTTTTCAGGCCAATTTGAGGCTGAAATTCACAAAAAAGTGTGTATTCCCCTTTGCCGTAGAAAAATCCACCTGCTTTAAAATATTGTGTGCAGTACTGTTCTGTGCATATTCACTGAATTCTAATGTATAGAGAAATCTTTAACTCAGATTGGTTGCGCACCGTGATTTTTTAATCTAGTGTCCAGAGGGGGCTACGGGTTCGAATCCCACCCAGGGAGGTTATATCCTTCCATACAATAATGTAAATTTTCCTCCGCTAATAATGGATATGGAGAAGTTTCCGGCCTTGTGGAAGGGTAGAAGAGTACCGGTTATAGACAAGGGTCCAGGAAAGCTAGGTTAGGTGTGCTAGACGTTGTTATATGACCTATACAATGTGTTGCTTTGGCGTTAAACCCAACAAAATAAAAAAATAAATAAGAGAAATCTTAGAAGGAGATGTTTCTCCAGTAGATGACATTTCCAGACAAAGGGACATAACTTTTCTTCTTAAGTATTGAAGTAAAAGAGAAAAGTTTTCTTTTAATTTATACAATAATAGTATATACAATATGTTATATTATATTCTAGATGTGAACAAGATGGATGTGGCAAAGCATTTACAGCTAGTCATCATTTAAAAACACACAAATTAATACACACAGGTATGTACAGAGCTTGGATTCTTATGATGTAAAAATCTCATATTTTTGTGTATGCTGTATATGTCTTAATTATATAATTAAAATGAACTGAATATTTAACATATCACTCAGAAGTTTTTTATTTAAGCCAGTAATTTTTCATTAGGTCTTGAAAAAAGTCCAAATGTCCAGTGCTAGTTTGTCATGAAGACTGCCAGTTTGATGCATTTTAACCTGAGTGTCATAGAAATTAGGATAATTTTCTGTTTTTCATTTGAAAAACATGTCTGATATAATTTTTCACCCATGTTTAAATTTGATGTTTTTTTTATGGAGAGCATAGGCTTGACACTGACACCACCAAATATAGAACCTGCCAATGTTTAAACATCTTAAAATGTCAAAATTTGCATCTGCAGATACAAAAACCGTTACAGTATATAAATTCTGGCATTTAGTTTAGAAATTAATCTTTCAGTCATATTGAATACTTACACATTAGAATGGCACTTATGTGACAGCTTTTTTATACACTTGTCTTCAGTATGGATGAATAATTTTGAGCATGACATTTCTGCCTATCAGAAAAACATTATTTAATTATTTGCAAACACAGGTAAACATTGAAAAAGTAATTTTTTTGGCTGTTTTATGAATTGTTAAATTTTATTCAACTGTTAGTGGCGCTTAAATTACCCCACTGATTTGAATACTTGCATTTGTTCTATAATACCTGTTCATAAATATGTATCTAGTTTAATTGATTGTGAATACAGACATACCATAGTGAGTATTTAAATCAGTGGGGTTAATGTATGTGCCACTGACAGTTGCATAAAATTTAATATCATTGTTTAAATTTATGATATGTTTGTATTTCTAGGAGAAAAGCCATTCCAATGTAATCAATGTGAAAATAAAGGATTCACTACATCTCATAGTCTAAAAAATCATATAAATAGACACAATAAACAGGAACTCAAAAATGTAAGTACTTATGATTTTAACTAAAAGTATAATTGCATTATATTGGCTATGTTTCATATTGATGGATGTTTGCTATTTTTAGTTTTACAGCTGTTACCACTGGTCAAAGGGTAACTATGGATCAATCTTCCTTGGGAGTTTTGTCCTTTGTTTGCGGCTAACACATTGGTGCAATTGAATTATAACACTCTTGCAGGTACTCATTTACACTTGGTGGAAGGAAAGCATTCACTTGTAAATTTCTCGCTCAAGTTATTAACATTGCCTCTGAATGGGTTCGAACCTGGGATGTCTAAATCCCTAATTAGCATGTGTCCTACCTCGGGACTCCTGCGCAACCATCCAACTTTATTGTTTGTTTATATTAGGTATTGTTTGATTGTATTGAATTGTGGAACAAGACTATCAAATCATTATGTTTATGCTCTCTAAATTTTATTTACTTAATATATAAAACACTACGGTTATGCTTTCTGATGTCCTGTACTGTCTTTCATGCTAGCTTGAATTATGTTCAAAATTTCATTTTTAAGTAGATATCATCAAACATTATTCTTTATAATTCAGAGTATTAAAGCCTTACAGATAAAGAAAGAAAAAGATGTAAGTATTTCAGATAAGCTTGTTTTTTATATCTATAAATATACTTAGATAATTATTAAATTGTAAAAATGATGAAAATTCTTATTTTGAGAATCAAGTTTGCAAGAACCAAATAAATCATACCATCAAATAATGATTATGTCATTCAGTTGGCTTTTACTCTATGATAATATTCATGATGCAGCTTGCAGTGTCATCTCAGAGTGTCATTTGATCACAACTCATGGTGATGAATAACACACAGCATCAAAATAGCTTGGAAAACCTGATGTGAAAATAGAAATTATGAAAATTCTGATGCTATTAATTTTGTTTCTCATTGTTAAAGCATTAATTTGTCAACAAGGAAGTCATTTGATTGTGACCATTTGTGATGTCCCTAGATTCATTGACAGCTGTCTGTAGAATATATGTTTACATAGATAGAGTTTAATCAGTAAATTAATATTTTAAGTTATATTCAATGTTATTTCAAAGAATATGGCAATAGTATGTATACTGAAACAATTTAATGAAAAAAATCTGAATAAAGACTGGCTGAAACTTAAAAATTGAAATTGAAATTAGAGTTACTTATTTTATATATTATATATTTTACAGGATAACAATCAAGAAGATGAAGTAGATGAATTCTGGAAGTCTATATGTCATAATGACCAAATAAATACTGATGGTGATACTATTACATGTATGTATAGAAAGTTATTGTTTAGATTGATTACGATAAAGGTTCATTTTAGACTTCTAGTGCAGGATAAGTGTTTGTCTCTAAGTAAAATATGACTTAAAGTTAACTGATAATCTCTGAGATTTGACTCAAGTCAAATTGTAATATCTTCTTTAATGATATATCCATCAATCATCAATCTAAACATAGCAAACACTGTCGAGTAAGTAAATTCGGTGGGGCATCTGATAAGGGGTTGTAGGTTCAAGACTCTGGCATATCTTCATGGAGTATTGTCATCAAAAATAAATTATCTATGGCCATTCAGTCTTTGCTGAGGGTATGTGAGTAGTAATGGGTTAAAGTCTTAAGTATAGAGATCTAGGCTATCTAGGGGAGTGAGGAGGGCAACTGACCATTAAAATTCTACTGAAAAAAGTTGAAAAGCAGTGTGAAGTACCATACTTCACTTGACTTTCTAAGCATATCATAAAACTTTGACATCATGTATTCTGTATTAGACCTAAAAATATGTTTCTGGTTTCCCTACCAACTCTATTGCCACCAACATTAATTTAAAAAAGATCTTGAATAGATTTTTTTGTCAAACATAATAGTTTTTAACCCAGGAATTTTATTGATGTACCTATCATACTTTTATGGGGTGATGATTCAAGAAACAGAGATCTTTTTTAGGCTTATCATAAAAAGTAAAAGTTCTAATTAGTGATGAATTCAATTATAAAATAGTTTGTACATATATTTTTCAGTATTTCCAGTGACATCAGAGCATCAACTACTACAACAACAGATACAACTAGACAATACACAGTCTGTTATCAATCTACAAATATCATCAGACAATAAAAATCATCATAAAACAAAGTCGAAAAAACATACAATTATAAAATCAACTCATCCTCATAAACAATGTGATAAAGTGGTTGGCAATGTTCCAAAAGTACAAAGAATACAATCAGGAAGTGACAAGCACAATGTGAACATTAGAACATTAGATTCATCACAGTCCAACATTATTGTTGAAAAGATTACCAACACACCATCTAAACCTCATGTGATTACAGTAAGAAAACCTGTAAGAACTTCAACTATTACTATGGTAACTGATAGTGAAAATCAACAAAGCAATGCAGATATAACATTAAATACAGATACTCTAGATATAAGTATGACTCCTGAATCCACAGTTAACAAAACTGACAGTATTTTAACTGTTGACAATACAATGCAATCTACTACTATCAATATCAGTGACATTGTATCAGCAGATAATGACAGTAATCAGATGTACTCTGCTATGGATGACAGTGAACCAACTAATATTGTAATTAATCCCGTGTTACAGCCAGTGTCAGATGACACAACAAGGTTAGAACCAGTATTAACAGTGGATGGTGAAAACGTGACGGTGCAACATTATTTATTAACAAGTATTATAACCAATACCTCGTCAGGACAACAGACAAGTCAGCTGATTACTACTCCTATTGTATTACCTGATACATCACAGGTTACACAAGATAATGATGAGGCTATTACGACTGTTCCAATACAGTTTGTTGGTAATCCAGTTGTGGCTAAGAGTATTGATAATTCAGTTGATAGTGCTTGTGTAGTGTCCACCCTTCCTGATAATAATAGTTCAAACTTTGAAATGGTACTTGATACTGATCAGACTTCATGCAGTGTAGTTAATTCTGATAATAACGGCAATAATATTGATGCAAGTGATGAAATGACGAGCGGAGCTGCTAGATGTATCCCTGTGTATCCTAGTACTTCTAAAGATAAAATAAATATATCATTTGCTGAACAATCTAGAGACAATCAAGGTGATGAAGACAGGAGTACTCCAATAGAGTTTGTACACGTGCTGGAATCAATGATTGAAGATTGTAGTACAGAAATGATAAATGACAATAAACCTGACTCTAGTATAAACCAAGATGAAGACAGAAGTAATGACTACACTCAACTAGTTGATGATAAGGAATATTTACTGATAAATCCAGTTACCGATGGTTTCCATTTCCAAGATGATTTAGAATCTTCTATACAGAACACTAACGATGAAAGTAACAATGCTGATATTTTAAGTTTATCTATAGCTGCCTCACAGGAACTTTCTGATGCTTTGTCTAGTTTATAAACTCTCTGATTAGGTTGTTATGGTAGAATATTCTCTCTTGCTTGTAACATAGTGTCTCTTAATGTTGTAAAACTTCTGTGGGTTTTAAATAAACACTGTTATTGCAATATAACCTTAGTGAGTGGATTTGCTTAAAATCAAATCTAACATACACTTCCTTTAGTGTAATGATATATCCTCATTTCTTTGGTATTGAACTTTAAAGTGATAAGTTTGCAATAAGGAGGTATTTACAATGATAAAAAGGGCATTTTGGCTTTGGCTTATAAGAAACTATCCTGATATGAATTATATTTGTAACTATTAAAAATTTGACTCTATTTAGACTGAACAATCATTCTTTTAGGGATGAGGAACCTGTCTCAGGGTCAGTACATAATGCATCCTTATGGTGAGAACTGACCCTCATTGAAGTCATACAAAACAAACCAACTCAGTTTACTGTGTTAGAGCCACTTAGCTTGTACAAACATTTTTTTATCACAGAGTGTTATGTTCTGTATGGTCATCTCTACTGTCTTTCAAATTCACTAAGTTTGAGACTGATCAAATTTCATAATCCATATGATATAATGAACCCTGATAGTTTTGTTGTTACATGACATTGGACTATGGTTAAGAGCATGAGGGAAAATCTACCTTATACTATTAAATTTTACCAGTGATATGTTAGGTCATAATTCAAGATATTGCATTTATTGAAGCTGTCAATCAAAGCAGGGCTGGTTGTTAATTTTGTTTTGGCTTTGGTTGAATATTCATAATGGTTTGGTGATATATTTGGTGAATATTGGTTTGCTGAAGCAGATATAAACAGGGGCCCCACTCAAATTCAGTCATTGCCTTAAATTTTCTTGATAACTGGATTTATTGTGTTTAATAGAAAAAGGCAAAATAATGAACTTTCTTGTCTTTATAAAATAAGTAACTATAAATTACACATGTACCACCAATTTTTACTTGTTCAAGGCTAGTCGTTTAAAGTGATGGCTGCACAATTTTTTAATTGTTTTGCTTTACAACATGTACCATTTGTATTTAGCTTGTATTAATATGTAATGTAAGCATGGCTGAAAGCTTTTGGTTTCCAAGGTAACAATTGGTTACAGAAAGTAAGACAAAAAATGGCAATTGGCAATTTTTATAAAAACGTTTTTGAAATTTGGATATAATCTGTTTCAACTGTTGGGCTGAGCACTACTAGAGAGGTTGTTGAAATTTTTTTACCTTAGTTTATACCGTCATGGACTGTTCATTATTTAGTCTTATCATCAGGGTTTTAATGATGATAGTAAATATGTCAATAGTAATGTTATTAAAATGACAATTCTCTACATCAATTTATAATGTTAGCATAATAATATCATTCCAGAGTCCATTTAGTTCATTTATTGGATTATGAAAATTCATTTTGTAAGAGATGTTGTAAAGATATATTTTGAGTCCATGCACATCTTAATGTGATAGCCTTGTCAATGTGTGTATGTATAATTATATAACATATATATCAGCTTGTATTTACTTGTACAGTATAACCTCTGCAGAGCAGCCCTCTACATTACAAATCCTCTGCATAACAAAAGCTTTTGATACTTCCCTTAGGTGATTTTTACCTCGGAACAGCAACACATTTTAGCCTTTCCCAGTGAGCGTTGTTCTAAAGAGGTTATACTGTATTACAACTATTGTTACTGTACAGTATATTCTGTGTATTATTTGTTAATGTTTGTCTCCACAGTAATTATAGCTTTATATACCTCATATATAATGGTAGCATTAAGTGTAAGGATATTTTGTGCCTTTACAATGTTGACATTTTCTTTTTAGTTATCTTTCTTTTTAAGATATTTTATTTCTAGCTCATTTCACAGATATATGCCACTTTAGACAAACTTACCCATTATGTAGCTTAACACTGAGGCAGACTAAATATTTAGAGCATAGCATTACAACTTGCTGACAATATCTAGTATAAAACTGCCAAAACTCACAGTTTCTTGCACAACTGTGTAGACATTTTTATTACTGGTAGTTTATTATTGCATAGTATTTATGTTGTTTAAAAACATTGTTTAGCTCACTTGAGTGCAAAATGCTTTTGTTTAATAAAATTGTGTGCTAGAGGTTTAATTAATTTATTACACTGTTTGTTTTTTGCATGACAAAAATATTTCTATTTAGAACTTAATTTATAAAAAAAACCAAGAATCAAAGTAGCTTGATATGTAGTCATGGCTTTAAATTTTCATACCACTTGCATGTTCTATAATGTTTTACAGTAATGGAGAAAATTATTAACTAGTCTGACTATATGAAATCAGTAATTCTTACCATCCTGAATCAATTTTTTCTAGTCTTCTAAATTTAAGTGGGTAAAGAAGATAACTGGGTGTCAACAAATAACAATAGTTTACAAAGTATAGTTCGTACAATACAAAACAAAACACAGTTTATACAAACAATACAATGAACTAATCCACAAATGGGGATGCTCAGGATGACAATAACATATATAATTTTAATATGTGTAATGGTAAAGCCATCTACCATTACAAGCATGATTGACTAAGGGGTGGTGGTTTATCAGCCATACTAATTTTGTTAAAATGAATTATTCAACTTTTACTTTAAATACTGCCTACCTCTGAAGTGGATTGTTTCATTTTGATTGTTTACACAAACACGTTTTGTTGTTTTGTATGAACTTTATTATTTAGCCTAACTAGAATAACTGTTATGTATATACAATTTTAAACATGTGATACATAAAAAATGGATGTATGTGTAATATACAATGTATATGTGAAATATGTATTTGTACAATGTACAATTAGATATAATGTATGCCATGCATATTAATATTAATGTAAATAACACATTTAGATAATTATATATGTATAATAACATTAATATATGTACTGTTTTTGATATTGTAATATATTATAAATATTTATAATTTAGAGAGGTCTTTGTGTTGTCGCCAAGTGCAGAATTTGGAATCAGGGAGTCCCTGCATTCGAAACTCTTCAGCCATTAACAATGAATAACTTCAGAAATATTAAGACATCATTTTGGAACTTTTTTTGCCTCTCATGCCCAAATAAATGCTTTAGTCCATGTTGATGTAAACAAATCCACAATGGTTTTGGCGATGATTAATGTCATGTTTTTGTCCATAAATTTGAAATACACAATTCAATGATATTACTTAACAATATTTAGTCAAATATTTAACATATAGATATGATTTAACAAAGCCTTGTGTGTTAATGACAAGAACAACTTTATGCACGTCACCTGTGCCTTGTCTAGTGTATGTAGTAAAAACCCAATATTCCTGGACCCCCCACAAATCCTTCTGAGATTATTCATTCAATGAATGGTGGAGGTTCCGAGTGGGAATCCCTGGTTTGATCCTTGCTGAAGTATTATATCCAACAAGAAGAAACAGAATGCATTCTTTAAAGCTGGTTTCTTAATAAGGAAACAATAGAGAATTAAATGTAGTATAAAACAGTTTGTTAGTATGACTTCAGATTCATTTGTCTGATTTGTTTGATATCCTAAAATAAATAATAACCAATATTAACTCATGCTGTTGGGTTATCTATGTAATAATAATAAAAGCTTATAATCTGGTGATTGTAATAACTTATTTACATGCTACAAGTGTTGATCAAAGTCCAGCTGTATATAATATTTGTGCTTGATCTATAATTGCCTAACAATGCAAACTATAGTATAAAATAAACTTGCCCTGTTATTTAGGTAGTTCATTCTTGCATCTACTTGGTTAAAATGTGTAAAATTAACATCATATCCCCCTAGTATATTTGTTATGGAACATGTTTGGGCAATGTAAACATGTGAACTGTATGTATGTATAGCCCGATTTTATTGCGTGAGCCATGACAGGTTGGTAGAGTCCAATCATTACCTGGAAGATAGGATAACCAGTAAATACTACAATAAAAACTCTATTGTGTCTCAAGTAAACATATATGGTATAGTAGGCAAAAATAAAAGTATCTGTCTGCCACAACCATGGAGTCATGTTAGGTAGATGTGGTCTATTGCAATAAAGACGGTAATCAATAGGTTGGGTAAAGAAGCTGTGCTACCTTTTTGTAAGAACGTTCCAAAATTCTAAAAATACAAAAGAGCAGTAACGGCTCACCATATAAAATCGGACTATAATGTGTAATGTCCATCAGAATATAACTTGCCTTGTTTGCCATGTGTAAGCAGTTTTTGTTTGACCTTTTTATAGAAAACATTTTGGCAATAGTGTCACTTGTGTAGTTGAATTGATTACTAGTAAGTTTGTTTATTAGGTTACTAAGTTTGAAGGTAAGTTTGTTGTAAGGTTTTGAATTATCTATTTAGTCTGTGAAACTATTCAAGGTAGACATTTGATTCCTGGAAGTCCTATAAATAAAACAAGTTCTAACTATATCAAAAAGGTCCATGCCTCTTAAATTCCAATGTTAAAGCCAGCGTCCTAATGCTAGACTACTACTCCTACATATAGCATCATACAATAACAACAAGACTGATATGCCTATCTTTTGTTTGTCTGTAGTTATCTAGACTTGTTTACCATATAAGTCAGTGAATGAACTGTTGCATCAAACAAATAGACCATGAAATAATCTACATAAACATATAAATTTGAAAGTGAGTGTTAGTTGGACAATAGGTTATCATAGCCGATATTATCTGCCTTTGAAATGTTCCGACTTGGAATAAAGTTTTGTGTTTTGTATCTTGTATTTAGTATTAATGTCAGAGAGGTCAATTTGGATGCTTAGGAACCATACACTAAAGGTTTTCTTTCTATAAAACTAAATGATTTTATAATCATTATACATGTATAATCAATGTGTGCCTTATAATGCATTTATTGTTATATTTTGTATATCTAGTCTGGTCATTCCAATATTGAAATCCACTATACACATCCTAGCTTATATTTGTTGTACATGTAATATAAAGAAACTGTTTTAATAACTGGAAAGAGTTTAAATTTGTCCCCTTCTTGGTATCTCACTTGAATTAAAGTTTTTGATACATTCTGTTACTTTGTCTTTTATCAACACATTCTCCAAAAAATCTGGAATCCATTGTAATATAAAATGAGCAAATTACAAATAACTACAATGAAACTTGGTAAGCGAAATAATTCAAATGTTGGCAAAATGGCATTCAATTCATGTAGTTTAGAGTTCATGTGGTAAAATAATACTAAATAGGTAATATTGTTCCAATCCTGTTATTAGGCATCATTTCAAACTTGTCAGATATACTAGAACATTTTAGGTTATTATTTTGTAATTGTTTGAATGTTAACATTTTTATACGTTGAATATCTATATATAATCAGAAAGTTATAGTATATCATTGATTATATTAATGTTTAAATATTTATGACAACATGTGCAGCTCAATGTCTTTTGTTTTCCATGTTGATATGAATTGTTTTTGCTTGTTTTCTGAAAAATCATAAAGGCAATAATAATGTAATATGTTATGGTAACTGTAAATTGATTCTCAATGTTTATTTGCAGAATTTTAAGCCCTGTCAATAACAGCATATTTTTACCAGGTGTTAACTTGTATCTTGAAAGTTTTTTTTTATTGTTAACATATGTAAATGGCATTTTTATAATGACTTATTCCCTTGAAAGTCTGTGACTTAACTCTTAGACTTAGAACAGGTTGGAAAATTGTGTTGGAAGTGATATTAAATATACAGATATTTTAACATATGACAATATTTAAGAGCACATGTCTTATTATATGTTATTAAATAAGTGATTTGATATAGGCCCTGTTATTTTTCCAAGGGCTGTCATGTTGGCCCTAGGCCGAAGGCCGAGGGCTAATATGACTGTCCCGAGGAAAAATAACAGGGCCTATATCAAATCATCTATTTAATGACAATTTTATTAAATAACAGCCGAAAGATATACGGACATTGAACTGAATCCAAATCTTCACAAAAACTATTATTTGTTTACCTGCTGGTATTCGACGGAGTTTGCACCGTTTTTTTAGCTCGACTTTACGTAGTAATGTAGAGCTCTCCTACTCGCCCCAGCGTCGGCGTCGGCGTCAACGTCCTCGTCCACCTTTCTGATTAAAGTTTTTGTGCAGTAAAATACTTTCTTCTATATCTTTGTTATTTCTTAAGATATTAACTTCAAACTTTAAATATATGTTCCTTACTATCAACCACATCTCATGTGACAAGGTATATAACTCCAAACACATTTCTTTCAGAATTATCTCCCCTTGAACTGATTAAAGTTTTTGTGCACAGATTAAAGTTTTTGTGCAGTAAAATACTTTCTCCTATATCTTTGTTATTTCTTAAGATATTAACTTCAAACTTTAAATATATGCTTCTTATTATCAACCACATCTCATGTAACAAGGTTCATAACTCTAAATATATTTTTTTCAGAATTATCTCCCCTTGAACTTAGAGTTTTCTTTCAAAAATGTTTGTTTTTACTGCAACTGTTTTATTCCTTTAGGTATTGACTTCAAACTTTAAATGTACATTCCTTATTATCAACCACATCTCATGTGACAAGGTGTATAACTCCAAATATATTTTTTCAGAATTATCTCCCCTTGAACTTAGAGTTTTCTTTAAAAAGTGTTTGTTTTTACTGCAACTGTTTTATTTCTATAGGTATTGACTTTAAACTTTAAATGTACATTCCTTATTATCAACCACATCTCATGTGACAAGGTGTATAACTCCAAATATATTTTTTCAGAATTATCTCCCCTTGAAATTTAAAAAATGTTTGTTTTTACTGCAACTGTTTTATTTCTTAAGGTATTGACTTCAAACTTTAAATATATGTTTCTTATTATCAACCACATCCCATGTGACTAGGTTTATAACTCCTTATACATTTTTTTTACTCCTGTGACAAACACTAACTAAGTCGAGCATGCTGTCTCCTCTGACAGCTCTTGTTCTACAAATTGTGAACAAAAAAGACAGACTAAAAACGTCCCATGCCGGGAACGTACCGTTATGAACGAGTCTCCACTATGTCCAAGATATGACTGCTATCGGTCTCTGCGGGAAGAATTAATTATGAATTGACTTTGACCTCCATCAAAAACAAAACGTCCTTCATTTTATGCTATAATCATAACTGATATTGGCACTGTTTTGTCAACCAATCAGAGCACAGAAATTTGTTATTGGCCCTAGGGCCAATAAGTGTTATTGGCCCTATAACAGATTTTGGCCCGGTTTTCAGTTTTATTGACCAGATTTGGCTGTATTGTGCAGAGATTTTGCCACTTTATAACACATAGTTATTTAATAATTTGTTTTAATACACTGATTGACTAGGAAACACATTTGTTATTCTTTTCCAGTAAGTTTCAAATATAACAGCCTACAAATCCTCTATAAAGACACTCTTGAAGCTTTTTCTTTTTATGAAATAATCAAATTCAAATTCTATTAAATCTTGAAACTATAAAGTTGTTTACCTAGTGGCATAAATAAATAAATCTTGACTGTTTAAAGGCATGAAAACCAAGTTTATCGGCATGAAAACCAAAACATCAAATGGCATAATATACATGTATATTCATTATGTTTGTTCTCTCCATTATTTACGAAGCTTACTTTCACTTTTTTATCAGTGAAGTGTAGATTGCTGGAAAAAATCTCCAAACATACTCAAATCTGTGTAGTTTCTGTTTATATATTTTGTACCATACAAATCAGATCTTATTTTATTGTGAATATTGCTCCACTGTGCTTATGTATATTGACATACGTGTATAGTTACAAGGAATTATAAATTCAAATGTATTATTGTTAAATGTTTTTCAACTGTCGGTTGGGCATACATTGACCCCACTATTTCAAATCAATAGTGAGTATAGAAGTGAGTATTTAAATCAGTGGGGTTAATGTATGTGCCACTGATAGTTAAAATATATCAATGCATATATAGTCTGTATAATAATATAAGTTAATATATTATACCATTGAATGATCTATATATAAACTGGAAAAAGTTGTAAGAAAATTGTTTCTCTCTCTCGAGCCAAAATAAAATTGTATAAAGTATTGTTTGTATATATTGGTACAGCATTGTTAAAGTATAGCCTACATTCAGATATCTGTATTAGTTTTGTCTATATTGTTATATACTACTGTCTCTTTCTTTATTATACCCCCGCTTCGAAGAAGAGGGGGGTATACTGTTTTACCCTTGTCCGTGCGTGCGTGCATGCGTCCGTTACAAAATTTCCGTCGCAGTTTTCTCAGCAACTATAACATGCAGCAGCCTAATACTTTGCATATTGCTTCATCCCATAGTCCCATGTGGTGTAAAGCGATTTCATGCTCCTTGCTCATCTACTTCCTGTTTGTCGCATATTTTTAGATTTTTGCGAGGGTATCACTAGTGAGCATTAGCTCACAGATTACTTGTTTCTTCTGTTATATGAATGTATTGTATATGTGTTTATAGCTTGTTCACAATTACGTGAGAGAAATTAGGTAGTACCTTTTGGGTGATGAATTGTATTTTTTTGGGTGTCATTATATCAGCATTTTTACTTGGCAGATTTCAAAAACATACTATTTTCAGTAATCTTGACATTTTAAACTTACAGTCTGATAATGTTTCATCTCATTGGATGATTTTGTATCAAAAGTAATTTGCATTTGGTAAATCAGTAAGTGATATAGAGTATATATTCGTAGACTGTAATGTAAGATAGATTTTTATTTTAATAAGTTAACTCGGATATAATATTTTCAAGATTTGTGTAGCCACCACTGAAAATATCATTGTCTGAACTCCAGTCGAAATAAAAAGATCTAGTTCCAAAATTGTGAAATATTTTCTGTGTTCTGTAAGAGATGTTTTTACGCAAAATTTTCATGTCGTAAAATCTACTAAGATGATGTCATTTATCTTTTTAAAAGATGAAGTAGTTTTGACACGATTTTATATTTTCATTGAATAATAAACATTCACTGTAAAGCAAGAAAGAAAGTGTTGTACTTACTTAATATATATACATGTACTGTTGTGTGTTAACTGAAGTGTACTATATATGAATTTGTCACAGGTAAATGTGAGCTTGCTATAGATTGTTGACTTTAAAGTTAGGCTTTGTTTGGTCAAGACAGATAACTCTTCTCAAATGTGCTATATTTGTTATTACCTCCCTTTTATATATAATTACCTCCCTTTATGTTATATGTAACACATGGAAAAAGAAATAAATATTTCTAGAAATGAACCTCTATTTTTTTAAATTGTTTTTCCAACTCTGTTTGGGTAAAATGTGAAGTACTGAGGTTGCTTAGCAAACGAGATTGGTGGCTTATCCAGAATTGATTGTTTTTGTTTTGTTGGGTTTAATGCTGTGTCAACACAATTTGTGATGTTTTTACAGCTGCCAGTTGACTTAACATAGCTTTCCTTGTCCTTTGTCTATAAACAGTACTTACTTACCCTTTAACAAGGCCAACAATTTCTCCATATACATGTACCTTATAAATGAAGGAAAATCAACCTCAGTTTTAACTTTGTGAAAAGGTATAAGCAACCTGGGTGAGACTTGAACTAGCAACCTTGAACCAGTAGGGTCACTAGATTCGAAATCCTGTGTGTAGCCTTCTGCTTCACAGACTACTTAAGAAATAAGTGTGTAGAAGCAGATGAATGTTTCTTGGTTGCCAAATACTTGTGAATGCTTAGTTCACAAAAAAGGCTATATTTTGATGTCTGTTTTCACTTAGTTACAATGTTCTATGAAGTGGCTCCTTAACTATGCAAAGATTAATTTTATAATTTTCATAAACATAAATATTATAATAGTAACATAAAATCATAAGCACATACAATGGTTATATATACATTTATTTACAAAAAATATTATGCACACTGTTTTTTTATATTTAAATTATGCTTCAGTATGTATTTTTTTTAACATCAAACTATACATAATAATACAAAATATACAGCACTTTCAATTTATATTACACAAACAAACAGTGTCACATATATTTCTACAGTTTATATTTTGTAAATACGAAACTTAAGAATGGAATAATTAGTGTGTCAATGTGTTGAACGTTACAAAACGTTATCAAGGCACAAAAATAGGGTACATATAGGCAATTGTCACACAGACTAATTTGTATGTTAACATTCAATATAGAATGTATTCTAACATTCAGTTGAAACCAGATCATCCAACCATTGTTAATACTGACATCAGAGGTGCCTTCAACAATGTTAGCCCTCAAGTGAGCGCCAGCTCCGTGAATTGTTAGGTTATTGAACGACTGCAAGCGCTCACTGTGATGGCGTCAAACAGGACGTTATAAAAAATAGCGGGTGGGGAAACAATTATTTCTGCTGATACATGAGATCTTTCACATTTTTTATCTTATATAAATCATTATGATACAATTTACTGTACCAAATGAATTCTATTATATGCATTGCATGGATATGTTATGAAGAACAAGTTACCCACAAGTTTGCGGCCCACTTTTATGGGAAAATTCTTCGAGATAAAATTTTTTATTTTTCCAGCCGCCATCTTTGATATCTAAGTGAAACACCTCTCATGCTGAATTGCAAGCACTCTCAAGCACTCGCGCCGGCACCAGCGTTCAGAACAAGAGTGCTCGATGTAGCCTCGAGTGTTGCATTGTTGAACACACTTCTGGAGAGAATTTTATGTTACAAGAAACTTACTTTGATTTTGTCCCTTATTAATGCAAATATAACTAGTTTCCTAATCTGAGACCATATTTTAATTATTATTGTAATTGTGAAGTGAAGCAAAGATACATTTTCATGTAGTGTACGTATATCATATATTCATAATGTATAACAGTATTTCATCAAATTATTGATAAACCTTATTCGACTCTCAGCGATGCATACATGAACCCCACTGATTTTAATATTCAATACTTGCTCGATAATTTTTACCAAGCATGAGTACAAAAGTACTGTAATGATCATCTAAATCAGTGGGGTTAATGCAAGTGCCACTGACATTTGAATAAAATTAACCAATAGCATCCATTGGATATTAAGAACTATGATAATAATATGAAAGAATAAACAATAAAGATTAAAGCAAATATAAAACACATCATTCTATCAAATACTAAAGCCACTTGGTACCATTCAGACTTGCCAAATAAATGTGGCTCTCTTTTGATACTGTATAGTAATATAGTGTTTACATTTCTCAAGATATCTTCAATATCACGCTCCATTTTATCACCACCATGTCTTGCTGAGTCATTGCTGGTTGTTGTTGTAGACTGTAAACTTCTCAAAGATAATGATTCTGAATCTTCTAGAGGATAATAATTATCGTCTGTTACACAAACCAAACTTTTAAATGTTTTCAAGAAAACCTGAAAATGTTAATAAAAATCAACACAATAGTTATTAATATGCAAATTCATATCAATACATTAAACAATAAGCACACAATTTTGTATGAGGTATCTTTTCACAGTTCCTAGATAGGCTTAGACCTTTAGACAAACGTTTTTTGCCAATATCAAACACATACCTTTGCCTGTGAGTGGCCGACAGCTTGCCAACTTGATACATCATCTAGAGGGTGAATAGTCATTGATCACTGAATGTATTTTAAGGCAATGTTAAAGTTATCATACGAGGTTCAGTAAAAGCGATTGTAAAATGTACAAATATTCCCATTCTTTCAGTAGTCGAAAGGTTGGGTTACATTTTTGTTTGGAGTTTTATCACTTGATCATGTGGTATATGAAACACTAAATATTTTTATTAAAAATAGCAACTTACCTGTCTAATGAAACCAGGAACTTTATTCTTACTCGGTCTTTTATTTTGTATATTTATAACCCATATTGATAATATCAGTGATACAGCAATACATACCATTGTAACACAGTAATATTGTACTGGAATAAAACGTTGTAATAATATGATTTTATTGTTTAAATAATAAACAACGGGAACTCAGATCGAGTTACAATCAGTCCTACAGTATTTTTTCTATATCTACAACATGTGTCATTACAAATACTGTTTATTAAAATGATTTTTACGATACTGATAATTTACGATAAATGCATAAATCTTTAAAACCATGAAACAATAAAGCTACTATAATAAATGATTAATAATAGATAAAGATAACATACGAGTGGGTTGCCTGATTTGTTGAAGAATGGTTTCGTAAAACATGCACTTTTTACATAAGCATTCTAACAAAGGAGGCAAGCAATAAGTAATCAATTACCAATTACCAGTTACTTACCAATATATGGAAGATTAGGATGAGCTTCCGGTAAAAATGTTTGTATCATTGTTATAAGTAATACGATTCCAAGTAATAATGTCGAACCTGAAATAATAAAATACATGTTTAAAAATAGTTTCATGGGGTCAGAGTTGAAATAAGAACAATTTAGAATGACTGGATTATACGTAATTTCATTGTTTGTTATGACTGTGTTACAGTTCATCTTCACTGGCACCAGAATCCATGATCATAATATAATGCGCACGTTCCTTCATATCGTTCCCTGCGCATACATACATGTACGCTTACTTATATATAATATGATGAAAGTATAGTTATAACTCGTACACGGCAATGTATACGGGAGCGATTTTTATTGTGTCTGTTGACAAAATATTATACGCGTGCGTATTTAAAGAATGTGAGGACTCTGGTGCCAGCGTTTTCTTATAGACTAAGTTACGTGTCCATCGCTCTTCGCTCTGACCATAAAAGCTGGCTTGCACAGTCAGACAGCCGAAGATGTATATATACATTATCGCTATAACTCTATATAAGGTTACATACGGCACCCTACTCTCCCAACCATTTTCTCTGAACAAATTTCTTTACTCATACACATGTACTTGCTTATCCGTCAATAAGGAGCGGTCACCTTTTCTATCTATGAAGATAATCTACCAAATACATGTACAACAAACAAAGAATAGTCTAACCTGCTGCAGCCGGGAATCGAACCCGGGACCTCCAGATTAGAAAACCTGATTTTACCATTTCGCCATGGCAACAAGTTTTAAAATAAGAAGGAAATTTTACTAACAATCAAATATTTGCTAGATATGAGTAATGTACAAACAACATGCTTGGTTTTTATTACCTATAGTTAACCTTTCTCGTGAATCAGGTGGCAGTAGAAATTGGAAAGGAACAATTAATGCTAGTACCACAGCAGGCAATATAAATACATGTGTATAGTATACTGTATTTCTCTGAAATATACTTAACATTAATAATTACATGTATCAATACGAAAAGCTCCCTTATACATTAAAGTAAATGGCAATTTAGGCATAATACATAATTGAGTTACGCCTAAATAAACAAAACAGTGTGTATAAAATAACGTTAATTAAAAAACGTCAATTTTGGCCTTTGAAATGATTCTAATCACATGATCATTAATTAGATATACCTTTATACATTTTAAGCTAAAGCTGTTTCAGCAAATAAATCAACCCTTTAAAATAAGAATGAAAGGACTATATTTATAAGTGACCGGCAGGATGCCGGGTAAAAAACTCTAGATTCTTCTCCATATATATACACGTATGCAATATAGCAACTATGTAATAATATCTACGACCATTCTCTCTTCTTCCACAGATTCCTAATCATTTAGGACAGTTGTCAAACACTGACGGAAGTATGCACCTAGTAACTTTTTAACAGCTAAATTCAGAGATTTAGTCTTTCCAGGAACGATTAGGTAAACTGATCGCCGTTATATAACCTAATCAATGTGTTGCTCTGGCGTTAAACCCAACGGAAAGGTACTTATGTTTCTGACTCGGAACTGTGCCGTATATTACAAATAGAAAGGAGGAATAGATAACTGATACCTTAAGTTTAAAATGAAAGCTAATATGTTGATAAGGTTGAGGACAACAACTATATGTTTTGGTATATATAGTAGCTGATGTTGAAGTGATCTCCCATTCATCTCGTGTATGATAGTCTTCTGTTTCCATGGTTATATTCTCCTGTAAGTAAAATAGATATGTAACCATGATCAATGCATTCAAAATTGGGTGAAAATCGTACTTATAAGATGATTATTTTTTAACCGTTTCAAAGTAGCAATTACATCATAATCGATACATATTCCACGGTGCCAAACCTCGTGACATTTTGTGCTCAAAATTAACCCATCGTCTCTTTCTAGACAAAGAATTTAATGATGTCATTTAGCGCATAAAATAACTACATTATTTCCCATCGAAAATTCCCAATTGGTGATTACCGATCGTTGGCTTCAAATACCCTGTCCGAAATAGAATCGAACGGTAAACTTGCACTTTGTCACTTGCAAAATAGTTCGTGCAGAGGATTCAGAACAAACAATTACAGTGCATACTTTACAAGCCAAGATGGACATTTTCGGAGATACAAGTGTAATACATATAATTATTTTATGCACTTTTTTCTATGTTATGTCTTTTGCAAGTGTTAGATGAAAAAATAAGATTTTGTATACATTCTGACGATCACGTGACTATATACCCAGTATAAAAATCCGCGAGAAACAGGAAACAATTAAAACTCTCCAGGAACTCTTTATTTCATATCATACACACACCTTTGTTAATAATCAAGTAGTAATTTTACCGTAAGTTTTGATAGCAACATTCTATGACCATCATAAGTATATGAACCAACATTGATAGAACATTGTTGTTGATCAAATGGGAACCTTGTCATATCTATCTGACATGTTGTTCTGGTACGTGCTCTAGGTGTATACAACACTTGACCAGTGTTGAAGACTATAGCTAGAGTATCCATTGCTTCAAATTGAACATCAGCACTGAAATGATAACGAGATATATTTCGTGATACATCGTGTGTTTCCGTGACCTACGAGAAAAAATGTTATATTGAGTAACATATTAACTAATATTGTCAATCTGCAAGAAGTTATTATATACAATGAGAGAGGCCTTCTTTCGTGCAGCTTGGCCATGAAATATTTTCTACGACCATTCTCCGTCCTACCACTGATTATAAATAATGCGGGGCAGTTGTCAGTCACTGACGGAAGTACGGGCTGCCGTTATATAGCAAAAACAAAGTCTTGCTATAGCGTAAAACCCAATCCAAAAAAAAATCCATATTTCATGGGTATGGAAGTACAGACGACCAAAAGAAGACTGCATAATTCGTCGCTTCGTGTGGACAGATATTGCAGGTAGTGAATGCAAAGATGAAAAGGAGGCGTTATAGAACATTAAGACATATTGTAGAAGGACTCAAACTTAACAAAAAATGATCTTGCAAATTTTTGCGAGTTGATTTTATTTTAACTCGCAAAATGAAAAAAAAGCACTCGCAATTTCTTTTGCCAATTTTTAATGGCACTCATAGTAACTATTTATACATGCTACTATTAACAACATATAACCTAACTTAACTATTGATACAATAATTGTGGGATAGACAAACAGTATAGAACATATTTTATTGTGAATCTTTACTTAAATATACAATCGGTCTATCTGTCCGTTTCGATGCTTATTTGAGCCTCATTAGTTTAGGCAGTATTTTTTGCGGCGATTTGAACTTGCGAAATTTGCAAGTTAAAAAAAAAGTTACTCGCAATTTTCAAAATCCACTTGCATCATGCGAGTATGCGAGCTTAAATTTGAGCCCTATATTGTAGCATCATAAGAATTCAGTGAATAAAACCTTCAAACATACTTATTATATAAAGAAATATCAGGTTGCCATAACTCTTCTACAGGAAAATGTATCACGTCTATACGACTATAGTCTGATGGTTCCCACATTAACCGGAAGTCTGTCCACATAAGTTGTAAATATAAATTAGACTCAAAGATTTCTTCATGTTCTATCTGTAACAGAAAAAGTGCAATACTCTCAAGAAGTTCTTTGACACATACATTTGTGAGAAAAAATGGCTATTCGAATCTCGAGTAATTTTACAATAACTAAAGCTTTTTTCATGCAACACATTGTTTATTTGCTCGGTGTTTCAAGGAAAGACATTATTTTTGTGTATAAATATCTGTTATTTATTACATAAATGCATAATTGTTATGATACTTAGTCCTACGCCCTAGTAATGTCTCGGTTAGGACCAAAGATGTTGGCCCCCGACGTTGCATTACTTTAAATAGCAAATATTTAAAATTTGATAAAAGTATCTGAATCTAGTACTAGCTAATAAGAATCAATATAAAGGTATATAGTTTTGATTGCTATCTGGGCCATCATTTTAAAATCTTTTAAAGTTTGATTGCTATGAGCACTAGAACAACAGAGCGATTGTTAATTTAAGACCCTGATTATAATGTTAATATGTTATACTAACCAGTTTTATACGATTATATAACCTCAAACCAATGGATACATTTACAGGTATAGAATGGTTGATCTGTGGTAAAATACGTTTATCATAGTTCTTTAATAGTGCTTTCAATAATGTACTTTCTTTACTGACTATAGTGTCCGTCTTGTCTGAAAATATATATACAACTTTTATCATTATCATGCTTAACCCTAAATACATTCGGAACCGACCAATATACCCGGAGTTTAGAGATCTCCAGATTTCTCAAAAGTTTGAAATTCGTAGAATAGATCTAGCCAATGTTCAATTGTCGGTCTAATTTCAGTGGGATGTAAGTCAAGTTTTGGCAATTGGAGTGCACCGCTGCGTTCGTTTTTTTTTCAAGTTTCACACGATTGTAAGAGTCCCTGTGAAGCTTTTCTGTATAGGCATACATTTAATTCCACGAAAAATTAAGTCATGCCTAATAGTTACAGTCTGAATCTTTAAATGGTTTTTCCCTCAAAAACTATGTATATACATAGGTTTGAAATTACGACGACGCAATGTGTTGTAATGAATGGTGTCTCAACATAAATTTTCTTTTTGGTACTCTATGAAACATCACGTATGTAACACGTGCCAATAAACCTCTACTGGCAGGTTACAAATGCAGACTGTCATATTGTAAATACTTGTATTAGTAGGTTACCTTGCGTGCAATTATTATATGATTTTTATCAAGACAATAATTTATATAAAAATAATGCATCCCACCAAAGAGTTTAAAAGTGAGTTCATAGGTTATTGAAATAAGAGTTTTTTTTATTTACATTGATATCAGAAGGAAACTCATGGGGGGGGGGCGAAAAAAGCGTTCGAAATGTACAGACACAATGATTTCTGAGGGTTTAGATTTCTAGGTCACGCTGAAATGACTAAATGAAACGTCAGATATACATGTAAGAGTCTGTTTTTCATATCATTGTATAGATCGTAACTGCATGTACAGTGGAAATATGTATGTACAAATACTTCATTGGAAACAACGTGAACTTCTGTAGAATGTCAAAATTAATTTCTGACAAATCAACATAGGAAACAACATGTGTGGTATATATACTGTTGTATGTCAAATATTTCAACTGACATCTTATTTTACATGTTTGTTTGTAGCAGTATACAGAAAAGTTCCGCCATAAATACCACCTTTGTTAATGCAAAGTCATACAATTTGTAAAGAGTTTAAAGTCTCAACTGCTCCATTTGAAAGGACAATCAGGGTCAATACACATGTACTTAGAGTATAGCCCATTGATTTTGAGGGTTCTAAATATGGAACTATACTATATTTTATATACATGCCAAGGGGTTTTAACACATGACTTTGATAGTGCTGATGGTGTTTATTTTTTGAAAACCACACATTATATTTAGATTTGCTTTTTGAGTGACACTATTAAGTTTATTTTCACACTTAGTTTGTTATCATCTACAAATGAGGATCATTATCATTCACAACTAAACTATTTTTATTGGGTTTAATGCCACATCAACACAAATTTTAAAGTGAGTTTACTAGAAAAAACCAGTCTAATCATACGCAAACTCACAATCTGTGGAATCAGAAAAACAAGTCAATAAAATACGCTCACATCATTTACACTGAAATGTTTTTATTCCACCCTATTTTGTTTTTATGATATATAAAACCCAAATTTTTGAACAGAGGTATCAATTTCAGTATGTTTGCCCTATAATATAAAATGTAAATTCTTGAACATATTTTTACGATTAAAGTTAGGAGAGATAATGTCCATCAACAAGATAAATATGTCAAACTTCAGAAGGGAAATAGGAAACATACATTAACAGTATATCCGACATGCATGTTACTATAATAGATTTATAAACTGTGTATACTTCATTGTCTACTGACTATGAAAGTAGCATACAGTTAGACCTGGGTTAAATAACTATGTTGAGCACATGATAAGTTTAAGGAAAGTGGCTGAACATACGATTTTGAAGTAAGCAATAACAGCAGTAAGATCAATTAAATGGAAAGGGATGAATATACCCTAAATTCAGATGTAATGCATATATAATCGACTTTCTGAATTTCTGACTTTTAAAGATCTTATGTAGGAGATGAAAAATGTGAGTATTTATGGAAGTTTACAGTCATTTTTCTGAAAATATATATCTGTTAAGAGCGACCATTACAATGTAGTTCATTTCGTTTTTCGTTTTTCCTAACTATAATTTTAATGTAACATGAGTGTCACCAGTTATACAATTTTACTGTCACATCCGATTTTACAGATGCAATGCAGAATGAAATTTCAATTATATTATATATTTACTGTTTCAATCCTAATGTTGCTAAATATTGGTGACCACTAAAACATGTTAGACTGTAAACTAAACAACACAGTCTGTAAATTAAAGTTAAGATTGTACGATGGTATCTTATCATAGTATCTGTTTGAAGGTAGGGTAGATTTCAACAAGTTTCTTTATAACTGTCTTATATTTCATTGAATATATCAAACATGTCTTTTAACAGCAGAAACATTTCACTTTGTAAGAATACAGTTTTGTTAAAACATATGTTATAGACATGATTTATTTTGTACAGTAGTCACATATACACAGAACATACATTAATTGTGTCTAAGAGGACTGTCCACAAGATCTCAGAACTTATAGTGACGGCCAAAAATACGTTGTAATATGAGAAATATAAATTCGAAGATAATCATAAATGACTTGAATTTAGAATCACTTTCAGGGTCTCATTGTGATCAGCAGAAAGCTCACCGTCGAATATCCCACGATACATTACTCCGCTATGTTACGTGGAAGAAAGTACTGTGGTTGCCGACGATCCCGAAAGCTCAATAGACGCTCTATTTATGGAATCCTGAATAGAGTTGTATAGTGCCAGTATCTGTACTCGTATCAGAAAGTGTAAGTAAATATTGTTTCATTCTAATACCAATGCTATTTCTGGTATTTTAAAAATAAAGTTTAACAACATAGTCGTAACTATAATTTATTATTTTCTTAAGTGTTTGCTTATTTATCGTTATTCAAAGTGTTTTGAGTCATCCTTAACTCTAGATAGTAATTTTATGTTATATCAAAATGAATGAAAACAAATATTTATTTCTTTTAAGGAGATAGCTCTGTATGTTACAAATTTCTTTGTAAGAAATGGGGCTCTCGAGGTCTAATATTAGTGGAGGCCACTCTTAAAGTATAAGTGCAAGCAGTATGTATTAAGATATCGCTGAAAGAAACACAACACTCATTGTACAGTATCCTTGTGTTATCACTGCGTTACAACTTCACATAATAACAAAATTAATGTTTGTATCACAAAAGCGTCCACTTTCGTTTTCGAATGTTCTTTTTTTGTCTATTGCTATGTTCCTTCACTCGAACAAAGCAGCTTTAAACTATGACCACAAAATACTTAATGTTGTTCATATATTTATCATATATACAAATTAATATTGTTTATAAGAGTTAAGATTTTTATCGTGAGAACTTATCTCTATGAATTGTTTATTTATATTATATCTTACACATACAATATATTTATAATATAAACAATCTACAATCTGCTCTGATATATACATGTATGTTATATGATATAGAATTTAGTCTGGTGAGTATTGAACATCTCAAAGTACCAGTTCACTTTTATACTTGAACTATATGCTTGAAGTTGTGTCCTATGTATTTTATTGTGTGAGTCTGTGAAGTGTACGCTACTCACAAAGGCTTGAAGTTTGCATTGTGTTTCATGTCGAGCGAGGCAAAAACATAGAAATAGAAAACTCCAGCGGTACAACTTGTCCTTAGGTATTGAGGTATCGATCATTAAACAAAACACCGATGATGATGATGTTGGTGATAATGATGATTATGATAATGATGATGAATGGTGAAAATGATGGTAGTAATGCTGGTGATGGAGATGATGATGATGATTATGATTATTATGATGATGATGATGATGGGGTGATCATGATGGAGATGATGATGGTGTCGATCATGGTGAAATCAGAATGTGTTGATGATGATGTTGATAGTTATGATGTTGATGATGATGATAATGATGTTAATGGTTATGATGATAATAGTGATGGTGAGGATTATAACGGTGATGATGATTTCGATTATTGTTTCTATTATAATAATTAGGTTCTTAAACTATTCCTACATTCTTGAGTCTACTATTATAATTTCATTATCATATGTTTATTATATACTGATATTACTCTGCCAACTGTTTTATGTTACGTAGAACGTAAAGTTACATAGAAAGTATATAAGATAAAACAATTTATGATGAAAACAACATTCTAGTTCACGTGATAATTCAATTATATCATCCACACCCAGTCTGTTATAACATGGATCAAGTCCTGCAAAAATTTGTTGGAACTATTCATTTCAATTTATCATAAGGTTGAACTTAGTTTTAGGTTTTGGTAAAAACTATTTGTACTGCTACTTAAGTTTTTTGTTAGGTTTTAAACCATTTTTTGCTTTTAAATGGCTATTAATGTAATTTAAATGGCACTTATCTCAGAAATAATTACACATAAAATTATAAAACATAATTTTGAAGCGATAATGTCAATGGTTATGTACGATTAACTGGCATGCATAAAATAGTTATTACATGTATTCGTTTTGAACGGTGTCCTATCACGGACATAGTAAACCATCAGTAAATCGCAAAACTTCACGAAAGTGTGTAGTTACGGTCCTAATTCAAACCTATGATTCTCCAATTCATAGTCATTCGCACAACAGACCACTTTGATTTGATTATTAATGGAAATGGCACTTTATTTGTAAACAGTTTGACCATTGTATCATATAAGATAATTAAGCCAATTCAACTCTGTCTGTCTCATCATTTATACATCTACATGCATTGCTAATTTAGAATTCACTTCCGATATTTGTAAAATAATTGAGACTAAACTTAAGCACTACTAGAAGAAACAAATTGTCCATTGATATATGTTATAATGAGTAATGAAAATATACTAACTGCAATAAGACGGATATTAGAAGTATAAAGGCTTTTGTTGGTAAATATACGCACCCACACTAGATGACATATTGTAATGCCAAGGGAATTTAATTAATGCTTTTGAATAATTAGTTAAACACAAAATAAGTTCTCTTTTATTCAAGACCTAGTCAACATTCAAATATATGATTTTAGTATCATATGATTCACCTCTTTTAGTTACTGTACCGTCATCTAGTGAACTTAAAGGGATAAGTGGGCAAAAGTTTCAATTCCAATTTTCCTGGTTCTGCATTATATTTTTATAATTGTGACTGAAACAGACAAACTGATATATTACTTGGCAAAATATTTCTATATTTTCTCTTTATACTTGGAGTGTTTCCTAACTAGACCCACGTGGGTCAGGTTAGCTAAAATAGATTAGTGTTAAAATATGCATTTACTGATGAGAAGATACTAGAGCTTGTTATTGTGCAACATTAGTATAATTCTATTAAAGAATAACCTAACCGACTAAGAATGTAGAAAAGACAAGAAGCGACCAATAAAATGTTTTATTTCAGCAAGTACGACATGTAACACCTATAAATAGCTTGGTGATTCCCTCAGTATCCTACTTTCGTTTTCAACAATGTGTATGCCACATGTTTAATTCGTTCAGTTGAATGTTATAGGTGACAAATGTTATTAGTAAGTGATTTCTTACGTTCTTTATACTGTTTTAAAGACTAAACTTGGTTGTATACTTTTGGCACAGGCATTTGCCTGTATATCCCTTTAAAGTCAAGTGTGACGGAATGGTTAGTTGAGGATCACCCAAAGAATCACTAAGTCACAATGGCTTTAAAAATATATTTACATAATCATGAAACACTACTAAATAAAACAACAAAAGTATGATACCCACGAAAGATAAATGGATTGGACTGAAGGAATTGATACCAAATCTCCACAAAACTAGCCTATCTGCATGAAAATAAATAACGATGGAGAATAGTATTTGCTGACCCATTGAATTGTATCAAGGCTATGTTTAAAGAGGACATGATAATTTATACGGCCAATCTCCCTTCTACCACTGATTCTAAATCATATAGGACAGTTGTCAGTCACTGACGGAAGTATGCACCTAGTTACTGGTAAACAACTAAATCTAGACATTTCTAGTCTTTCTGGGAACGGTAAATAGGTTGACTGACCGCCGTGATATGACCTATACATGTGTTGCTACGGCATAATCACGATAAAGAATGTGCATCATGCTCATCAGTAATTAAAACAGAAGAATAGCAATGTTATCTTATCTTAAATCATTCCAAGTTGTCTATGATAATTACAGAACATAATGAATATATCTATATCTCTACCATAGATGAAATATGAATGTTACCATGGTTATTATGTGTGCAATGTCACCTCAATTATTATGCGGTTGTTTCGATTCCTCCCTGACTCCAAGAATGAGTTAAATGTGGGAAATCGTACCTAGACATATTTGCGTCCAGGGCCATAGACTAACTATTTATATATAGCCGCCCCCAGGACCTTTAACTTTAACATTTTAGTTGCTATGAGAAAATACAAGTGATTAAAACACTCGTACAAGTAGAATGAAAACTTCGTCAATTTCAGTTAAATGAACACAGTTACATAATTTTCTAATGTAATGCGTAAATATATATATTGGACATTTTACATGGTTGAAATTGTTTTTTGCATAATTCCACATGATGATTACTAGAAACCATCTAAAACCAACAAACGATCTTCGACATTGATACACAGAGTTCTATCTTTAATCGTGAGCTGGACCATACTTCCTAAAATCTTCGGTAGCCAAGACGAAATTTTGGAGAAGGTGAGCAATTGAGCAAGGTTTTTTTGGCACCATGTTAGCGTTATTAAAAGTTATCAAATACTGTACATTCTAGCTACAACATACGTTTAAAATATGCAATAAAACAACATTTAATGTATTACCTATTTTCTGTGAAGAAGATCCATGTATGAACCAAGAACAAGAAATCACAAATATCCACAAATATAACATGTTGAAAATTGCCATCTTTTATCCTTACACTGCTTATAACACAACAACGAACGTCATAATACTGTCGGTTAATATAAGTACAATAAGTCCAAAGTTCAAGAAGACGCTGAGAGTCAAAGTCTAGGTCTATTGTACAGACTTGTTGTAAACCACTTTATAGTACCACTGTGTTACATACTGTGCGTACCAGTAACCTCGGATGAAAGCTACACTGCTCTATCTGGATTATGTAAAAGTAAAAACAAAAAGGTCAAAAAGAAGGTATAACATTTTTTTCAAATTAATGGATAATTTCAAAATATACATCTGAAATTCAGGAACGGTTATACTTGAATTTTCGAGAAAAATGGGACAATAGTTGCTCTTTATTAAGATACAAAGACCAACAAAGATCTTAGGACCAACAAAGGGTCTTTCTTTTCAAATTATAGGTTTGTGACTAAAACATCATCAAAAATCTTGATTTTGCAATAATCAGTGTGGTCTAACAGAACTCTAACTGTTTTTATTGCAACACTTTACTTGTGTAAAACTGTCTCTAGTAAAATATATAGAACAAAGAGAACGACTTGTTAATTTGTCTCCTAAAAGATTTAATCATGAAGAGTTAGAACAGTATTGTATGTAGTGACAGTCTAAAATGTTCTCTGCAGTTAGAATTGGTTCTTATAAACTATATTCACTTGTTGTATCTATAGTACATGTTTAAATGGTTTCCGGCAATGTAGATCTGAGATAGCATTTAATTGCCAATTATCCAACATTCACTTCTAGTACATGAAGCATTATATAACTGGTAAACAATTCCATTCTAAACACTGAGAGGCATTTCAACATTATGCTTGTATCTAAGCAGTTTCATTCTTTTAACACTGTAGTAAACCATAGCAGTGAAAATTTTACATTTTTTATTTCCTCAAAATAAACGATCATAAATTAAATTATTCTATTTGATATAACTATATTTATTATATGCTTCCCTGTCAAATACCGGGATTTATCGGTGAAATAAAAATCGACATTCCACTGTTTTGAAACAATGAAAATAATTTTTTATTTTTCACTGCTTGGATGCGCCGTTCTGATGACATATCATACTTAATCTTTTAAAAAAGTCAGATTGAAGCGTATAATAAACTAAAATTTGCTTATTTCGGTGTAACATCTATTTTGTCACTCGTGAGCTAATGATATTATATTTTCACTCGTGGCTACGTCACTCGTGAAAATATAATATCATTAGCTCACGAGTGAAATAAAAATCGATCTTACACCGAAATAAACAAATATCCTTTATATCATTGATGATTTTATTAATTACTTCATTATTTATAAAAATTAATTATTTCATACGATAAATTAATTACATGTACATATTAACTATACATACATTTGTATTTCAAAAACTATTTCAATACTTATTCACGCAAACCTATAGTTTTTCCATTAAATTCAATTGTTTCATTAATATATATATATTTTTTATTTCACTTAATTATTTTCACTTATAATTATTTCACCTAATTACTTCATTCTTTAACCGATGCAACATTTTCTTCATTATTCTACGGCATCGCACTATTTACGCTATATAAAAACTTCCAACAAAAATCCATGAATATTTTCTACAAAATATATCTCTACGTATGATCTATAAAGTATTTAAAAACTTTTATATTCCAAGGCACTTCGTATAAACATTAATAAACACAACCTGTGATAGGCAACGCCTTCTCCAAGAACTCAAACACTTCTGTGTACACAGTTCACGTGTATATAATGTTATATTTTATAAGATTTTAGAGAGATGAGTAAGACCCTGGTGGCTTCGAGGTTTGATTTAGTAATTATTTATAATGAAATAAAACATGAAGTTCTGAGAACATCGTAACGATAAAACCACGTGTTTATCACGATACTTACTACAAGATTTTCAGTAAACCGGAACCATGCTACGGTACAGAGTAGAATTATTACATGTAGAATTTTTGAAATAAGAGAATGGGGCGAGGAAGTTTTCACCGTCTGAAGAAAGCGTACGGTAGGTAAATCAGGTTCTTTCTTGAATATTTAAATATTCCATGTAAACAACGCTGATGGACTGTGAGATTTTTCAAATGTATAAAAAATCATAGAGTTGGTGATTTTCCAAAGCTATTATTCGCATTAATTTTGTTTCATAGCCGGTATGTGTTAGAATGTTCTTACTAGGCGTGTGTGTGTGTGGGTAGGCGGGCAGATGGCAGGGAGGTAACAATATTAAAGGAATAATAATAATAGTCTGTGTTTTCCCCGATGTATTTGATTAACAGTTAGAAAAATAACATTCGTGGTATTAAAATAACAGCATTATTCTTCAAACTCTCATCAGCGGTTATTTTCCTTTATTGGATAAAATAAAGTCCGAGCAGTGCGTGATGTAAACGCTATAATGAGTTTGAGTATTCTTTTTTCTGATTTTTTTCTTTCACTGTAATTTTAACTAGTAGATACTACAGCGTGCCCTTTTAAGAAGTTGACAAGTTCCCTACATTGTAGGATATATCACTGAAGATGTTGATTTGCTTCACAGGATATAAGTTGTAAACTATGTTTGAATCTGGTTTGTAGCGTACCAGAGAAATCCATAGTGCTTTACCAAAAATACCCTTTCTTGGTCATAGCACCCAATGCTATTCAAACCCTATTGTTCCAAACTTCTGCATGATATGATAAAAGCAGTCGAGCTGTTTGTATATGTCTTATGACTAAAAAATAATTCGAAAGTATTGGACCTTAAGATTAAATTATGTTCTCCGGCCTACCTTTGTACGAAGCAAGAGTATTGCCAGCCACTGGTGAAGGCATATACAGTACCCACTAAAAGTTTGGAGACATTTCACTTTGTAGGCCAACCAATCTCCGTAAACAGAGATCCTGTTCTACTCGCGTTGTCGTACTGGATCTCTACTTAGTCAATGCAAGGTCACGTCGAGATGAACTTTGTGTCGATCAATCAATGTGTAGCTTTCATCTAGATGAAAACACTATTAATCACATTTTGATTTCGTAATTTCTATTTTTAGACCAAGGTTTGCATGCAAATTTAACAGCGGTATTATTCACAGTCTGCGATTCGGCAATCTGATTAAAACCCGATCTAAAATTTTACCGCTCGCATACTCGCTAATTTAGATCTGGCCTTTTCCAAACGAAGGTCACGTTCAGGTGACCTTTTCTCATCATAATATTCATGACGAAATTGTTTTCATACGTAACTTGTTTACATCGTCTACGTCACGCAATTTTAAATGAACCACCATTGTAGGCCAACTGCTTGGCTTTTATTTAAAATTTGATAACGTTTTATTTTGAAATGCTTTTTAGTTTTGCATTAGGTTTTGTTTATCTTTAATATGCTCATAAATGAGACTACAAATTAGCATAAAAACTATGTTATGGAAAAGTGATAACAATAAACATAGTTTATTATTATATGCTGGATCTTGTAATGTGTTTAATTTACGAAATTAGTTTTAATTTTATCATAAACCATACTTAAATATATTTTAAATTATGATTTTACAAAAATAATCATCGAAATTCAAGAATTGTAGTAAATTGCTTTTGTCTCCAAACTGTTGGTGGGTATTTAGTTAGAACTAAGGTTCAGAGTTTGGGCAAAACAACTCTGCCTGTTCACAGAACATGAACAGGTTAACTCTATGAAAAAATGTTGAAATTTGGCATAAATCTTACATCATAATATATACTTACTTCAAATGCCTAGCACGTACATTAACAAAGTGAGTCTAAATGACTATGAATAAGACGAAGGGAAATAACTTGTACTGGTACAGACTATCATTCAATGTATCTGTACTATTTCTTTGGATTAGCTCCCTTGTGTTAAGTCAATATCACGGTTGCCAAGTTCAGTATCCATTTGGGTATAACTTAGTGAAATGCTTCCACCGTACAGTGATGTAACGTCTATGAACATCTCGTACAGGACTTTATCCATGCATATTTCATATACTTTTCTTTGCATCGCTCGAAAGTTTCACTCGTTCACTTTCTGTGACTGTAGTATATTCACTGAGCTGCGAGGGGAGCTTTGTTTCTTATAAAACAAAACACAAGGAAACATTTGATTCGTTTATTTTCAAACTTAGAGGACAAGCATACTGTCAATGTTTTTGTGAAACACAACAAATTTAACTGTTAAGATAGAGTTATATCATTACATCAATAATATAAATAATTATACTAATGTAAATCATAAACATACAATGTTTGCTGCAATTTTCACGTTACTAACAAGTGATCAATGTAAATAAACTGGGCTTGCCGAACATGTTTTCAGTTTATCTACTTGTCTATTTCATTTTGACACAGTAAACTGGCCATAAATCATGTCAAAATTCAGTTTTTATAGTGACACTTAATGCTTTTGAGGTCCAAAATTAGATGTAGATATATTTCGAAATATAGATTAGTGTGAAAATTCCAGCATACACTATTAAACCCATCATCATACAGTTCAACTTTCTATAACATTGCTATGTACAGCAAAGTTACTTTATAAAAACCGCATTGGTTAAAGCAAAATCATTCGAATTTTGACGATTTCTAGGTTTTAATGCTTAATTTGAGAAGTAAAAGGCCCCTTTGTTTCGACCATCCCGCTATTAAGTCCATTGAATTTACCAGTCCTTAAAATGGAACTTTTACTGTAAAAATGCCATCTAATATTTTCTAGATACCTAACAGCAGTGTATCTAACAGCAATGTAATTTAACAACCAAAAATGACACAAGCAAATGCTACAGATAAAATGCTCGATAGTTCAAAAGAGAAAAACGTTTCAAATATTATTATTTTTGGATTTTTGCTTTACAAAACACACAATGTAAATAATAAGATTACATAGAATGTTAAAACAAAACAAAACAAAATAACAAAAACAAAACAATAACTTGATAACAAATTAAAAAAATTAGTTTTTACTGACATGTGGTTTGCACATATTGTGCACATAGTGTCATTCAAATGATAACAAAATATGTACAGCCAATATGTTCTAGTATGTTGGACCTAATATTAAATTCAACAAGTAGCAGTTTTGTTTTTATGACAAGTTCAGCCAAATATATTTATTTTATGACGAAAATGTGTAACTAGTCTTTATAAAAGAGTTTATTATTGTACCATTGATAGATATACAATATATAGTATAGTTTTATCTTTAGTTCCATCGTCATTATCTTAACATTATCTATGGAAGAACCATGATATTAGGCCATAGAAATAATTGTTAGCTTCTGTTTAAGGCAAGTTTTGGTGCGTTCAAACTCAAAAGATGAACATGTAACAGTAAAATGTTTCCATCAGCCTTAATATGCTTGTAAAATCTTGAGAAGGATATAACACATATTTCTATGGCCTTATGTTAAAATATGATAGAAAATAGATTATGTAGATATAATAAATATATCTACAAAAATCTATATTTTATCTTATCAGGAACGTTTTAAAACTATACTATACAAGTAGATGGTCATCAATGGTACATGTTTACAAATAATTATTATAATATGTAATTATGTTGACAATATGTTGACATAGGTTTTGTATTTCAAAACAATCAAGATATACTTTATATAAATTCTTGTTCAATTCGGATATATATTGTATACTATTGTGTTCAATTCTATTCAAATTTTATAAATCGATACAGAACATACCAGCAACAGAACAAAAAACAATAATTGCTGATTACGCTTTTGTATTAAAAACAATAAAGAATAAATAAGTTTAAGAAAACGCTGTTTAAAGTTTGGTAAACAAGGTAATTAGTATATACCCTTTTAAAACAGTTCTCATGCTTTTATTTTAAAAGTATTTCAAATTTGAAATAAATGCTTTATTTACTTAAATATTTGAATGATAATTGTTACTTCACAACAATATGTGTTTACAAGACATCAAGACAAAAACACAAACAAGTCACAAAAGAACTTTTATACTGTAGCAGACGTACTGTCCTTGATGATAAAATGGAATATTCAAACCAAGCATACCGAAACTAATAAATAATACTGACTCAAATCAACTCTTGTCTAACGCAATTGTGAGAAAAAAACAACTGGTACTATTCATTCATTAAAGTATGGCCAATGTTTTTTCGGCAGTAACAGACAAGGTGACCTTTATTCCAGAAGAAAAAAGACTGATTTTATAAAATAGAATTGAATTCCAAACCGACAAGTATCTACTATTTCCTATACAACATTTATTTCGAAGCTTGCTAAATACTATGTTTGGCCTCCCCACGTCTTTTATAACAGTGTAAAACGATGATTACATATTAATAGGTTGTCAAAAATAACAATTTTGCTATCCATAGTATTTTATAGATACTAGAAAAAAGACAATAATCTGACAACTTTATTGGTACCAGTGTTTTCCCTGTTATTTCCAGACATTTCAATTAATAATCAGTAGCCAACACCTAAAATCTGTTTTTTTATTATCATAAATTATACGGTTTTGAAATCCAAAACAATCGATTACTTAATATCTGTCTCCATCAACCAGCAAAAAATATTCACAACAAAATACGTATTTCCTACAAATTCTAGAAAAATCTAGACGTTGTTGATTAATCCTCAATCTCACATTACCACGTGTGTTCGCAACAAACTGGAAGAACAGACGACATATATTATTCTACTATAAAACATATGGGTTGCCATCAAATCATATATTTTCGGATGTTAGAATATAAATAAATATCATTTGTCTGTATTTTGTTGTAAAATAAAATATAAGCACTCGTTTGCATCTGATTATTAAATTAATCGTGTCACGTACTCGTAATTTTATGCCTACGCACCGTAGGCATTCGCACGCAAAATCATACATCATACCACGATAAATGAAAAATCATAGACAAATGTAAGATATTTATGAAAAGTCGTATTTTTTCCACCATTTACGTAATAGTCTAGTAAAAATATGAAATTGAAGAAAACAAAAAAAATCTTATATATGTTTTACATACAAGTACAAAGATATCATAATACGAGTAGAAGTGCTTATCGTAATGCTTTAAGAATACGTCATTGTTTTAAAAGCAATGTTTGCTAATGACAGATAATAGATATATGATATAAGGGCCACTTCATTAGACCTTACTTGTATACAACAACACATATATTGTTTCAGACTGTCCATAATTATGTAACTTTATTAGGCAAAATAAAATGATCTATGTATTTTCAAGGGTCACTCTACGCCCACACTACAAACATACACTTGTACGCACATACACAAAACATAAACAATAATATTATCATTCACGTACAAGGTGTTAACTGTACTCTGAAAGTTTCAGACTGAAACCTCGCAAGTTTGATCTGGTGGTTTCACAAAACTTGACCACATTATATAACAAAACTTAACCACGTGATATTACAAAACTTGTTCACGTGTAATACAAAACTTGATCACGTGATATTACAAAACTTGACCACGTGATATTACAAAACTTGACCACGTGATATTACAAAACTTGATCACATAATATTACAAAACTTAACCTCATATTATTAAAAAACTTGTTCACGTAACATATCAAACCATGATTACGTGATCTTACAAAACTTGATCACATAATATTACAAAACTTGATTAGATCTACATGATAATTCAAAATCTAATCACGTGATATTACAAAACTTGATTAGATCTACATGATAATTCAAAATCTAATCACGTGATATTACAAAACTTGATTAGATCTACATGATAATTCAAAATCTAATCACGTGATATTACAAAACTTGATCACGTGGTATGGGCAAACTTGATTACATGATATTACAAATTTTGATCATGCGATTTTACTAAAAACTTAATCACTCGATATTACAAAACTTTGCCTCGTGATATTACAAAATTAAATCACTTGAAATTACATAACTGTGACGTGATATTACAAAACAAGATCATGTGACATTTCAAAACTTGATCGCGTGGTATTAACAAATCACATGTTACAACTCGGCTAATGTGATATTTTTTATGTCTACATTGTTCATTTTCTAAAATCTAATATCAATAATGTAGATATTCTAGTATATGACAGATGCCAGTTTCTATATGTCTGCCGTGTTTCTATACGTCTGTACGTATATACCGTAATAAGTATAGTCAGACATTTGATATTAAGTCATAGTTTAACCTGTCTGAGTAAGACTTTAAAGCTCTGTATCAAACCGAGACGGTCTTCGTTTTAATATGGAATTGTGAAATCTGAGAAGAAAATCTTTAAAGTTAAGTTTCTTCAGCGTTCAGGATCAGGTATTACATATAATAGTATAGTCTATCATATTTTATGGTTGTAAAAAGATCTCAGACAGTAAACTATAGGATATCTTGTATGTGTCACGCGAAACTTCTAGAATATTACTTGATCTTTAGATATTATAGGCATCTTTGACTTTTAACTTAGTTAAGAAAGAAAGGACAAGTTGAGATACTTAGCGAGAATGCATCTTTTGCTTTTTTGTACCTTTTGTTTTGGTTAAACGACCATTTAACTCAAATTTATATCATGCCTGTGATATTTCACTTTAATAAGACAAAATGACAAATTGATATGATGTAGACATATTTTGACGTTGAGCTTCTATAAAGTAAAAATTCAACCTTTCTTGAAATCTTTGATTCTAAGCTCCTGAGAGAAAAAATCAAATACTTCTTGACAAAGCATCCAAAATACGTCATACCATAGACGACCGGCATGGTTCCAAGTAAAAACACTATATACATACATGTATACTCCGAGTATACATACATAATTATATTTTATGTTTTAACTCGGTACCATGCCGGTCGTCTACGCGTCATACTTCATATTAAATATATAATTATAAAAAAGATAAGCATGTTCTCTATACAAACATTATAGTTTGTAAGGAACATTTGTCGTGGTATATAGTTTATAAACTTTCCTCATCAGAATCTGTACCCACATGTGTCTCACTACTGTCACTAGAATCACTATCTGTTCTGTATCTATGATACATGGTTCTGGTATCTAATGATGTTACACTGCCAGAATCATACTCTTCTGTAAACATAAAATTATTAACATTTTAATTATACAATGTAATTAGATCTATCTAATGATATATTAATTGATTAAATAAATACAGTTAAGTTCCACTATTTAGACCCATTAGAACAGAACAGAACAGAACAGAACAGAACAGAACAGAACAGAACAGAACAGAACAGAACAGAACAGAACAGAACAGAACAGAACAGAACAGAACAGAACAGAACAGAACAGAACAGAACAGAACAGAACAGAACAGAACAGAACAGAACAGAACAGAACAGAACAGAACAGAACAGAACAGAACAGAACAGAACAGAACAGAACAGAACAGAACAGAACATTTTAATAGCAGAACACATTGGTGTTCGTCGCCATTACAGTAACTCGGCGGTACACCTGTATAATAAATAATATAATCGATGACCTTAGAAGTAGTCTAGTCTTAATATAGAGGCATTTTTCTTTTCAAAGTAAGGGACTTAAAATCGTCACGAATTTGAAATAACTATGGTGGTCTTTATAGCAGAACTTTACTTATTTCATATAATAATTGAAAAGGCATTCCTAAAGATATAAACATAATTAAAACACATCGTGGTCTCCGACTTAATAACCATTACTTCTTGGTAAATTGATTATTTTCATATTCATATTCAACTGAATGAATTAAATCCACAGACATATTTTTCAAACCTTTTCTTACTTAATGGTAAGGAGAAAGTTTTACCAAATTTAATGGAATTTATACATTTTGCACAATCCATCAGACGAAGCTCTATACATTGTAAGTTTTAACATGACAACACCAGTCTAAGAAATTAGGATGTGACAGTGTTTTCCCGAACAGGTCAACTTAGCAGCAAACGCTATCTTTTGTATGTAGAATTTTGTTGCCCCCAAAAAACTTATGGTTGCCCGAACTAAAAAGTGGTTATCCCGGGCAACCGGACACCCACTAATTACGTAGACTGCAACACTTACCATCACTTGAAGAGTTAGAATCCACGTCACGTTCTTCAGGAATGACGTCACAATATCTGTTGATTCTTTTTCTTCTCATTCCAGTTATCGACCTTCTTGATTTCGTCACAGATTGATTATTGGTGTTTGATGGTTGGTTACATTTTTGTCCTTTACTTAAACTTTGTATTTTATCATTCATTGTGAAGAATTGACTCATTAACGTGACGTCTTGACGACGTAATGATTTCTGGAAACAAAAAATAGTATATAAAAAAAAAACTTAGTCATATATATATTGATAAATAATACTTGTATATTCCCTCTGGAATTATTTTGGACAAAAATGATGTTTTTTATTATTTTGAGTGTGTAATGCTTCCCACAGCTCTTTCAAGCAGTATATGTTTTAGCGTGGTATACTATGACAGTATTACTGTCCATCATACAACGGTAGGGGAGTTTTGCATTCTAATTAGAATTTTGATAACCTTTGGGTACAAGAATGTTATACGATCCATAGAAACCTAAATTGGCCAGCGTATTTTGTACCAACCTATAATAATGGAACAATAATCTTATCTGTGATCAATCTGATTGTATCATTATAGATAATCTACATGCGATACTAGATATGTCAATATAAACAATACAATATATACCAGCTGTGATCTCCTACATAGTTTTACATTCAATTATTCAAATCACTTGAAGTAGGCTGTGAATTTAATATTAGAAAATCAGGTGGTTAGAAGCTGACTTTTTAGTTATCTGCTCGATATGTTTAGATTCCCAATCTCAAATGAGTAGACTTTGACCCAACTGTAATTGTTACTGTTAAACGGGTTTTTTTATATTTTGGCAAATTTGCTTTGACTTTAATACATGTCCGCGATACACATAAGCGTGCAATTAACTTTTAACATACCTCTACGCATTAAAGTAACACCTTAAACATAATTTAGACCTAACAATGATCTGAACATGTAAGTGAATCTGCAAGCCTAGTTTAGCTAAAGCGATCACGCGACTTGTTAGTAATATGAAAAAGTATACTTTTTAATGTACATAATCTAATGGTCACGTGTCTGAGACATTTAAACATTACTCACGTGGTTAACTTGTTAAAGTTGAAGTAGTTACATTGTATAAACTGATACATAAACTGTAAGTGTAGTCCATGTAATTTTATCTTTGACATTTAGAATATTTTTTAAAACAATACAATCAGTATATGATATCATATTAAGTTTCGTTATTGTCACAATATAGGACACATATATGATATTAGACAATGAATAAAACATGTAGAACTCTCCAGGGGGGAGAAATTTAAAACAAGGCGTAACAGTTTTATTGTTTTAAAATATTTCCTCTTTTACTAAAACATTTACATGTGTTAAAATCGTTACCACAGATTACTCAAGTTGCTAAGAATCAATGAAATTGAAAGTTTTTTTTAGTATATTTGTGATTTAGGTATTCTCAAGTCGTTGATCTGTGATTACATGTTTGTAATATAGGAATATCAATATATAATATTCATACAAATAATTAATCATAAATATATTATATTTTGGTATATCTATCTTTATTCAATGTTTCATGGCCAAAAAGAACATGTATTCGAACATAGCCACGTGCATAGAAAAAAAGTGAAGAAGGATTCGAAGCAAACCTATGTTTATATTTTATTACCCGACAAATAAGACAAATGTTTATCTGTTCACCAAGAGGTCAAGCATATTATAATCATAATTCATACAACAAAGTAATTGATGGGTTTTGATACGTAATAGTTTCTCCAAATGCCAATCAAAGTATGGAATGATTTAAAGAAAAACATGATAAGTGTTTAAAAGCTTGATATTTCCCTTCATTACACATTTTAATAATTATATTATTATTTTGAATACATTGGAGTTTTAAGACTCTAAAAGCTGCTGTAAAATTAATCAATAACGATTGAAAGTTTAGTTATTTTAACCCCTTAATATGAAAAAGTGTTAATTTAAGTCCATGAATCATTTGAGTTATCATAATATTTAAAAAGTCAGACAATATTAAAAGTTCATAAATACAATATACAATGGAATATCAGGGTTCATATAAAGGTTCTGTGTTCATAAACTTTAATTTGTATTAGGGGAAATTCTTGTTCATAAACTTTATTTTTATGAATTAAGGAATTTTTCTACGATAAACTTATTATATAAACATCGCAATGATCGAATTATACAAACATGTAGTTTTATAAAAAAAAGAACAAAAATAAAACATGCGAAATTACACTAGGCTTTAATTTGACTCTAAATCACCATAACCTGCTATAGAAGTATCACAATAACCATAATATGTTATTTGATTTTTGTTACGCTTGATAATAAAGTAAAGAAAGAATAAGGCACACGTATTGAAGATGAAATTTGAAAATCATTTATTAAATGACAAAAATTGTAAATAAAACAATGAAAGTTATTTATAAGTTTTATGTTAGCACAAAATAATTGACAATTATGTAAAAATTAGTTAAAATGAATTTATTATGCATTATTTTAACGCAAGAGTATAGGGGATTAATCAGCGACAAGCAATACAATTGCGGTCCCTAAGCGAACAATTATTATACATTGTATATAGATTGATAGTTTATTTTCCAAAAAAATGCATATGAACATTATAAAATAGTATGTAATGTGCATAATGGTTAAATGTATATTATTCTAATAAAATGTTTTCAACAAATTACATATAAATATATATAGCATACAACTAAATATAAAATGTGATATATAATATTATATAAAGAAAGAAAGAAATATGAATTTATAAAATGTTTTAACTCACCATTTCATCACGTAACGTTTGTAAAGCAGAGTTGATTCTATCAGTAGCGGCATTGTATTCAGCAGCATCGTTCACAAGTAAAGATTTCATCTTTATGTGATATAATTGTATCACTTTTTTATAGCAAAATAATTTTACAACGACTAAAGTGTTCGTTGGTGTCTTGGTATCAAAGTCTAAAGTTTTAAGTAAGCGTTAATTGTCTTATATAGGACTTCATATACCATGCTTCATTACACCGTAACCATATATCGGTACTACTAAACTTTAGACTTGTCAATCAATCCTTATTCTATATATTGGGTTTAATAACTATAATGTATGTATTTCTAATTTGTTAAGCATTCTTATTGTTTATAAGATATTTCATTGTCAATTTTGTGTCAATTATCTTAAAATTTGACAAGTCATACACAGGTGTACGTTTTGATTGCAGTAATAAGCATATTGAAGACTGTCACAGTGATGCGAGCTTTAATGTATCAAAATCTGAACATTTAATCATATTACCTCATAGTTATGAAGGCTATGGACAAACAAAAATTTGGCGACCATCTTAGTGGTCATATTGGATTTCAGTCTTCTAGCTGGGTCTTCTTAAATTAAGCAATTGAGTTTCATAAACTGCTGGCAATACTTATTTTTTACTATATCGTGTTGTCATTTTGTGTAAATCAGTCAACTGCGATAAACCCTGCAATCTCTAGAACTAGAATGTTCGCTGTCACAAGTTAATGTAATTGTAAGGTGCTGACTTGGAAACCGTCCTACCTTAAAGACTTAAATACTGTATCATATAGTCCGCTTATAATTCGTTTAAAATTGCACTGTATATAAGCGAGTTGAGTTTTGACGAACGGGCGATAGACGTAATACGAGCGTTATCAAATTTGTGCGATTTTTGACGGAGATGAATGATGGTTAACGTGCTCATGGATTACCAACCTTAACACGAATGTTCGAGTTTTGACACTTAGTAATTGGCAACAAATCTTCCTTGATATGATTGAAGTAAAGATCATACATTGATCATCGTCGGAAACCAACGATACTCCCAGGGTTACCGAGGATTGCTGTACCTAGGTACATGTAAGAAGATATTATAGAAATTAGATCCCTTGCGTTTGTATTAAATCAATCTGATTAAAACCCGATCTAAAATTTTACCGCTCGCATACTCGCTAATTTAGATCTGGCCTTTTCCAAACGAAGGTCACGTTCAGGTGACCTTTTCTCATCATAATATTCATGTCGAAATTGTTATGATACGTAACTTGTTTACATCGTCTACGTCACGCAATTTGAAATGAGCCACCCAATCGCAGACTGTGAATAATACCGCTGTTAAATTTGCATGCAAACCTTGGTCTAAAAATAGAAATTACGAAATCAAAATGTGATCAATAGTGTTTTCGTCTAGATGAAAGCTACGCGTTGATTGGTCGACACAAAGTTCATCTCGACGTGACCTTGCATTGACTAAGTAGAGATCCAGTACGACAATGCGAGTAGAACAGGATCTCTGTTTACGGAGATTGGTATTAAATCCTTGTCTGACAATCAGGATTATATGTATTGGTGAAGTTTGGTCATGAAATGATTTCTACGGTTATTCTCGCTCCTACTACTACTACTGATTCTAAATCATCAAGTCAGTTGTGACTGTCAGTCACTGACGGAAGTATATGCCTTCATGTAGTAAATGTTTAGCAGCTAATTCCAGAGATTTAGCATTTCTAAATATTTAAGAATACATAATGTTGCCTGACGTTTGTTTAACATGTACTTACATCAAGATTTAACTGTAAGACAATTGATTGATAGATAAAGCTATTATGTAATAATCTATATTTATATGTAATCAAAGATTGTACAATTAACGTCAGTTACTTGTTATAATATAACAACATAAATATTTGTATTAAATAACGTGTAATGCTGAAATACAGGCAGTGTATCACTATTAAGACCCCTTGATTATTGCAAAATCACGCAATTTATGACGATCTTTAAATCCCAAATGCTTATTTTGAATAGGAAAAACCTCAGTATGTTTACCATTTACTGGGACGTTGTAGCGCCGTTAAACGTCGCAACGCCGCTTAACGTCGCAACTGACGTTAAACATCGCAACCGCCGCTAAACGTCGCAATCGCCCTGCCGTTAAACGTCGCAACGCTGACGGTAAACGTCGCAAAAAAATCGAATGCCGTTAAACGTCGCAACCTTGCCGCTAAACGTCGCACTTAGTAGGAAGGTATAGTATCGAGCCTAATCAACACACAAATATTACATAGGACAAATATGACTTCAAAGCAGCCACTCTTAGACTCATAGCAACCATCAACATATCCTTAGCAACCACCCCTTGGTCCATAGCAACCACTCTTACACCGTATGCCAATCGCCTTAAGGCCAAAAGTATCCATTATACTTTCCATAACAATCGATTTGAGTTCCATAGCAACCGTAATTGCACCTTTAATATCCATTTAAATATCAAATGGAATAACTCTCGCGGCCATAAACTTTATCTCAGTGTCTATTTTGATCATCTTCAGTTCAACTTTCAAACTTGGTCAAGTTGAGTTAGATCTAGATAAGCAAGCGCTATAGAGACCTTATTCTTGCTTTATCGGTGATTCGACGTTTAGCGGTGAGTGTAGCGCCGCTAAACGTCGCAACGCCGCTAAACGTCGCAATTGACAAATGTTTTTTGTGTTTCGATGAATTGAACATCATGTTTTATACTATATATAGTTTATTTCCTCCAAAAGTTTGAAGATCATACAATTATTTACAGCAAATATAACAAAATAAATATAAAAATAAACATAGCAAATTACAACTAGCATTCAGATTCACAGGAATGCAGTGTCAAACGAAATCTATATGAACATGTAAGACAAGGTGTTATACATGCATACATATATATACATATATGTCAACTTCTATATGGTGTAATTATAAGTAGAGTCAAGCAATAAATGTATACTTATTCTAACAATGTTTTCATAGATAAAGTAATACATGGATATGTTAATAAACCACTTTCTTGTATAGTGGCTAAGGTAAATAGTTCTAAACACTGGTTCTTGTCACTTAAATTGATAAACCATGCATACCACTTATAGCCAAACTGCTTTAATAAAGTGTCCCAAAGTTTTAATCTTGCTGTATGTAACTTGTGGCAATAACAGAGTGTATGTATGGTTGTATTATCATTCATTAGGTCACATTTTATACATTTCTGTGTGAAATGTCTTGATACTAATCGTGAAAGACCACGTAATACAGCATAACTGCGTCATGCAAGATAAAATATAGATCAGAAGGTAAAAAAAATATTTTTTCAAGCTACAGCCTGCAATTTCTAACCACATGTAGCTCAGTACAAATATAAGGAAGTTAGAAAAATATTTTTCTCAACTTTAAAGGTCTAGAGCTTTCATTTTTTGTATTATTTTTATTTTTGTTTGTTTACAATATCAAAGCATATGTGTGCGTATTTTTACGAATATTATGGACTTTGGTACCAGTGTTTAAATAATATGTTTGTAAATGAATACAAATAGTTAATCACCATTGTCATGTTAATGGTTATAGCCAATCGAACTTTCTTAAGCTGTGTTATTTTTTGATTTCCTGATTTAAATACCAGGAATCAATTAAAGTAGATTAAAATGTTTCACCTGGCCGTTCTATTTGCGCATGCGTCGGCAGGAGCCTATGGCATGCGCAAACGACGTCTTGAACTGCGCAATATGTCGTTGCAAGAGTGGTTGCTATGGACCTAAATCGATTGTCAGTGGTGCTGAAATGGTTGCTATTGTTGCTCTGGGCAGATTATCTCGTAGGTTGTCTTCATATGGCTGTATATTTACAACCCAGATTCCAACAGTACAGCATAGTCAGTTTACAAGTTTATAGTTTATTCTTACACCACATATATGTATATCAAAATGATATGATTTTAACGAAGTCAAACATAAGTTCTACAATCCACGGTTCATCAGTCCTAAGCTTTGAGTCCAAGTACCCAGTTTCTGGCTTCCGAAAGTGTGCCAAGATATTTGGATGCCGTACTGGGTCTAGGAACAAACTTCAATCTATGGTATCTAAGACAAAGCATTGAATCTAGTGTGGACTAGAGGTTCTGGCCCAAGTTTCACAAACAAACTTAAGTACGAACTCAATAGCAGAATCAAGTTGTTTTTAGTTCTTAAAAAGCATGTCAATGCAGTTGAAACAGCTGTTATTAAATGATTTTATAATAATTAGATACATCAAATGTATCGAAATAAAATATAACGGGTTTTATAATAAACTTAAAGTAAAAAAATCGGATTTCTTTTTAGACTAAACTCAACAGTTCATTAACAGATTCAAATCATTACAATGGAAGTAAACCTTATCCAAATATATTTATCAGTTTTATTTTGTATAATATGGCTTTTAAACAACTATTGGAGTTTTAATGATACAAAATTTGTAGTAAGATTGATTAAATTATTAAACTTAAAGATCAAAATAAAATAAAATTTAGCTTTAGTACAAAGTTGAGCTTTTTCGTGAAACTGAGGCCTGACCAAAGACCTCTCAAGGCTATGGAGTGGTTGCTATGGACCAAGGGGTGGTTGCTAAGGATATGTTGATGGTTGCTATGAGTCTAAGAGTGGCTGCTTTGAAGTCATATTTGTCCTATGTAATATTTGTGTGTTGATTAGGCTCGACACTATACCTTCCTACTAAGTGCGACGTTTAGCGGCAAGGTTGCGACGTTTAACGGCATTCGATTTTTTTTGCGACGTTTACCGTCAAGCTCCTTGGATTAACTTAGGTATAATTAAGTTCACATTTCTAAGGTTTATTTGACCACAGGGATTCGTTTAGGTGGTGAAAAATAAGCTCAGTTTAATCACTCTACTGTACCCTTACGGAACGCCTAGGCGATCGTTGATCGTCAGCTAACGGAATCATCCGAGGTGTTCCGAATGTACCGTACCTCAACTATGAACTTTAACCTCTGGCTATTCTTATTCAAATCAACACCCATTTTATATCTTATCAAACATCGCCAAAACATCGAACCGCCATCTTAAAATTTGAAAAGTGTAATGATATTGTTAGTATTGGAAAAATGGAATATATAAAAGATTTTATTGTATTGTTCAAGGTAATTCATGTTTTATTTTGTTCCGTATTCCTTTAGTCACAGTTTGGCTAAGTTTCCTAAAGTTATATTGAAAATCTATCAGTTGTTGAAATTGAAAAACATCCATCAAGTGGGTAGGGTAACTAAATACATTAAAATATCCATAAATTTCGGATAATTTTGATATATTTTGTAAGAAATACATTGTACTGCCGACTAAAATTTCACTTATACACACCCATCTAATTACTAACATTGGTAAAGCGAACCAATCGGAGATATTTATAAGGTTGACCAGGTGTCTATGACGGGTTCGAACCCAGGACCTCTCGAATCCAAAGAATGTGCCATACTTTATAGAGGTATAGAGTTATATAGATAAGTTATCAGTATTAGGGTCAAGGAATCCGAAGTTATGTGAACTAGCCGTTGTAAAATGACCTTAATTTGTTTTGACATGGCGTTAAATCCAACTGAAGACATTCTTTTTCCTAAATATATATTGTATATTTATGCTGGTACAAAAATAGCTTCGCTTGCAACAACAAAAATATGTGAAATAAAAATGATAACTTTTGTTTTCGAGTAATCATGCATTTATTGTTTTGTTTCATGCCTTAGTTAAAATCGGACCTACAGTTGTAAACTGTTCATTATACATGTGATTCGTAATTGTTAAAATTCACTCAGGGCTAGGGTCTTCATGGAAATTTCATCGAACCTTACTTCCGATCGTTGTTTAATGGGCAGTAAGCCACCCCTATTTCTTTTCTATTTTTTTAACATTTACTTCTAATTATGTTCTATATTCATCTTATGCCTTGCCTTTTACAGTTTACCAAACACACATTCTGAAGTTAGTACTGGTACATATTTGTGATGGAACCTGATTACCCTGGACGCAACGTAAGTTTTTATTAACATCTTGGCTTGCGAAAAATTACCTGAGACTTCAATAAGGGACTTTAGTCAGTTATTCTCCTTTACATACTCTTAAAATAATTGGGTCCAATTAGTTGGATTACTCGGATTTTACCCTTATTTTCAATGGCAATTTGACACAATCAATTTTAAATACCCTTTTTGTAAATCATTTAATTATGCTTGAAAATTAAGCAAAAAGTGTTTTGTTGTTAATGTTCAAGTGAAGTTTTTATTAGCATTAATAATAGTAAAATAAAAAATGCTCTAATTCTGTCGTACTTTCATCAAGAACTGTGTTTTATACATAAAAATGTTTCTTAAGAAACATACAAAGTGATGCTGGCAATTAATTTAGATGAAAACTTTTAACAAACAAACTTTAACATTAAATCCTTTACAGATCATTATAGTTCATATTCCCATGAAGGTACTCCAAAATATATAATCCCAATAAATGTTAAATCAAAACTACGGTATATGAAAAACATTTTGACAGATGCGAGTGTAATGGGTTATCGCGACCCTGTTTCTACTTTCACTTTAGTTTTTCATTTGCCTTAGTTTTGTTTTAACATTTAATAATGTTATAAATATAGGAGTACCTTCATGGGAATATGAACTATAATGTTCTGTAAAGGATTTAATGTTAAAGTTTGTTGTTAGAAAAGATTAATACATTTTAGTATTTTTATTTATACAACATCAATTTTGCAAATACATCTTTTGTTAATTATTTTTTGTCATAATTGATGACAAGCATCACTTTGTATGTTTCATAAGGAACATTTTGATGTATAAAACACTACTCTGAGTGAAGATGTGCCAGAATTAGAGCATTTTCATTTTCACTGAATTATTTTGCAAACCAAGACTACATGAACCTTAATATCTTAATTAACAAGAAAGATATTTGATGAAATATTTTATCATCCTTACACAGGACTTCAATGATAAAGTCCGAGGATTCCAACTGATAGGACCTACTTGCCAATTGGATGGCTTCGGACTTTGTCAAGGAAGGATAACTGACTAATATTCCTCATTATTAGCCTGTATTTACATACATTGTAGTAGTAAGCTGTACAGTACCCATCAAAAGTATGGAGACAAAAAATACCATAATTCTGAATTTTGATGATTATTTTTGTTGAATCATAAAGTTTAATATATTTAAGTATGGTTGGTGATAAAATGAAAAACAGTTTTCATGAATGCAACACATTTATAAGATTCAGCATCTGACATCCTAAAGCCTCCAAAACCATGCTAATAAACAATTGTAATAATTTTCCATAACATAGCTTATATGCTTTTTTGTAGTCTCAGTTGTAATTATAATGATAACAAAAAATTAAAGCAAAACTTTGAAGAGTTTCTGAATAAACAGTTATCAAATTTTAGATTAAGTCTATTCAGCAGGCCTACTAAGTGAAAATGTCTCCAAACTTTTGGTGGGTACCGTTTGTCTCAGTTCAATTTGCTCAACTATTTATATCGTTACATTTTATTCATTTGTCAGTGGCGCACACATTAACCCCGCTGATTTAAATACTCACTACAGTTCTTATTTTCTCAGGATCGATGAAAATATTTATGTATTTGGTACAAGGATTATGGAACTCATTTCAAGTATTTGAATCAGCGGGGTAAATGTATGCCTCATTGTTTTATAAAATAATTTATCTGACATGATAGAACAATGCTGAAACTGTGCTATATTTATAGGTAATTTTACCACAGTCTTAAATTGAAACAGTCACATGTAAATTTTCTTGTATTGGAACAAGTGCCTCCGGTGGGTATTCAAACCAGAGACCACTCGATCTCTAAACATTTGGTTTTTTTTATATTTTTTTATATTTTCCCTCACCATTGTACTGTAAAATTACAATATAAAAAACATCAAAGTATATGGTCTGACTAGCGAAATGGTCATAATAAAAAAGGACATTTTCTTCTCTAAGTGTTTGGTAATTAAAACTTGTCCACAATTATATGATATTGCATCTACAATGGTTGCTTCATAGAGGAACTTTCCTGCATTACTGTCCCAGTTTTCATGTATTTATAAATTATATTGACCACATCTTGTTTTCAGATTGTATGAATTTATGGAGTGGATCAACGTTATAGACGTATAGCTGTGATATAATTTACTGTTTGTGTACAAACTGGTTTGATGACAATGATCAACTACTTTGATCAAGGAAGTATATTTTCAAACAATATAACGTTTAAATATATAAGTAGTATTTTAGATTAAATCCGCCTTTAAATATTTATACACATTTAGTCGACTCAATAATCCTGTAAGACAACCCCTCACCATTGTGTTAATGACCTTTAGGGTACTAGTTTACATCTGAATTGAGTGAATCATTGCCGATTGTTTTTGCTCAAGAAAACTTACTTGTGTCCTTTGTCGGATTCGAACCCGATATCTTACAATAAAAACGTTCTAGCCTTGGACTACTTCCTGTAATTGATATTTGGCTGGATCAGTTCAATTCGCTTATTGAGTATAGTTCTCGTTTTTTTGTGGAGAAATATAACATTATGTCAATTATGTTAATATATGGTATAAATTTATATTACAATACGTTGTTGCAAAATTATAAATGAAAGTCTTTAATGGACGTGAGTTATTATTTCCCTTTAATATGAACATTATCAAAGGGAGATAATAGCTCATACTTATTTAAGGCAAAATTTATTGATCTTGTCCATGGATACAAAATAAAATTCAAAGTGGTTTAATAATATTCAATATTATTTTAAAAATTGTTATATCGACTACATTAAAAATACGATGTTTAATTAGATTAGTTTTTCTGAGAAATGTTCTGTGGTCATATATATAGTTTTGTATGAGGAAAATTCTACTTTAAAATTAAGTTAGGGATTTTTTTTCTTTTTTTTTACTTGAAAACTTATATATATACATTATATTGTACTATTGTACAGACATCATGTTCTTATAATGTGTGTGCTTAATGTAATTGTACATAGACTAGACTTTAATAAGTAAATACTACATTATTTTCTGACCAACTGTTTCTTTTTCCTTTTCAGATAAAGGTAGTTGAGGCGTTGATGTTTTATTAAGTTAAGTATATATTAAAGCTTAGATATTAAAGATCTATCATTAAATGACTTCCTTAAGATGTAAAGCGTTTATTATAAACACATTGGTTATGATTCAACATGGTGAAAGACATTTTGACAGTGACACTAAAGAGTTGGTAAGTTTAAGTTAATTCTATATTCTAGATATGTCATTTGTTTATAAACGGAAGTACATGTTTACTATACATAGCACATACATTGGCTATTTACGGAGCACCTAAAGTGACATTTTGAAATACTTTTTTTATTATTACAACTATTTCGTTTAAACGTAATATTATTTCGTTGTTGTTTTTTTTCGAAATAATCATTACGTTTTTTTCGAAATAATTGTGATAATAAAACAATGTCACTTTAGGGGCTCCGTAGCTATTGAAAAATTCAATCTCCTTTGGTGTCTGAGCAATCTGATTAAAAACCTCATAAAAAATTATCCGCTCGCCTACTCGCGGTCTATAAGATATCTGTTTATAGAGATTGATCTTTGTGCATTAACTGACTTAATCATTATCTAATGTATGTACATGTACAGCTAACATATATTTTGGTTTTTAACAAATGGTATTTTTATTTAATTTACATCGTACATTGTGTTATTGTTTGATTTATTGTATTTCATATTTTGATTGGATTTTTTTTGTTTTGTTTTTTTGTTTTTGGTCTTTCGGTTATCTGTGTCTGGCTTGAGATTTGCACCGATATCTCAGGTCCCTGCATGTATGTCCCATCCCATCTGTCCCAACCCCCCATGGTAAGGGTTCGGTCTGTTGGGGTTTTTAAGAGTCGTTGGCTTCATAACCCCCATCACCAGGGTTCGGAACGCTTTGGTCACTATTATTAGTATTCTTGCTGGCTTATAGTGTTTTATATTAGTTTTATCTAGTGAAGGCATATATGTTTAGAGCAATGGGAGATGTTCCGTGGGATTTGATTAGGGTAATTGGAATATGATTTGGGGTTTTACTTATGGCAAGATGCATTTTTCTATGGAAATGAGAGTAAAGGGTTGAGGTTTATTGAAACAGAATCTACTTAGGAACGACAGAAGATGTTTGAAACTAATTCAAGGAGTTAAGGATGATTACTAAGTCTTACTTTGTTTTTTTAGGCTGAATCTGGCATAAGTAGGCAATAGTGAAAATAACTACTAAACATAGGAACGCTGGTAGGGTTTCACCAGAAAGTGTTTGTGACAATCAGTTTTTTCTTTTAAATAATAAATATATTAATGAAACTTCTTAATTATTAATCGTGATATCAAAATAACTGTTAAGCAGTAATCGTGATATCAAAATTACTATTAAGCAGATAGTATTCAATAAAACATACTGAAATACGTCATGTTGTAAAATATGGATGAAATGTAATTGATCTTGTATAACGTACTTAGTACTACATTTGTCTTTGACCTGTTTGATTTTTATTTCTTATCACAGTTTTTATCGAATGTTTAAGGTTTATAACCACTGAATAATTTTGAATTCATGTTTTGTTCAAAATAGTAACAAATAATTAACCTAAAAGTTAGGCGTTCAAAGGTGATAGCATCTTCATAATTTTAAAACAAACCAATTAAAGGGAGACATATATATATATATATGAGAATTTTAATACTATTTTGCATTTAAAGTCAAATCATTTTAAGTACTGGCTAGTGCCAGTTACAATGTAAAATTGGAGGTGTCACCAACACTGCCTCATTATGTTTTTTAATGTGCAAAAAGTAAGAGATGTGCACAATGTCATGCTAAAACACACTATATCGCGTCCCATTCTATCTTTTTTTCTCCTGTAGGCTTCTATCTTAAATTCAGATTTCACACAAAGTATGGCATGCCATTTTATCATTTTTGTTCAGGTAAATATCTTTCCTCAGTTCAAAAAACATACACTCAATAAGGCTTGCCTTTCTTTCAATATTCCATGAAGGTGTATGTTTTAAATAAATATAACACAATACGCATTGATATGCCATTCTATCATTATTATCCTGTAGGATTCTGTCTTCAATAAAGATAACACACACACAGTATGGCATTCAATTCTATCATTATTCTAAGGTAAGTATCTTTCTTCTTTAAGAAAACATGCACTTTACTCAATTTTTTCAGGTATCTCTTTTTTCAATTAAGAACACATACACACAATTTGGCATGTTTTCTATCAAAATTTCTATTTAAGTATCTATCTACAAATGAAATAACACCTACAATATCGCATACCTTGCTTCTATTTTTCTCGGTTAAGTTTCTGATTCAAGTAAGAAAACACGCAAACAATGTGACATGCCCTCCTATCAATATCCCCAATTAGATATATCTTCAAATAAGATAACAAACACAATATGACATACTATTCTATCTCACCTCTATCCTGTAGGCTTCTATCTTAAATTCAGATTACAAACACAATATGGCATGTTATTCAGGTAAGAATCATACGTCAGTAAAAATCATGCCAACAATACGGTATGCCCTTCTATCAATAGTCCTATGTAGGTTTATGTCTACAATTTAGACAACAAACATACATTGACATGCCATTCTTCATTTTTCTCCTGCAGGTTACTTCTCAATTTATGTAAGACACACATTTTGAATTAAGAAAACATACAAATACTATGCATATTATATCTTTTTTCTGCGGTAGGATTCTATCTTCAATTAAGATATCACAAACTATATTGCATGTCATTCTATCTTTTTTTCTCTTGTAGGTTTCTTTCTTAAATTCAGATTACCCTCACAAAATGGCATATCAATTTATCATTATTCTCATGTAAGTAACTGTCTTCAGTTAGGAAAAATACACAAAATACGGCTTTCCTTTCTATCAACATTCCAATTCAGATATATTTCTTCAAACAAGATATCACACACAAAATGGCAACCCATTCCATCATTATTCTCCTGTAGGTTTTGTCTTAAAATAAGGTAACACACACAATATGGTATGCCATATTATTTTTTCCCAAGTACTTTAAGTATCTTTGGTCAGTTAAAAACCATACACACTATACGGCTTGCTTTTCTATCAATAATCCCTTATAGGTTTAAGTTTTCAATTAATATAACAGCCACGCATAAGCATGCTATTCTATCATTATTGTCATGTAGACTTCTGTCTTAAATTAAGATAACACACACCACAACTCATGTATTTCTAGAATTTAATCCAGGTGAGTATCTTTCTTCAATGAAACAAAACATACAAACACTATGTCATGCCATCCTATCATTATTCTTCTGTAGGTTTCTGTCTTCAATTAAGATAACAAGCACCATATCTCATGCCATTCTATCATTTAATTCAGGTAAGTATCTGTCTTCAATTTAAAATGTACACTTACTCACAAACGCTATGACATATCATTCTCTCATTACTCTTCTGTAGGTTTCTGTCTTCAATTAACTTAATGATAACACACACCATTACTCATGCCATTCTATCATTTAATTCGGGTAAGTATATTTCTTCAATTACAGAAACATACAAACATTACCTGGCATTTTATTCCATCATTACTGTCATGTAGGTTTTAGTCTTTAAGAATGAAAACATATAGCATGGCATTCTTTCCGAATTGTCGTGCTTATATCTCTCCAAGAAGCTAACATACACACTACATCGCATGCCTATTACCATTATTTACGAGTAGGATTCTATCCTCAAATATGATAACACACATACTATGGCATGTCGTACTATCAATATTTCCTTGTAGGTTTCTGTCTTCAATTAAGATACATGTAATACACATCATATCGCATGCCATTCTATCATTTTGTTTCAGGTAAGTATCTTTCTTTAATCAAGAAAACATGCAAACATTACACGTAATGTTATTCTATCATTATGATTAAGTAGATTTCATTCTTCAAAAACATTTCAGACTCAAAATGTGGCATGTCATTCTATCTAAATTGTCCAACAAGATTCTATCTCTTATAAAGATAACATGCATACTATATCTCATGCCTTTCTACCACTATTCTAATATAGGTTTCTATCTTATCCTCAAATAAGATCACACACATAATATGGCATCCATTTCTATCATTTTTCTCCAGTAGGTTCTTGTCCTCAATTAAGATTGCACACGCAATATAGCATGCCATTCTATCATTTGAGGTAAGTATCTATCTTCAATCAAGATAACATACACACAATATGACATGTCTTTTTATCAATAATCTCCTGTAGGTTTCTATCTTGAATTAAGGTAACACACACAATACAGCATGATAATCTCATGTTTTCTCAGGTAAGTATCTTTTCTCAATAAAAACATACTTACAATACGGCTTGCCTTTCTATCGGTATTCCCATGTAGGTTTTATGACGTCAATTAAGATAACTCACACCATATCTCAGGCCATTCTGTCATTTAACTCAGGTAGGTATTTGTCTCCAATAATAATGCACAATACCATGACATACTTTTCTATCATCATTCTCCTGTAGGTTTCTCTCTTCAATGAGGATAACTAGCACCTTATCGTATGTCATTCTTTCATTTAATTCATGTACGTATCTTTCTTCAATTAAGACAACATGTAAACACACACCATAGCATATCATTCTATTATTATTCTCCTGTGGGTTTCAATCTTCAATTAAGATAACACACACTATATCGCATGCCATTCTATCATCTAATTCAGGTAAGTATTTGTCTTCCATAAGAATACACATAAACACAATAACTAACTATTCTACCATAATTTTCCTGTAGGATTCTATCTTCAATAAAGATAATCCAAGCACCATATCGCCTGACATTCTGTCATTTTTGTTGAGGTAAGTATCTTTCTTCAATTTCTGCATTCTATTATTATCATCATGTAGGTTTCGGTCTTTAAAAACAGACATAGAATATGACATGACATTCTATCCAAATCATCGTGCTGGTTTCTATCTCTACTAAAGATAACATACACACACTATCGAATGTCTTTCCACCATTATTCGCATGAAGGTTTCTGTCTTTGCTTGCTTAACAACATGTCTATTGATTCTCATATATACAAAGGCGTTTGCTTTCAATTGCGACTGCCCAACTACATTATGGGGTAGCTTTGTCTTCATGTATTTTTCTTCCTCTGATGAAGTTTTTATATAATACGAGTTTATAACAGAATGTTCACTGATATTTTGAAAAAAGTACAAATAATGATAATAAACGAGTGTTTTACTAATTAATCATGCTTATCAATGCATAAAAACATTGGACAAAATTAAAAACAAACGTTGTTCTGCTAAAGTGAATATGCTAATTCAATGGATAATTATTTTCGAGATAAGTAAAGAAATTCATTATTTTGTAATATTTTTGGTATTTTTATTTACAAGTTTGCTTTAATTGTTATATTCAGTTTCAAACATATTGAGTTTAGTCTTGTTGAAAAATGCCTGCCTTTTAAGCGATTGACTTATATGTCATACCAATTGAATCAGCTCTCTGTCATATTAAAACTTATAACAAGCTATGTAAAATAATTAATATATGGTGCAATAATGTTTGAACATACAAAAATGATTTATACTCATACCTACACATTTATTTGTCTAATAACATGGTCATTATACATTGTCAAGATTTTTAATAAATAATTTGATAGTATTTTTAAGTACATGTAATTAGCTCTAATGATGTTTGATAATGATGTTCTATAAATACATGCCGAGAATATATTTATTTTTTAAGTAACAAAATAAGGAAAATATTAATACTTCTAAGCAATCTAGTGAAGGGCCCATTTTATGGGAGGATAACTAGATCGGAAGTATTTCTTGCATTGAAGTATAATTCTGAGAAATCTAGTGAAGGACCCATTTATGGGAGGATAGCTAGATCGGAATTATACATTGAAACAAGACATAAGTCCGAGCAATCTAGAGAAGGGCCCACTTTATGGGAGGATATCTAGATCGGTAATAATTCTGAGCAATCTAGTGAAGGGCCCACTTATGGGAGGATAGCTAGATCGGAATTATTCAATGTACTTTAATATAATTCTGAGTAATCTAGTGAAGGGCCCGTTTTATGGGAGGATAGCTAGATCGGAATTATTCAGTGCACTTCAATATGATTCTGAGCAATCTGGTGAAGGGCCTGTTTTATGGGAGGGTAGCTAGATCAGAATCATTAATAAATTAACAAAACAATTGAGAAGCACCATTTGCTGAAGGTCTTAAAAGGTCTAAAGTACCATATACCTAAAAAGAATGTTACGACATGCAAAATATTGGACATGGAGAAAAAAGAGCTAAGTCAAACTAAGGAGCTATTTACATGTATAAGAAAATGTGTAAGAAAACTTCAAATGGATTTTTTAAAAAAAATTGGCTTATGGAAAGATTGTATGAATAATGAACTGTGTTGTTATGTACATGGATGTGGAAGGTACTTTGTACATTTCATTTACACGTGTTATTTTGATTATTAATGTCCTTTTTATAAAATACTAAACTTGCCAATTGGGATTTGATTATAAAACCCAATATTTTGTTATGAGTTTTACTGTAGACAGAGGTTGTCAATTGGTACAAATCTACATGTTACGTGGTTTGGTTGTTGATTTAATAGAACATGACTTTATATTTTTAATACTATTATGATATTGTTGCTGTATTATCGTTCAGAATGTAAATATAATAACATTTTTGTTTTTGAAAAAGGTAATAAACTATGCATAGAATCGGTTTATATGAACAGATAATTGTGACTCATTACTACTTAAAGTATTTATTTTAATAAACATATTTTTTCAACCCGTTTTTGAAAATAATTTATATAAAGTATAGAGTATAAGATACACTTTTTTAGTAATGATATATTTTATCATTCTGCGGACTTATAAATGTGCATTGTAAATTGTTTCCAATATTTCGTTGTTTTTTTCTGTACAGCGAATAGTTTCATTAGAGTACAATATAGAACCGTTTGTTGATTATTCCAATGTTTTCTTATCGAACTTTGTTCAGCTACATTTTTTATAATAGTCTAAATTGCAAACACTGCTATCAATTAATGTTTTACTCGCATATTATTTAACGTTGTTCAATAACGAGATATGATCATACTAATCAGTTAATATTCTGTTTCAAACAAACGAACTATTATTACGAGATGGTTGTGAATAGTTATATATTCTATTGTAGATACTCTTATAATCTGAGTTCAATCTCAGCTACAATAGATTACAAATTGTATACCCTTTCTTGAATATTCGTCAAAACCTCAATTTATCTCATCTTGTCAAAGAAACAAGACTATACTGATAATAATACTGTCCAGAGACAAACATTAACTAAACTTGCTTTCTTGGCATAAATGAAGTTCTGTACTGAAAGAGACACATACAACATTGACAGAACTAATTCCCTTACCAAAGAATTGTCACTGTCGTCCTTATACACTGAACAGTGTGAGTACATAATATAGCATTTGTATAATACTTGCTTTGTTCACCATTCAAGTTTCGCCCGATTTATGCCCACTTGAACATATACAAATCCAATTTACATATACATTGTTGCAAACACGTATCTGTCAATAAAACACATATTTTCTCGCAAAATGGTGTGATGACATTCACATTCATTGGAGACAAATGATTTTATCCCAGTCAGACTAATTACAAATAACAATACATGAATACAGACAGTTCTCTAGTCCCTAAGCTATCGGCATGAAAAAGTTCCCTTTCAAACTTATTATATATATCACACCCCAAAATATGTTTACTATATACACACAAATACAGTAAAGTTATATAACTCATAACCTCAGAAAACACTAACACATCTATCTCATTCAACAGGTTTCTGTGCTCTTATTTTTTGACCGATTTAGAAAAAAAAATCAAACAGAAAAAATACAGAAAATCTAACCTTTCTCCCAATCGTCTATAACAAATTAATTGATCGCTATCGCAAAAAGAACATCTTCATCTGGTTCATTTTAAGTTGCAATACTTTCAAAATAATTTGAGGCCATATACACCCTCCAAATGTTCGTACGGACATAGTCTTATATCTTGCCTTTTAAGTACTGTTTGCTTGTTATCTTAACTGTTTTTCTGGCGTCTAAGATTCAATATATGAACAATAAGCAACGTATTAAAGGTATATATTTGTGGTAGATGACATGTCATTATGTCGTAATTGATATTTTAAAATCATTTTGTAAGTGATTGAGAATTTCATACATTAAAAACTAAAGCAGGTCAGCCTCGTTCAGCCTAGGTTTTTGAAAATATAAATTCTTTTACGAGAATATGTGTACATGTAATTAAATATAACAAAACTCTCGTGTATTACCGATAAAAACAACTTTTTAATAATGTTGGAACTATAATGAATACACATGATTTAGTCTCGTGGTATTGCTTATAAATTTCACAAGGCGTTGATTACAAGTGTTGCGATCATGGAACACCTAAATGGGGTACTCTTTTACTTAGTTAAGGTGGATATTTTTGGTAAGGGTAATTTGATCCATAGAGTAAATTTGAAAGGGAATATTAAAGTTCTGAAGAGTTTATATATAGGTGAAATGCCTGTCTAGATTTAGTGTTTGTTGTATTTTTATAAGGGGCTAAGAATTTAATGATAACTGGAAGGGGATGTTTCAGGATACAGGTCGGTTTGGAAGTACGTGTATTCTAAAGTTTGTCTAAACTAGATAAAACTAATTTGCATGTAAGCCAGCCAGCCAACTTGTAATAATGGTGATCAGAGACTTCCTATAGCCCTGGTGAATAGGTGGGAATGGTAGCGGAAATGACCGCCCTAAACGGACCACATAACCCCCATGGAGTAAAATCCCTGCCCGTGTCCCTCCTTGTACCTCATGCATGATTGTCCGTGCTCCGTATCTCCTTCTTATGCCATTACTCCTTAGTTCTTGTTCAGCGTTTCTTTGGTTATCTTTTTATAATTTATCTCCAATATACTATACATGTTTTGTTACATATATTTTTTCGGGTTTCTCTTTTCTTGTTTTGTCTATTTCAGGTTGTGAGTGATGTCTATGGAACAATAACATTGGACAAGACTAAAACGTTTTACAAGATGGACACATATTTAGATACGGGCTTCATTTATAAAGTTTTACGACTAAAAATATCGTAAACCAACAGCAGGAAATCTTCGTAAAATGTTAACGATGTATTACTACTACTAAATTCAAACAGCATTTATTATTTAGATAGCGTATACTTTCCTTATATTGCTTCATAAAAAACGAGGAGAAAATCTGTCATTTTGAATTATTTTGGTCACATGTCACAAAACTCTAGTCCTTGTATGTTGTATATTCTAGGTATGTTCTTTTGTTTTTGTATGAAGATGGGTTAAAGGTTAAATTTGTTCCATGTTGAGCTAATTCTACGATTACATGGAAAACTGACCTTTGGATATACGTTCTAGCGGTAAGTTTATTGGAATTATTCCTCAAATATTTTGATAGTATAATGTTATAGTCAGAATTTCAAGGAAGCATAATCACTTGTTGATTTGATAAAATATATTCTGTAAATTTTCCTAGTGTCACGTGTGTTTGGCTAATTTGCATATTAGATTATTAGAATTTGTACTGATATTCTTCAATTTTGTAGGATAATGAACACTTTCTGAAAAACATTATATGATATCATATCTTTTAGGCTTTGAATGTAAAGTTTTGAAATTGACTTAAAATATTTTTCATGAGATTTTTGTGAAAATGACCTCTGAGGTTTTAATGCTCAACACAAACTTTCTGATTGATAAAGTCAGATATGTAAACTTTCAAAGCAACTTATCAAATTGTCTTACTTTCATTTATTTAAACTAAACTTTTGTTTTATGTTTATGTAGAATGTTTTAATTACACCCAACAACAGAATGTAGTAGTCATCGCACAATTTATTCAACGCGAATCAACTTAAGATGATCAGAATCTTGATAAGGTAGATATTTAATCTTGTAATATTTATATGTTAAATTGAAGTTTTTCCTTATAGTGTAACTCGAACTAAAATGTAATAATAGCTGTTTAGTTCTTCGATCAAAAATCGGGAAAATCGCCATGCAGAAGTGGTAGGCCTACTAAGAAATGAAATGTCTTGATGTATGGCTATTATTTATGCATAGGCAATTGAATACAACAAACAATATATAAAAAGAAAACAATTTTATGGAAGCATATAGCTATTTTTGTCGAATTAGGCTATGCGACAGGTTATATCTTTCCATGATCAGGATGTTTTACCATATATAGAGGCTGTCGTCTCATTGTGCTGTATTTAAATAATAAGCATGTCAGGTGACATTATAACAGTAGTAAATGACCAAATAAAGTATTGATTAAATCCAAATAAAGTAGTATCAAATGCTTATATCATTACAATACCAAGTAATTTGGATATTAAATGTATCATATAACATGTAATTTACTCTTCTTCTGTTCAACATAAGTTTAAACATATCAACCAATTCATTAGCTATATAACGTTTACAAGCTTTTGAAGGAATGGACACATTTTATTACCACTTATGAAAATACCGATTTTGAATCACGACTTCCAAATTTCATTTTTCTAATACAAGCGTTTACGGTATCATTACATCGGTGCTATAATGGAAGAAAGTCATAGTTTGTAAACATGTACATTGAACTTAGTATTATCTTTTAAATTGAACACCAATTTTATCATTACTTTTGATAATACATGACGTATTGAATCACAGTTAGCCGCGGCCATGGCGTAGTGGTTAGCATGTCTGACTTCGAATCCGGAGTTCGCAGGTTCGAAACCCGGTCGCGGCAGGTCATACCTTATACATGAGTTGTCGGCCTCGTGGTAGGGTAAGTTAGTACTGGTGATGTCCAGGAAACCTATAGTAGGAAGAGCTGGCCATCGTGTATATAACCTATATATGTGTTGAATGCGACGTTAAAAAAAAAGAAAAAAAGTCACAGTTGCTAGAACATTTAACTACTTGATTCAAAACTGTGACATTCAACCCTAATTTAGTTCATGTGGTGCAGAAACGAAATTCACTTTCATAACGAATAACTGGTATAATGAAATATTATCTCTTACAATGAATAACTGATAGATAAAATGAATTTGAATTCTTTATATGTTCCATATGAGCACAATTGTAAATCTGTGACCTCCCATACGTACTGGCGATATGCTTTCATGTTGAATAAAACAAAAATATAATGTGAGTATAGTGAATTCGATGGTAAATTATGTTTCCTTTTTTCAACTAATACGGTTTTCTTGGTTTTAGTATAGGTTCTAATTGAGATTCACGTTGTGGGAAATTCTTCCTTTATACGAGTACATTGTGCTTTAACCTAATGGTAGTTAATGTATATTTTTTTATTTTTCTGCAGATCTTTTAACAGTAAGATCTTCGTAGTGAAGCAAGCTTGATAGAAAATGTCAGTGTATGTATTCAAATGAAGGAACAAACCAACAGTCACAGACATTATTTATGAACATATACATACGACTACAAGATCAGAATGATATTTATGTATTTTATATCTATTAAACTACAACTGCATGGTCTTTAAGCACACCAGGGCATGAAATGCTCTATGACAAGGTGTGCTTTCAAAGTGTTTTTTCTTCTACCTAGGTAGATATTTTACTGTATCATGTTCAGCTTATTGTACTAAGCGAGGATTTGTTTCCCTAAATATTCTCATAGGACTGGGAACTCTAAAAATAATATTCAAAGGTAGAACCCAACATTTAGTAGATGTAATTGTTAAATTTAATTCAACTGCCAGTGGCGCATGTTTTCCCCTATGACTTTAAATACTCAGTACAGTTCTTCTTTGCTCATTTATTTAAATTATGGAGGTTAATGTATGCACTACTGACAATTGAATGAAACTTAACAATAGAATTTTACTCAGCGTACCTATACCTTTACTTAAAATATCTCAGCGGTTGCCCCCCCCCTTTTAAAGGATGAAAAACGAGGGAAGTAACCGATGTGAAAAGTTATAATTTGTTCATGCTATAAGTTTTTATCTAGTCTGTACGACAAATCGTTTGAAATATTGTCAAATCCGATGAAAAAAAGCGCAAAAAGAGCTAAAATTCTCGCCTTGCACATTGACTTGAAGATGTTACAGTAAATATCTATCAATAACCCTAATAGTATACAGTTCGTACTAAAAACATAATGTTTATGTAAACAATACAAGGAACTAATCCACGACATGGGGTGATCAGCATGACAATATAATATTATTCCGTATTGAATTTAATATGTTTTACGAGTGTTTTGTTGGTGTAATGGAAAAGATTTCGTCCATGACAAGCATTATTGAGTGGTGGTTTATTAACCGCACTATTTTTGTTAAAATGATCTATACAACTTTAATTTTCAATTATTTCCTACCTTTGGAATGGATTAGTTTATTTTAATGTTTACACAAACACGTAATGTTATTTTTACGAACTATAATTGTTGATGTTGGCCTGGTACAGATCTACATAATTATGTTGTTGGGCTAACTATCTAATCTATATGTCTGCACAGCCATCATGTTGATTAATCTTTATTTAGTGGATTAATTTACATCAACTCTTGGGCATATTGCTTTCAAACAAATTATTTTAGTTCTTCTCTGGCAATTATATGTAACCACTAGACCACGCTACAGATTTGCTTGAAAAAACATTGAAGATCTATACCAGGTAAATATCAACATTTAATACCGGAATGGAAGGGAGAATAAGGGACTTTAGTCAGATATTTCCCCTTGTATACTCTTCAAATAGGTAGGTCCAATTACTTGGATTACTCGGATTTTATCCTTACTTTTCAATGCAAATTTGCCAAAATTAGTCTTTAATAACTTTTTGGAAATCATTTTATTTGTTTGAAATTCAAGCTAAGTATTTTTAAGGTAAAGAACTATCTGAATTCATCACTTCTGTTAATATCTTCATTAACAAGAAAGATATTAGATGAAGTATTTTATTATCCTTACATAGGACTTCAATGATAAAATCCAAGGATTCCAACTGATAGGACATACTTACCAATTGGATTGCTCCAGGTTTTATCAGGGAAAGATAACTGACTAAAGTCCCTAATTATGAACATACCGCGAAGTCGGAATCCACTTGATCCGGGATCGATGCTATAAAACTTGACAATAGAGTCCATGCTCAAGAGCTCAATTTTTGTCACATGTGTAGAGTACTCATGCATGTCTCTATGATATGATTGATATAATTGAATAATGCAATACATATTTATTCGGGGTTTCTAAGACGCTTACTTATTAGGAACTGAACCCGGGTCGATAGCGCAGTCGGTAGCGCGCCGGGATTTGGATACTCGTGCCCGAGGGGGTGCGGGTTCGAATCCCACCCGGGGAGGTTATACCCTTCCATGAAAATTTGACAATTATGTCGATTTTCCTCCATTGATTAGATAATATGGAGAAGTTTCCGGCCTTGTGGAAGGGTAGGTGAGTACTGGTTATAGACAATGGTCCATGAAAGCTAGGTTAGGTGCGCTGGACGCCGTGAAATGACCTAAATTGTGTTGATACGGCGTTAAATCCAATAAATAAATAAATAAATAAATCAGGAACTGAATTGTTCTTTGAGTAGGGAGCTCTCGATCAAGTATTATAACATTTGGTCCTGTTATCATTTTGAGTTCCTATTTCAATGTTATGGGTATGTTATGATTGAGTATTCCAGAACCCCGTATCATTATGAACTAATGCTTTCATCATTATGTGAAGCACACACTCCTTACAATAAATAATGTCGAGACTACATTGCCATCACATAGATCACGTGATGCTAGAAGTACCAAGTGACTTATGTTTAACGCACAACATCGGCGTCCCATAGTAAATGTGGCGTAATGAAGCAGAATGTTGCGTAAAGGAATATTAAATGGTCTGGTTTCTAATAAAAACCTTGCCAGAGAAATAAGGCGCATGTATATTGTACCAGGGCATATAATCACGTAATTGTGAGCATTTAAACAAGCTTTTGAATTCGTCAAGATAAAGAAATCAAGATAAGAAAGATTAATTAAGTGCATATAATTAATTACAACGTTCCATAGTCCAAAAATGCCTATACAAGTATTAGAATGACAGTTGTATTTGTTTTCTCTAGTTTCACGGCACAATATATTTGCGCATGACTAGTTTATCGCTCGATTCAATATTTGTGCAATTTATATCTCACTAACGATCAAACCGTACAGGACCGATTGTGATTTTTCGAGAAGGAAAAGTTTAACATGCAGTTATTTTATGCGCTTTGTGATTTCACATTTTTTTTTGTCTGGAAAGAGAAATCGGTGAAAACAAATTTGTGTACTTTAATAGTAGTTTTTATAGATCACGTGACTGTAGACCCTGAGTGTATTGTAAGTGACATTAGTCAAATATTTCCCCTTGCATACTCTTCAAATAAGTCATCCGGAACTCCTCGGCCATTCGCTACGAATAACCTCGGACATATTGAGACGCCATCTTGGAACTACCTTTTCGTCACATTCCCAAACAAAATGTTTTGACCGGAGTTGAAGTAAACAAATCCACGAAAAAACAATATTTAGTTAAATATATAACATAGAAAATATTTTGACAAAGATCTGTGTGTATACTATAAGAATTTTTTTCATGGTCGTTACATGCTTCGCCTGTGCTTTTCCCGGCGTAGGTAGTAAAAACCCTTGTCGCCAGGATAGACCCCCAACAATCATTCCTAGATTATTCATTCATGAAAAGTCGAGGTGTTCCGAATGCAAATAAGTAGGTCCGATTAGGTGGACTACTCGGATTTTGCCTAGCTATTTTTATTAGCCTTATAATCGTGCCTTATAACTGTAGTATAGCTATTACATCTTGACTTCCGTGGCTTACACCTTACTACTAAACGCGACGTTTAGTGTCAAGGTTGCGACGTTTAGTAGCGTTGCGACGTTTAGTGTCAAGGTTGCGACAATTAGTGTCAAGGCTGTGACGTTTAGTGTCAAGGTTGCGACGTTTTGTAGCGTTGCGACGTTTAGTGTCAAGGTTGCGACGTTTAGTGTCAAGGTTGAGACGTTTAGTAGCGTTGCGACGTTTAGCAGCCCTACATCGTGTATATATAAAAAATACTTTCAAAGTCTACTATATTTTTATTTCCGAGATTTCTATAAATACGTTGGTGAGATTTGATCGGCTAATGACTAAAATCAAATAGCATTCTAATTAAAGTCAGTCGATTATGAATAGTCATTACTTAATAGTTACCACTCTCTTACAACAGAATCATTTCAAGTAGCTGAGGAAAGCTATGTCGTTATGGCCCTTTATCGCTAACCGGGGTACCACTGAAATAATTATATATAATCAGAGTAAATAAAACTTTCCAACCAATTTCCATGGTATTTGTATAAAAATATAGCCACAAAACTGTTAACAATATGTTTCTATTTTAAGCTCCGGTGACCTAGTTTTTCTACGTAGATGACCCATGTTCGAACTCATCCGATCAAATACGTAGACAATCATCCTCACAAAGTTTGGTGATAATTGAGGTAAAAATGTATCCACTAGAATGTTCGCAAACAGTAGTCAGACGGGCGACAAACGATGGACGCCGGACGTCCAACGATCCTGAAAGCTCACCATGAGCTAGCTCAGGTGAGCTAATAAAGAAAAATACAGAATTTAGGGTCTACAATTTTGACACACGATTTATGGCCCCTGTTTTTTACAAACAAAAAATGACCAAGTTTGAAAGTTGATCCAAAGATGATCAAAATAGACACTGAGATAAAATTTATGGCCGCGAGAGTTATTCCATTTGATATTTAAATGGATATTAAAGGTGCAATTACGGTTGCTATGGAACTCAAATCGGTTGCTATGGACAGTATAGTGGATACTTTTGGCCTTAAGGCGATTGGCATAAGGTGTAAGAGTGGTTGCTATGGACCAAGGGGTGGTTGCTAAGGATATGTTGATGGTTGCTATGAGTCTAAGAGTTGCTGCTTTGAAGTCATATTTGTCCTATGTAATATTTGTGTGTTGATTAGGCTCGACACTATACCTTCCTACTAAGTGCGACGTTTAGCGGCAAGGTTGCGACGTTTAACGGCATTCGATTTTTTTGCGACGTTTACCGTCAGTGTTGCGACGTTTAACGGCAGGGCGATTGCGACGTTTAGCGGCGGTTGCGACGTTTAGCGTTAGTGTTGCGACGTTTAACGTCAGTTGCGACGTTTAGCGGCGTTGCGACGTTTAACGGCGCAACAGACGTCACAATAAAATGTTTATTAAATACATGTATATATGTATGTGAGTCAGAGCCACAGTATTCTTTTCGTTCAGAACTGGAATGCTGAATGTGGATCTGGCTTCACTATAATCCAACTTCATACATAAATTATGCATTCAATATACTGTAATATATTAAGTCGTTTTACCATGCATATTAATATAATGTATTTTATTGTACTTATCATTGTGTTGGAAAAAGGAAGACAAACTCCAATTGAAATTCCACTACGCGTTTCGACATAGGTTTTTTTCAGGTGGATAACAATTATTGTTAATAATTGTACTTATCATGTATATTATCATCTGTGACATGTCAATTTTTGTTTGCGTATGTAGAAACCTCCCCCCCCCCCCAGTATTATTGGTGGACCAATTGCGCTGGAACTGTCAGTTTGAGAGACCCTCATTTCATATAAAGGGCATAGTCTGACTTTACAACCTAAATCAAATTGGTTCATTACATTGATTGAAGTACACTTCTAATTATTCAGATCATGTACATCAACTAAATTCAATTGTCAACTGTTGATTTCAAATGAAGTTATATAAAATCACTGTCCTAAAGAAAAAGTTAATTTAACAAATATGATTTAGGTTGTTCTTCTTTAAATGAGGTATGCAAATTAATCGCATTTCTTAGGATCACCGCTTGAGATAAACATACTAGATTTCACAAGCGTACGTCTATTACTTTGCGGTGATCTGTTTACTGATTACGGGCACTCTCGTACCCGGAGGTTATAATGATTCTTGATAGCCTCTGGGTACGAGAGTGGTTACGGGGTGAACATGAGTCTTATTTCCATGTTTAATGTTTTGACTTGCATACATACTCTCATGATTATTGCAAAGAGTCAAATGGTGATCAATGAGGTATGACTAACTCATAAATACTGCGGTCCCTCATTCATTTACATTGCTTGATCAACACATAGCCGTTCCATGGTAGCAATATTAAGAGAGAATAACCCCCACTAAATTGAGGTAGACTCACACTGGATGGTGTTCCCGTTTTGACCCCAGTTGACTGAATCAAAACGAAGTGACCCTGCTTCAGTCTTATCAAACAATACTTGGCTCATATTTGACGCCACCAAAGCAGTATACAAGAATCATACAAACAGTGCAACAATTCCATTGGAGAAAATAATAGTAGAGTGGTCAATGAAGCTGAACGTAGCTGGAGCAAGAACTGTATTTCCAACTACTTACTAATGTTTTAACTGCAATAGTCCATGTAAACTGGTACGTCTATCCTGCGCAATACTCATTCAAAGCCAGCTTGCCAGAATGAAGAAGAACGTGGACAACAATCAATCTTTGTTTCCAAAGCAAAGCAACTTAAATAGTTTGATGCTAACTTCATGGTGTCAGTAAAAAAATAATTGTCCAAAATGACATTTTGTTTTTTAACATATGGCCTAGAGCAGTCGATAATGAAATTAAAACAATTATTTTTGACTTTGAAATAATTGTCTGAATTAATTCAGAAAAATTAAATTTGTGATTGAAACATAATTTGTGATATTAGGATGGCTGAAATTTGACGTTTATTCGTGAGAATTTCAAATTGTTTTCGAAGTATTCAAGACAATTACAATTGCTTCAAGGTCATGCTTGTTTCTTGCAACAACACTCCCACGTGACCATGTCTAAGGAAAAGCAAATTGTTCCTCGCACGGTTTAATTGTAACTACAGTCAACAGAGGGTTTGGTAACCGATTATTATGACCAATACATTACTTATTTTGAACAGTAAGGTTCCGTTCTAATGATTATCTTTCGGTTATTGCAAATTCAATCGATTTTTTACAATTTTTGACCCAAATGCATAATTTATGAATGAGGAGGTCCAAAATTTAAGCCAATTGCGCTATTAAAACCATGCATATTGATGGTCCTAATCGTGGAACTATATACTGTATATAGCATTCATGCTCCATTCATACTACCGTCAGCAAAACTGATACATTATTTCTAACCGTCTCCCTACCTTTCTCAGTTTGAATCGAATCATCGTCCCTCATTGTTCTCAAACTGTTGTACATTTCCAGATCACGTGCTTCTCCCAAGAGACGTAAACAAGTTAAAACTGGTCTGGGTCAAAACCATCAAAATTCATTAAGAAAAAAAACTTATTTTATCATTTATAACAAACATACTATGTACAAATACATTTAGGAATACAACAGGGGATTTAAGGATAAAGATGTTTGACTACAAGACATTTACCATAGAATTCCAAAACTTAAATATATATGTTGCAAGAATTCCTTAGGGAATTACAATGTGTCCAGCAATCTGAATATACAATATACTATATTCGTTATTTTGAATATTCTTATTTTACGAAATAGACCGACAGACTGTACAAGTATAAATATATAAAAGAATATTTTATACATGTATTGTTATATAAATTTTAATGCTCTTTGTAGAAGCAACAGGTTGTATATATTTATTCATATACGCCGATGGGTCGGTATATGATTTAAGAAATGATTTCGGTGATTTTTGTTTTTGTTATTTACATTTTGAGCCACATTGTACCTTCTTTGTACATAAGTACGTTGAGTTTTTATTGTACGTCCATTTCCGAGCAGCCACATTCACATGAGGCGAACATTTTCTTTTAACTACCATTCTTAGTAGGCTACATTGCTTGTCTACCTTCCTTTGTATACCTCTTGTATTCTCTATCCGAAAGTGTTGAGATAGGTAACTAGGTTAGAACAAATAATCTGGGCTATCAATGACACGTTAATGTAATAAAAGATCAGTGGCATAAATAACTGATAACAGAAGTGAGTTAATAAACAATATTCACGTCTTAAAGGTGCGATCCATACTTACCCTGTACTTTATTTTGTTCAGTACCGTTTGCAATGTCATTAAATGATCAGCAGAATTGTATCAGGTTGAATTCTTACTGCGCTGCTTCAACAATATCCCTAATTTACTAACCATGTTAAAGGGTCGTGGTTATACAACTTTAGAATAAATTCCATTCTTGAACGTATTCAGATGTGTCAACAATGTTTCTTTTGTAAGTATCAGGCCATCTTAAACAAAACTCCATTTGAAACTTTTAAAAGCTGTGTCCTATACTTCTTTATAACCGCTATGACCTTGAAAATAGTTTTATGCAGTGACAAAAATGTAGCTTTAGAACGGAACATAATTTACCATGTGTCTTGTAATCGAACTGGTTTCCCCAGTTTTTTCTAGCCTGATTTCTAAACTATTGTGTTAGTCGCGACTTTGCAATCTGAACAATTTACCGATATAAAAGCCATTGAATCTTTAAGCGACTTTGCCACAAGAACAAATCTTATAACGTTCATAGAACCTTTAAGACATTATATGTCTATAGTTAGCCGCGACTTTGTTATCTGAATAGTTCCCCACAATAAAAGTCACAGAAACCTTAAAGTAGTGTTATTTGTGTAGGTTCTTTATATTGGCACATCAAAGAGATTAATTCTTGTTATCTCTAAGAGACAAAAGTCTGTTGATAATGGGAGAGAACTTGTTATCTCATCCAGAAATTATCACACCGTCAAAACCTGTCAATGAAATCATTATATGATATTCTGGCAAACTTTCATATTTGTAAACAATCTATACTAATTTAGCTCGGTCAATTTATATATTGGTGTAATCCAAACAATAATGTAAAGACAGACTTTATGCAAAAAACTGTTTGAATTGGTCTAGGAGAGTACAATCATCAAAAGTCGGACAGCTATATTTTATCATGGTTGAGACGCTGTCAAATTAAAGCACTCACAACACTGATGGAAATTAGCGCTTTACTATTTCCTGCTATAGACTTAAACCTTATTAAATCTGTTTTTTTGGTGGTTAAGATTGCTGATATTTGATCACTGTTCCTTTTTATTGAGAGTCTAGAATTCGGTACTAGATAACGACGTTGACTCTTTATGTAACAAAAGTAACGCATGGTGTATTTGTCATTTTCAGCGCAGTCAAAGATAACTTTATATAACTGCCATGAATTTTAAACAGTTTCATGTTATTAAAGAAATATACCTCTTAAAAAACATTAGTTGTAGTTCATCATGTAGTCCATTCTCAAGTTTAACTACTATAGACCATGTGATCATACAAACTCTCCAGTTTTGAAATCAATTCATCAATCATGTTAGCCGAATAGACATTTTTGTCTATAGTTAGCCGTGAGTTTACAATCTGAATAATTCTCTAAAATAAAAGCCACAGAAACCTTAAAGTAGTGTTATTTGTGTAGGTTCTTTATATTGGCACATCAAAGAGATTAATTCTTGTTATCTCTACGAGACAAAAGTCTGTAGATAATGAGAGAGAACTTGTTATCTCATCCAGAAATTATCACACCGTCAAAACCTGTCAATGAAATCATTATATGATATTCTGGCAAACTTTCATATTTGTAAACAATCTATACTAATTTAGCTCTGTCAATTTATATATTGGTGTAATCCAAACAATAATGTAAAGACAGACTTTATGCAAAAAACTGTTTGAATTGGTCTAGGAGAGTACAATCATCAAAAGTCGGACAGCTATATTTTATCATGGTTGAGACGCTGTCAAATTAAAGCACTCACAACACTGAAGGAAATTAGCGCTTTACTATTTCCTGCTATAGACTTAAACCTTATTAAATCTGGTTCCTGGTGTCTTAGATCGCTGGCTTTCGTTTACTGTCATCTTTTACTGTTTGATATTCTAAACTTCTGAACTAGCAAAGGACATTGACTCGTTATGTAATAAACATTAACACATGGTGCTTTTGTCAATTTTCATTGCTATCAACACTAAAAGATAACTTTAGTTTGAACATTATAAAGCATTGTTTCATTCTTCTGAATGACTGCTATGAATTTGTTAACAATTTTATGTTATCAAAAAATATACCATCAAAACAAACCAGAACATGCAGCATGTAGACCATTCCCAAAATTTACTAATAAAGGCCCTGTAATCGAACAAATTTCTCTGTTTTGAAATTTACTTGCGACTATTATATCAGCCGCATAGACATTCTATGTCTATAGTAATCCGCGACTTTGCAATCTGAACAATTCTCCGAAATAAAAGCGATTGAACCTTTAAGCGACTTTGCCACAAAAACTAATCTTATAACGTTCATAAAACCTTTAAGACATTATATGTCTATAGTTAGCCGCGACTTTGTTATCTGAATATTTCTCCACAATAAAAAGCCACAGAAACCTCAAAGTAGTATTATTTGTGTAGGTTCTTTATATTGGCACATCAAAGAGATTAATTCTTGTTATCTCTACGAGACAAAAGTCTGTAGATAATGAGAGAGAACTTGTTATCTCATCCAGAAATTATCACACCGTCAAAACCTGTCAATGAAATCATTATATGATATTCTGGCAAACTTTCATATTTGTAAACAATCTATACTAATTTAGCTCTGTCAATTTCTATATTGGTGTAGTCCAAGCAATAATGTAAAGACTGACTTTATGCAAAAAACTGTTTGAATTGGACTAGGAGACTAGAATCATCAAATGTCGGACAGCTATATTTTATCATGGTTGAGACGCTGTCAAATTAAAGCACTCACAACACTGATGGAAATTAGCGCTTTACTATTTCCTGCTACATGTATAGACTTAAACCTTATTAAATCTGGTTTTTGGTGGTTAAGATTGCTGATATTTGATCACTGTTCCTTTTTACTGATAGTCAAGAGTTCGGTAATAGATAACGACGTTGACTCTTTATGTAACAAAAGTATCACATGGCGTTTTGTCAATGTTTTCAGTGCTATCAACACTAACAGATAACTTTAAATAACTGCTTTGAATTTGTAAACAGTTTTATGTTATTAAAGAAATATACCTATGAAAAACTGAAGTTGTAGTACAGCATGTAGTCCATTCTCAAGATTAACTACTATAGGCCATGCAATCGAACAAATTTCCCAGTTTTGAAATCCACTTTCGACTATTATGTTAGCCGCATAGACATTCTATGTCTATAGTTAGCCGCGACTTTGTTATAGATCTGAATAATTCTCCACAATAAAAAGCCACAGAAACCTTAAAGTAGTGTTATTTGTGTAGGTTCTTTATATTGGCACATCAAAGAGATTAATTCTTGTTATCTCTACGAGACAAAAGTCTGTAGATAATGAGAGAGAACTTGTTATCTCATCCAGAAATTATCACACCGTCAAAACCTGTCAATGAAATCATTATATGATATTCTGGCAAACTTTCATATTTGTAAACAATCTATACTAATTTAGCTCTGTCAATTTCTATATTGGTGTAATCCAAGCAATAATGTAAAGACAGACTTTATGCAAAAAATGTTTGAATTGGACTAGGAGAGTAGAATGATCAAAAGTCGGACAGCTATATTTTATCATGGTTGAGACGCTGTCAAATTAAAGCACTCACAACACTGATGGAAATTAGCGCTTTACTATTTCCTGCTATAGACTTAAACCTTATTAAATCTGGTTGTTTGGTGGTTAAGATTGCTGATATTTGATCACTGTTCCTTTTTACTGATAGTCTAGAGTTCAGTACTAGATAACGTCGTTGACTCTTAATGTTACAAAAGTAACGCATAGTGCTTTTGTCATTCTTTCAGTGCTATCAACACAAAAAGATAACTTTATAGAACTGCTATGAATTTGTAAACAGTTTTATGTTATTGAAAAAATATACCTATGAAAAACAGAAGCTGTAGTACAGCATGTAGTCCATTCTCAAGTTTAACTACTATAGGTCATGTAATCGAACAAATTTCCCTGTTTTAAAATCCACTTTCGACAATCATGTTAGCCGCATAGACATATTTTTGTCTTTAGTTACCCGCGACTTTGCAATCTAAAGATTCTACAAAACAAAAGCCTAAAAAACATTTAAGCCAAAAATCCAATGAACCCTTTAAGCGACTTTGCCACAAGAACAAATCTTATAACGTTTATAGAACCTTTAAGACATTATATGTCTATAGTTAGCCGCGACTTTGTTATCTGAATATTTCTCCACAATAAAAAGCCACAGAAACCTCAAAGTAGTATTATTTGTGTAGGTTCTTTATATTGGCACATCAAAGAGATTAATTCTTGTTATCTCTACGAGACAAAAGTCTGTAGATAATGAGAGAGAACTTGTTATCTCATCCAGAAATTATCACACCGTCAAAACCTGTCAATGAAATCATTATATGATATTCTGGCAAACTTTCATATTTGTAAACAATCTATACTAATTTAGCTCTGTCAATTTCTATATTGGTATAATCCAAGCAATTATGTAAAGACAGACTTTATGCAAAAACTGTTTGAATTGGTCTAGGAGAGTATAATCATCAAAAGTCGGACAGCTATATTTTATCATGGTTGAGACGCTGTCAAATTAAAGCACTCACAACACTGATGGAAATTAGCGCTTTACTATTTCCTGCTATAGACTTAAACCTTATTAAATCTGGATTTTTGGTGGTTAAGATTGCTGATATTTGATCACTGTTCCTTTTTACTGATAGTCTAGAGTTCGGTACTAGATAACGACGTTGACTCTTAATGTTACAAAAGTAACGCATAGCGCTTTTGTCATTCTTTCAGTGCTTTCAACACTAAAATATAACTTTATATAACTGCTATGAATTTTAAACAGTTTCATGTTATTAAGGAAATATACCTATGAAAAACTGATTAACTAATTTAGCTCTGTCAATTTATATATTGGTGTAATCCAAGCAATATTGTAAAGACAGACTTTATGCAAAAAACTGTTTAATTTGGTCTGGGAGAAAACTCGGCGAGCTATATTTTATCATGGTTGAGACGCTATTATATCAAAGCACTCACTACACTGTCGAAATTATCGCTAAACTATTTCTTGCTATAGATTTAGTTAAGCCTGGTTTTTTTGTGGTTCCGTCATGTGTGGCCTGTCGTCCAAAAACGTTCTCTTGATAGGCCTTGTTCTGTGGTTCCAAGTTAACTAAGCTCTGAATACATTCTATCGCCAGTGGTTGACTACTACCATACTTAATATTCAGTAGGCGGGAGAATGGCTGTAGAAAATATTTCATGGTCGAACTCCACAAAGTTTGTGTTAGAAAGTAGGCAATTGTTTACAAAGAATTGTGAAGAAAAACATCCCTCACAAAGAGGAGATGTAGAGTTCGGACTAAACAGCAGAACATGCATCTTTGTAAGAATGAAGACATTTGCTTACATCGGAACAGAGGTTATAATAACGATTACATATATGCAACTACATGCCATCATCGTTAACAACCAAAAATTACAAACCACAGTCGTCCCGCTAGCACAGCCAGTATCGCACAATTCTACTGATCGAACGTTGTAGGATCGATTCCCGGGTGGTGCATACTTTCTTTGGTCATGAAATAATTTGTACGACTATTCTCCCTCCTACCACTTGTTCTTTGACCATGCTTTCTCATACTAATGATCTTGGGCCAGACCGAGGTATGCGCCTAGTAACTGGTTAACTTCCAAATCCAGAGATTTGGCTATACCAGGGTCGATGAGAAGGTTGCCTGACCGCCATGATATGACATTAAATATTGATTGCCAAGGCTTTAAACCTAACCAAAATAACAAACAAACAACAATCCAGTTCGTTTCTTTAGTTTATTTTTCGATAAAACAAACACAGAAAAACATACAACTGATAAACTCTGATAAAGATAGTACAATAAAAAATCAACTTAAAAACAATTAAAATAAAACAATAAAAACATTTTCAGTGGTGAATGATTCAACTTAAGGCACTTTTCTCTCTTGTACAGAGTGAAGAGTTTATTCTATAATAAGAAATCAAAGTAGTTTAATAAGCATTGTGATAATAATTTAACAACATAAAATGGAATTTTAACAGGGACACGTAATGAAACTGGTATTTAAATTACTCATTATATTGAACGCTTAAAAATGTATAAAGTTATAGCTGGTTATATATCGTAGTTTTCAAAATGTTTTGAAACTTAATTCGTTTCACCTTATTTACGAGGGTTGACCCAGAAGTAATGTCACTGTCGCTACATTGGTTACTACAAATGCACGTATTTTGATTATGATATTTTAAGAAAATATTGCAAATAGATTCAGATACCCATATAATAATTTTTTTTTCTGTGTGATATTAACAATTTTACAGCCCCAGTGACATTACTTCTGAATCAACCCTCGTTGATCACAGCATAAAGAAATTCGATCATAATATGTCTATGCAATTTAATTTACACAGTTGTGAATGGTTTTAAAATAAAAATTCACTCAAATAAAATTTTCTTTCCCAGTCGAGTGTGTCCCCTAAACAGTGTATGCACATAGATTATTAACGAAATTTGATTATCATTAAAAGGTACTTGTTCAAAGATTTGGTTTATTTTTTCTTTAATTTCAAAATACCATTCAATGTCTGTAATTATGTCAAAACAATTAATTCTTATTATTCGACAAACTGACCTATATGTTGCAAGAAATATACAATAAAAGTCACAAAAATGCACTAAAATTGTCTATACCGTGACATACGGGGTAGATGTTTACTACTTGAAACACCATCGTTTGAAATTGTAATCCATTTGCACTAAAATTGTCATTATCGAAACACTAATTTCCTGCATCAAAAAAAACGATTCCATACAATTTCGGTAGTTTCAGAAAAAGTTGATATTTAAGTTGAAATCTGTAAATAAGTACCTTTGAACTATTGTGAAGAAAAGTCAGAGAACTTACACATGATAATTTATATTTAATTTCTCTAGGTAAGCATTGAAATAAGTTGCATTTTTATGCAAATAAATCTTTTTTCAAGTATTATGTCACCAATTAACGCTTTATACACTAGCCCGCTACGTAAGATGTATGCTTATTTTGAAAAATCAAAATCTAAACAGATGACATGTAAGGGGAATGAAAACAATTTGAAATGTGGTGAAAGTTGATAACTTTTCTAGCAACAGAAATCCACTCTTGTACAGAAACCAGGAGTATTAATATTTAAAACTCTATTTCATTTAGCCACTTGTTGGTTCGTGTTTTTCGTTTGGAGCGTCACATTGTCTATTTAATATAATAAAACTAGACTTCCTTATCTAAATATAAACACCTATTTGGCTAAGCTGTTTTGCACGATGCCAAAAACTCAAAAGTTTGCAGCAAGTCATATCAACCCGGTGACTCCAAAGGAGTGAAAACAAAGTTTGTGCAAGTAATCCTAGGAGTACAAATTCTATTGTTTATGTACAACAAATAATACACTCAAAGGCGAACACAAGGTGGTCTTGAAAAAGCATTAAGAACAACGTGTGGTAAAGCTTAAACATAAAGTTTTTGAGAAAGCTTAAGTAGAACAATTTATTTACAAATACAAACAGAACTGAACGTAAATGAGTGAGATTGTCATGAAACATATTATAGTACATATATATAATCAGAGAATATCATTATAATGAAATAACATTCTTGTAAGTTAATGCCTACTATACATTTAATCAAAATTTTTAATAAACAAACTCCTGCGCAGCGAGTCCACCGCGCATGTTTCTGATAAATAAACTCCTGCACAGTAAGTCCACCGCGAATGCTTTTAATAAACAAACTTCTGCGCAGAGGGTCCATTGCGCATAGGTTACTGCCACGACAAGATCCCACGTGACTAAAGTAAATAACTTGACGAAACAAGTATTAACTAACCATGATGAACTAAACTTTTCAGTAGAGCCGACGGATAGAATCATAATTACATCATAAACTGCGAGAAAACATTGAAAAGTCCCCATCTGTTTAATCTTTAAGTAAATTGCAGAATGTTAATCAAGTCATTCGGAAAAATACACCGGACATCACAAGAAGGGAAAGTGGTTCTGATATGGATTATGTAGAAAACGCAAATTTAAAAGAATGTGGTAATATAACTTGAACCAAACAGAAAATACGACGTAAAAGACATAGCACTTATAAGGGAATATGTTGGATAATAGTTATTATGTGAATAAACAAAAAACAACTAGACGTGTTTTCAATTCATATGTAGATTATCTTTAACACTGCTTGCCAGCAAGTATTTTGCCGGGCCTTATGACTTGTTCTACTTTCCTACCACTTCTGATGTTGGAGGCATATTTTCTTAGACGATCGCCATTGTGTCCCGAATGCAATCATGTAACGGGGGGGGGGCTGACTAGCTTTAAGGTTTATTCATCCCTACTTTAGTTTGCAATTATCAATCAGATTAACCGCTTTTATCAAACTTTATAACTCTTTGTAATTTCAACAACAATTCAATTTAAAAACACGAGAGAAATAATACAATGTATAACAGATTTACCATAAGAAAATTATAATAAAGAATGATCTTGCCATTATTCTGCTGAAACTTGGCAACTTTCGTCTATTCGTCTTATCTCTTCAAGGGAGACCACTGTGCAGGAGTTTGTAATATCAAATAATTACCTCGAATAACAGTAGATTAAAATGTACATATTTAATTCATAAAACAATAACACAAATATCAAACAATGCTTGGCCGGATTGTATGGACGCACACTTCACAAAATGTACATATTGTAATAAAAAACAAACATGTTCAGATCGACGGACATAGGGGAAGTAATAGAACAAAAGGAAGACAATGATATTAAAAGAACTCGTGGGTTGGTATTTGCAGGGCGACTTTTATCAGAAAATTAATTTTAATATAGGCTATACATGCATAAACTCAATATACTACGACTGAAATCACTTTTGAGCGACTATTAAGACTGAAATCATCTGCTCTTGCAATGATGGATCCATACCAAACCGTTCCTTCCTCAGGTTCAAATATGGTGAATAGATGTTAATTATTTTTAAATATTTTGTTCATTTGTTTATTATATTTGGTATCCAAATGAAAAAAATAAATAAAATAATACAACTAGTATATGGGCCATTTTTAGAATGAAGAACACGGATCAAGCAACACATCAGAATTGGTAAACATTTCGACCGATACATCATCCTGACAAGCGCATTAAAATTTCCGTTTCCAAAATGAAATGCATAATCGAAGTCGCCCTACACTAAATTGGTTTACATGACAAACTAATCAAGGTTAGTGCTTACAAAATATTGGAATGACAGCCCGGAGATATAAAATGATAACGTAGTGATATCATAACATACGAGTATCAAATACATGCGTATTACGTCACAAAACATGTTTAGTTTTAACAATCCGACCAATCAGAAAACAAAACAAAACCAAACGATAAAACAATAAAAAACTTTTGATATGAAACACACATTATAATATAAAATCAGTGTATATATCTATAACAATGTATTAAAGAGTCAACTAGTTAAATGTTGTTTTTTAAACACTTGTCTCATACGTTTCATTTGATGATAAGTTGCTAGTATGTTCGTTGTTTACTATGCACCCTGAAACACATCCATTTTTATAATATTTATAGTACAAAGTCGCTCACCTGAGACAACAAGAGGTTTTGTGTTTGTGGGGTTTTATTTATGGTGTTTTTTCCGACAATATTTCCGTCATATCACAGTGATTAGTCGAGCTACTAGCAGGACAGGCCTTAGTTACATTTCCTCAATTGCTACATTGTTCCACCGCCAGATGTCGCCAGCAACGTGACCTCTGTGCGGTTGAATGTAGTTTCCATGCGCTATTCGAATTTTGAAGACAACATCAACACTTCAGTTTGGATAAACAGCCTAAGGGATAGACAAACTGAAAACTGACCAATACATTGTGTTAATCATGCGACATAGCCACTTTATCATTTTGCAAAGTTCACTAGCGAGCGAAGAGTTATCCCAATCATGTGACAACATAATAATGTTAAAGGGTAGTTCAGGAACAAGGCGACTCAATGATACGGGCTGACACGATAATATTGGCTTGTCACTTGAATAGTGGCCCACCAAATGCAAGTGTCCAGATACATAATTGCTGGTTTTATTCACTAATAATGGCTAGACACATACATCATAACTGGAGACATGAATACTGCCTTTTGTACATGAATATTTTGTTTGGCACATATATAATGGCTTGACACATAAATATTGGCTTGACCCATGAATAATAACTCTTTGAAATTATTGAACAAGAAAAACCAACCTCGTTGCTTACTTGGGCAAAATGTGTTTTCGTAACATCTTGTTGAATCAGGAAGCAGACTCTTTCATAATGATGTTAAAATAATATTCTAGTGAATTATTACATAATGCAATAAACGAAATCCAGATTCAGAGCATCAAATGACCCATTTTGGCAATGGAACATTATTCGTAAATAACAACATCGATAAATACCATTCGCCCCGGGACAGAATGTGTTGACTTACGGACACTTACATTAAAAAGCATTTAGTTTTAACTAAGTAGTAGATATATGTAAATATATGGAAAGAGAAAAGCTTGTAAACCTAGGAGCTTCACCAGGGGACTCCATACAGTGCTCCCCAGGGGACACCCTAATGCTTTTATCTAAACCAAGTAGTCCAATATAATAATTTATCCAGCGATCAACGGTAAACATATGGTCAGGAACTTTATAACGGACATGATGTGTTCACAATATCTCTTTCAAGAAAGGGTCATTTACTTATATCTAAATAACAAATATTTTGTCTCAAACTAATCACACAAATTTTGTTTATATTTAAAGAATAAAAAGTATAAAAGGTGCAAAACATTTAACAATCATAATTATTTATATTGTTTCACTCTAGGTGCAGTAAAATTTAAACATTAAATAGAAAGTGAAAACTCTAAATGTCACACATTATACATTAACGTCGATAATGTGACCGATGTATATTAGCGACGATAAGAGCAAAACACATTTTGGCTGTGGAAGGTCTATGATTTTTGACAGTTGTGGTTCTTGATATGTTTGCTTACACTTTTCAAAAAATACGAAGAAGGTGTTGTCTTAACAATCCAGTTTCAAAGCGTATTTGTATTTTCGGTGTATTAATATTCATTTCATGTACCACCCTACCCCCTCGCTCGCGAAAATCCCCACCCCACCATTTTTTTATTTGGATACGGGAAAAGACTTTCAGCAAAAACGTTTTTAGATATTCATATTACTCCTTTTTAAAACATAAAACTGAGAGCCAACTAAAAGTTCTTCAGTTTGCGTACAAGATAAAACAAGTTCCCTACCACAATAAATGCTCAAGAAAATCTTATAATTCATTCAATTTTGCTTTATGAATAAAATATCCGGGTTTAAAATCAAGCATAGATGGTTCCACAACAAGCCTTTTTTAATTATATCAAGTTTTAAAATTTTGATCCTTTCAATCGGTCACATTATCATCCATTTATTTATACAATGTAATACTATACATGCGATAAAATGATTTATATAATTTTACCTTGTAAACAATTAAGTTTATTTAAGTTAGTAGTTGAGCTAGATACAATGCTATGTCTGACATTAACCATAGAAGAGCGCCGTGTAGAATTACCAACGTAACCGCTACATGCCATCACGAGTTCCTGTATCTCATATAACTTCTGGCTTATATCTTTACCTATCAATTGATTGAAGATAGTTTTAAACACTGGGTCACGTGATAGATGGTTCACTAGGCGATCATGTGACCAGGAATATAATAAACTGTCTTCTACTGCACTTATGGTTACCTGAAACGATACAAACATATTCTTACACAGTAAAGTATAATTTGCACATAGGTCATTGCCTAAGCATGCCGAAATGAGTTGTCCCAAATGTCAAATTTAAGAACCAGAAGGTCATTATTTTATCATCGTTCCGCTATAAAGATCATCGACTTTGACGAGACTGATAGTGGAAACTCTACTGTACATAAAAACAGAAAATTAATTAATAATATATTTATCAGTATATTATGCAATACAATGTGCTTCACTATCATAGATGCAAGTTCTCTAAGAGATAAAAATATCTCTCTCGCTATATATATATCTATAATCTATACATCAGATTTTAATGTCTTATTGACGTGTCATGTCGAGTGACTCTTCGATTATCAATAAACAGAATATTGTTGCTTGATTTATCTAGGGGGTCGCTGTGACATTATATAACATTCTCCAATTACGTCAACTCTATCGTTTACTTGTTAAGATACACACTGATCACTGGCTGTCAACGTTCAACTATTCCGTTTTCCTCATGACTTCAAAAATTGATAAAATTGTTAGACGACGGTTCAACACGGGATATCGTAAATGAATTCAAGTTTCCTAAATGGTTGGTTGGTTAGCTGGGTTTAACGCCGTAGCAACATATTGTAAAGGTCATATCACGGCGGTCAGTCAACCTACTCACCGTTCCCGTAAAAGCTGAATCCCAGGACTTATCTGTTAACCAGTTACTATGCACTTACTTACGTTAGTAACTGATATTGCCCAACATGATTTAGAATCAATGCTAGATGAGAGAATGGCCGTAGAAATTATTTAATGACCAAGCTTCACGAATGTCTCACCTCCAATAGTAAATTTACATGAACCAGTATCAGATCTAATGATGCATATGAACGTAACTCGTACAATTCACTTTAATATTTCTATCTGTGATACATTCATTATTGCATGATTGTATTATATTATGGACAAGCGGTATATCTATTTTCTAAGAAAACAGTTTAGAATTTAGATGTTCAATCAACAGGATATAGATAATAATGGTTTCTGACCAACTATCATTTAATTCTTTCACAAATAGATGATATATGAAGATGACTTTACTTCCGGTTTCCTGTTATGAATATGTATTTCTTCAAATGTATCGATGGTATGTCAAATAATCTAATTTATCACAAATACGGATATTAGTACTTGGAGAGTTGAAAAGTAAGTTCCTGATTTATATTCTGCAAAACCAATCTTCTTGTACAAGTGTGTTACTATACACTTGCAGATAAAACCCGATTAACAGTCATCTCCTAATTTACCGTTCCAATGGTGTTTCATTATAATAACAATACATTTTTATGGGTCAGTGCAAAACTAGTCTACGTGAAGGTAGATGAAGAAGTATATAGACAAGTTTTGTGCTGACACATTGATTTGGCTTCATACATAATCATGCGCAATTTAGTTAAAACCTCGTTAAACATATATAGGAAGGTCCATAACGACCACCAACAAATAACGGTCACACAAAATTCAGGCATTTTCATGTATTCTTTTGACAAGAATAAGCACCATGACTAAGATGGCCGCTTCCCTGCAACAGTCAATATAATTACATTTTTGATATTGGCTGTCACATTTGGTTTCACCGTAAATCAATTCACCGTAATTCTAGGTCTTTAGGTCATATACATAAAACAATAAAAACAATCACATGTTGCCGTGATCAAATATCAAAACGACCAAAAAACATTTCCTCTTATATGCGACAAAAATTGTTGATCATAAAATAGCGTGTTATCCTTCTATTTCCAGGAAATTGAATCATTCCACATCTAAAGCTTATTGAATTTGGTGCATAATCGTAGTTTTCTCAGAACAAAAATGATTTACAGTGTTCCAGGACAATTCAGGAAGCCCTCCTTCATTCTACGCTGCAAACAATTTAGAATGGGACATTTGCCAAGTATGCTGAGTTCTACATTTTCCTATGTTATAAATGAAATAAATCTTCTTGAGATTTTCCCCTTTTTTTCTAAGGAACTATAATACAGTCCATGGGTAAAATGTTCCATGTTTATACAAATGTATTAAATGTATGATTTATGTTTTCCCTGCATTGAATTAAATAATATTGTTACATCCAAGAACTGACATAATCCACTACAAGAATTTGGCACTGTACCAATGTTAAAACTTTAAATAATTGTCATTGATTTTCATCATTACCGACCTCTTCATTTTGTCTATCATTTTTTAGTCCTCTGAGACTAGCGTACAGTACATTATGTACTCAGTAAACAAAACAAATTAGGAACAGATTGATTGCAGACAAAAATAACTTAAAATGGATCATTCTCGGGGGATACCACCTCCACAAACATGGAGAAGAATCATCTTCTATTTCCAACTTGCTTTTTAAACTCTTATCTAATCGGTTAGTTATTTTCTTTGTGGTAAATCTAGATTTAGTTCTAAGTTTCCAGAAAGTATGTAAAACAATCTGTTTTCTGATTGCATTTTCTAATAACTTTTTGCTGATTGTAACTTTTATATTGGTAAGCGTTCGATTTTATCTTCCCAACATCTTAAATCTTTGTGCATTAAATGCCTGCTGAAGGTATGCGCTACATGCATGGTTTATTGTTTAAGTCATACGAATGAGAGAGATAAATAGGCAATTTCATTTCTTAAACTCTCAACTATCATCGTACAAAGGTCGATATCATAGAGGATACAGCAATGCATAAATGACTACAGCTTATTTTGTCATAGTTACTGAAGAAGATTTAGTACACGATATTGACCAAGATGCAAATTAAACAATTGCGCAATATATTGGAACTATAATTATATCGGTTGAATTTCTTTATAAGCAGAGTTTTTCAATGTATAATATTCAAAACGTAAAAATTTTGTGTCGTACTTACAGATTTAACAGGGTGTATCATATCATGTTTGTCTCGGTTAAGTGCTTTTGAAGTCAACAATGTTTCTGAACAGTATAACGACTAATTAACTGTCAAGTGACGCATCATAAAACATAGATTTAAGCTTTTGAAATATGGTATATGGACTGTGAATTTCACTATAACCGATTCACTAATAAACTATACCATTAGTGTAAGAGGATAATAATTAAACCATTCGCCTAATCTATTTTAAATGCAACAAAGAGATCCGATTTCTGCATTGATATCAACCATTGATTCAGTATGTTCCAAAAATACCTCTACAACAATTCTCATGCGTCGGATTTTATTCCCATTCCTTTACAAAACTCTAACACTCTATACGGGAACTAATCAACGATGTAATATTAGCTTGGTCAGATAGACAGACAATTTATCTCAACAGAACAATTATAGCATGTACTTAATGTTCTATTTCATTGATACTGACGCCTCAGAGAACTTTATAACTTTCTTATTTTCTTTTATAGACAAACGGGAAATATATGAGATAAGTTTACTGTTTATGATAAGAATAAAAGCTAAATTATCATTCTTTGATTATACTAGTATGGCTACATGGCTCTTATTGTGAGAAATATGGATTCGCTTGCAGAGAATGGGAACCTAGTTCCCATTGAAAGTTATAGCTGGTTTATCCTCTGTTTTTCCTAACGTATCTCTAATTCCAAATCTTGATTATGTGACTAACGTACATTGAAAAATTATTTTTATAGTTATAATTGCATTTGTAAATTGATGATGAACTCTTTGATCTGTTCTTAATTGATGTAATGTAGTTACTAATGGTATTAGTAAAATTAAAATGTTTTCGAAGTTCAACATTAGATAGATTCGAATGTTCTGCACCTCTATTCTACACACCAATTTATCTTTATTATCGACTACAATTCCTCTCTATTATTTCTGATAACCATGTGCTGTTATTACATTTCCTTGATAGCTTAATTTATGACAAACATTTTATGCTATCGTGGATTATTTTCTTGTTTTATTTAACTGTAAATTTACGATGTGATATTTCTTGTTTTATAACCTATAGCCACTGTGTTAATTATACAGAGAGTACAGGAAGCTTATTGTATTGTTAAGAGATATGGACATCGACTTGTTAATAAATTTCATGTCTATTTCATGTTTGGGATTACAAATAAAAAGGTTATCAGTCGACGATTTAGTTGACCATGTATTCACATTGGTCAATCCTCATAAGTCTGAACTGTATAGAATTAATAAAATGAAATGAAAATATTTCTTCTACATGTGCAAATATAAACAGTGGTAGACAATTTCATTGGAGATAACATTCCATTCAACTTACACAAAAATCTATTTAGATGTCGATTACGCAATACCTCGTTTGATAACGTTCTGAATGTCATGTTGTTTGAGAATGACCAATGATATCATGTTTATAGGATACAAGAACAACATTTTACGCAAGTATTTATTCTTTAGCATTATAAACTTTCTGAAAGATAGTATGGCACTTTGAAATAATCAACAATGACAAAAATATACATGTAGCTAGACAATTATTTTCAAAACGCAGATAGATATTTTAAAAGTACGGGCTCCATTAGTCGATTGTAATACATATATACGAAAGTCATTTAAAGGTCACGTATGAATGATTTTTTAGTTATATACTGAAGGCAGTCATTTACAGTGCCGAACTCTAAATCAAAACGGACTTTCGAAAAAAGACGTTCCAACAGTTTAAACCAGAAACATGTTATCATTCTTCAAGTTAGATTCCACGTGGTAAACTATTGATTTATAGTTTAATTCAACATGACGATTACTGTGATAAAACAAAATAATAACATAATATGCTTTCATTTGATGGGCAATTAAAATAAATACCAGGCTAGTATACTCATCATAATTATAAGTTTCTTGTGAAAATATATAACAAATACAACACTATACCTTGAATGTATCTTGTGTTGAGGACCCAATGTAAGCGTCAAATTCAGGTGAATCAACAAAATGATTAGCTTCTATGGAATGTAAAAAAGATTCATCGAAGGAGGACACTTTCAACCTGAAATAAAGAAGCAACAACATTATAGTTCACAATGTGCTACATATACACTAAAGTATGTGTTAGTTTGCGAGATGGGATTACCTGAACAATATCAAGAAATCTTGAATCTGAAAAACAAAATCGATGCAAACACGGTTGTCCACCATAAAACGAATGTCTTCATGTTGCATTACAGTTTTAATAAAATCATTTATTATTATCAAAATAATTATAAACTATGTAAAATGTATTATGCTGTAATAAGATGCAAAGTCGAATGAATCACATTCGTGTGATAATCATGTAAATGAACACTAATTTTACAATTGAATAGTAAAAACAACTTTAAGGAACACGTATTTCCAATTGCCATATTAAGCACTTGTTAATGAGCTAGCACAATAAATTAATTATTGGATATATTCTGTCAAAGTTGATTTATAAAATATTATCCAAATCATAAGAAACATTAATTGGTGTCTTTGTATTTTCTAATGATAGTGTCCTAGCCTATGCGAGATTAGGACTCGCTCCCATACGCGTAGTAGTGCTGTACTACAAAGAATTGCTTTAATCAGTAAACATTCCTTTACTATGTGACACTGTTGTCCGTTGATTACAACAGATCATGATATATGTTATTGCTTTTTCTTGAACTAGACATACTAAGTCACAAAGCAATTCACCGAAATATTCGGTGAGTTCGACATAAATCTTCAAAAGATAGCGGCAACTTGATAATATAATGGCCACTATTAAGACTGATAGTATAAACACTCGAAAGTTTTAGATTGAGTTCTGTTATTGTGTTTTTGATATAACGTGCATGTCAATAATAGAGCCTTGATAATCAATCAAATATAAAACATGATTTAGTTCTTACACTGAAATCAATATAATCTTTATAAGATGGAATAAACTATCTCCTTTATACTATACAACAAGTCAATATTGAATTGTGTATCAATAAATGCTAGAAGTTGATGAATATCCTTGCAAATTGCTCGTTAAATAAGATTAACAAGCATTAAACTATTTATAGTATTTCATATATGTATGTTAAATAGTTGTGTGAATATCAAAATTATGAGCTATTTCTAAGTCATCTTTATAAACACAGAGACGTTGATATAGCACGTTAATAAACCTAGAAATCAACTAGCTGCATAATGTATGTTATTATATCTCTTCTCATATTAGCGTTGGCGTATTATCATATAGAACTATTGTGTAATTATTCATATTATCTTGGGATATTATCATTTAACAGGTGATATGCTATACTCTCTGAATGTTATAACCTAAAAGTAATGTATTCACCTAATGGTCTGAATGTTGTTGCAAATTTAATTAAAATCTGGTGTTATACTTGTATCTTGTTTTCGCTTGCTTTGTTGAGATTGGTTAAAACTCTTCATGAAATAAAAGATTAATGTATGACGGTCAGTGAAGTATTGTGAAATGTTGTGATTTGCGATGAACTTAAACATGATATAAACATGTTGACCTTTATGAAGTTAATATAGAAAACACTAATAACCTAACTAACTATAACATACATATAAATTAATACAGCTAAGTTATCATGTAGAAGAAATCCGTAATTGCGCCAATTTACCTCAACATTAAACATTGAGAAAGTGAGAATGATTGCACTTACTGGAACGAACGTTTATATTAGCATACAAATGGAAATTGTCACTGCTCTATTAGATCTAAATTTGTCATTAATGTAATGGTAAAAACATAGAATCGTGCTATTACAGTGAACCGTAATATAAGTGAAATTCTCATGTAACAATAGCTAAATATGTGGCATTTCTGTGATTGTCATTGATCGATAAAACCATACGATAAACATAGGGTAACGTGATGTGGAGTGCTGTCATTACTTCCGCTTTGTTACTTAAAAATAATGCAAAGCAAAGATCTAGCTTCCGGTATAAGATATGAACGGCTATCTGGTAAAATCTACTACGTCTTGGAGTGTCCCATGTTGCTTTTAGGGAGGAAAAGCGACAGGTTTACGTGTAGAAAATAATTAGTTTCGTGTCAGCAAGTAATTAGGGCGTCTTAAAATGTTTGTGAATAAGATTAATGCGATTTGTACAATGATGCAATTTACACAACAAAACAATCAATTGTTATGTGGTGTTGACAATTGTTGATGTTGGCTTAAGTTCCTGTGTTAAGGTACTATTGAACGTTTGGACAATATGGGTAGAGAATATTGTTACAGGTTAGTTAGCACTGCCAGCAAGTACTATACTTCTTATTTATTTCAAATTGTTAGTATATAACATTAAATTACGTAACAAAAATAACCATTATACAATTTGTACCCTGTACAGTTATAACATTGACACCACCTTCATTTTAGATGGCTGCTATTGGCCAAATATTTGATTTTAAGTGTTTAAAGTGTTGGCAACATCTCCATATCCTTATGTCCAATATTCAAACGAAACCCTAACATACAACATCATGATATTGCATCACGAACATAATGTGAGCGAGGTGAGAGAGAGGAGAGGAAATGTAGATGTATGATTAATGATGTCTGTATTATGTACAGTATATAGAATTGTTCTTGACATCTTCTCAATTCTAACTATTGTATCAGAATATAATAAGAACTCTATAGAGAATAGACGATACAGTCCTGGAAAAGTCAGTTGGTGATCTTACTCAAAATTTGTACACTGTGTGTGATATCATATTAATTAGATAAGAGTAAAATCAAATGCGTAAGCAAAGTCTTATATATCAAACGCAAAGTTTAGTAACAAAAGGTAAATACTTATAGTATAGTAAAAAAGAATATAATTTTGTTTTGTGTAATTGTATATATTTCGGTGGAGGATATTTAATCCGCTTGCCAGCATTGTGGTAACAAAGGCTTGATTCTAAAAAAATTAAAGTGAAGTCAGTCTGTACTGTAGCGGTGAGATTGACGAAACAAAACGGGAAAGCAATATCGGCAAAGTTCCAATTTGTTTATCAGTTTCAAGATCATTACAAAATGTTCGGACCATTGATATGGTGATGCCAACTTTTACAATCATAAAAAAGATACAAGGACATATAATACAGATAATGCCAAATAAAAATGATACTGAATACCCACAGGCCTTGCTAGACTAGACAATGTTTCAATGATTTAATCTATGTTTCATTTTAAAATGAATTCAGGCGCATTTGTTTCATTTTCTGATTAGTTCAGCAAGCCTAGACATGTATCATAGTCTCGCTGATGTATATCAGATAAACCATACTTCCAATTTCAGTGCTAGCGTACTTCAATAAGTCTATGCAGCGGTTGCATTTAATTTTACAGCGGTTATATGTTATTTTTCTTGTGTATTTTTACAAACATCAATGTTGATAAAGCAACAAATTTTCATAACAACAAGTTCTGATATCTGAACTAGATGACCTTATATATTATTAACACCATAATGAAAATAATTTTATTTATATTGTACAAAATGGCCTATCATGGTTATATATTACATAGCCATGATAGGCCATTTCGTACAATTATTACGGACATTTCGTACAATTATTCAGCATGATGATTGGTTGGTTCAGATATAAAAGGTTGATATTACCAATTTGTTTTCTTGGGTCAGTTAGGACAAATATATTCTATTATCAGGACTAATGCAATTACGGTGAGATCCAATATCATAAGTATTATTGTCAATGTCTGACATAATATTGATATCAGAAAAGTTCACAAACAAAAACAACCGTATCCTTCTTCATCTACATCTTTTTTATGCCTGATGATTTCCATAGACTGGAATTTATTCTATACATGCAGACATATTGCAATTGTAAATTCCTACAAAATCCAGAACAATGAGCAATGAAAAGAAGTGAACATTCAAAGAACACAGACTCCGTACAATAGGCTTTTTGCCAAAAAATGGTTATCGATAAACAACACGTCTGATACAGAAAACAACAAAATATTTGGTGTGATAGGTTGCAGTCATTTACAGTAACTGTCTACTTGATTCAGTTTAATCTCTGCCAAAGGATAGTCATTTGAAATATCACGGTGGAAACTTTTACATATATAGGCGACAATATATCCATGTCATCAAATCTTTGAGATCTAGTCATGCAATCTACATTTATTTACCATTTATATTAGAAATAATTATGTACTAAAAGTGTAATGTCATTTAGTTTTTTATTGTTGTTTTGAAACAATGCGACAACCTGTACCTAAAGATCCTGCGAGTATGTACAAAATGCTGAATCAAACCTGTCTGCATCCTAACTAGTTTTTCTCAGTACGAATACTTGTGTGTTTATTTTATTAACTTAAATCGTATTTAATGTAATGTGATTTTTACGTGGAATGTCTTTGTTTGCAGAAGAGACATTAACTAATATTATAAAACCGATTGAATATGAAAAAGCTGGAGTCGATCGTTATTTTTTCTTTACTGTTAAGTCTGTGATTCAAAAAATGCACCAGAGAAGCTGTTTAAAGCCTAGTTCACATCAGCCGTACGTTTTTTTTGTCGTACGAATTTTCCTGCGAACGAAATCGCAGACGAATCGCAGCCGCCGTAGATACTTCAAACTTCCGTGCAATCGTCGTACGACGGTCGTAAGGCGGTCGTGCGACGCTCTCACGAACCGTACGTTTTTCGCTCGTTCATCGCAAGACAACACACGCCCTAGTTTTCGTACGACTGTCGTGCGATGATCGCAAGGCTGCCGTAAAACACTCACGTCAGTCGTAAGACCTTCGTAAGATTTCGAAAATGTTTGTACGTCACCCGTACGTCAATCGCACGACAAACGCAAACTTGTACGACACTCGTACGATGTTCATGCGATCGAAAGAATGGGTTATCTCCGCTTGTTTAATTTTGGTATAAATACTGGGTCTGCAGGGGAAAGGTTTCATTTCACAGTAGGTTTTGACAGGGTCATGGCTAACTTGGCAAGTAAATTGCACATTGCAGCACTTACTGCTGAAGATCAGGAAGACGAAATTGTAATTCTTCTGATCCACAGTCGTCATTTAGAAAGATCCAGACAAAGACGTTGGTGGGTGAAACCATGGCTCGAGCGACGTCGTTTATTCGACCAATATTACACGCTCTTTCAAGATTTGGAAAGATATTGTCATGGTGATTACGTTGGATACATCCGAATGAGTTCCAACATGTTTGCTGAGCTACTGCTTCGTGTTGGTCCTCGTATCACAAAATCTTATTTATTAATATCTTCCTCTTTGTAATCAAAAAACTTAATGAAGTTCTTGGCGCGAACAATACGAATGCTATTTATAGACTCGACAGAATTACGTACGGCTGTCGCACGGCGGCCACACGACTGTCTTGCGAGGTCCAAAATCGCATAGTGATCGCAAGAAAAATAAACATGTTGAAAATTTGACTTGCGACGTCTACGACGATGCGATCACCTGAAAAAACGCACGACTGTCTTGCGGCATTCGTACGAAGTTATGCGATTTTTCAGAAAATGTTGTCGTACGGCTGCCGCAAGCGCTATGTGAAATAGGCTTAATAATATGTTTCTCATTTAAGCCTAGTTCACATCAGCCGTACGATTTTTTTGTCGTACGAATTTTCCTGCGAACGAAATCGCAGAGGAATCGCAGCCGCCGTAGATACTTCAAACTTTCCGTACAATCGTCGTACGGCGGTCGTACGGTGGTCGTACGACGCTCTCGCGAACCGTACGTTGTTCGCTCGTTCATATCACGACATCACACGCCCTAGTTTTCGTACGACTGCCGTACGATGATCGAAAGGCTGCCGTACAACACTCACGTCAGTCGTAAGACCGTCGTTAGATTTCGAAAAGTTTCGTGCGTCACCCGTACTGAATCGGCGCTTACTCGAAACAAAAATAAAACACCAACATATTACAGTATCTAAGGACAGAAGGCTTCATATCCTCCACGCACGTCTTCGTATGAAATGATGTTCATTAAATTATCATCCGTTTATGAGAAACATCACTCCTTCCCCTTTATGCGAATGTGGCCATATTGAATCAAATTATCATTTTTTCTTTGAATGCAGAAGATACACACTTTTCCGGCATGAACTCTTTACAAATCTCCAAGAATATAATTTAACCATGGATAATCAACTATTTGGCGACCTTAATCTTACAGACAATGACAACTCAAAAATATCCCATTATGTCCAGTTACACATAGCAAAAACAAACAGATTCTTTTAGTGATCAAATAGAATTAGTCACTACTTCTTCTCACCCCTCCATATCTTTTTACTGTTTGATGTTTTCCAATGTTCATTTTTCATTTTCTCAGATTTTAAACAGTCTAAACCATGAAAAGTGTTTAATTATTTATACAAGGAGAAGAACTACATAAGAATTTTCTTTCGTTCTAATCCTTTCAAGGAATATCTAATTTGAATATTTGTAAATTTTGTATATTCTAGTAATTTTGTGATATTCTGAGAATAAATATATTTAAACTAACTAAAAGACTGAATGACGTTTTTGGCGCGAACAATACGAATGCTATTTATAGACTGGATAGTGTTGGTTCTTACTTTTCGCAAGGCAGCCGTGAGACTGTCGTACGTTGTTCTTACGTTCTTCGTACGTTTCGCAGCAGACTCACGACAAACCTTGACCGAAATGAGGGCGTCGCAAGATGCCCGTACGGCTGTCGCACGATCTTATCGAGACAAACGTACGAAAAAAGTTATATAACTGACGTGCGACTGTCTCAAGAATGACGTACGACTGTCGTACGGCAGCCTCACGACTGTCTTGCGGGTCCAAAAATCGCATAGAGATCGCAAGAAAATTAAACATGTTGAAAATTTGACTTGCGACGTCTACGACGATGCGATCACCTGAAAAAACGCACGACTGTCTTGCGGCGTTCGTACGAAGTTATGCGATTTTTCAGAAAATGTTGACGTACGGCTGCCGCAAGTGTGATGTGAAATAGGCTTTAACAATACTTATTTTGAAACATGGCTCTAAATCAATATACAATTATTGTCAATGATAAGATAAAATATTATCATATACGTCAATCTCCTGTACTTGTCTTATGACGTCATTTAGTTTTCTTGATTGATCAATAACCAATTTAATCAACAATTAAAGATGTTTAATGATTGTATATTCTATCGCTCTTAAATCTTAACAGCTGAGTATGAAAATATAAAACTCCATCAATGGAATATTAAATTTGTCGAAACAAGTTGTTTCAAAATGATAAATTTTCTTCAATTCAAAATGTATAATATATCCAAGTTGGAAAGTTAAAGAGAAACTTGTACAAAACTTATATTGTATTTAAAAGGATGAGTAAATATCTTTAATCAAAACAAACTATGCATAATGTTACCATTTGGCAAAAGTCAATCGATGGTTTGGACATGTTATCGATCGTTAACATTTTTATGAGTTCATAGTATAATTTGCATCACGATGGTAACTTGCCTAAATTGTATTCGCATGAACATTGTTTGTACCAATGTCCAGATGCATACCACTTCAAACCAATTCCTTTTTAATAGTAAGTCTCTGTTCAATGATATGTTAAGGGAGGAATGTAGTTTTTGTACATGCTAAATAAAGTTGTGTTGTTCTAAAATGCATACGTGATATAACAAATAAGTCAATATTGGTACATTGATAATCAATCAAATATAAAAACATGATTTAGTTCTTACACTGGAATCAATATAATCTTGATATGATAGAAGTTAACATCTTCTGTCTACTATATTTACATATCAATATTGAATTGTATATCAATAAATGTAAGTAGAGATAGTGTATAATTGTACGATTAATTCAATTAACTATGTAAATGCAGTATATTCCAGGTACGTTATATTTAATTATGTTTGCGTTAGGAATCTGTCTAATACAACTTGTTACTACGTTATGTACAGATAGTTTGTCCATGTATCCTGCTAAGGCAAGCACATTGTGATATATTATCGTTAGTCTGTATATGTGAATACTGATCTTTTATAATGATATTCAAAAAGTTATATTCGTTCTTGTAAATAGAAATTCGACTTTTAACCTGTATTCATTTGTGATTAAAAATGAGACAATACTTCATTAAAGCATACTCTATTTCAAATAACAATTATACTGAAGCTGACTTTTGGGATGAAACAAATGAAAACTTTTAATAAAAACTGATGCATACATTTTACAGCCTCAAGATTGATGATGTTTTGTTCGTATTCTCTACTTTTAAGTTGAATCAGAATACAATTGTTTAGTACCCCGAGGATAACGATGATGAAATTTTAAACGTTTCGGAAATATCAACGCTAAATATGACTTCATTAGAATCCATCGTTTGGAGAATTAAACGTTTTATACCGGAAATAATTTGAAATGATAGAAAATCAATATTTTCTGTTGAAACTAAGAAAACCGTCTGAAGTAAACAACATAGAAATTACCATAGAAACATAAAGCGGCCGTTCTATGTTCTATAAAAGCAGTAAAACATGAATTTTATAAAATTGGATTTAGGAATTATCACGTACGAGTGTTACACAAGTGATGTCTGGTAACCTAGACAACAATCTGTTTAATTCTAAAATAGAATTCAATAAACATTAAAAATCAGATAAATAGCTGAATATAATGACAACAAATGGCAGAAAACTTATAACGTATTAAACATAATGTCTCAAACGTATGTAATATAAAGCACTGTAGTAGAAATTGATTAACAAAACGACAGAAACAAGTTAATAAATCCATTACCGACGCGACGTTTTATTGCACAACCGTTGACCCACTTTGTGCATTTAAAATACCTTGGCGAATAAACAAACATTTGGGATAAAATACCAGATAAAAGTTTGCAATGTATTTAATGGCAAATTCAAGTTTTAACACGTACTATTTATCAGTTTGATAATTCGTTGTGCTTGATAAAATACTTGGTTGAAATATGGTTTAAGTGTTGAAGTTTAAAAGGATGCTTTATGTTTAGCCGAATTACTTGATTCATCGGTGATAAGTCGATCATATAACCGGAATATACCATCATAAACACCAGAAAATACAAATCAGAAGCTCCTAAAAATGTATACTATCAAAACGAATGTTAAAAAAGCAAAATGGTGGCATAGCTACTATGATAGTCATATCATCACAAGAAAACTGGTAAGCAGAATAAGCCAATGTGCTGAGTAATAACGATTGGCATAAATGAGCCCAAAATCATTATACTTTTATAATGAAGCTGTCTTATATACATTAAGTGTACAAGTTTAACATTATTTTATTATAAAAAAAACCAATTAACATGCAACCTATTATATGGAAATGTATTAAAACCATTATTATGATATAAACCTCTCTCATTGTATAAAATCAGCACAGAAAGCATGGAAACGACCCTATATTAATCTTTATTATCACAGGTAAACATTCATGTGTTTTGTAAAATGACATTCATCATGTTTGACCAGGCAGACACGTTAACAACTTACATTAATAAAGCTTTATCACCTATTGAAAAGTGTTTTTCTACAATTTTGACACAATGTGTTAAGAATGTCACTTATGAACGTTGAGCTTTAAAATGAACATTGAATTATTAAGTTAATGAACTACGAGTTTAATTCTCAATTTGCCACTTGTTGTGATAAAACATTGTATCGTGCGACCAAAGTAACTCGTCAAATTAGAACATAATTATCTCAAGTAATTAACGTAAGATTAGATCATCGCTGTGATCGTTATTATCTATAGAGAATGTCACGGAAACATAGTGTAATTGGAAGTTACATACCATCATAATTTAAACCTATTACTAAAACCAATTAATTAAAACATACACGTACTAGTAAGGGTTTGAAATTTTGCAATACAAGCTTCGAGGCATTCTTGAAATTAACTCATGCGTTATTAAGTTATTGTTATTTTATCAGAAACATTGTACATGTAATAAATACCATTCACCATGTATCTGCTAATACAAATACGAAAATATTACCTATAGGAAAAGAGCAGTTCAATTTAAATGTAGGATTGACGAACTTTATTTATGTGGATAGCCATACCTAAAAATAAATATCTAATCTAATAAATGCAAGTTTGTCGTTTTTTGTTTAATCCTATAACAGATAAATTGTGGTATCGTATCTGTGAATGTTATGCTAAATGTTGACATTGCATTTCTCTTTCTTAAAAATAACGAAAAGCAAACACATTAGTTGCGATTTAAGACATGAGGTCCAAAATAAATTTTTCATATAGGCGTGTTGCAGTTTTCGAAGAGATTCTACGACAGGTTAACGTAGAGAGAATAATTGGGGTCATGTCAACAAGTGATTAGAACGTCTTACAATATCAGTAAATTAGATTTGTACAATGATGTACGATAAAGAAGAAAACTCATTTTGTTGACACAGTCGATTTAATTCAGGTTCACTATCTAGTTAACTCTGATTGTATAATCTGTTTAGTTTTTTGTTCAGACAATCAGGACAGAAACTATTGTCTGAACAAATACGAAAAAAATCTGTCTGTGTAAAGAAACTTTTTGTATGATTGATTATTGGCAGCCATATTTTCTTTAAGTAATATGATGGTGTTATTTGTTAATTTAAAGCAAAACCATTTATATGCAAATACAGAAGTGTTTTGTCATGGTTTAAATTTTTTTATATCATACTTTAATAGAAAAATGCACTTTTATCAGTCGAAATGGGGTTATCACAATGCTCATAAGTATTTACACAAATTGGTAACGAAAAACACGATATTATTTATCTCTTCAAATAACAATATCAGTTCATCAAAATGTAATGCGTCGATTAGTTAATCTATTATGGGATTTTTTATTTATAGTGTGTTTTTTTGCGACGTGATTGAGTGTCGTTAAACCCAAAGAAACAAACAACATATGGGTTAAGTTATGACTGTCAATAGTTATGTAATAATTTTAAAGCCGAAATACTCGGCTATTGAAAGTTCAAAGACATCCGAACTTACAATGCTGCACTATTATATCCAATACATAGTGTGTGTACAAGAGAATAGGGTATATAGATGTATGATTAATGATGTCTGTATTATGTACAATATATAGAATGGTTCTTGACATTTCTCTAGTCTTACTTTTGTATCAGAATAAAATAAAAACTCCATAGAGAATTATAACAAAAGTCCTGGAACAGTCAGTTTCATTGCTTTTTTCTGGAAGGTTGTATATTGTATTAAATATACAGAATATATTGCTGAAAGATGTCATAATAAGGTTTGAGGAATATGTTAATTTCAATTGAAAAAAGAAGTTGATGAAACATTTAAACAGAGTGAAACAACAAAATGAAACACTAGAATGTAAAAGAAGCATCTATCAAATTTCTACTTCATTAATTTTAAAATCATTCGTGCAAAAAATTAGTAATTCGTATAACCAATTTCTTCACAGCTATAGTTGCGCATTCAATATTTAATATTCCAGAAGTAGGATGCAAAACTTAATTTATAATTGTTATTGCGAGTTCAGTGTCCGTTTCAAATTCAACAACATGCCATATTTATTATATCTAATTACTTCAGAGGGATGTTTTAGCAATAATTATTAACAAGAAAAAACTAACTGTTAGTAATACATTAAATTAAAGTATTCGTTATATTGAAATTAAATTAAAAGCTATGGTCGTTTCAGTGTTACCTCAAAATGGTTGTAAAAAGCACATCTCTTATGACCTTCATTATCAAACTTGATGTTTCTTTCTTTCTTGCTTTCTTTGTTTGTTTGTTTGTTTGTTTCTTTCTTTGTTTCTTTCTTTCGTTCTTTAGTTCTTTCGTTGGTTGGTTCGTTCGTTCGTTCGTTCTTTCGTTCTTTCGTTCGTTTGTTCGTTCTTTCGTTCGTTCGTTCTTTCGTTGGTTCGTTCGTTCGTTGGTTCGTTCGTTGGTTCGTTCATTGGTTCGTTGATTTGGTTGGTTGGTTGGTTGTTTTTCGCTCACTCTTTTTTTCTGTTTTCCTTCCTTCCTTGATTTCTTTCTTTGATGACTGCGATCCCGACTGATCATCACGTCATATGGGTGGCACTTTAACGGTCAGATGATATAACAGGAACATCTTTATATACAGTTCTTTTGTCAAATGTAGCATTACAAACTAACAACTTACTCGGTCAGTAGATAAATATCGTCTACAACTATGTTAAGTGAGCAATGTAATGTTTCTTTCTCTCTCTCTTGTGATTATCAAGGACTAAAATATATTCTATACATGCAGACATTGTGAAATTGTGAACTGAACACAGACTTCATACAATGCACTTTAGTCAAATACAGGTTATTAATATACTAAACCTGAGCAAAAACAACAAATCAACAAAAACGAGTTTGATGAAAGGGGTTCCGGTCATATACAGTTACCGTATATTTGATTTAGTTTATACACGGTATAGAAATACAGTCTACTAACATGAAATTATCAATTTAATAAGTACCCGCTTCATATTCCTTGAAATGTTAATTTTATACAAACTTTAACAATCACATAATATGGCAGAGGATTTTATGAACATTTCCCCTTTGTAGCAGGAATATTTCTATTCATATTCACTTAACTCAGCATACTTGAATTGCATCCGACAACCAATAACATTTGTATAAAAACTCATTTTCAAGACATAAAGGAATGAGTTGTAGCTGTAATTTCCGTTAACATTACAAAAAATGAAGTCATGTATCCACATCAATAAACAATAATTAAATAAACTCATTACTCTTTTTATATTTGTGTATCACATATCAATAAAAATAATCTCTCGTACTTGACTTTATGACGTCATTTGGGTATTCTAGATTTATCAACCACCAATTAAATCAGTCAATGACAATATGAAGTAATTGGAGAGAAAGAATAACATAGCCGACCGTGCAACTATTTATAGCCTATCAATGGAACATCGAACGTGATAATACAAATTTTATGCTCGCCAGTAAAATAATATTCTTATAAATGTCGAATATTCAATTTGCAAGATAAAAATATATTGCTTTACTTTAGATACAGATTAGCCCAATGCGTATGTGATAGTCGTTGCAGTATCGAACAACAGCGATAGCAAATGAGTTCAAAATTTGACTTTACTAAATGCAGTTATTTAAAATTATTAGGTAAAGAAGTGTACGGCAAAGTCAATGATAAACTGCAAGATGTTTACATGACTGTTGTATATAATGCAAAGTTTATCAACAGACCAACAACAACAATTGTCTGAACACTTAATTAGTCGTACATATTGCATTAATTTATACTCTATATAAGCAAGTGCACAATCATTTACATCGAAACTATGCGCACTATGAAAACAAAGCCAAAATAATTGAACGCAGCATACAAAAACTGCTAATATCAATTTGTAATGCACTATATTGTGTATGCAAAAAAACGAAGTAATTAGTTTCACTACTTTCTTATGTATAACTGTAACCCGAAAATGCATACCTCTTCATATCAACTAAATTGTTAACCATGGCGTTAGTACGGCACACAAGTATATTAAAGAAGTATATAAAAATGATAATAACAAATATATTAAGCCATCACTGTATTTATAATGTAACGTGCATGTCAATAATAGAACATTGATAATCAATCAAATATAAAACATGATTTAATTCTTACACTGGAATCAATATAATCTTTATATGATAGAATAAAATCTCACTCTCTACTGTACAACAAATCAATATTGAATTGTATATCAATAAATGTTAGTAGAGATTAAACTTGTTATAAGTATAGTAAATTCAATTAACAACCATTCACGTGTTTTACTAGTATTGTAAGTTCAATTGAGGTTTTACTAATAACACATATTTAACGTAATAGATGACGTATGATATAAAGTTAAAATGCATGTATCAAAGTTTCAAAGAGCGAATAGTACAAATCTCATTGCAGATTTTTTTCGGAATTCGAGATGCGATCATATAAAATAATATGAGCTCTAAGTATCAAGCATCAGTTAGAATGTATGTATACTTTGTGATAATTATATTTTATGACAAGGATAAAACTTTATCAAGGAGACAGCGACTGTAAATCATACCTAACATTTTAATTATTTCAGTAGCCAGCAATAACAAAGTTTTGCTGTAAAATGTCTCTATATGCTCACTTTTCTTGTATTTTTAAGTGTTCGTAAATGTATTGGAACACAATCACCATCATATGCCTGTTGTCCAAACAGATACGATTGAAGAATGAAATTCAGCGGTCAGATCTACAGTAAAATGTTTAAGTGCGTTCAATCCTCTTGATTCCGTTCATAAAGATCCCCTGTGTGAATTGAACCTATGTCAAATGTAGTAAAACATCTTAATTATTCGATGTGAGTGGTTTGAGATTCTTAATGAAGCTTCAAAAATATCAGAATGCCAGTAAAATCCCCATACTAACTTGAACTATCCAGTTTAAGCTGATATTTTGTTGTTCTTATTCAGTCAATGTTTTCTGTCCTGATCGTCTGTACATAAACAGATTTATACAATCAGACTTAACTAGATCGTGAACCTGAATAACATCTTCAGTGTCAACAAAGTATAACGATTGATTTTCCTTTTGCAGATGTAATATCGCTTCATTGACAATCCTAATAAGCTGCTATTTTGGACATACTTGGCACTTTTACTAAGACTTATATGTCGATAGTGTTCAAATTTCAAAACAATATTGACACCGTGAATGGACTTTTATTTAGATGCATCTTATTCATGATAAATATTAGACATTAGATATTTTAGTTCATTATATTTAAAATAATAGACAGAAAATTGTTACTTTTTAGTCATTGATATGACAATGTTTAATCACGAAACAATTATCCTATAATGCATTAATAACATATGGTACTTCAAATGTTCTTTGTTCAATATTTAACGTACGCACATCTTAATCTTTTACAGCGTTAACTAATTTTCTGACATTCAAGACACATATAAATTGGTAAAATTGAGTGAATTATCCTCAAAATGTGTTGCTCCACACCTACAAACATCATAATCAATCTGATCAAATAATTAATTTAATATTTGTTTTCTCATTTTATAAAGGACTACACGATTAGATAACGTAATTGTCATGTCCCTTTTTTAGATCAAAGATTTTGTCTTGAGAAGACAATGTTTTTAGTTACATGTACGAATCATATATATTGATTTACATCATACTATATAATTATACAAGACTTATAACTAACAAGCTCATCAAACATTATAGTATCGCATATATCAAGATTCCTTCATTAGAGCTGTACAATGTAAACATTGACATACTCGTTGTTTTTACATCGAGAGTCAGTTATTCAACAGTATGCTTCAGACGTCTTCCTTTCTCCACAGTAATTGCAACTTATACGTCGTTGCAACACTAAGTGTGGTATTGTATTGCTAAAATTAGAAGTTGAAGTTATATGTTGCATGGTTATATTTGAATTATCACTTAAATGTAGAAGTTATTTCCCGCATGTACAAACATCAGGTTTTCTTTTATTTATACAGCTACAAACTTCTAACAGCTTAGTTGAAATGTCAAGTTACAATAAACACAATTATAACTCTCTTAATCGTTAATAAAACAATCGAACAGATGGTACATTTTTATTAACTCGCCATATTGATTAGTTATGTTCAATTTAATATTAAAGATTAATATTTTCATGTGAATTAAAAGCATGCATTGCGTAATATGAATATTCAAAAACAATATGTTTTCTGATTAATTACGCTGCTTCTCGACAGTGTTTAATTTCAAATGCACCTTCTACGCCAAGTTTCATGCCTTTTGTGAAAGAAACTGGACAAATTGCAGCTAATTTTTATTAACTAGACACGTTTCCAATCTGTTTTTTAAACACTCAAAATAGGATAAGCACAATATTGTCTGAAACAATGTTTTATTCATCTCAAGCCGCTATATTAATGAGAGGTCTTCTTATCAATCCATAAATAAATACTTAACACGTGATTTCTACATTTATAGAATCAGTGATTATTTTGTTATTTGCCTCATAAATCATTTGTTTACATATTTCTATATCTTTATAAGCTTATGCAAGTATTAGAATTCAGACGATGCATTTGCCTTCTCATGAAATATATTGTTGTTTTCTTGAAAATATGTTTTTAAACAATGTTATTTCGCTTTTTTTTGGCAGAGATTAAACTGAATCAAGTAGACAGTGACTGTAAATGACTGCAACCTATCACACCAAACATTTTGTTGTATTCTCTATCAGACGTGCTGTTTATCGATAACCAATTTTTGGCAAAAGGCCTATTGTACGGAGTCTGTGTTCTTTGAATGTTTACTTCTTTTGATTGTTCAGCGTTCTGGAATTTGTAGGACTTTACAATTGCAATATGTCTGCATGTATAAAATAAATTCTCGTCTGTGAAACCATCAGGGGTATAGAGGAGATAGAGCGATAAGAATAAAGCTGTTTTTGTTGTTGTAGTAATGTTATGTAAAATGGAAAGATGTCAGAAGTTTCCAGTGTGCTTATTGATGTTGGTACATTGAATATTGCACTATATATGATTGAAGAAGATAACAGGTACATTACACTCGTATACTGTCCTTATTGAACCATAAAAGCAATTTCTATTAACGTAACCTATCACCTATGTATTAGGAGTTTATCTAATGACCCTTAATAATACATTGTTTTGTGTGATTCTGACAATATCTTCGGTCATCTAGTTTAGCCGTCCAATATATATTGTTATTAAGCTTATTGTGAGACTAAGTCAATCAATAAGTTTGATAAAAATAATAAAAAAGGTATTTAGTGGAAATGCGTTGACCTTTTAGTAACATGATGCCCATGATTATGCTTAACTGTGTAAAACAAAACAAAATATTACATTTCTAAGTAATTCCCCATCAATCCTTTACATCGTATTATGATCATGAGAAATAGTTTTCTATTCTAATTCTATGTGTGAAGCTTTTAGAAGCCCTTCGGTAATCCCATAAGAATTTATCTCTTGAACTATAAACGAGTCTTAAAGTAACACGCATATTCCTTTTTGAATCTTTCAATAAAGTGGTATTGAATTGATTATAGATGAAAAAGAGTAGTTGTATTAAAGATTAAGGCAGATGAACCGATACCAAAGTTAAACGTAAATGTCTTGAAAACATCATGTTTAAACATATTTAATATAAATAACATTATTGATGTTTTGTCCCTATAGAAATTATAATATTTTCTACAGATAGAAATGAACACGACATTTAATCAAATGTTAAACATACAATAAACTTATATTTACATTCATTTATTACGTCTTATTTCCTGGTATGGAATATTAATGTAGTCGTCAAAAATAACAATGTAAGTCTATGGTTAGGGTTAAGAAAGTATTTATGCTGGATAACAGTTGTCAATATTAATTAAATGTTAACACTTTTTGAAACAATATTTAGCATAAGAACACCATTTGTATACCAAATACAGACTGATTGTAACTACTCAGCAAGTTTATACACATTTATGTAAAAAGGTTAAACGTTTGAAAATAACAACTAAACACTTTATAAACGAGGATCGTTCTATTTGAAAAAAAATTATGCATGTTATATATTTTGCGGAAAGTAACATGCATAATTATGATGTCATTTTTATTGACTAACTGCATGTATATTCTTATCTGATTGTTCATGAATGTGTGTTGGCAAGGGGGATCACACGAAGCATGCACTTACGTCGTATCAATGTGATTAGTCAATTAGCTATTCATAAGCCTTTAGTATTACCTATCAGTAACGGTTTACAGTTGTGTTACCACCCATACTGTCTCGATTCCTGGAAAGTATTTATAACACAATGCAAGTAAGTGCAAAAGAAGACACAAATGCAGACTAAGAGTCAATTAAGGCGTTGACATTTCTTGAGGATTTTTAAAGATTAATGGCATACCATGGCCACAGTGGCCACAGGACAGGTGAAAACTAATCATCTTTTTAATTAGTTGGCTAGACTTGGCCGTAAAAAAGTAACATGTGTTTTACACAATGTTGAAATTAAGTATTAATGAAAAACATTTAACGACGATTAATTGCCAGAAAGTATGCAATTTAAATTGAGCGTTTATTTTATTTGGTATTGTCAACGTTGTTTGTATTTTTGTGATTGTTAAAATTGTCTGCACAAAGTAATCGTAAATATTTTGGAATACTTTTGTGTTCAATTTAGTAATATTATGTATGTTTTGGATGACCAGTGCATATTATTTTTAAAAACTGGTTGGAGACATATGTTGAACAGTGGACAGTTAATTTAATTTAATTTCAAAATAATTAAATATAATAATTATCAACAACATATTCAATATCTGTGAAATATATATGCTTACTCGAAATTTGTTAATGTTTTATACAGGTTCAAAGATGTCAGATATTTGATACAAGCGAATAACGGACCATTAACTCCCTTATACATATATCTTAGTTTCATAAAACTGTCAAATATATTTAATTGTTGTCATTTTATAGAAGCTTTTTGCTTCATTCTAGAGTGTCCTTTTGAAGCTACACTTTAATGATATATTTCATTATTTTTTATAATTAAAATAACACGTTCTTCATTACTACTTATCATTATTCACTTTGATGTATACTCAATAGAATATGGCTGCACACATCCAAAGAGTAATAGAACTGACTGGTCTGGGTCTTTTTGTTCTATTCCCTACAGAGTTCTTATTATATTCTGATACAAAAGTAAGACTAGAGAAATGTCAAGAACAATTCTATATACTGTACATAATACAGACATCATTAATCATACATCTATATTTCCTTCCCTCTCTCTTACACAGACCATGTATGTTATATAGTATAGTGGTATTGTGTGTCAGGGTTCGATTGAACAGTTGACTTGCGATAAATTGGTACTCCAGGAATTGTTATACTTTCTTACATTAAGCCTATTGGTCAATGACTGACGTTAATCTTGAACGCGATGTCAAAATTGATTGACACGGGCTTTATATTGTATATTTGTAATATTTCATTGACCAAATGTTATGCTGAATACAAACAATAATCAACTAATCGGTAGTATTGTTCGTACTGATAGTGTTATCAATGTTTACACAGTGTATTCAGTCCTGGTTGTCTGGATGCTCCAAAATATATAATCACAGTTATTGAAGCTTAATGAATCTACAATGTCAACACATCATAACGATTTATTTTCTTGTATACATTGCATTATTGTACAAATCGTCCAAATCTAATTTACAACAAAATTAAGACGTCCTAATCACTCATTGACACGAAACCAATTATTCTCCACACGTAAACATGTCGCTAACATATCTCTCTGACAGCCACATGCGACATTCCGAGACGATGTTGATTTCTTATAAAGTCGTTAATATCTTAAAATCTAATACCGGATGCTAGATCTTTGCTTTACATTATTTTTAAGTAACAAAGTAGAAGTAATGACACCATTTTACATCAAAACACTCCAAAGGTATCGTGATGTTTGATCGATCATCACATCAATGAGATGGCATAAGTTTTACATTAAGTCCCTTTGATATTTTAATGATTGTTGTTTTATGTCACTGCAGTAGCACAAATAATTTAATTTTCTTACAATTTCGTTACGATTTGTTTGCTGTATACTTGATTTGTGAGTTGATTGAGTCAAAATCAATTTAAAATTTACAACTTGAAAATATAGTCATCAAACACACAATAATACGAATTCAAGTACGTATAGGGTCTTCAATCATAATAACAGTAGGAGGCCCTTTATCTGTCGACATGGATTGTCATCCGTAACTACCTCGGCGATCTTCTATGCAGATATACATCGGATGTCATGAGGTGAAAAAGTAGATGGATTCCGTAGAAAAGGTACATTTGATAGTATTTGAATTCATTGGTAATATTGTCTGAACTACACAGAAATTTGACGTGTGAGACATTGTACTGATAAAATGATTTGATAAAGCGTGTAACAATGTATATTAGGTGCTGTACATGAAAATGACAGGTGGTCGTGTGTCAATGTATTATGTTGACAATCCCAGGCCATTTGCTTTGCTTATGACTTCTGAAAGTTGTTTTGTAGCTAATAAGTAGAACAGCAGGCAAATTGTTAGATAATATTGAATTTACACGTTCATTTATAAACAATAATAGAACTACTTGCCGGCGAGTTAATCGCGGACCTTATAACCTGATTGTATTCCTACTACGTCTGATTTCCGAGGTATACCTTCGTAGATGATCGCCGATGTTGTTCCAAATGATGGAATATATAACAGTATGTTTTGTAGATTTCATCATTCTTTTTCAGTATAAATTCCATATAGATATTAATATACTGCAAAGAATCAATGGAAGCATATCAATATGTATAATATTACATATCATCTGTATGTCTAGTCTAAGACCAGGAAATATGGTGTTAATAATAAAACTGATTATTTTTTTTTTGAATAATGTTTGTATATATAAGGTTACGATATGTCTGTGTTTTCAACTGTAGAACAATACTGTAACCGAAAATGCTCATTCGCTCATATAATGCATAGTAGTAATGTAATCATGTAAAATGAATTGAATTCCACCTTTGACAACACTTTAATGAGACTCTTAGATTTATGCATGTCTTTTTTTTTTTAATTAATTTTATTTATAAGAAGAAAACATAATCATACATTCTTACATACAAGACAAAAAGAATATAAGTGAAAAGAAACACCAAAAACATACATTATTACATGATTCAATTGTAAATAAATATATATATATATAGTATTACTTGTACAATTCACTAATCTAAAGGATATTGTATATATAAATATAATGCACCATGTATACATGTCAATTCTTTATAACGTCTTAGCTAACTTGTAAGTTTATTGAAAAAAATTCTTCTTATAAAATATAAGAATGTTTTTAAAGAGAAGTAGAGATGAATTTTTTGAATTCATAGAACAGTAGAAAGAATAGAATAGTTGTTGGTTTAAAAAAAAACAACAACTGAAAGATGAGAGAGAGAGAGGGGAAAAACAGTTTTGTTAACATATATATACAACATATTTTACTGGAGGTTGGTATGCTTTCCCTACTTAAGTCGAATATAATTTTGATTGTGAATTCTAAGTGGAGTTTATAAAATCAAGTTAAAGAAGATATTCTAACGATATTGACCCTTTTTACGTTATATTATTATTTTTATTCAGTGAAAATTTTCCATTTATCTAAGTGAAGCTCATATTTATTGTTTGATAGTGCAATTTTGGATTCTATGTTTAGTTTAGATTTTAGGTAGTTGAGGAAATGTTCGAAATTCGGAATTTTTGTTCGTGATTTCATGCTGTAAATATATGTTTTTACTGAAAGGAACATATAGTTCAAGATGTGTTTAAACCTATGATTGAATATTCCTATGAATGCTTCATTTTTAGTAATTTTTATAATGATTTCCTTCGAATGAAGGTATTCTTCTAATTTGCACCATAACATTTTGCTGTATTGACATTCCCCAAAAAGGTGTATTATTGTTTCTTCGTGTATGTTACAAAGATCACATGTTGTTTTGTTTTTTATTTTCATTTTTGTTAATATGATATTTGTTGGTAATATATTAAGTAATAATTTATACTGGAAACTTCTTAAGTATGTGTCTATTGTTGCTTTAAATGGCATCTGGTATATTTCAGTCCATTTTATTTTATGCATGTCTTGCACACAATCTTGTGTTACTAAAATGGTTTTCTAAGCCTGCTCTTAAAATATATTTCACAAATAATGAAATAGATATTGATAGACTTGTTTATATAGTTAATAAAAAGTGTGAAGTTATTGCCAAGAACTGTACGTGGTTTGCGTAAATAAAGTACTCGTATTTATGACAAGCTGCATTGATTCGAGTTGCCTACAAGTATAGGTGAAGCAAATATTCTGACGAGTTATTTATAAAATGTTACAAATAATAAGGAAAACTAATATGCATCTGCTGATATATCATATGATATTAGTGTTATGTAATGTATACCCAACCATCTATTAGATGTTCTTATTAGATGATACATATTTTCCCGATACCAAGTTTATTTTGAAATATAATAAGATAGTTAACAATAAGTTTAAATCTGGCATCAACGTTTTGCTGAATACTTAATGTACCATCTGAACCATCTAAATCGTGAATAGTGTTAACTTGAACATGCTTAGAACATTACAGTCAGTGTTCATTGCACTATCTTTAATACCGTGTTTCCAAATACACACCAGCTTGTTGTTTCTTGTAAAATCAGATAAAACTCGTGTCGCCTGTCAACTGTTCTAGAACAGAACGGAGATGATATTTTATTGTGACAGTTTTAATGTTTCTGAAGCTATCTGTTAGATTTAAAAATGTAATGGGCTTGTCTCAGATTTGTTTGTTCACTATAGCTTTCCATTAAAGAAATCTTGAGTTGGCAAGTCATTGTGACATCATTATTTTCCCTGAAATACTAGTTGAGTAAAGTAGAAATTCTAGCATAATACATGCAATTAAATTAAATTTATTGAATCTCTATAGTAAGAATAAGAAATGTTTACGACAAATTATGGTTTATGAACCCGTAATAGATATATCGATAAATTTTTTGTTACAACTTCTATGAAGCATATATGTGTACATTAACAACATTTGGCAGAATAGTTAGGCAATCTCAATCTTTATTCGTTTAATAAGAGATATTATTATGTAATATATTATATAATTATGTAGTTATATACTCTTTACTATCATTTTCTAGAACGTGCAAAAACATAACAAATACATCTCTACCAACAACGTACACAGCTTTTGAATACAGTTTCTATTGAATCACAGTAACAGACGTCGTATTATATGTACGTTTGTGTTGAAATTATTTGAGTTATGGATTTAAATAGATAGAGATGGGAGAAACATCTAGCTTTTTGAATATCTGATACACTGGTGTTATTGGTAGCTTTATATTCAAGATGGTAATCAAATTTAACTTTAAAAATTCCGTTTTTTTCTAAATCAATTTTTGAGAATGCAATGATATATTAAAAAGCGAAAATCACATGTCTAAGTTATGGCTTTTAAATAAAAAGTAACTTCCATACAATATCAATAGAGAGAGTGGCTTATATATTCTTCTTTATTGGCGTATATTTGGCAACTCAATCCCATTAAAACATGTTTAAGACGTCTTGCAAGGTGAGATTTCAAAATAACACAATTGTTTGAATTCTACGAATCGACTTTAGTCCTATTTATTCATAGGCTATAGCTAATATATTTATTTGAATTCATAACCATATAGAGTTTGAAAGAATTTTATAATTAAATCATACGCCAAACAAAGCATTTATGAAGTACATATGTTCTATTCTTTCAACCGCATAAATGACAAAGTACTGAAGAACCGTCATCATAGTCGACGCCAACAGTTATATTAAACAAACTTTGATGACACTATTAGAAAAGTGTGTGGTGTTTGTGTTAGATCTTTAACTTTTGTTACAGTAAGGACGCTACCAACAGACAACAGAAACAATAATCTAAGGGTTTCCGGTGGCAAATTAATTAAAAGTGGGGGTTTAAAGCAGGTTTTAGAGTTCACAATCCTCACACTTGCCTCAACAAGTTGACGAAAACGACAAAACAATTCTACCGCACACCAATATAGTGCTGCAACTGAATGTACGTTTCACACCTTTAAGGTTATCTTGTTCAAGTCAATATAATTGTTTACAATTATATAATCCATCTTATTACTGAAACATATATCTTATCGAAGAATTATTTCAGAAATAAGAAATATCATGATGACACACCGTCTCAAGATGCCTATCACACTACGTTATAATGAACAACCATAAAATTGAGACAACCCCATTAGTGCTTAAATACTGATTGAATCTCAGGAAACCTTAAAACTGTCACATTAGATTGTTAATCTAATAGTTTACAAAATATTATCGTCGCTGTTTTCTAGAAGTGTTGACAGGAGACATCGGAGATATCGGATTCGATAAAAATCAACATTTTTTTCTGAATTTTCAAACTGCGTATAAAACAAAAAAAGATAATGAAATTGACAAAAAAGAGATATTCTTTATACGAATAGTAGAATGCTATTCATGATGTTGTTAAAAGATTTTATACAATTAATGAAAACTCACAACAAAATTGTTTATAATTATATTACAAGTTCAGGCAGTTTGAAATATGTTGTAAACATTATAAAGTATATCTTAGGAATCTTGATATCAAATATCTTAAGTAGGTTTTAATCTTATAAGCTCATCGAGGTTGAATTACACATCAAAGGTATCAACCGAATATACTATATACATGGTTTTATTCTGTCTTATTACAAAATATGTAATATGAAACGACTAAGGTATCTGCATCGTCTTTTGCTAGATCAACATCATCAAAACACAGACAGAAAACTATCTACACGTTTACTATTTGAAATATTTCTCAGAAAAATTTTGAAATCGATAATATGATATATGTATGCGTTTGAATGTGTTCAAACGTAAAATCATACATTACATTTACTTTCAAATGTGTATGCTCGATATACGTCCGAGATATTTTCCATCAATATCAGAAAACAAATTAAAAGACTACTAGATAATTGAAGAAATATACAACAAAACTTTTAATAGTATGAAGGATAAAAGTAAATCTGCATTTTATAAATATTTATTTGTGAATTGAAGTATTCAATTATATATTTTTATTTTGATAGGTTCTTATCACATTTCAAGATTTATGTCAATATTGATTCCGATATTCTAAAGACATCATATACGAGGATCATGTCATGTAATGTTGCTTTAAGTCACAATCTCTTTATTGAATGACAAGTGAAACAATCCATCAATATTCAATCAACTAACTAAAACAACAATGGCTTTATTCTCTATTTATATTCATAGAAAACACAAGAGGTCAAAGGTATAAAAAAGAACATAACCAATGGCACTGATTGGAAATATGTTTTTTTGAAACGCGAGGAATGTGGATTTGAAACAATGAAACAATGAATGCATAATGTAAATTGCAACTGTGAAATGTTTTTTGTATTCTTTTATTGTTGGGGTTAACGCCATAGAAATACATTGTATAGGTCAAATTACGGAGGACAGTCTACTTACTCACTGTTTTTTGAAAGGCTAAATCTCTAGATGAGGCTGTGAATTAGTTACTAAGTGATTACTTCCGGTAGTGACTGAGAGCTGCCCTATTTTGAATCGGCGATAGAAGGAAGAATACCCGTAAAAAAATTCATTTTGTTGTTAATAGTTCAAAGCCAGTGGTAAGAAGTATAAGTATTTAGTATTCAAAATAAAACAAGATTTTAATGTGATCACATTGACTAATTATGTGCTGGTAATGATATGTATTTACAGTCTGCAATGAACAGCAATGTCTTTCTCTCATAGACCGATCACGCTATCAGTAACATAAAAAGTGTAGTGATTGTTCTAAACATTAAAAAATTCTTATTGAGACTGTTTACGATCTGGTAACAGATTCATTTCTACTGAACTTTCTACTGCCAATAAATCACAGGAGAAGAATGCTCATGTTAACTGTAAAATGTCATAAAAGGCGAATGAAAGACATGAAATAACAATAAAAAGTTAATTCTGACCTATATTTTGTAGATTACTATAAAACTTCTACGACAAATGGTATTGTGTTAACCAACGTATGCCACATTGTACCTAGTATTTTCATCGTTCACTACATAAAATGCACATACAAGTTGCATTCAAATTGTATTTATGTCAGAATGATATGTTTGAATAATTTTATTTTATTTTCAAAATGCTACTGTATTGCGCCTGAAAACAAGACATATAATGATGTAGTAGTTTTTAGATATTTCAAGTGACTTTCTTTTCAAAATATTATTCGATAGGGTTTTCTCAACTTTTCCTGTCACTCACAGAGAATGTATCATTGATTTTTACACTTCTTTAAGAATCTGAATTTATGAACGTTAATATTTATCAATAACTCATTAAGGTATATTTTGCTCTGACAACATCTATAGAATAGTAAAGATGAAAACTTTTATGTTTTGTACAATACGATTCTACAGGGAAAATCTCTAGATCTGATAAAAACATATCTTTTCGAAGAAACGTGGTTATTTCCATATTTGTGAGAATATATGATGTGTTATCATTCAAGGCGTACATTTGTGTTGATATATTTTAACTTTCAGATGATGAACTGTAGCTATGCAGTATGCTAAAGCGTGCCTAAACTATTCAATGCTCATTTACATTATTGTTTTAATAATACAATGCGTAATACTAAGATGTGCAAAATGTGTAAAAATACATCTTAAATAATTTGATTAGCATATAATTAATCCCTTTAATACAATCACCAACCTCAAAGTTTGCTCTTTTAATAAATTGTAAAGTAATGAATTTTAATACACATCTTGTAATCGACCTAATTTAAAACGCATTGTATGTGCAATTTAACATAATCCCACTGTAAAGTTTCATTCTACAACATCCTGCATTATTTTATGCCATACAAGGGCAAGTTGCATCTCTGATTTTACACATATTTAGGTAATAACCAAGTATATGTCGATTGGCGTAAGAAGTGAAGAAATGCACCCTCGTACAGCAAGGAAAATAACAACTCCAAGTTCCGCGTTAATAATCTCTTGTAAAAGAACATAAAATGAAGTGTAAATGTAGCAGACGAACTGCTTAAGTACGTATTGATAATTACTGGTAATTGTTGTAAGCAGTAGTACTGAATGTCTCTCTCATAATTTTCCAATGATGCAATCACAATAAAATGTATAGCTTTATTCTGAGCAACTAAAGAAACATGATTAGGGAAGTTTACGATCTCCTGAATAGATTCGTGTCTACGTTCCACTGCCAAGAAGCATACACTTCGAAATAAGTCAATACCTCTCGTAAATATATCTAGATGTGTTAGTACGTTGTTGGTGCATCTAAAATGACTTCTTTCTTTGGGTTATAAGGTGAACGTTGTATTTAAATTATGAAAAAAATGCTTTTAAATACTTAAAATTGTTTATCAAAACTTCGGCAAAATGTAGTACCAGTAATCATCGAAAATATAGTGTTAATTATTTCACTCGAAATAACTTGCTTAAGTATATATATACTTTAAAAGATAATGTTATGGATTTCCGAGACGACATTGAAAATTCCGGTATTTTGGTTATTATTTAAAATTACAAATTCGTTGAAAATATATAATCAAAGCCCATGGGTTAGTCAATTGCACAACTTTTTCGATGTTTAATTTCAACAATAACTGTTTATTTTTTATACGTTAATTCATCTGCATGTATTATTACGTATAATTACATTTATGACTGATAATCTAACTAATATCAATAAATGAAATGCAATCTTTTATGAATGGATACGTATATATATATTCAATAGGTAACAAGAAAACAGATATCAAAACAATAATGCTACACCACAATGAAATATGATGAAACTTTGTCTGTATTCACACACTATGAACCTGGAAATCAATAACATATTGCAAATTTCATTCTAAGCACCTACATATCTCCCAATGTCAGAACTAAATACGTTAAGTCGTGATATCTTTACTATTCTGTTATATGGAGTTAACAATATTGAGCCATAATAATATAGCACAAATAGATATTAAATTGCACTAATCTAATTATAACTGTGGTGGTTTATTAGTTTATAATTAGAGTTATCCAGTGAGGCTACTTCCGAAACGATTAGTATACACACTTCATGAAACATTATTGACCATTAACTTAATGACGTTAATTTCGGCTTCTGGATTTTTAAAGTGTACAGTTATTTTGCTTATCTCACGATAAATATCAACCTTTATTTTAATCGCACCGTTTTCCGGCATCTAAGAACATTAAAGTTATATTTATTTTTTTTAAACTATATGAAAATTGTATATGGCATAATATTATTGTTCATTAATAGATTTTTCACTTCAGAAGTTTGCATATGAATATCGTTAAAATATTTCTGAAACTATGAACCTGTTTTCTTTTTTTCATAAGTCTTAATCCTTAACCTTTCATTTGTTTATTTGTCAGAAGATAAAATTAATAACATTTGTATTAATTCTAAAAGCATATGGACTTATGAATATTAATATATTTGAATAATTCGTAAACTTAAATATTTGCTATGGTAACATCTGCTTAGCTTACACAGGTTCTGTGAAATCGATACACCATAATTTCTACTGCAGGATTGTCAAGTACTAAACGTAGATCATCCAGTAATCTAGATTTAACCAGTTTTGTTGTAATTATGTTGTGTTTTGGTAATGTTGTGTTTTTGTTAATCGGGACCAACATTATCTGAATCTTAATATATTTTTAAAATCAAAAAGATTTCAAAATGCAATATCTTTCACAAAGATTCTCAAAAGTAAAAGTATATGGCATATAAAAGTCAACTGTTCACATTAATAAAAGTAGATATTGTTTACGAACCATGAGGTTGAAACAGATGAGCATAAAAATATAAATATAAACGATCAAAACGCAATTTATAAAATGGTATGACGATCACATTAAAGCAATATTTTGTCTTTCTTGGCTGATTACTAGCGTCCTACATCCTTCAGTTTTTGCTGATTATATAATAATCAACGTCTTCCAGGTCCAAAATGGCGCTTACAAATCAAGCAGATCCATATATTTTGCACTACCAATATCATTTCTGTAGTAAAAAATTTTTTTTATAAATATAATCAGACTGAATTATTCTGTTTTATGACGAAAATTGGGATATCAAACGTCACACACATATGCCCACATATTTAAAGTCACCATTGTATCATGATTACAAGGAGATTGTTTTTGAAATTTATATACAATTAGTAGTAAATAATGTCACCTTGACACTACATCTTAGAAGGCATGTCATATATCAGAATGAACAATCATTTAATGTGACACTCCCGCTACTTTTATCAATACCGACATAAACTTAAGAAACCCTAAATATGTCAGAGAATTTTGTTAAGCACATATTTTACAAGATATTGTATCCAGTACTTAAGAGAAGTTGACAGGAGAAAGACAATGTATCAGATTTTGTAAAACAGGCTTTACTATTTGCCATATATTTTACGTGAAAAAGAAAAGGAATGTCACACTCTATTTTCTGTCAGATTTTATTACTGTACTGTTATATTTTCGATAAAACCAAACTTTTTTAGGTTGACCAGAGATCTGAATTCGTCTAGGCAAAGTGAGTAGGATGACTTACAGTCGTGATATGACTGGAAAAATGTTGAAATACTGCGTAAGCATCATACACTTCCAGCTGAATGTCATACCAAACAGTTGATGAGAATATTCTTACTTGCCAGACATGGTTTGAAAGACAACTATATATAGGCATAAATATCAGATATACTCCAGATGTGTTTCACAAATATAGCTATAAAACACTACCCTGTAACTTTTTAAAATTATAAAGCACAAAGTTCCTGACGGAAAACAGAATTTCATACATCAAAATAATCATTTAAGGAAAGGCTATGAAAGAACAGAGAGTTATGATACTTATGTAGCAAACTGTATTTAGAAAATAAGATTTTCATTTCGGATTGTGTCATACTTAAACATGTTTATGTCAAAGTTTATAGTTCTGTCAAAGAATCAATTTTCGAAATGTTATACTCGAGAATTTATGCACGAACGTCATGCCATGTGAAACAACTTTATGTCTTATGATCAATTTTATATGACAGGTAAAACAATGAATCAATAAGAAACAACAGACAGAAACAACAAACAATTTATTCTCTATTTATATTCATGAAAACCTTAGAATCGTAAAGCTATAAAACAAATTTAAGAGAAAACATTTGGTTAAGTGCAGTCTTGATTTTGATCTAAGCGAAAAAAATTTGTCAATTGGAATAAGGAATGAAGCAACGCATAATTGTAGCCTCGGTGCTATCACGGTTACTTCCTCTAGTGTTGACAGAGTATCAGATTCTGATATTAAATACAGAATATAAAATATTGTTACGACCTGTTTGCTTAAATATGGTTTGATAACGACACAGACAGTTATATTTGCAATATGAATTTAATAAATGGACACTGTAAACAAAACATCTGCATATGACTAATGAGGAATATCTCCTCCAGACAATATACAGCATTGTCAGTTGGAATAAACGATAAATTCTTATGTTTATATGTTTTCGTACACAAGATGTACTCGTAAATAAGCTGTGATTTATCCTTTACTACATTTGCTATATCAGAATTAAAGATAATGTAAATGTGATCAGATTGCCTAAACATGGATTGGTAATTACAGATAACTACCGTCTATATTGCACTTGAATGTCTCTCTGATTAGTAACATTTAAGTTTGGCAAATGCTTTAAACAACTGAGAAAGTCTTATTGAGACGGTTTATGATCTGGTTAAAGATTCATTTCTTCTTTCTACTGCCAAGGTATACACTTGGGGAAATATTTTCCAGTAAGTTGAAGAAATTTCATAAGCAGGAGATTCGTGGAATAATAATGGTTGCTCACGATGTATTTGTATGACATATCTGAATATCTATGGCTTGTTGGTAATAAAATCAATGTACATTTTATGAATCGTGTTTACATTGATATAACTTTCAATTTTTTTTCGAAATACAAGATTTAAGTTTTTCTTAGTGCAGCATATAGGCTTACAAATGATTCATCATCAGTATATTTCAATGAAAATGGGTTTGTATTTTAATCAGTATGCTAATTAATAAACATTTGATGGTATAAAGTGTTTCGCTCCCCTATGACATTATAGAAATGAAACTCCGACTGTTTTACGGTGTCACTATTTACATGTGATTCATCATCAATATATTTCAATGAAAATGGGTTTGTATCATAAATAGTATTCTAATTAATTAACATTTAATGGCATAAAGTGTTTAACTCCTATGACTTTAGGCAAATAAAGCTCAGTTGTAAGAATGATTAAATACATCATCCAATTTGTTTAAGACTATTTAATTTAACAGTAATCCTGAAGTAAGATTACATTATCATAAGTATATTAATTTATAAATAATAAAGATTATAAGTAAGAATGTAAAATGTAGTATGTCAATGATGATGCGTATGACTGTGTATGTTTGTCTTGCTAGATGATCATCACGTTTGACTTTACTGTAAAATCAATGTCAACTAAAGATCAATATTCAAACTTCTTGTCAATGTAATGCATATTCACCTCACTTTATACGTATCGGTAATTTAATCTACATCCAAACGTTAATCGAAAAACCGATATCTAAATACCTATGATACATCACATAGACATAAGATTAAACTGCGACTGCATTTACTTACAATAAAGATCAATAGCATACTGAAATTCACAATCTTAACTCTTACATACCACCATATGTCAGTATTGAATTCTTAAAGTCATATATATCTTACTTTTACGATGCTGCAATTCCGCGTCAGGAAATATAGAAATACACCGAAATATTGTGCTTTCGAATTTTTAGAATTTTCAGGAACCTTGCTCAATCTTGATATTTTTATAAATGTCTTATCATTTCCTTTCATTTGTCAGAGAATATATCATTCATTCCCCTCTACTCTATGGAACAGATTTGATAGATGTTAATATATATCAATAACTCATTAACTTGTATTTTGCTGATGTAACAGTAGAATGTTATCTTTAAAGCATGTTCTATTTTATAAAGAAACATACTGATTTCTATAGATAGGAATATATTCTGGAGTGACAAAAATATAATATTTTCTGGTGAAATCTAGTTTTATCCTGTGTATGTAAATGAGTGCTGCATTGAGAATCTGGACTTAAAGTGATAACTACCGTTAAATTGACTCATAAACAAGAAAGTATCAACAGTTGATGTTTGTTGCTTTTATCTGTTGAACGTAACAATCAAATTGTTTATTTAACATAGCGTTACATTAAAGCTCAATTCTGTAGTACAGAACATTTAGCGTTTTAATGTAATTGCAAAGGCTGTATAATACCGCTATTACTTTAGCAATCCACAGCAACTTGTCAACAACCACTTTTTCTCAATTCATATCATACACTTAATTTAGTCAAAGCAATATTTGTATATATCTTCTCTTAAACTGGTGAATCTGCATCAAACTACCTGCATAAAATGCTCACAGGCATCTATATGACAAGACATACGTTTTGTATAACGCATATGATCGTTCTATCTTTAAATCTTATCTTTAAATCATATCTTATCAGCAGATGGGCACTGTTTTATCAAAACAAACGGCAAATTTCCTCACGTTTGGTCGTTCGACTTGCCCACCACTTTAAACCTTTAATTGCGACATTGTCTAGAACTGTCTATATTTCATAACATGCTGGTCAAGGCTATAACATCTTCCCTTTGTACAAACTTATCAAATAAAACCTTGGTTTCTGCTATGTTTTGCATTAGATTTATTCAGATGTCAGTAGAATTAATGATTTCATTGGTTGAATGATTTGTCAGCAGATATCGATTTATTCTTCCGAATCTTTAGAACCAAAATGTCCGAAGGGAATCGAATTTCATCTTGAAATGAAGTTTATATGAGTATAATATTACCTGATGATTGGTGGAACGCAATCTGATAAAATAAATGAGAATATAAAATCTTACGGTTGTTTTGTAATTGTTGCATTGAAAATATTTTCAAGAAGCTCTTATAGAGACATGTACGATTCACTGCACAAATAAGACGTAGAACATTGAATAACAAGCAAAATATCATGTAAAGGTAGTTATGTGATGTTACTCGTTGGAAGAAATATGAAATAGGTTTTTATTAAAACTAAATTGGATGCCACAAATATGCTTAACTGTATTTTAAGCGACTTCTTCAAACCAAACTCGATTATTAAAATTACCAAAACTAGATAATATTTCGTAAAGGCAATTGAATTATGCAAACGTTATTGTTAAATCGTAATGTGTCAGTGCCTGTCTGTTTACTAGTTGTAGGCTCATCATACGACTTGGAAATTGTATAAATTTGTCTATCACTTCAGACAAATTATCACGCATTGTCTTATAGTACGCTCATTCAGTTTTAATGAGTTTGATACCATGATTATGGTTAAGTAATTAAATGAGTGCGCCTTATTGATACAATAATCATATTAACACTAAACAAATTATCTCAAAACGTAGGTGTGAAATCCAACACACTGCAAATCAGAGGAGACATTATATAGCCTAATTTCTTATGTGCATACAAGTGTATTTCGTCTACGAAATCAATGTAATGATTCTCAGCTTAGTCTGGAAGACTAACTTATTATTACATTTCTCTAAAGCGGCAGCTATGAAATGTAAATAATTTTGCATATTTGATTTGTTGGTGTTTCAATGCAACATCAACTATCTTTATCATTCAGGAGACGACATTTTGGTAACAATACTCAACGTGATATTAATGGTAAGCTTTCCAGTTTTATATTACTTAAAGTAACCAATGACTCATTAATTTGGAGCTATAATAAAGTAAAATATTGTTTCGTTATATCACAAGCACTAGGAAAAAAATACCTTGTGTGTATACTTAAACCATAGTAGTTACAAAAGCATTTGTGTAAAATAATGCATAAAACCATTCATTTAAAATACGGTGATTATCGTTTTTTTTATCTATGTAATAATTTAAAAACATGCCCGATCTCTCTTCAACAGCATCTGCCATATTCGGTACTAGATCATCTTACAACTATAATTGAAGCTTAGTTACCTCAAAAGCAACTTGCCTTCAGTAACCTTCTGTATCACAAATGATATGCTCAACTTAATAACAAGCCTATAATATACATAATAAATATATGTACCAAGTGTCTATAATAAAGAAACGATTTTGTCCATATATCAGACTCTGTCAGGTTTTAATTGACATTTGTCTCGGAGGAATCTTATAAAATTGTTCCCTGATTCTGGTAATTTTCTGTCTAGAAGTTCATTGATATAAACATAATTGTCGTCGGATATAAATATTCAACTAAGTACATAGTTATTAGCAGAAGACGACACTTACTGTAGAAGAAATTTATACACAAGTTTAAGATAACGTTGAACATATACCAGTTAAAGTACACGTAGTCAAACAAAAAGGTTCAGAACAGTTTATATTGCATTAATTGATCTGTTTTGACACAAGCGCAACACTTTGATATCACATATGTTCGTCTGATAGCCATCCGGACTGCAGCAAGAGTTGTGTATAACAGAAATGTCTAACCTTCGGGGAATATGTTAAATAAAACAATTTGTTATATCCGAGAACGTAAAAAGTCGGTTTCTAAATAGACAATGGAGACACTCGTATAACGTCCTTTTTTATATATCTCCCAAGTATAAGGAAACTAAAAGTATACTCACACCTTGGATTCTATGGAATGTGATGAATTGTATATCTGATATAAATGGCGTGAAAAATGGATAATAACATTTATCTACAAAATAAGATAATATCTGCTTTACTTACAACTAGATACAATCATTTCGTTTATTACTTAAATGTTATTTTAGTATCGAACTGTGTAAAACAAAACCATTCTGCAATCTGCATAGACTTTGTTTCTTGTGATCAACAGTAATTATGCAATCAATTATCATTCAAATTGGTATAATGTAACAGGTGTTATCTAGTTTATCTTAATAATGTTTGTTTGTTTGGGGTTTACGGCGCATCAACACAGAAAGGTTATATCGTGCTTTATCTTAACAATACTATGTATTTAATATTACTGTATTAAAACATATGTACTTAATATAACTATAATAACGACTTTATTAAAATCAAAGCGCTAAAGGCACTGGAGTTGTTCGACAGAGAAAACATGTTGTGCTTCGGTCACTTAATGTGCTCAAAAATGTGACAAAATATGTAGAATAAGATTTCGTTTCTTGAAACATAGACTGCTGAGCTTTCGCTGTATGAAATGTATCTTCAAAATGGTGCCATTTGTACTAGTAAGCTATACATGAAAATCCAATTTTAATTCGATTATCAAAAATACCGATATCCCAATGTTCAGGTAAATCTTATTTAGAAATTGATTACAATGCATACTCCTATAATTGCACAGGTATAATAACCATAGAGGAGTACAGGGAAATACAATTGAATGTTCATACAAATTATTGTATATGTTACTAATATGTATGTATGGGTAAGTATTCCTGTAATTATAAGCCAGCATTTTTAACAATTTCATCATCATGATTTTATCTTTTGAAAAAAAAAACATACAACAGTTTTATATTCATGTATACGCCGCACAACTTCCTGCGCGTTGTTGTTGTGCGATATGAGTTAAGCGACTGAGCCAAGATATGTTTTATCGTCTACGTATAGAATGAGAGATTAATGCGTCACGCCCTTTCAAATTGGGATTCACCTCAGGGAATCTTCACTGTCGTATATATTTTCAGGGTTTGGTTAAATGTAATTATTACAATTTAATTATTAAAACCTTTCTCAGTCATACACATTCTTGAAGATTTGAGTTCCTTCATGTACCTCAAAAAGTAGATTTTGTAGTAAGCTTGCTATACTGATGTCTCAAAATTGGCGTATATAGTTGTTCTTCGAACAGTTAATAAAAACTATGTATATCATAGGTTTGAAGAGTTGAGCCCCGTCGTGTACCTAAAAAAAGTAGAATCCGTAGTAAGGTTGCTACACCGATTTCTCAAATTGGCGTATATAGTTGTTCGACAAGCGAACAACTAAAAAGACTACACCTTTGGATATATTCAATCTCTCATGAGGATCGTTGTCAAAACATGCATATGCAAATAAAAATATACATTGTTGTTTCCGCGCAGCTGACTAAGTCAACTTTTGACCTATATTTTAGCCAATGCAATTTATTTAATCATTTCGGTGTGTCCTATGAAATTATTTTCCTGTATAGAGAAATGGATAAAAGACATAGTACCATTGGTTGTTATTGATAAACACGTGCGTGGCATGGACATCAGTTGCTTGCTATTTACTCTGAGTATTATGAGTGACTCTATGTGCTTATTGGTTATACATTCGCTGTGGTACGCTGCTGGCGGTTTAACAAGAAAGCAAATAAGACTCTTATTTGCGAATAAGAAAATCAAACGTGTGCAAATATGAATCTTATTTTTCAAATTACTCTTTATGTATTGGAATATCTTTTTTTTTAAATTCCCAATGTTAAATATGGTAACTACTTAATATGATATTTGACCCAGCTAATACATGTACGTCGTACATGGCTAACATTAATAATTTAAGCAAAAATAAACCCTGTATAGAGCCGAATATTTAAAAAATCTCCTGTTTAAATGTCTCATACATAGAGTTACATTTGTAACAATTTGCGCACATACATTTAAATTCAACTGTCTCCCTAGGGCGTGATTATATGACATAAGTATATATCGTAACCTTTCCCATGTGTGTTTTTCTTAGATTAACTGTCAGTTTTATGTTGTCTGGTTTTCTTTTCAGACTTTAAAAAGATAATCATGTTGTTTATGCTCCATTTTCTGTTGTAGGCGGCAATTTGTCTCGTAAGTTATTGACCACTTGCCGGTCGATGATGTCTTTTGCAATACGTGTTGCCATAAGTATAGCCTTTGTGGTCAAATTGTTTTTTGTTTTGTTGCTTTTGCGTTATGCTGTTAACTTTTTCTTAGGTGTGTTGCGCGTACATAAGAGCACTCTCATGTGGTGTTGTTATATTGTCTTCGTCAAAAGCATTCCTGATATCTCTTTTTTTCTTTTTAACGTCGTATTCAACACATATATAGGTCATATATACGACGGCCAGCTCTCATGAGGGTATGGCCTACGAAGTCAGACATACTAACCACTACGCCACGGCCGCGGCTTCTTCTGATATCTCAGCAAAACATATGAAGTAATGAAGCGGTGTTTTACATTGCACGCTAGGATACGTGAATAGAATATTTATTAATACTGAATATTTACTGAACTGAGTGAACAGTATAATGTTGAAGATATCTCAGAAATATTCAGACTTAATATGAAGGTACATATTTATCAGTATCACTGACCAAATACTAGTAAAGCCAGACACATTATCTCTCTATTATTGATCGTGTAGATGAATATTGTTTTCATATCAAATTATATATGACAGGAAATGTTACAATCATTTAATTATTTTACTGTAATCATATTATCAATATCAATAGGAAAAAATAATCTATTAGCATAAGGTCATTTATGATTGGCAAAAATACATTATACAACAGGCAAGAGAAGAAAAGTGTAACCATTTTCTAGCTCAAGGTTACAATGCTGTATATCACTTAGATATTGTTGATAAACGTACACTATTAAACGTTTAAAACACAAATAGTCAAAGATCGCACTTAACTTAAATTTTTACACATCAAATTCAACTTGACCAAAAAAGCTAGGAAATTAGATGTATATGAAACTATTCTATTGTATGCGTGGAACAGTGCTAATGGTGAAATGCAACTACATGCAAATTTCAATAGAAACAAAGACGCTAACATTATTACCCACAAATAAAGACATTGTTTGGAATAATTGTGTTCACACTAACAGTGTCCACAATTTTGTGGCATAATGTTATACCCCTCAATCTTTGATATTAAAAAACAGTTTTCATGTTTGCATATTTTTATTCATGATTGAAGGTTTTGATTATATGTATATATTATGTATATATTTACTTGATGTCATTTAATAAAAATGACCATTTTAAATTCAAATCCTTGTTGCATGTTGATTCTATTCTTTTTATTATCAAACTGAGAAAACTTCTTGTCGAGAAAAATATACATAAAGACATTTACTGCTAATCATATATAACAGTAAATTAATATTGGTATCCTGATTATAATTAACTTATTAGATGATCGTGATACTACCACTCATACGAATTTATACTTTGAAATGACTATTTATCTACACGATAAATCGTATTAAGATGCTGTACTTGAGTTTATTTGCAATTATGCTCAATATGTTGTATCTTTATATTCCTTGCAAATATCTTCTTCATCAGTCGTTATACAAATGATCATGGCCGATAAACATTACAAGATACGATGCACTGACCCTACACTAGCATCAAAACTTTGTTGGCCTACACTTTTTAACAGACCTAGTATTTGTTGCGATGGAATCACTGTGTCGATGTATAATCAAATATGGATTATGTTAATACTCTTGACACAAAGTTGATGTAACTATCAATCATATTAATAAATTCTTCAGCTTTATTACAACTACGATTTGTAATTGCAAATTGAAAGAAAAAACCCTTTTATTCAACTCGAATACAATCATAAACTATGAACTTTCTTGAACACTGACCAAACAATGAGCAAATTATCTGGTAATAACTATTAGCATTCGATGATCAAGAACACTACATTGACCACAGCACTTGCTGCTTCCTTGTCATATTTTCTATTAGACATGAGTGCATGCTCAAGGCGTTGTATTCAGACCACCAATATTAATATTGTAACATCTAAATCATTTATTTCATCTATAAATATTCTCAAATGTCCGCAAATGGGCTTATGTTGATCATATATCAGAATAAGTCACGTTTTAATTGTTATTTGTCTCACTTGAATCATGTATATTGGCTTCCAGAAAATTGTCTGGCACGAAGTTCAATGATCAATGGTATGAACATTTTTCTAATCTAATCAGATCTGTATACAAAACATCGATAACAAAACGGTAAAAGAAAACACCAACGAGACAATTGAGAATTCAACAAATATGTCAAACGTTGAACAATACATACTTGTAAGTTGTCTTTAGGTTAGCTACTTATCAACTCTTAAATGTCATATTACAAATGTATAGTGAAAGCAAAATGACATAAATATAAAATGTAGATATTTCGATTTTTAAACCTTGAATAATGAGGATTTGATGACAACTGACGCGACACAAATAAAAATCACATGTTAGTGAAAAAGGCCTCGTGCATACATTATCAGTCATAAAAGCTGTGAAGGAATTCATTTCAGACAAACACTCAACGAAAAGAAAATTAATTAGTGTTAGTGAACCTGACTAGTATTAATAAAGTCTCTGACTCAAGACCAATTTGTTTTACATTTTAATTTTGCCCCACTCAGCCCGAAAACATTGCATAAACGTTTTAGCTGAACAGTGTAGGGATAAACCGGCATTCATAGCTAAAACAGTATCATTACGCATAATTAAATTTTGCTGTTATTTAACCTTTAAAGATAATAGTAAGGGATTAATTAGAATTTAGTCTGTCTTAAGAATAAAGACCAACATGAAATTTAACATTCTACCATTTGCCTATTACATGAACAGTTAATTTTCAAATAAAGTTACTCAACAAGTTGCTTAATACAAATATTCATCAAACCATATGATTAAAGAATAAATAAAGTTCAAAACGCACGAGAAATCCGATTTAGAAAAGACACATTTGTATCAAACTTAAAACTTCGTACTGATTACCTCATCGCAGATCAATGTAATGATTTATAAATGAGTCTGTAAGAAAACGCATTATGGCATCTAGTGGAAATTACTGGTATGGTAATAATAAGTTCTTTTGGGAAAGAATTGAAAGCAACATTCAACATTGAATTAACGAGTCTGTGGAATAACCACTAGGTTAATTAATGAAAGAATATGATTGTCTTGTAAATAGATATATTCCTCCAGTGAAGGTCGAACTTGTTTTGCTGAGACAAAATGCTAGACAAAAGCATGAGTAGATGTCTTAATAACCAGTGTGTTCTTTTGCAAATCATCTTTACCTACTGAATACCATGACGTTTAGTCGCTAAATAAGAATCATTTAGTCAACTAGTTTATCACTGAACACATTTACACATGTAGTTATAATTCATCTGTATAAAAGCAAAAGATGGCACCATTTGTTATGCGCGACTAGCGGACAAAGCAAGCTATATAATGATACACCTAGTTTAAACCGGTGTTGTTTTCAAATCGACCTGTTTTAAACGTATCAGCTAGATTCGCATAGAGATTTTTAGATGCACATCACATTTCTTATTGTGTTTTTTCTTTATTTGTTATAGGAGCTTGCAGAGAGACTGTTTGTTTTTCCCATAGATTATTGTCTTGAATAATTGCATTAGTTTTGGCTGACTCAGTCAGCTGTTGTCGGCAAGTAGCTTTTTGCTTAGACTACTAACAATATGACTTTGTATGCAAGTCATAATTATATTGTCTACATAGGCACTTTCGTCTACACACTCAGAGAGATAACCACAGCATTTTTTACTTACTTGGCGAGTTCAAACAACACATGTTGTCTAATGTAGTTTAATTTATCAATTACAATGTACTTTTTAAGTATATATTGTTTATGCGTTTTGTTTCATTTGGACATTTTGAGTTTTTTTAGTTATTTACAAGAGCAAATAACAAGCGTTCGTGGACTAAACTGGTTCAAGTATTCAATTCACAAGGAAACATATTCGTCTCCTATGACACATGAAATTGACATTGCTCTGAAGAGTGATAACATATTTAGTATGTAAACTGCGCTTTTATTTTCAAGGTTAGCCACAACTTGTTCTAATGTTATCGTCATCTATACATTTCATAAAGTGTTTACTCTATGTCCTTAATAATAAGTGTCAGATGTAACTCCTATAATTCCTATACTAAAATCAGATACCATGCAACTTTAACCGTTCTCAGAGTTGATCATGATCTACTACGTTGTGAGTTTTTCCTGTACAATCAATATCGACATAATGGTGATAATCATTTCATATAATGGACAAATGTAATAGTATAAGGTTTAATCAAATTGTTATAGTCCGTTCAGGACTAAATTCACAAAAGGTTTTATCAATAGTAGCGCTTAAAAGCAAAGGTGTTTACATCTAGATACTAGTAATCAAACTAAAGTGTAACAATTAGTTTAATATTTGAAATAAATACATTATTCTAAAGCACATTAATTGACTTAATACATTTGGAAATTCTTCCTGATTATTTACAATACTTATAATAATAGTTTTCGAATGGTCTGTAAAAGAAAAAAACAGTATCGAATATAGTGTTGTTTATTAGATTCTTTAGTCTTTTGTTGCGTTTTATCTCCCATTGTATTCTCTGGTATTGATTATTAAGTCATTGGTGTTAAATTTAAAGAGCCAATATAATGTGTGGATCCGTCTTTATTACGGAGATAGTCTTCGATTCAATTTTCAATTATCTCTAGTTTATAGTGTCGTTTAAAATATTGTTGCCATTCGTTTTTTGTTGTTTTATTATTGCCTTAGAGTTTAGTTCACTCGGTAACCTGATCAAGTGTCGTTGACTTGATACCAAAGCGAAGTCAACTTACATATTTGAAAAATATTTTTTCGTAGTTATTTTTCCTTCTACCACTGTATCAAAATTGGTAATCATTGAATAGAAAGCTTCGCGTTGGTTCGAATCCCATCCAAAACCTACCCCGTTGTTTCCTTTAGCAAGAAACTTTATCCTTCTAGCTCAGTATTGGGGGACCAGGAAGCGCAATCAAAAGTGATAAATCTAAGTTGTAAGACCTTGTTTCGCAATCGAGCTGAAATAAATTAGTATAACAATCAAAATTGGCAGTTTTCAGTCACTGACTTAGTTAGGTACAAGCTTACTACTAATTCTAACAACTCTCTGGTCTAGTGGTCTAGAAAACGATGGCTCTCTCTCATGGGACATTGAGTAGGTCGACTGACTGCCCAATATGAATGTAAATTGTTGGAATATTGGTATAAAGCACCAGAAAAATAAACAGAAATTTACTTTATCAATATTCAAAGAAGTGTCTATAAAAAGTCTTATGATGCATTCATTGAATTTCTTTCTCCACAAGGAATAAACAAAACTTATTCTGACTACATCATTCACAAATCGATGTGGAGAAGCGCAGAGAGAAAGAGTGAGAGAGAAGAAAATAAGCAAAACATAGGCGCAGTTTCTTGTTAAATGTGGTGATTTATCAACTTCAGCCACATGCACAAACAACAATACAGTTGATGAGTCAAGGTTTGGCCATTGATCATTCAAAGTCCTGTAAACGCTATTACAACAATATATATCATAAGTATGATCATAACTGATCTTAAATTTTGTCATACACCACTTTTCAGGATTATAATCTCGATAACAATTTTATAAATGATTTTAGTGAAATATGCATATATAAGCAGATGTAAACATCATGGATGGTTAAAGGAACAAAGTATTGAATACGCTAAAAGTGTAGGTCTGTGGCTATTTTAAAAATATGAATACCATTGTTCAATAATAGCGGCAGATATAAATGTGCGTTTTAATAAAAATACCGTTTATTATGTGTTGATAACATTTTCGTCATTCAATGATATTATGATTGTAGTGAAACAATTAAATGATCTGAAACATTTCCTGTCATACTTAATACTTGATATAATTATAAAAACTGTACCAATCTGCCAAGTAAACGTAAAGGAAAGAACATTATGTCTGAGGTGTTTGGACATTGACCATTGACCATATATCATTGTTGAAACATTTCAACTTAATTGTTCAAGATTAAATTCAAATGTATTTCATTAGTTCACAAGCTATTAAATTATTTATACAAGTCAAATATCAAAATAGTGATTGAATATACAGTATGAAATTTTAATGACATGACATTCGCTATATTTATCTCTTTATATTACGTCATAACTCTGTCTGGGACAATGGTATACATTTTATACCTATTTTAATGGCATGATTTATATCGTATATGTCTCTTGATATTGCTTCATAACTCTGTCTAAGACTCTGGTATATACTTAATTTATTGACAACGACACGCAGTCTCAGGTGTATTTTCTATTATTACTATACTTAAATCAAATGTCAATTATGTTGAAGCTCCCATAGAACTGATACCATCAGTTATAAAAACGATACTTAATGTAATTAAATCTACTTAATAAAAGTTACTGGTCAATGTTCCATATAACACACAAAAAGAACATGCACATAGCACTTTAATTGCTGTTACAACGCAGAAAAATCCAATGCCACACACAAATGGAAGTCAACAACAGACAAGACAACAATCTGTGTGGGAGGTCTAGGCTAGTGCTATTCCTGATGTTTTCACGCTCATCTATATTAAGAAATATATATGATATAGAAACAAACATTACTCTTATAGCATGATTAACTTACTTATCCATTCATGGAATCCATACATTACTCTTAATAAAGAAAGGAATGGGTATATATTCAGTTTAATTAAAATACTAAAATAATTATCAGATCAAAAATATACCCCCCCTAAATAGCATTTGAATAAAAATATTGGATCAAAATTATTGATAAATTTATTCTAGCCTTCATTGTAAGAATTTCTTTTCATAAAATTGTGTACGGAAATAATCCAATTTAAACCGTATAAGCTTGTCGTCATTTGTTTACGTCCAGCCACATAATTATTAAATAATACAAGTGCAGTACCACATACATCAAAACATAGAGACATTAATTGTATTGAAGTCCAGACATTTGTCTTTAACTTTGTCGTTAACCTCTACTGTGAATATTCTATCTTGAATATCAATATAATTATTTACTGCTTAGTCAACAAGATAAACTAGTCATTACATCAAGGTGGAATTTCATAGTTTATTTAGGTTAACCTCATTTGAGAATATGTGTTTGTAACATTAATAAATCTGCCCATTTGATCTTTAGTAAAAGTTTAAACAAATATTACTTTTAGGACAATTCGATATTAAAATTGATGAGGGATACGCGGACGTGGAAGAGAATGTCCATAAAAAGGAACAGTTGTGATACCAATGAACTTTATTATAAACAGATAAACAAGGCGTTAATTGTCACTTTTCATAGTGACCCCTTAATAAATTTGTTTCACATCTAGGCTAATGCCTGTCTTCAGTTGATTGAACAAAACTGTTTTATGCATAGGGCAAATGTCATAAAAAGTCGGTGTTGGTTTACATATATTTACGTTGTTGTTGTTGATGTTAAACATAATGGTCGAATTGTAACAATTATATTATTATCTTTATAACACTATTGCATTTTAATAGACTTTCCTCTTTCTACCTAAATTAACAACAAGAAAATGATTATTACAGACATTTAGTTGTTCACAATTTGCCAATACATTAATGTGAAATTAATTGATTGCAGCAAGGTTGAACAAGATACAGAGTTGAAAAGTATTATCTGAAACAAACTTTGATGTAGTATGTAGAATCACTGGAATCAATTCTAGGTTTGTAAGAACTGCCTGCCTATATCAGTTTTATATTTATCTGGAAGAATTTTCCTTTATGTTCACAAATCGACTCGTTTCGAACATATATCAGACTCAATCAGGTTTTAATTGTTATTTGTCTCAGGGGAAAACTTATTAAATTGGCTTCACACCCAGGAAATTGTCTGCCACGTAGTTTATAGGATCAAATATAAATTTCTAAGCTGTTACGGCTATGTCTCTTTTGTTTTCTGTTTTTGTAGTCAGCAGTTGTCGACAGTTTTCAAAGAAGGCGTCTTTAATGAAGGATCTTAGTTTTGTATCAGTGAGTTTTTTGTCAAACTGATTATGAGTATTTATAATATTGCTTCATTTATCGTAGCAATGCGTTTTAACAGCCAAACATTCAGCACGGACCAGGTGTTTAGGTATACTATATTTAGTAATGTTATTTGAATCTGTACCCACAGAACAAAATGAAAATATTATAGTCTTAATAGGTTGAACTGTATGGTATATTTCAATAATAAGTTAAATATATGTATATAACATGATTACTTGTAAATGACCATGCCTATGTAACAAGAGTATTCCAATTTAAATGGAAGCAGAATGCAGTCTCGGGAGTATTATGTATAATTACTACACTTAAATAAAAGTACAGTATGCATAAAACATTTTAAATTAATGATGTAATGTTGAATTATGATACCTCAAGTAATTATGTATTTTACAGAATAAATATCAGATATGTTATTACAAATAATAAAGAGCTAAGCATGTTAGTAAATCCGTAAGCGGAAAAATACCTTTTGAAGACTTTAGAAACACTTTGGAACACGAAATCATCATAAGAAACGCGCATTTTAACAGCACTATGACAACATATTTATCAAATTTGACACAAGACAATCAGAAAAACAGAATCTTAAAAGGAAATAAATGGTTTCATTATACAGATCCGCAACATATATATTCGTGTATATATTCAGACAAAATAAGCTGTTGAAGAAATGATTGAATCTGGAATAAAAACAACTCATAAATATTCAATAGGATAAAAATAGCTAACTATTTTTTCTAAACATTCAATTAATCAGAAATTTAATCCTTATTTATAACTGATAATAAATTGATTCTATTCTCAAGTGTTTAAAGCTTTCAACTAAAAATTAATTAATTTGCAAGACGAAATGGGAATTAAAATAAATAAGTTGGTCGCCACATGTCATAAAGGTTAATAATTGAATATTAGTTGTAAGGAATAGTTCCACTGTCTACTCAATTAAAACATATAAGACTTTAGATTAAGACATGAGACAAATTTTGTTTAACTTTAGACTATAAAGTAATTACCTTATCTCCGAGATCAATGTAATGATTTACCATTTAGTCTACGAGACAAACACATAGTTATATTTTATGGAATTTTGTGTGGCTGTAACGATGAAGGTGAATTAATCTGTCAAAAAGTGCAAGCAGAATTAAATGAATGAGTCTGTAGAATAGCATAACGTTAGTTAACTATAGCAAATAGTTGTTTCGTTCATGTATTTTTTTTTCTTTTTATTGTGAATTTACTGAAATGTATGGCTGAGATAAACTTGAGGGACATTATTTTGGACAGTTCCTGCATAATTACTCTTGCGTTTTTAAAATTAGATTATATTAGCTGCAATTACCAAAACGCCTTGTCATTATGTTTCTCTTGGTACTTCAGTTATAAGCAGGTTTCCTTTAACAACTTTTGAAAATGGTTAAGTTTAACAATAAGCATTAAACTTTATACATCTTAGAGCGAATTATGCAGTACAACATTCATGTGTGGTAATTGGACAAAAGAAAATAATAACGATAGTAGTAGCTACATGTACTGCAGATACATGAATGATGATGCAATGCTTGATTGTGAAAAATGGTCAATGAATCGAATTCAATAAAATGGAATATACTTTTAATCACAACGTACATCGAACATGTCACAATGTTTACTTATTAGCAAGATATTGTCTGGCACGGAGTTAATTGGATCAAATGTGAATTTCTTACCGTTGTTTATTTACTTGGCATTTTTCTCTTTTGTGGGAAAACAGTCAAATTTCCTGTTGATACGGTCAGCTTTCAATGACATTTTGCCTCTGTCGTCAGACTTATTTCAATAACAAGATTTTGTATTCTTGTTATTATCGCATTATTTTATTATACACTCTTTTGCCTACACACAATGCCAAAAACCCAAGAACAACATTACCCAGGCGCTGTTGTAGACATTTATGTCAATTGTAATTATTTTCATCATACACATCGCAGTGATTCCTATTTTACTCTGTTTTAATGGCATTATGTCCCAAGGTATTTGTCTAAATGCTTTTTGTTTTAAATTATTAATTTCACGTAATTTTCTGACACCGCATAACATTTCGATTTTGATGTCTCCAGTGGATTTATTATTCAATACGACATTAGTTATCAAATGATATACATTTGAGGCATACTGAGTGTTGATGATAACTATTAAGTGTGTTAGTTCATGTTTGATAATCAATATTGATGTATTAGTGAGTACTATTTAATGTGATACGCCATATAATGAAATACCGATATATTCAATTAATGCTCGTTCTGATCAGGACTTTATTTAGAAGTGGTATTACAAGTATGACCTAATTAAGTCATAAGTTTGTTTGTTTGTTTTTGTTGGGTTTAACGCCGTAGCAAAACATTGTATATGTCATATAACGGCGGTCAGTCCATCTACTCACTCTTCCTGGAAAGGCTAAATCTCTGGTTTTAGCTGTTAACCAACTACTAAGCACATACTTTCGTCAGTGACTGACAACTGCCCTACGTAATTAAAAACATCGGTAGGGTAGGAGAGAGAATGGCCGTAGAAACAATTTCATGCCAAGCTCCACGAAGTATGTCCCGCACGGGAATCGAACCTACGACCCCTCGGTCAGTAGAGTTGCATGCTACCAACTTAGCTATCCGGGTGGCTTTAAGTCATAAGTTTACTATGATACGGTCTGCAGTAAAAAGAGATTTCCGGTTAACTATTTGGACAAGTTTTTAGATTTTTTGCATCCCCAGTTTATGAGATATTCACAATATTAATCTTGATTACAGTAAATTGTTTAAAACTTCTACTTTTGGCATGAAAATTGAAAATGAGGTGCAATATTTTATTACAAAAAGTTAACATCCTCTTCTCCGGCATTTTGTCTGCAATTTTATGCCACTATTATTGATTACTCAAGACAGTATTATAAAATCGAAAAAGGAGAATCATATGTTTTTAGAAAGCAAATATTTTTTGTCTTTATCTTTTGGAATGTTTACAAAAGGCTGTTGCTCCGTAATATCGGCCCGATGTCTGTTAATATAGCTGAGATAAGGAATATTATGTACATTCGAAGTGTGCAGAAATGAAACGCAGTTCAAAACTACAAACTATCTCTGGTTAACCACAATCATTTGTAGATGTTTAACATTGTACTTGTCCTTTAGTTACATTAGTTAGTTTTACATAATTTTATAGCATATTTAAAGAATTTAAAACCAAAACAAGCCAAACTAACCGCGACTTCTTTATTTCTAAAGTCGATGTGAAGTATTGCACTAAAAAGAAGAAAGGTGCACAAAAAGTCTGAGGAATTTTTTTGTAAGTATAGTGATCATCCAACAACTATACGAGTTATCAAACATGCGAAACTTTGAAACGCTTACATAAATATCATTCATTAATCAGCTTACACCACAAGACCACACACACATTTCTTAATTCATAATAGTTTTTTAATCGCAATACTTTATTCAATTTGTATAAAACACGTTAAATTCAAAATTTATTTCAAAAATTTTCCCAAAATTTTAATGCTCCCTAAAGCTGATCATTACAATCTATTCAAATTAGATAATAATAAAGTTCTACAACCAATAACTGTATTTATCCTGAAATACTTGAGATAAAAATCAAATATTTCAATTACTGAGAAGTAATTTTGTGCACGTGCGTCAATTCTGCCATTGATGTGTATTGGCATATTGTCTGCAGAAATTTAGAACTTCTTCCATGATGTTAACATCGTTTGTACAGGAGAGGATAAGGGAATTCTGCTGATAACATTATTGAATAGTTAGATGCGGTACGGGTGTATATTTGGAAGCACTGAAGGTAGTTAATTGCAACTACAGGGATGAACGATTCCAATTCAGTATTCAAGCACACTCAATGATTTATACGAGACGAAGACAGTAATGACCTCTATCGTAACCTCGTTATTTCTAAACTAAAACATTTCCATGTAACGTGGACTCAATTGAAATTATAGATCATCTAAGTTTAGAAACTAAATAGGTTGATTTCTATTCTAGAAGTTTAGCTTTTAATTGATAGTTTTATGACTTCTGCTCATAAAAAAGAAATACTTCTGGATGGGCATAATTGGAGTAAGGAGGAGAAGTACACTCCATGGTATCTTAGGAAGACATATTACGAAATGCACGTGCGCTCTGTGAGAAACTATTAAAGTTCCAAGTAAGACATCAACTGTCTATTACATAGAATTACATAGATATACTGGAAGTTATATTTCTTTCATGAAAAACTTGATATCACCGAGTAGTGACAAAAACTCATTAGTTCTTATAAACACTGCCAACAATATTTGAGTGATGGATTTTACTTTCAGTAGCACATTGTAAATCGATTTAAGCAGATATAATGATGTATTTGTTATCTTATTACAGTTTATGGTGGATCATTTAACGCTTGTAAAGAACACATTTGCTGATTGGGAAATAATTTTAGGCCGCCCGTAATACTTTTGGTCATTGATCCAAACTCCGAAAGTATCAAAAACGCAGTCAGTCAATATCATTTAATATGAGTAGTCAAGTAGAATTGACAGAATATAAAAAAAATATGAAACTTAAAACTACGAACGCAGAAGTTGGCATTAAAGCTGCATCTTTTGATAAAGTTGATATACAACAAATCTACATAGCTTGAGGAAGACGTCGAAGTACAGAAGAAGAATAAAAAATATGATAGTAAATAAAATAGATAAACTTACCTGCCTTTTAGTAATAAAGATAATTTTTGTCCTGTTTTACTATGGTCTTGTCTAGCATACACAACACCTTTACCTAATAATTGCATAGTACCCAAATCTGCTAGTTCCTTAAATTGTTTCCTTGTAACCTTTAATGGTTTAAAAGTATGAAGATATACATCTTCTAATGTCTTAGAGAATCGTACAGGAACTTCCATGTATCCAATATATATAATGTAACAGGAATTAATGGCTAAAAATAATGAATTCCAGATCACAACGTCCGCCATACATACAAAAGCTGCACTCCAAACAATGAATATAAGGAATCCGAAATTGAGCATGATTCTAAGAAAGAAGAAATGATATTTAAATCTAATTGGTGTCAAAAAGGATATAAGAATACAAAGATTAGACAATTGAAACACTGCATGTTGTGCTGTCATCCATCCTTCACAATAATCCCCTACCAGACCTTCAGTGGTCTCATTCGGATTGACTGTTGTTGACTCCTCCATGCTGATCCCTACTTCTCCTATTTGATAAGTTTAAAATATCAAAATCACTTATCACTGAATGTTCAAATATATCAACACAATAGTTTTGGCCTTAGCCGATTCCATCTTCATCACCATTTCTGCTTTTATGTACAATATTTGGTGTATAGTATTTTTATCGTTGTATATTTTTACAATTTTACCTCACAATTGTATGCTACAATCCAATAATAAGTTAAATGGTTTAACATCCTATTATATTAAAGCCTTGCATTTCGTAATTAAAATATTCACAGCAAGATTTATCACACTGAACACATTAAAAATACATTCGTTGTAAAAAGAGTGCGCTGTAGAATAATTTGTCACAAAAATCCATGACATAAAAAGGAATTTAAATCAACAAATAATACAAATGTAAATAGATCTATCTTAATGCATCATTCATTGTACAGAGATCGTCTCTCTAAATCTTAGAGAAGCTACAGATCCTAGAAAATTCCTGCTAACTATTCTATAATACACGTTGTAACACAGTATCTGTCTATCTGTTAAAGAGAAGAAGTAGAAATATCGTCATCAAGTGAAGTCTGTTACTTGAGAGAGACTATATGTCTCCAATGGTTGGCAATTTATAATTCCAGTATGCTATTATTCTTTATCTGAACTTCATTAGTGATATCCACAAACTGTGGTCAGACATTTCAAAATATTCTGGTCAATAAAGCAGAACTAAAGCAAGACAATATAAGAAAGAAGACATCGTGAGACACTAGCAGCACAAACTGTCTGTTAGATTTCAACTGTAAACTTTCCCCCACTCTATACAGCTGGAGAAACATTGAACATTGAACGCTGGCTGAGTATTGGAGTTTTACTACGGGAAAACATTGAAGAGGAGTGGGTATCGAATGTTTAAAATATTGAAAATTACCAAATGTTGAGATAATATAGATAAAAAATCCTAAAGTTAGATAAAATAATAACATAGATCAAAATATATAACATCCATGTAAACATCATTAATTCCAGAAAACATTTCTCCGAGTAATTTGAGTTTAAGACAAAACTGCACCAAATAGCTTGACCTTTAACGCAAATTAATCAGCTAATATAACGATCAAAAAACTTTATTTAATTAGCACACACATACAAAAACTTCATCAAATAATATTGTTTACATGGAAACCTTAATAATTAACAAATATATGACAAAACTTCATCAAATAATATGACTTTCAATAACACTTAACACAATTAGCATAATCCTATAAAATTCATTAAATATTTTTTACATGAAAATTTTGTTTAATTATAACAGGATAATATACTTAAAAAAATTACATTACTTACATGAAAACTTAGCAAACTGTTACAACTAGATTCAACACTGATGTTTACTTGTGTACAAACAACATCCACTATTTTGCACTGTTATCATAATCAACGAGTTTCCTGGCTTGTAAATATACACATACAATGCACCTATGTTGGTATTAATTGATATATAATTCCCAGCTACTTCTGCTATTATAAATATAATTACACAGGTATTTTGGCTGCAAGTTACTGCACATGCTATGTAACGGTAGTACTGTAGTGAAGTAATCACCATTTAATTCTCGTGGCGTTTCATTTATTGATCCTTATGTGCGCCTTACCCTTAGACCACTGCTGATATTGAAAGTGAACAGACAACAAGAGTGTCTATTCCAAAAAATGAAATATACAGGCTTAAGAAAATTAGCACAACACAGACTTGTGGGACTGTCATCGTACAAGCTTTAAAGATCAAGTGTTGCAATTCATTCAGACATTGTTTTTACAAGAAATGACATTAAAAGTGTTTCATTATTTTTGAATCAAATTAAAACATGACCTTTTACATTCAGTATGAAAGCATCTTGTTGTTGACGTCTAACTGAAGTATCTAAATTAGTATCTTTTACTCAATATTAGTCCTAAAAATGTTAATGATCTAAGATATTGTTGTTCTTTTATAACATGTTATCTATATTCAACTATCTGTTTAACATCAGCGTTAAAAATAAACGTTTTAGAATGTCCCAAATTTAAAGTACATTGGGCTAATACCTACCCCTTCTACAGAAATCAACAAAAAGTGTCTAAAGTTACTTTCGAAATATGACAATCAGACTTCTGTAAAGGCAACTGTTTATTCAGAGTTATTAAATTTGACAGCGAAAGAAATATATCATTTCATTTTGGAGTGTTACTAGCATTTTAACAAACTCTATGTAAAGCTTAGTGATCAATTTGTCTCTTTTTTGTTCAAACAACATCGTTGGTAAGGTAGTAACTAGGCGTTTCTCGCTCGCAACATGATTCTGTTTTAATATAGACAATACGTGACTTGATATATAATTGATATTATGATATCCAGTATAGCATAACAAAAGACAAATATTGTATTACATCACGATTCATATCAACATATAACAATGTTATTAAGTTTAACATTGTTATCTTAATTAAGTTGCCGACGTCTGGTTAAGACAACAAAGTGACCTTCATAATATCGTAGGTTGAAACTTTGAAATTAAATCGAGTCATAATGACGAAGATGATACTGTGACAACCTTTCAAAAATATGATACTAATGTTTTTTTGCAAGCAAGGGGATGATTTTACTATATCCTCAATATTTCTGCTCAGCCTCGGTCTAAGCTCCAATCTTTACGTCGTCGTATTGTTGGATATTCTACTAGTTCTATGATTTCTTGTCCGAACTGGGCCAATCTTATTGTACGAGTTCTTTTTGTCGTTGATTGTGTATTGTCTTTGATCGTAATTATAAGTCAATTTGGTAATGGCCTGTAAGCGGTGTGATACAATTATCAGTTAACATATTCAGTATCTTAAAACAGTACATTTATGTAGGAGCAGTAGTCCAGTGAAAAGATGGACGCTTTAGGATCGAGAAGCCCGGTAGAGGCACTGTTAAGTTTTTTTAACAAGAAATGTGCCTACAGTTGCTCCACTCCACCTAGGTGTATATGGGAGAAAATCGCCGGCCTGAGAACATTTCAATGATCATGTCGTCTCATCATTTCTGTTGAAGCAGACTTTGAATCGCACTTAAGGATTCGAGTCTTCATTGTGGTGGTCTTTTTCCTTCTTCGGCGTTTTACACACTAAACCCTGATTGCTAAGAATGTATACAAGTTTTAATATTCGCTAATTGGGCTAAAACCATAACATGTGCTCATGTGCGTGACATCCAATCATTGGGTATGTAGACAATGTATATACATCATGTAATAAGCTGGGATAATGAACGAGGTGTACTCTATCATTACTGCTATATTCCTCATAATATCACATTCAACGTGTCTTTATATAGTCAGTATAAAATATAGGAAGGTGATTGATTTTATTGTTTTAATCTTCATATCTCATAACCTGACAACTTAGACAACATCAAGTCTATAAAAAGCCATCAACAATGACACATGTCGACATCACTTGTTGTTGACTGAACTATCTCAATACAATACTGTATTGCAGGAAAACAATACTAGGGAAATCTTACACTAGAGTTATATTCATGTACAAGCTTGTTTGCGTTTACTGAGAGAATGAAGTTTATGAACAGTGTTTCGCGCTTTAGTAAATTAAAAATACAAAGTAAATGTATTATTAGTCTCAGTTTCATGCTGATGTATGCTCCTTGACTTAACAGATTATATTAATTTGGTTATTGGTACATATAAATGGTTTCAATTTCCAGGAGAAGTCTTTTTCATATGGGTACAGACAACAAGGGTTCAAAATACCGCCCTCACATACCTTACAGGCATTACAACAGTGGATTTTGTGGCTTTCCCTTCTTGTTCATTGGGATACGTGTTACTTTATGTTGATATCACTTTGAGGTTATTATAACGCTAATGAGCGGACAAAAGCGTCAAAGTCTTACACCGCCTTTGTAGGTACCATCAGGTTTTAGAAAAGCATTGAAATCACAACTAGATTTATTTATAAAATTATCTAACTCTTAACGAAATAAGCAGTGACCCAATGAACTGTGAAACCGGGACTTCATTGTTCATGATTTATTTAAAATCATTGCTTGTGAAACAGGCGTAACCGCAACTACTCGTCATTTTTGTAGAAAATCGGTCAACTTTAAATTGCTTATGAACAAGTCAAAACATTGCTCATAACACAACCATTATTTCAATACTGTATCGGTAGTTTATAGAATATATAATGACCGATTAGTTGAATAATACATTGAAATATTTGTGAAACGTGTTGATAAAGCATCTACAGTAACGATGTTTCTTTTTATGTAGTTTTACTGTAAACATAAGCCTTCAAAACTTAGAGTGTTTATATTTCATCATTTGTTTCCATGGAAACTGTTAGGTAATAAGACACATTTAGTTATTACTAGTATTTATCTGCACAAGTACAGGTTATTGTTACAGTAAGTATGTTCCAATATGTAGGCGTAAGATGTAACACTATACTAAGATTAGATTAAAACATGTTTATAAACGTATTCTATATATATATATCATGAAAATGAATATACTTTAATTTGAACAATATAAAAATGATGTCTGAAAGATTGTCGAAGTATATGGAAATGACATTATTCACATGTTCTGAGTATGTAACGTAATAGGGTCCATTCATATTCATTCAATCAGCACATACATTCAGAATAGTATTCAGAAACTTAATATAGATAGAATTATAAACCAATTTCTATTTCAATGCACGAGTCAGAAATCACTACAATTTCGTTAATAGTGAATCATTGAAATCAAGGATCTTTAAAGATATTTTCTATCTTGCTTATGAATGTCATTGCAATAGTTTGAATGTTTTGTATAGATTCAAATCTATATTAGGAAACAATTAGCTCAGTAATCTATTAAAATTATCTAAATTGTTTAAATATCGGGTAATTATCAACAATATATAGTTAAATATTTAAGATATAAAAACTAACAATTTTATTTTCTAACAATTAACTTCACTTACGTGCATCTGTGAGTTTAATTAATCTCTCTTCTCAATTAGAACACTGATGTTTTCTAAATAGGAATTGAAACAAAATGATCATGGCTGACAAAGCTAATTGAAAAAAATAGGAATCGTAAATAGCTTCAACGAATGAAGTAAAATACTTTTAATTTGACTATATTACTACAATATGCCTTGTAAAACAATGACATCGAGCTTAGAAATGCAAGTCGTTTTGTTAAAACGCCATTGGCTGTTCAGAATTTGAACCCTTTTTATCTAAATGCAATATGCTAAGGGACTAGACCAATTATGCAACAAGTAAAAAATTGCTGCTAAATGCAGCAAAGGGATTGTCACGGCAAACAAAAAAGAATTATAAAGTATAATCTAAAGGTAACTCAAAAGAGCATTATATTGAATTGTCATGTTAAGGTTTTCAGTAATTAAAAGGTAACTTGTCATAAAACGTTTTTCTGTTCAAATGTAACAATCTCGTTCCAAAAGCCTAGTAAGATTCTCGATACTAGTTAGATTGAGAATCTTGACAAATTTGGAGTACGCGAATGGTCTGGATCTAGACACCATCTTTATGCCGGCAGGATGTTTGGTTTTAGTTGGATTTATTTCCAGTAATTCATATTTGCATGACGCTTAAAAAGGTCGGCAGAAGGGAAAACATAGTTTTTCAGAACAGAAGCTATTTACATGACTTATCGCTTCTGTTTAGTCAAGTTCTCCTCACATTGCGGATCTGTTCTTACCAATCCGTGTAACCAATCATCTAACTAATGCATAACTGTCCAGCATCTTTGAATTTCGACATTTTGATTTTACAGGCGTGAACATTTGTTGCATTTATTGCATTTATTTTTTAATCACGAGACAGTCATGCAATCTAAATGTGTGTGTCTTTGCCTTGAAATAGAAATATCAGTTTGCGCATAGTATTTAAGCAGAGGTAGACAGTCAGCGAGTGAATCTTTCAAACCAGTGTATTAGAGAGTAGTCATACCTTTACTTGTTACGGAAGTATTTTGTTGCCGGATACACGAAAGGATTTAACATGTATTTTAATTCCGAAAAGATGCACTTAAATACAAAAGGCAAGCTATTTCGAATAGAAATCATTTTTCTTAATAATGAATTCACTCGGACTCGAGAAAACATACTCCATTCGAACAAATTAAAAACTGGCGAGCTTTTCACCTAGGTGTAAATGTCCGTCATTTTAACTCTCTTAAAATTACCTGGTCCGTCTTGTCAATAGTCCGTCAATATAGTACCAAACTTTTCATAATTAAAAAAAAACTGCAAAAATAATCTTACATCTGCTCGATCTATAACCAGAAGCAAGTTCAATTACACAAAACGCTACAGTACGTTACATAACGATGCATTCGGAACTCCTCGGTCATACATTTGTTTACTTTAACGCCGGACATTTCAAAATAGCGTCCAAATATGTCCGAGATTATTCGCAGCAAATGGACGAGGACTTCCGAATGTATCGTTGCGGAACGTTCTATAACGTTCGCAGTTACTGAACTCAACCCTGGTCCGTAACTCTTATGCTCTTAAAATTAACTGGTCCGCTGCACTTAATCATAGTTAGAAAAGATCGCCAATAGAGCTCAGTAAGAGTAAGAATTAAGAGTCAATGTTACACGATTACGCTTCTTTATTTATACAGTCGGCTAATAAGAAAAAAAGGTATATTATTAAAATATATGAATCATATCAAATTAGTTTTCAAATGATAAATGCTCTAACAGTTGAAATATATAATATTTACAACAATATGTGATGAAGCAATCGACGATTCTTTTAATAGTTAAAGTCTGCAAAGTTATTTCTTAAAATATAATTTCGATATTGGTGTCTTATCTTTTCAAATAAAATATTGGCAAATATCAATAATATATGTACTATACACACATTATGATACGCATATTTGATAAACTGTATCCGTATACTAAACTGGTCTCCTGGTCCGGTTGGTTCGCGATTTATACCTACCCCTTTTCGTGTGATTCGAAAGGATTTGCGGAAATGTGTTGATATAAAACGCTGATTTTTCGTGTGTTGCATTGTTGCAAGAAAAATTGTTTATATGGATTCCCCCAAAAATGATTTTTCTATTTAACTTTTAACGGAAATGGGCTGTACTATGACTGCATTAAAAACAATAAATTTGTCGGCAGTGGAAATCGAAAGGATTTTTATCATTTTTTATCACGTGACTTTTGCCCATTGCTATCAAAATCTACCCACCACAATAAAGAAAAAAATGTGTAGTCTGATAGTGTTCATTAAACTTTTATTTTAAAAGCAGAAATTGAGACTATTAGTGTTAAATATAGTCTCTTTCGAATGGCTTACATGTATTAATTACCTGAGGATAGTGTTGAATGGAACACATATTTAATCATACATTGTTACCTAACAAGTATTGTAAAAGGTAATTCTCATACACACAATAAAAGATAAAAATATATGTACAGCTCCTAGGTCAAAGAAATATCATCTAGTAAATGTCAATAAGGATAGATTTAAGTTGCACACAATGAATTAATATAATGACAAGGTTACTGCTCTGAATTATTCATATACCTTTATTCTAAAGTACTTCGTTTACTTCATCCTTGAAGTTTACTAAATATGTTCACAGCTAAACACATCCCCTATCATTGTATAAGACCATTTAATTGGCACTTCGTATAGTTGTATAAATTGTATTTCTATATTCTTGTGAGTTGCAAAGTAATATGTAAAGACTGTGTGCCTCTCACCATGTTTGCCCAGTTCTTTAGCAGTAGGCATCATACACACGATTTCCACTTTCCTTAAAATACAAGCAAGAATTATATTCTCAACTTATAATATAATTATACACGATGGTAGAAACCATGCACATAAACAAAAATAATTAGCATTTGTTATTGTATTGTTTCTGATATACAACTTAAACAAACTGTATTTTATTTCCTTTTTTGTAGGAAATTATAAAGGAAGAACCACGAAAACTCAGAGGAAATTATCAATATTCAGAATATTGCAATAATTTATGTACCAAATACACACAGTTTAATAACTCTTTATATATCATAAATATGACATGTTTCTTAATATAAAAGCAACATGTTTCTCAGTTTATGAAGAAAACAAAACTATTAGAGACAATTATTTGTTGTATTTGATTGATGTTGACCTGAACAAGGAAATGTCCACAATTATTCATGCATTCTTGCTAGTTTCCACTGTTCCTATTAAATATACACGATAATATAAACATAATTGTTACTTGAAGCTAAATGTGTTGATATTGTTGTATTTTGTATAAAATATACATAACTTTACTAGATATAAATATGTCAAAACAATACTTCAGTCTGCAAAATTCATGTAAAATACCGTATGGTACATGTTCAACAATTGTAAGTCGTTGGACGTAAGTCAGTCTTATAACTGTCCATGTATTGGCATAGAATTCTAGACACTAATAGAATCTCAACCTATCGCTGAGCACATACTCAGCTGCTGACCACTGCTCTTGTGAGTTTTTTTTGTTGGGTTTAACGACGTAGCAAAACATTGTATAGGTAATATAACGGCAGTTAATCAACCTATTTTACGTTCCTGGAAAGGCTAAATCTCTGGATAAAGCTGTTAGCCAACTACTAAGCACATAATTTCGTCAGTGCCTGATAACTGCCCTACATAATTAAGAATCATTGGTAGGAAGGAAAATAGTCGTAGAAATAATTTCATGACCAAGCTCCACGAAAGTATGCCTCGCCCGGGAATCAAACCCTCGACCCCTCGATCAGTAAATCACTGCTCTACTTGGTATATGATATAGCTGAATGACTGTGGAATGATCGTAAAACTATTTCAAGACCAATTTCAAATAATGAAAGCAGGTCCTCGTCCGGGAAGCGGCTCTTTGACTTCTGGATTTGTAGCCAGACTCGCTTCTGACTGGGGAAAGCGATTTCTCACTGTCAGAATAACAATGATGTGTTTATAGTGGTTGTGCTGACTTCACATTGTCTGTCTACAGACACATTAACTTTGATATCTAATTTATTACCCTGACAAAGTAGTAATCACAAATGCTAATTTTACAGGAGATTCAAGGAATGTTTTACTTCATTATGTAAATTGAGTTGTGTTTTATTTGACCAAGAAGATAACAAACACCCCGAATTTTGATAAAATAATTTAAATACAAATGAACAATATACGGTCAGACTTACTTAAAAATAGAAGTCTGAAAGCGTACATGTATTAGGAACAGCACCAGTAAAAATCACATACCTTCCACATAACCCAAAAGCAAAGAGCAAAAACAATACTGTATAATTATTACATTAATTGCAGTCGAAATAAAAAGTTATTGAAGATGAAATATTTCCAAATGGCATTGAAATGTAAGGGTAATTCCAACTGATTTGATCAACCTTATTAAAAAAAGAGAAAATAATTGAGTAAGGTACCTTATTATGTTAAACAATTTTGAAATTGACAATATTTTCTTTGTAAGCTGGAATATTTAGTTAGTTTATGATTGTTGTATGACCTTTTAAGGAAACGGAAAATTATTCAATTAGTAGTTTTCTAATAACATGTGAACCTAGGGTAGCTCAAACTGGTATCACGGATATTGGTTATACTATATTTAGGAAAGAAAGATTGGCGTGAACCCAATGTTTCTCGTATAATTACAATATAGACATTTTAACACAAACCCTTGCCGAAAATGTCTGGAGATTTTATTGCTCAGCTTACATGCACATAATACACATTGCATTCCCATCGTATGATTAAAAATATTTAAGCAAATGTATGGTACAATTTATAGTAAAGGGGGATATTCGACAGAACTGGCGTAGCAGTTGTCTGTATTTCAATGTTGAGTTCAGAAAAACTATTTTCAATAAAGATGTAGCTATGAGTAAAACTCTTCTAGAAAAAAATCTAGAAAGATCTTTATAAATGTCCACAACATAACAACTTTCTTGACCAAATTTAATATCTTTTTATTTCGCTGTGTTTGTCAGTGATGTAGTTTAATTATTATATAATAATTTTTCTTTTCAGATTAAAAAATATATCTATACGTTCTAATGGTTAATATTGCCAACGAAATCAGAGAGCGTTTCTTTACAATAAAGTTTATGTTATTGGAACGCGCCGTAGCGCCAAAAGGCTTTTGACAATTCAAAATAACAAAGCATCAAAGGCAAATATACTTGTACATAGTATTTATTTTAATATTTGCTCTATAATATAAAATAAAAACATTTCATGAAATCATCAATGCTAATTTCATAAAACATTCTCCGAGTCTTCCACTTACTGAGTCTTTCACTAATAATTAGAATAGTGTATTGTAGCCAAACAATAATAATGACCAAATAACATGTTAGCGTGCTTTATATCTATGACCAGGTGAAGCTTATAACTGTAACACGTAAATATACAACAATTTTGCATGCTGTCGTATAATATATTTACAAAATGATCTCGTGACATTATGTTATATCTTAATACATCTAAAGAAATCAACAAAAATGACCATTGACACGATCAACATAGTACATTAAATTGATATAGGTAGATGTATTTTATTCGTAGGCGCGGCATCGTTTATGTCAACATGTACTTTATCCCAGTCAACACTTCGAACAAAACATGATGTATATGTGACATAAAACACATCATGTGCAAACTATCTCCCATAATCGCTTCTTTTGTAATACTACGTCCAATACTCAACAAGTGCCTTTAAACTAATAATATATTTACCAGACAGAATTCTTTAAGCAATTTAAGAGAATAAATATCTTTTCATACCTTAAATAAGTCGACAAACACAGCACTAAAACATGTTTACGTACGTATTCTATATATATCATGAAAATGAATATGCTTTAATTTGAACAATATAAAAATGATGTCTAGAAGATTGACGAAATATAAGGAAAGGACAGTATTCACATGTTTTAAGTATGTGTCGTAATTTGGTCCATTCATATTCATTCAATCTGAACATACATTCAGAATAATATTCAGAACTTTGATACAAATAAATTATAGACCAAATACTATTTCAATGCGCGAGTCAGAAATCACTTTAATTTCGTTAATAGTGAATCATTGAAATCAAGGATCTTTAAAGATATTTTTTATCTTGTTAATGAATGCCATTGCAATAGTTAGACTGTTTTGTATAGATTCAAATCTATATTAGGAAACAATTAGCTCAGTAAAGTATTAAAAAAATATCTAAAATGTTTAAATATCGGTTAATTATCAACAATATATAGTAAAATGTTTCATATACAAACTAACAAATTTCAAACAATTAACTATACTCACGTGCATTTGTGAGTTAAATTGTTTTAATTAATCTCTCTTTCTGTTAGAACACTGATGTTTTCTAAATAGGAATTGAAACAAAATGACCATGGCTGACAAAGCTAATTGAAAAAAAACTAGGAATCGTAAATAGCTTCAACGAATGTTGTATAATACTTTTAATTTGACAATATTACAACAATTTGCCTTGTAAAACCATGGCATCGAGCTAAGAAATGCAAGTCGTTTTGTTTAAACGCCATTGTCTGTTTAGAGTTTCAACGTTTTTATCTAAAAGCAATATGCGAAGGGACTAGATCAATTATGCAATAAAGAAAATGTGTAGTCTGATGTGTTCATTAAACTTTAATCTTAAAAGCAGAAATTGAGACTATTAGTGTTAATATATGAAATAAAATGTACGTAAACAAATTTATGTTCCTTTTCCTACGCTCATTTCGCTGCTCAGTGAATACTCTACGTTACTTCACAGATTGAACAAGTGGATCATTCGAACCGATGTACAGGAGAGTATCCTTTACCAAGACTTTTAGTTAATAATTGTTATTTTAAGTCTTTTTGTGTCCAGATGGTGTTCTGAATTCAGTTCAAACATCATTATACCACGTTCTTCTCCGAAAAGTGTTTTACAGTATTTCTGTTCAAGGTAGTCTTTTCGAAATGGCTTACATGTCATAATTACCTTAAAATGATGTTGAATGAAACACATGTGGCATTTTCATATTTAATCATACATTGTTACATATCAAGTATTGTAAAAGTTAATTCTAAACACATAATAAAAGTTAAATATAAAATATATATCTTGCTCAAAAAAATATAATCTAGTAAATGCCAATAGGAAAGATTTAAGTTGCACTCAGTGATTAATATAATGACAATGTTACTGCTCTGAATTATTCAAATACCTTTATTCTACAGTCCTTCGCTTGCTTACTTCATCCTTGAAGTTTACTGAAGATGCTCACAGCTAAAGACATCCACTATCATTTTATAAGACCGTTTTACGTGGTACTTCGAATAGTTGTATAAATTGTCTTTCTATATTGTGTGTTGCAAAGTTATATTTAAAAAAATACGGTTTGCCTCTCAACAAGTTTGCCATACACATGATTTCCACTTTCCTTAAGCTACCAACAAGAATTATATTCTGAACGTATAAAATATACACGATGGGAGAAACCATGCACATAAACAAAAATAATGAGCATTTGTTATTGTATTGTTTCGGATATACAACTAAACAAACTGTATTTCATTTCCTCTTTTTTGTAGGAAATTATTTAGGAACAACCACGAAAACTCAGAGGAAATTATCAATATTCAGAATATTGCAATAATTTATATACCAAATACACACAGTTTAATAACTTTTTATATATCATAAATATGACATGTTTCTTAATATAAAAGAAACATGTTTCTCAGTTTATGAAGAAAACAAAACTATTAAAGACAATTCTTTGTTGTATTTGATTGATGTTGACATGAACTAGGAAATGTCTACAATTATTCATGCATTCTTGCTAGTTTCCACTGTTCCTATTAAATATACACGATAATATAAACATACATGTAATTGTTACTTGAAGCTAAATGTGTTGATATTGTTGTATTTTGTATAAAATATACATAACTTTACTAGATGTAAATATGTCAAAATTATACTATAGTCTGCAAAATTTATGTTAAATACCGTATGGTACATGTTCAACAATTGTAAGTCGTTGGACGTAAGTCAGTCTAATAGCTGTCCATATACTGGCCTAGAATTCTAGACACTAATAGAATCTCAACCTATCGTTGAGCACATACTCAGCTGCTGGCCACTGCTCTTGTGAATTTGTTTTGTTGGGTTTAACGACGTAGCAAAACATTGTATAGGTAATATAACGGCATTCAGTCAACCTATTTTACGTTCTTGGAAAGGCTAAATCCCTGGATAAAGCTGTTAGCCAACTACTACATAATTTCGTCAGTGACTGACAAATGCCCTACATTATTAAGAATTAGGAGGGAAAATGGCCGTAGAAATAATTTCATTACCAAGCTCCACGAAAGTATGCCCCGCCCGGGAATCGAACCCACGATCCCTCGATCAGTAGACCACTGCACTAATTGGTATATGATATAGCTGAATGACTGTAGAATGATTGTAAAAACTGTTTCAAGGCCAATCTCAAATAATGTAAGCAGGTCCCCGTCCGGGAAGCGGCCCTTTGACTACTTTTTTTGTAGCCAGACTAGCTTCTGACTGAGGAAAACGATTACTCACTGTCAGAATAACAATGGTGTGTTTATAGTGGTTGTGTTGATTTCACATTGTCCGTCTACAGACACATTAACTTCGATATCTAATTTATTACCCTGACAAAGTAGTAATTACAAATGCTAATTTTACAGGAGATTCAAGGAATGTTTATACTTCATTATGTAAATTGAGTTGTGTTTAATTTGACCAAGAAGATAACAAGCACCCCGAATTTTGATCAAAGAATTTAAATACAAATGAACAAAATGCGACCTAACCAACTTAAAAATAGAAGTCTGAAAGCGTACATGTATTAGGAACAGCACCAGTAAAAATCCCATTACCCAAAAGCAAAGAGCAAAAACAATACCGCATTATTATTACCTATATTTGCAGTCGAGATAAAAAGTTATTCAAGATGAATTTTTTCCAAATGGCATTGAAATGTAAGGGTAATTCCAACTGATTTGATCAACCTTATTGAAAAGCAAAAATAATTGACTAAGGTATCTTATTATGTTAAACAATTTCGAAATTAACAATATTTTCTTTGTAAGCTGGAATATTAAGTCAGTTTGATTTATGATTGTTGTATGACCTTTTAAGGAAACGGAAAATTATTCAATTAGTAGTTTTCTAATAACATGTGAACCTAGGGTAGCTCAGACTGGTATCACGGATATTGGTTATACTATATTTAGGAAAGAAAGATTGGCGTGAACGCAATGTTTCTCTTATAATTACAATGAAGACATTTTAACACAAACTCTTGCCGAAAATGTCTGAAGAGTGTATTGCTCTGCTTACATGCACATAATACACATTGCATGCCCATCGTATGTTTAAAAATATCTAAGCAAATGTATGGTACAATTTATAGCAAAGGGAATATTCGACAGAACTGGTGTAGCAGTTGACTGTATTTAAATGTTGAGTTCAGAAAAACTATTTTCAATAAAGATGTAGCCATGAGTAAAACATTTCCAGAAAATAATCTAAAAAAATCTTTATAAAGCGTCCAAAACATAACAACTTTCTTGACCAAATTTGATATCATTTTTTTATTTCGCTGTGTTTGTCATTGATGTAGTTTCATAATTTTTTCTTTCCAGATTAAAAAATATATCTATACGTTCTAATGGTTAATATTGCCAACGAAATCAGAGAGCGTTATTTTACAAATAAAGTATACGATATTGAAACACGCCGTAGTGCCGAAAGGTTTGAGACAATTCAAAAGAACAAAGCATCAAAGGCAATATGCATAGTTTGATATTTGCTTGATATTATTTCACGGAAACATTTCATGAAGTCATCTCGGTTGATTTCATAAAACTTTCTCTGAGTCTTCTACTTACTTGTGACAATTAGAAGTATTTTAGTCAAACAATGATAATGACCAAATAACATGTTAGTGTGCTTTATATCTATGACCAGGTAAAGCTTATAACTGTAACACGTAAATATACAACAATTTTGCATGCTGCCGTATAATATATTTACAAAATGATCTCGTGACATTATGTTATATCTTAATACATCTGAAGAAATCAACAAAAAATGACCAATTGACACGATCAACAAAGTTCATTAAATTGATATATGTAGATGTCTTATATTCTTAGGCACGGCATCGTTAATGTCAACATGTACTTTATCGAAGTCAACACTTCGAACAAAACATGATGTATATGTGACATAAAACACACCATGTGTTAACTATATCCCATAATCGCTTCTCTTGTATAACTACGTCCAATACTCAACAAGTGCCTTTAAACTAATTATATATTTACCAGACAGAATTCTTTAGGCAATGTAAGAGAATAAATATCTTTTCATAACTTAAATAAGTCGACAAATGCAGCAAAAAGCATGTTTAAAAGTGTCTTAAAACAGGTCCAAAACACCCTAAGTGCTTAAACAGCTGCTCCAAATGTCTTGCCAACCGCCCAAGTGACTTTCCAACTGCCCTAAAAGACTTTCCAAATGCCCTTTAGTAGTGACTTTCCTCCTGTTTATGTAAAGTTATATGACGACGTACGCATGAGTTTCAGTTTCGGATTCTTTAGCCACACAGTGTTAGTCTGGAACTAAATATTTATGACTGTTAAACGTAGATCTATTTACATTTTGAAATATGAACACTTCCAGTAAAGTAAATATTTGCGACTTCTAATATAAGACTATAGTATACGAGATTAGATTTTACGATTAATATGTCTGAAGTCAGACAATGTTAATCAAAAACAAGTCATTCTTAGCATGCCATTACATTTGTATCTATATAGTTTTAGTTCAAATATTATACATGTATATTTGATTATCCGGAATTATACATTAAGCAGATATTATGTATGTATGTACCATTAATACTACTGTTTTGTGTTACATTACCGATCATATCGCAAATTAAGAGTTTTTAATGAATCAATGATTATTTTCAATTCCGATGTTTTAGTAGTCAGCACTTACAGGAATGACACCTATCTCATTTTCAATTTCGACATTAGGTACCAAGTGATAGGGCATATGATGTGAAGTGACAACTACAATCTTTAAGAAGATTAAGGGGTAATGCCAATAAGGATATTAATGAGAAACAATCGATTTGAATGAGTAGAATAACAACGCCCTTTTATATAGAAAATGTTGCGAAAACTGTTTACGCCATATCAGCGGGCTCTGATTGAAATAACGATCTATACATCTGGATTTTCCAGGATACCTGATCCGAATATTCGGATAGTGAATTTTGCTCCGGGTGACATCCCTAACTTTAAAAACCAACATTTCTATATTTAATTATATTTGATAAATCATTCGATTGTGTGAAATCTTCATCACAAAGACAACTTCTTAGGTCCACTTTTTTTCTTCAGCATTTATCTATATTTATTCAGTATAATCCTTAACGTCAGGTTTTATCATTTTCTCTCACTTATAATTTAATTCTATTGATATCTTGGTCTTGTTACCATGGTAACATTTTACTGATAGACTGAAATTACTTCAATATTTTATGTTTAAAATCTATGCATTAAACTTAACTGATATCATATGTCAGGGAATTGTAGCATCATATTCATTTATATTACCAAACGACATTATATGTATCAGATATAGCGCTTTGAGAATAATAAATTGTACTTCATTCGAATTTTTTATAACAAATTATTACAACGCCAGTTTTGTTTTTGTAAAAAGTGTCTTTTATTGCGAGTTACGATGATATTGGTCTTTGAAGTTCTCATAATGCTTTCCAATGCAATAATATCAAGTCTTTTTTGAAGGTTCGATACACAGAATTTACTAGTGATGTAGGTCTGTGTTTCTCATATTGTCGGGATTTTTTATTGGTTGTTAAGGCTCGTAACTGTGTGACACATTTATACTACTGTTCAGTTCAGACCCCCTATATCACTCCAAATTTTTCACTTTTTGACGAGTATTTGTAACTGTGGTATGACTTTTTTTACCTTTTAACGGAACTCTGCTATGGCACCGAGTATGAAGATTTTTTTATATCAGGCTTACTTATGCATTTAAGAAATGGCGAATTAAATCAATAAATATATAAAACTATAGTAATATGTAGTCTCATTTTATACAAAATCGTCTTACTGACAGTAAATGCACAAAAATTCACCGAATCGCTTGAAAAAAAACGACATACTAAGGTGCAAAATGTAAGGAGCACCCAGTTGTCACATCTGGTTTTGATTCAAATAAAGCACAATAATAATCGTTTAATTGGATTTTAATTTCAATATATGCATGGAACACACTTTCTGAACTGATACAATTCATCTCATAAGATGACAACAATTTAATTCACTATTAATCAACAAAATGGCGATTAACATGACGGCGTTATTTCACATTGCGCGCATGCGCATCTATCCACGACACAATTCAATTAAGACATGATAATATATATTCAATACAAAGTAGCATTAATATATACCCATTACTTAACACCATCTTGAAAAATATAAAGAGATAAAAACAATTAATTATCATGTATAATCTCTATAAATAAAGAACTCGTGGACATTTAATGTAACCATCAAAGACTTACAATTTTGTCCAGATATATAAAACATACAAAATTAGATGTATATAATAAGGAATGTGTCTGAAGGTCATATGACATGTCCCTGTATAATACGCACAAATCACAAAGCAATAAGCTTTGTCTTCAACATTTTCTGAAGTTACAATAAAAAATCTGCGTAAACATCATCTTTGAAATTATTATCTACATCGCAGTTTTTTTTAATAACTAGTAGACATTTCGTTTATATTAGAAACTTAGACATCTTTATGACATATTCAATGTTATCAAGCAGTTAGTCGTCTGTTATGTAAGTTTTAATTTGGCAATCAATTGTGACTCCTGTCTGTGGGTTTTAATAACTTGCATCGCCGACATAATCAACACGAAATTGATTTTGCTTTGTAAAGTATATTAAAAGGTGAAAACATTATCAAGAGTGAAGGTCTAAGTAAGTTAACAGGTTTTAAGACACTGTAGGCTCGCCTGATCAACTTTTCTGGATAGTTTAGCTGAACCGGTGCTCGCACAGAAAATTTCAAGGGACGTAAATTATTTTTCCAAACTGGAAAATCGGCATTTTCTTAATTTACATAATCTGTTATGACCAGTTCTAATCATGGATAGAGATTCATAATGAAATGTGATTTCCATACCACTCTAGTTAATGCATTATGCTCAAATTGCACATAAGATTTTGTGCATTTAGAAGTTGAAATATATCGTGCTCTATTAGTTATTGCATATATCTAAAATTATAGATGTATACGAGATAAATTGGGCCGTGCCGGTCGCCTGTGATTTTCACTGTATTTATTAATAAAATATTATCTTAACTGTCTACATGAAATATATCATCACATAATTCGTTTATTTAATACCTTTGTGACACTTTTAACATACGACACATCGCATGACATTGCCTGCAATACTATCTACTTATTATATAGTTATACCTACTTCCAATTAAGTGTAATTAAGAATCGTAACCCAGCTACTGTTGTGACTGGTAACACTCACGTTTGCCCACAAACAACATATTTAGGATGCTACACTTTTACCATTTATACAACAGTTCATTGTACTCCATGATTATAAGTATAAACAAGTTAACATTCGCTTGATATCGCATAACTGATCTAATCGATTTGGAATATAGCATAAGATTTATATAAGATTATTAACTATGATGTTAATTCTGTTTTTTCGTTAATCAAATGTTTCAGCTTTATTTGCAATCGTCATTAACCACTGGCGTAATCTAGCAACAAACGGGTAACGAATGCATTTGTATATCATTGGCTGTTACTCTTAATTATGTCTTAATTTTCTGCCATTATTTTACTCAGTCATAATTGTATTTAAATCCTGATCAAGAAAAGACATTTATGTTTCAATTAAGGATAAATATACATTAGAAACATTAACAAGCCAAATACACGTAAATGACGAAAATTGTCAACATTATCCACGTAGCACAACCCTGATCAGATCAGAGATGATGATCGATTTTCTAAACCAATTTTTATCATGCGCGTTAGTGCACCAAATTAATTATTGTCAAGTTTTTAAGTATTTTCTTAAATATATATTTAACTTGCGAATAGCATTGATTAGCTACTTTTTATTTTTAATCTGTATTTAATATGTTTGTTGAAAATAACTATATTGTATGAATGTGTAATAGTTTTAGTTATTTAAAATGCTTATAGTCTTTTATAACTCTATTAAGAGTGGCTATGTACATGTTTTTTTTATATTGTATAATATATAGAGGATATTCGCCAATTTTGGTGTAAGATCGATTTATATTTCACCGAGTGAGCTTAGAAAACATATTTTCACGAGTGGCGTAGCCACGAGTGAAAATGTCATTTTCTGAGCTCACAAGGTGAAATATAAATCGATCTTACACCGAAATCGGCGAATTTTCTGTTTCTTTCATGCTGTTTACCTGCAAAATGATGCAAGACTATCTAGATCTACCTGTGCCAGTTCATGGACAGACCGTATGACTCATTATTAATGTGATAGAGCGAAAATAAGTTGTTCCAGTGTGCATAATTTATTGTAATATAATCGTTCATTTCTTAATACACTACCCATCCAAATTTAATTAATCCATGTTTGTTACATTAAAGAAGTATGAGGGAAAACAATTTTAAACTCGAAAATCGTGTAACAGTTTCCTCACGCGGAAGGAGACAAATGTGTACTGCATGAACACTCAATGTCAAGGTAAATGTGTTTACGTCTGGGTTGGTCTACGCGAATTTTAAATCAATACAGTTTTTATTGTGATGTCATATTACGCGGTTAAACGGAAGGATTTAAACGATATTATCAAGCGACTGGAAAGTACATGTTTCACAATTATGATATGGATATAAGGATAATGTAAGGAAACACATAGAATCTAGATCTACGCGCTGAAGGGATGTTTCATTGATTTGTCAAAATGGCGAAGACTCAAGAAAGCCGATGATTTTTAGCCAGTTCATTATATCTAATTTATGCACAGATTGGCTTGGATTTATACTAGCCAACCTTTGTATTTACCGTATAATGACTGGATATTCGTCAAATGAATCAACGAATGGAATCCAATGGCAATGCACACGATGCAGCTTTGATACAGTCAACGTTCAGACATGTTTGAGTTTTTCCTCGCTGGATTTGAATGGTGACGTAAGTTATTCTAAGATTTGTAATGAATTTTCTCATGAAAACCTGTATCAGACTATTCATTAAAAGCGCGAAACTCTCGCATTTGACTCCAATTATGTACAAAATCTCCATTATGCAGTCGCGTGATTGCCGTGTAATCTGGACTGAGCTGTGTCGACTAAATTTGTAGACTTTCGTTTTAAAAATTAGTTAGCAACAGGATATGTTGGATTTGTTTATATCATCTCCTGCTTTAGCATCAACTAATGCATTTGTCACCATTGAACTCGCTTATATGATGTTTGAAAAAGCTCTAGCTTGTCTGTCTCCCTTGAAAAAAGTAGTCCGTCATTTTTTATATTTTCACCGTAGTGAAAATATAAACCGATATTTTCATCGTTTATTTTCATCGTATAACACAGCATTTCATCGTAAAGCATGAAAGAAATAAGCTTTATATACATGCTGTACATTGATGAGGCTTAAATAAATAACCACCCTACGAGTACATTTATAAGAATATAAGTAATGTAAAAGTTTATGCTATCCTAGAATAACATTCAATTTTGTTGTGCAAACATTTTATGCCGAGAAGTTAATTTGAAGGTTCTTTCGTCATATTGTGTTAGATATTCCAACTATCAAATTAGTTTCTAATGTTAAAATAATCAAATGAACACGCTCCAGAGCATGTTCAATATCATTCTCTCTCTTTTTAGTATTATTTCCAAAATTACTCTATAATTAAGACTTGAGTTTGCTAATTTTGATAAATCAAATCAAAGATTCAGCTGAAATACCACGTGCCTCTTGTATTACGGTGGAATTATTACGACGGTGTACTCCTAATGAACTGACATAAAATTGTTGCTTGCACAATTTGAATTTTTATTTTGTTACATGCCAATGTATCAAACACGAAACAATTTGGTAAAATAATTAAACATCAATTATAAACATATCACTAAATTTATGTTTTGTTAATTGTAGCTTTTACTGGAACATATGCGGATTGAGCAATATCGTTTAGTGGATTTGCTAGCTCATGTTAATATGCTCGATATTAATTTGCGACACGCAGAACAATAATACGACATGCGACAATTTATTTGACAATATTTAGCAATACTAGATTACAAATAAAATGTCCCTTGTTATGCGTTTATAAGATAAGTCATCATTCCTTCTATTATATCATTGACTTGCACGCAAATTAATTGCAAAGAACCTTTTAGTTCTCTCAAACATGATATTTTGATGGCAATAAAATTTACTGTTGTACTTAGAAAATTCAATAAATATGACATTATGACATGTTTGTAAGCAATATATCTATGGTCACATAGTAATAAAATGCATCTTCTACAACAATTATGTAAACGTTTTTCATGTTGCTTTGCTATATATCTTTGGTTGGTCACGTGACATTAGGGAATACTCCTCGAACTAATGGAATCTACGAACAAATGACTCGTTGACACGAGCAAGCCAACATAGATTTATAGAAATGGATAAACATTATAACAGGAAATTGGATCTGTCAACACTTAATATAACAATATGTATATATTATAGTTAATACCTTGCATCGCGTGTTGTACTTACATATTAAGTGGTGCAAAGAGAATTATATGTTGTACCCTGAGATTAATATATGAAACTTAAAAGGATTTGATAATAAGTGCACAAGTAAAAGCAGCATCAAGTTCTTTGCTCGGATTAACTAATGCAATTTTATTGTCAAAAGTTCTATTTTCAACTGAAAAAGTTACTGCAACTTAACAATAACCATCAACAGTGAATTGTAACTCTGAAAAAATACTTGTTTTAAAGTACCATCTAGCTACAAACTCGAAGAAATATGGAGAACAAAATATTGACGCCATTAAAATCAAACTAAACTACTACACCCAAAATCTGTTTTACTTTATGGATTGGTACTATTTATAACTAGAAATTGGTTTTTAATTAATTTAGCCCATTATTTTCATTTTATTAGAATTCTATTTAGAAATGCAAATGCATTTTGTTTAGAAAATATTTAAATAAAAGTACATACCTAATGCTCGTAGAATAGGATCGTTAACAGAATTTATACTAATATAGTTAATGGAGAAACTAAAAAGGATTAAGATGGCTATAAAAGTTAATTGTCCTAGTTATTTTCTTTGACAGGTTTCATTCTTTTGATAACACATTAAACTGTAATGATGTTTAAATAAACCAACCGAAAACCATCAAAAAGAGCTTACTGCTTTCAAATAGTTGAAAAAAGACAAATCCTTTTAACTTGTTTATCAAAGTCTTGTACAGTGGATTCCATATCATTTGTGAATTAAATGTTTAAATATCCTCAATATTAATGAAACAAATGTTGTACAATATTACTTTATTATAGATCATACTAAGAACATATAGTTACTGTGGTGGTCCCAACATATTTCTTTAAACTTTTTATACTATCCATTATAAAACCCTTTTTTCTATGTTATTTGAATATAAACATGTTTAATACCATGGATATGTATTACGTTTAATGCCTACATATGCAAACATTTTACTATAACAATGCAGTGTATATTTGTACAGGCATAAACAAGTAAAGACTTAATGTGTCTTATTACCAAACAGTTTCCATGGAAACAAGTAATATAATATAAACAACTAAAGCTTCGAAGGCTTATGTTTATTGTTAAACTACCTATTACTGCCACATAAGACTTACATGGTATGTAAACGTAATCTTCCCACAGTTTAATCATATGTGTCGACAATTAATACGTTTAAAGCACTAACTAAGTTTCAAGAATATTTAACAATGTTTTGTTTGGCATTAACATAAGCCTGCCAATTTATATTCCAAATACAAACTCAAGAAAGCATGTGCTTAATTTTGTTTTTTCTCTCCATATATTCAAATCATGATGCGTTTCCCCGGAGCAGTAAGAGTTACTTAATTCTTGCACTCAAGTTCGCTCGTTTCTGATCCCTCCTCACTATTTTGTAAAGTTTATTTTTGGCACTGAAGATGAACCTAAAATTGAATACAAATCTGTTTTATCAACTTTCCATGTAAAGGATGACATTAATACATGTTTCTTTATGGTTCCAGATTGATTTTTAATGATGAAATAATCAATGAAACATTCCGTACGAACACGTTCTTTTTTAGTCCCTTGTTTTATTGAGTGCTAATGTCAAATTACTTTATAATTGAACCCTGCGCTTAGTTAACTCTGGATAAATCAAATCAACGTTTCAGCTGAGAGGTCACGTGACTCGAATTACTGAGAGATTATTACCAGGGAGTTCTCCTAATGAAGTCACAATAAAAATTATTCATGGTCTAATTTGAATTTTACTTGTGTACGTCAATTAAGCTACGAAGATGTTTTGAAACAGAACAACAACAAAAACATTTTTTCAAACGTTCTTTATAATTATTTTAAGGAGTGAATTATTGAGAATTTTACTCAAAATTTTATCCAAATATAGAAATATTAAGTATCTTATTCTGATCAACATGTAAGAGATATCTTAAGCTATATACCTGCCAAACATAAAGAAAAAAAAACAAAAAAGCTTCTAAATGACTAAATCACTTTATAGAACGATTTATCGGTCATAAGGCAAAGTACTACTTGCAAAGACCAATTCACATATGGATAGAAACGAATTTTACCCCAACGAGGTTACAGCCACAGTTTGTTTAGAGATCTTTGAGTGAGAATGATCTATTGTATTACTTGTAACTCAGGTTCTTTATTGTGATTCTGTTATTGCAGTTTAATGTCATTTTTTACAGGTCATAGTACCAAAACGTTTTGAATCTGCGAAAACCATTAGTATTTGTAGACATGGTAGTGATTAGTTTACTAGCCGTAGTTTAATAATGTTGCATAGAATTTCCATAAGAAAGATCACCTTTACTAGACAAACTCATTGTATAGCTGATTTGTCTCCCTTTATAGTGTGTGCTTCAACATTTGTATTTATGTCTTTTAACATTCTCATATAATCAACATTACTCAAACAGCTGTATAAATATTATAAATCAAAACCTATTAATGAAAGTTTTAGGAAGTTTTGAGTTCATCTATCATATGTTGAGGTATATTTTCGTGGTATGTTATTCTCATGTTATATTTTGTAAAAAGGCTAAATATGGGACCTAAAACGTGTTTACAAACTAATTTATACACAAGCATTAATTAGCAAACCAAAAACAGTAATACAAATATTCCAGAAAGCAAATGCACTAAAAGATTTAGAGCCAGAGATCATATCCGATTTACATGTTTCAAATGTTCTCATATCAAAATGATTAAATCCACAAACAATTGATCGACGGCAATCATCGTCGCAGGGTTCTTGGAGATCTTCAGGTTGGCTGACAGTAAGCTGTTTCCAAAATTTATTTAACTTTCGTCCATTTGTTGATTGTTTCATTTCGCTAACAACGGTGTCAATATTATCACCGGAAAGAGTTGTGGTACCATATATATCACTAAATGTATACTCAAGTTCCCACTTATCTACGCCAGCTATATTTGCTTTGTTCAGATCAAGATAATATTGTTTCATATCTTTATGTAGACCAGTGGTACGATCATACTCAACAAGTCTTATACCAGGATTATGTCCCCATGGTGTAACAGAGGGAGCTATAAAAACAGGAGCTGCGTGTTGTCCTGAAAAAATGAGGTTTATTGTTTGTTATTCTTATTCTATTTCTACAATGATTATTCACCCAATTCATTGTGCTCGTGCTATTTCTCCAATATATAACATGTCATGAAATAGAGGATCAGTTAAAAACAACAAATATTAATGCTCATTTAAAGATTGCCTTGCTAACTACAGATCATAAATTATTGATCACGTCCATATTTCCTTGCTAACTTCAGATCAATAATTAATGGTCACGTCCATATTTCCTTGCTAACTTCAGATCAATACTTAATGATCACGTCCATATTTCCTTGCTAACTTCAGATCAATAATTAATGATCACGTCCATATTTCCTTGCTAACTTTAGAACATTAATCATTAATAATAATCACGTCCATATTTCCTTGCTAACTTCAGATCATTAATTAATGATCACGTCCATTATTCACAACTAACAATGTGTTTGAATTTATAATATTTCAAAGCACTTAGGTACACACACAAGACAAAATAACGCACATAATAGACAAAGAATTAAATCGGCATGTACAAATCAATTCCTAATATTTCCCTGTGAATCTATAAAATTGCTGCTATACAGGAAATAGTTACTAAAAGCTACATTAATTGTAAACAAAGTTACAATATAAGACAATACAAAAACTACGTACCATCAGAACTGTATAACACTTTAAAACCATCAGAATGGTCATGTCAAAAATGCATACCAACGATTATACCAGTATATCTACGTAATAGTTCTACCAAAGGTGTGTGATATTGTTCATGCATCCAGATAATGTTCTTTGGTGTACGAACTCCAAATGGTATATGTGCAGTAACTATAACCTGAAAAGGTAATTAAATTGTGTTTAGTAACCATTCTCGCACACCATAAGATATCAATGATATTGTTGATGACTTTTATTACATCTGATGTATAAAACATGTAAACTCTGTCTTGTTATATTTGCGTTTGTGTGACGGTGAAAGTCATGTAATAATTTGAATAACTTAATTTTGTAAATGTAATCAAATTGAGGTATTTATTATTCCACATACAATATCTGCTTTTCCTAATTGAACATTAGACATAAGATGTGTACCAAATAATCCAGTATATTTGGAAGCGTATTGAAATCGTGAATTGAATCAAAACATTTGACGTATGCAGTTTAAAAAAAAACTTAGTGTAACTTATTGTGCCATTTTCTATTCCCAATCATAGATTAGAATGACGAAGTGACAAAACGAGTGAATCTTGAATAATCAAATATTGTCTTTGGTCATATGGATACATTGTAACCACACTTACCTTATCGTTATTCATTTTAGCTTCATGAAGTGTTGTATTCAACCATTGTAGCTGATCAGCTGGGTCTGTCTCATTTAATATTGCTTTGTTAGATGTATAATATAGATTCGTATTCATAGCAACAATTCGTAGACCATATCGTGTTTTGATAGTGTAATATCCACCTACAAATACCAAAATACATTCGTGAAAATTTAATCTTGACAGTATTGTCTTAATTGAGCTTATGACTTGCTCTGGAGATAAACACAGCTTGCTTCACGTATCATATTATTTCGCAGAGTTGTTCAATAACATCAGCAACATCTTCTTATGTAGAAAAAACTGCAACTTTGCTTTTTCACTGTTATAAATATATACGAATTGTAAATTGTTAAGTTCTTTTAACCGTGTTTCCATTGAACATTCAAAACTATAGTGGCTTATCAACGCAAACAATTGAAAGAGTATGCATTTATACCAGACGAGTATAAAAGATGTTTACCTTTTATGAAGTTGCTCTCTTGTGATGCATCGTTGACCCAATCTTCCCATCTAATCCATGTATCATTATATAATAGATTATTATGTGGTGGAAATTGATTGTTGGGAAAGTAGTCATGGTTGCCATAAGTTGCATATACTGGTACGTTAGGTAATATGTCACGAATAATATTGGTTGTGTTTTCTAACATTACAGCATTCATTTCGTAGCTCAACTCTGAGTCTTTAGCATGCAGTATAGTATCTCTAAAATAAGACATTTAATACAAGTGCATATATAATTGCTAGTCGTCAAGAGTACAGTTTGTATCAAAAGTACATGCTGTTAAGAACAACATTAATTATTTAAACTATTTTAATATAAAAATAGAGCATGACCAAATTAAGCATTTGATCGACAAATCAAAGAGATAAGATGATAACATGACAATGAACTTTTTTCAACAAGTTGTATTCAAAACCACTGGGAGGGACTACAATATATATCTGTTGAGATGTTGTAGCTCTGTAGATGTTATACTTAATTAAAATAATACCTAGGGGAAATATCAGAAGCTGTTGTTGTTCAAAGGATTTGTTCTGTAGAGGAGGGCCACTCGGCAAATATTATAATGTACTTCCTGATTGTGATAAAGTGTGGATAAAGTTAACAAGAAAATCAATATAAAACTTGTGTGTTACAAATATTTCAACAAATTAAAAACATTCTCAATGTCTGTAGAGTATAATTTTTAAAAAATCTAAGTTCATGTTGACAATGACATACCCAGTCCATAAGATGAAATCAGCATTAGGTTTTATGCTAGCCATAGCTCTTACACTACTATCAATGAGTAACCATGGTGAATCACACCAGAAATCACCAAATTTACCAGGATATTCTGGCTTTTTACTTCGAGTACATGATAGCTGACGTCCATGATATGTATAGTCGTAATGAAAATCTGTAATGTGCCAAAAGTAACCTGAAAGGAAAACAATGTGAGATCTTACAGAACTACTAACTGAGGCATTTGAAAAATTGTGTAAAGAATTCACTTGTCAGTAAGAAGTGTCACTGAACACATATATGTAGAAGAATAGTTTTATCTAAAAATCATGTATCAAGCTTCTTATCATCTAACAGTGTAAAGAACATCAGTCGCGAGTGAATATAAGTTTATAAAGACTTACGTTATCATGAATGTATTTCTTGTTGTTTTATGTTTTGTCTATTTATGCATCTATGTTAGTATTCAACTATAGCTTTTGTTAATTTGTCAGTTTCATTCTCTTCAATAATATTTTTGAATAGAATAACTTAGCAGCAGCCTCCATACTAACAAGTTTTAACGCGCATATGCACCTTACTAAGACCATGGTTTGGTTCAGCTATTTGTATGATATACAAAAGACTATACTTGTAGATTTATATAGCAATTTCATTGTACGAATATGCCTGTTACATACTATGCTATGACATTTGTACATTCCGTATGTATTTCAATAGACATAGACATGATTCAGTCTGTTTAAGACAGTGTAACACAATTATTAAAGATAGTGATGTGGCTGTAAAGTATGTCAATGGTTGATGTACCAAACAATTACATTATGAACATTTTGTTTGCACATATTTCTGTAGTCATCCGTTATAACGACTTTACTTTAGCAGGAAGATCTCGTATAGTACTCGTCGGATTGATTTATATGAAGAAGTCACATATTATAAAAGAATGGTGTAAGGATTTCAATGTACAGTCAAACCAATGAAACCATTCCATATCCTGATTATGGTTTTATAGACTAGCTTGTTTATGTATACATGCTATATTTTAAATGTATTCATACTATTGCATACATATGCTTAAATGGTAACTTTCTCGTGTAATTATATAACATACAGTATACGGTATATGTATTTATTAAGCCTTAGTTATTAATTATTTCATGTTTGGTTGTTTGTTGGGTTTAATGCCGTAGCAACAAATTATATAGGTCATATAACGGCGGTCAGTCAACCTACTCACTCCTCCTGGAAAGGCTAAATCCAGAGATTTAGCTGTTAACCAACTACTTAGCGCATACTTTCGTCAGTGACTGACAAATGCCCTACATAATTAAAATCATTGGTAAGAGGGAGAATGGCCGTGGAAATAATTTCATGACCAAACTCCACGAAAGTATGCCCCGCCCGGGAATCGAACCCACGACCCCTCGATCAGTAGACTTGCGTGTTACCAACTGAGCTACGCTCCCCTCGCAGCTCAGTGAATACATTACATTCACCCGCTGCCTTAAAACTTGTCGATTTATGATATTGACCTATACCATGAACCTTTGAACGACCAATGAAAGTTTACCAAATTCCAATTTAGCTGAAAAACTTCATACGAATTTTCATTGGTTGAGCGGGTAAACATTACATTATATGGTATGATCATACTAGTGACGAATGGAACCACGTATGACGTCATATATAGCGAGGCTTCAATTTGTATTTAAGTTCAATAAGTAGCTCTATGTTTACAGTTAAAAGATCAGAGATACACGTTTAAAAAGATCAATATTTACTTTTATTTTTGTTAAATCCATTGTCTAACTAATGCGAAACTGTCCAACATCTTTGCATTTCGACTTTTTTAAATTACAGGCGTGAGAAACTTTGCATCTATTTTTAAAAAATCACGTGACAGACATGCGAGTTAATGTTTATGTGTCTCTGTCTAAAAATAGAAATATCAGTTTGTACGAAGCATTTTAGCAGAGGCAGGAAGTGAGCGAGTGAATCTTTCGAACCGATGAATTGGAGAGTACCAACTGAGCTAGCCGGGCGGCACTATTATTTCATAATGCATTATTGATATTAAGATAAATTAAAGTTTGCAGATGTTTACATGATTATAGAATTTGATCGTTGTCTATAGCTTTATTTCAATTTAATCTTTTTGTGTATTTTATCACTACACAATTGACAGGAAATAATGATGTTAAAGAAGCATGCATTGAAATTATTATAAAAAAATATTTGCTCAGAACTATTATAAAGTGCAAACTTGTTTTTTAATTCCTAGGCAACGTTTTTCTGTATTGCAAATTTTTAGAGAAGTCATTTTAACATTTGAATATTTATAGATACGTCAATTAAATCTCAAACTCATTTGAATAAAACATTCTTCGTATGTAGCCTATGACTTGTTGATAAAAACATATTTCATAGATTAGTCAAAAGTCATACTAAAATAGTTTACCTGATTCACAAGAAACTAGTGCTATCGTACACAATATCGTAAAATGTATTATTCCAAACTTCATTATTTTCATATCTCTATGTTAACGCATGGTACATGTACTGAAACTTCATAGTTATGTTTATACCCTATTTATACATGTGATTCACATTATCAGTTAAGACTAGCAAGATTATATACTTAATTCTTGTCTCAGATTATTTAGTTGTCACGTTACATGGTGCAAAGTAGCTAGGCCGCAGATAAAACTATGTCACAGAGATAGTATGTATACCAACTAATGCATGCATCATTTTTTCAATGATATGTTTTGCCTTTGTCAGTACGTTCATTGATTTTACCTTATATAAAAGTTAATCTGTGAGGATGCACGTTTTGACCAACACGATATATTACTGGTGATTTAATCCCTACATACATTATTATCATAAGCTGTCCCCTACAATTGTATGCTGTCTTTTCTTAATTAAAACGCTTTATTTTCAGTGTCAACTGCTTCGAACAGTCGGAGTCATCAAGTTCTGAGAGATCATTTCTTTCATCCTCCGCGAACAACTTTTTACTTTTCCATGTAAAGGCGTTGTCGGAACCTAAACTTTGCGCGAACCGATACTTCACTGTAAGTAACTGCTGATTGATTGACTGATTTATTCGGGCATTTTACCAAAATATGTTGCTAGTGGTATTTAAATAAACAATATGAAATAAACATAACATAGTAATTTCAAAGACTCATCCGGACAGCGAAAACGCAAAAAAGGAAAATTAATTATTGCGAGAAACATCAGTATTACATGAATATTTTGTATATATGTATAAATTACTTGCTTTGTGTATTATATTGTTAGCCGGTAGACAATTATCTGTTGAAAGTCTTTGCTCATGACTTTTGTCATTGATGGTACGTCTCATGTCTTCCGATATTATTTTACGACCTCGGAGAATGTCTTACGACAAGTGTTCGTATATGAAATTAGCAATAAGCATGCAAAGAAGGCATTGCAGTTATGATGAAGAAAGGCTTGTTTATAATTGTACCAACAAAAACAATGTAATTCAAGATATTCATGAAACGACAAAGTAGCATGTAAAGACGACATAGCACTGATATTTGATAGGCTTAAACGTAATTGTTCCAACAAAACTATTTATGCAATAATGAATAAGGTTGCATTTCAGAAATGGATTGTTTATGTCATAACATCAAATGTTGCATTCAAATGAATGCCATAAGCGCTTTCAGATACTGCGGTTTAAAACTGACTAATATACTAAGAGAATAGAGAATGTAATTATGATAGCAACATTACTAGTGTGTTTGCTATACATTTATATAACGAAATGAATGCTATAAACTATAAGACATATTTTAATAGTATTTTTCTTATATTTTAAAAATGTATACTATCAAGACAACTTAGTATATGAGCGTGATTCACGGATCAAATGCGTGTGGCACCATATTGACAAGTCCTAATGTTGATAATTGCAATCAAATAAACAAAAATATTTCAAGCAATTGACATTGTATACTTTTGTTTTTAATTATATACAGATATATCTATATTTTATATATACTAGGTGGTTTGATAGGAATACAAGAATTTAAAGATTGTATAGCTGAGTATGATGATAATGATGATAATTCCTACATTAGATGTGATATTTACTATCCACTTAGTGTTTACAAGTTTATATATAACATGTTTTATTGCCATTATAATTAGTCAATTACCAATGCATATATTTATATTATACTGTGTGTATCACTTTTATTATTTAATACTGCCATTTTAAATTCTGAAGCATTTTTTATAATATCTGCAACAGAAATGTACTGTTTCTTTTATGATAATTTGTGTATACAAATATGACGTTGTCCAATCACCTGTCTTGCATTGGCTACATCATTGTAAATCACTGGCGTCGCCAATTTTGAAAATTGTCATACTACAGTAAAACTCGGATATAACATACTCGCTGAGCCATAGAAAAAAGGTATGTTATAACCATGGTATGTTATATCCATGTAGCATACTAAGTATGTTATATATAAGGATGGAAAACGGGCAAAAAAATGGTATGTTGTAACCGAGTGTATGTTATAACCGAGTATGTTATATCCGAGTTTTACTGTACTTGCAAATACAATACTAATACTGAGTGTGTATCGAAACCTAGCACTAGTGAGATAATTTATCACTCATTGAGTAGATCTCAGGTTCGTGGGGGGGGGAGAATAACCAAATTGTCAAAGATTCATAAATCATTGGAATCGTATTTAATTTTTATTTTAGATCAACATGCACTATTTCCTTACTACACTTATATGGACTATCAAAACCGATGGTCTAAGTAGCCGAATAGTCTTAATGTACGTACGCATATATATCGTCTCAAATTTGGGATTTAAAAAAATGATAAAATAACATATGCGGATTTTGCAATAACCAACCTGGTCTTTATTGGATGAAGTCATTAATTGTCTATTAAATATCATTTTACTATACAGAAAGGAGTGGTTATTGTTGATATACCTGGTATTGAAGGTGGAATGAATGTTGATCAAAGATTACAAACATATCTGAATAAAGCATTTGGGATTATATATATTATCAATACAAATGCTGCTGGTGGCGTATAGAAAGAAGGGTATGTATACTAGGATAACTATACTTTTATTTCTTGTTTAATCATGACTCCTCCTACCACTGATTCTTGATCATGTTGGGCAGCTGTCAGCCATTGACTGAATTATGCGCCTAGTAACTGTTTAACAGCTTAACCCAGGTATTTAGTCTTTTCAGGAAAGAAGAGTAGGTCGACTGACCGCCGTTATATGCATTATTCAACGTGTTGCTACGGCATTAACCCCGATCCAAAAATTCAGAAATATCACATTCGCTTGAAAAATATACAATTACTTAATATTAATTTTCAATGACTGTCGCAGTAACTTTCGTAAGGACGTAAATGATCATAGCTCAAGCATTTGTTTAAACAATGTTAATATCGAAATTAATCCTTCGGTCATGTATACTCGTATACATTTGTCATGTCACGGCACAAAAACAATAACAATAAAATTAAAGCTTATCTCGAAGGTGGAATTTGAAATCTACTTTTTTTAACTATTTCGTTGTAGTACACTGTAAGGGATTTGATCTATCTATAAGCCAAATGAATGTATACATATCAGTGATTCATTGTACTCGAATTTGGAACTTGTTCTATCAACTAATACAAATCGTTCTCGCTTGGGCCTGCTTCCTTGTACCTGAATACTAAACTGGGATGAGTTATGATGAAATGTTATAACGTGTCTGGTTAAAGGAAACAGTAAAATAGGGTTCAACAGAGACTGTTAGAGTGTGATTTGAACCATCGCACTCTTGGCCATCCAATTATAACAAATGAATCATGGCGACCATCGCTATCAGTCATGTTAACTCAAGTTTGATCAGTCACTGAAAAGTACATTTTTGGTTAAATTCAAAACCTGGTGCCATTAAAAAAGCAATAAATTTACTTATAGGTGTTACAAAATCAGTAAATTATTTAGTTTGGGGAAGCAGCCTTTCTTGACTTGTTCCAAGAATAGTATTTTGGTCCTAAACACTGACCAGTTCTAAGACATAGCTAGTATTATTGAGTGACAGACTTGAGTAGTAAATCCTTCAGTGTTGTATTGTCAAAATTTTCATATATTTTTTTATAAAACTGCCACTGACTTTCATAATGTTAGAATCGAGTCGGAGAACTTGTATGATTCAGTATTTAGACTTCCAATTGTTTATGTTAATTGTGCAGGAAAACATTTTGTACATAATTTTACTCAAGACCTTCTAAATTTATCATTGGTTGCTAAGTTTCTTCTTGATAATACATGTATTTCATTTTAGCCTTTATTACCTTTGGTCTTATTACCATACCCAGGTTACCATATCAATTGATTAGTTTGTCAAATTTTATTTTGTCATCAACAATATTTGCTTTTATGGGCATGTCTCCAACAGACTTTTTGTTGTCAAAAATATATGAAACGGCTACCTTTATGATAAATATTTATAATAATAATAATATAAATCCTTCAAATCCTAAATACATGTACAATAAATTTCACTAAAAATTCCACTTGAGCTTGAGTTAATGCCAATCTCCGTAAACAGAGATCCTGTCGTGCATTGTCGTACTGGATCTCTACTTTCTCAATGCAAGGTCACGTCGAGATGAACTTTGTGTGGACCAATCAATGTGTAGCTTTCATCTAGACGAAAACACTATTTATCACATTTTGATTTCGTAATTTCTATTTTTAGACCATTTTTAGACCAAGGTTTGCATGCTAATTTAACAGCGGTATTATACACAGTCTGCAATTGGGTGGCTCATTTCAAATTGCGTGACTTAGACAATGTAAACAAGTTACGTATCATAACAATTTCGTCATGAATATTATGATGAGAAAAGGTCACCTGAACGTGACCTTCGTTTGGAAAAGGCCAGATCTAAATTAGCGAGTATGCGAGCGGAAAATTTTAGATCGGGTTTTAATCAGATTTAGTTAATGCAAAATAGTATTATTTTTGGCAATTTAAGTCCCAATTACTTAATTTGAAAAGAAAATTGTTTTTTTTAATAAGACCATTATGCTATTAAGTCTATCTATTTTATGGTTATTTAAGAGGTACTTTATCGTACAATGAAGACACTAAACTATTTGTAACTATTTCAGGCTGATCAACAACTTATAGAAACATTTAAAAAATACAATGGAAGAAGGTGAGATACTGAAAGAAAAGTTACCAAAATTCATGGCGCAATATTCTACACAACTATCTTCATTGGATATATTTTATATAAATGAAATAACGTCATTTGATTATAACCCATCTGATCTACGCTGGAGTTATGATAATCGTCTTGGAAGATGAAGTTTTGCTGATGTTTATTCTGGAAAAGAATTGAAGAAAGGTCAACCTGTTGCATTGAAAGTATGTACATTGTAGTTATTTTTGAAAATTGTTTCAATCTGTTCACATGAATTCACTAACCTTATTACTCTTTTAAGAGCTGTGGTCTAGTGGTAGGATGCCCATTTAGGGATACAAAGTTCCCTGGTGTGAACCTCTTTAGGGGCACAGCTAATTTCTTTGAGCAAGATGAAATTCATCTACAGTTGTTCTACTCTGCTCCTTTGTAAATGGGTACTGTGATGGATCACAGTCAATATACTATACAGTGTATATGAATAGATTACTGCTTTTGGTCCTAGTATACTATTGATCACTACTTGCATGTAGAAGTCTTAAAATGATAAAAAAAAATTCTAATTGGACAGTGGGTGCTCAGCACTATTCAAAGTTTACCATCAGTAGTTTCAGCTATTTGCATTGGCTCTTGTGAACCAAACTGAGCCAAAATCCACATATAATTACTGCAAAAATTGATTTTGAAAATGGTTCATGGTATTGACTGCTTTTAATTGTGTATTACTCAAATATTACAGTATGTTCTTCTTGTGCATGCTATTTGCATATCAATGATTATTTGAATAATAAAAAATATCCATGTACCAATTTATATACTGTGCAGTAGGATTTTAATACCATGTTAAAACATTAATGTAGATTTATTCAAGGGAGATAATTCCTTTGCAAACTGTCAATAAAAACTTGTGGTTATCTCCCTTTATTTATTTATTTTTGTAGGTTGCTAATACAATTGTTAATAGTTATAACGTAACAGATATATTGACGGAAGACAGAATCATGAGGTAAGCTATGTTATACTGTGTCAACTAATAAAATCATGTTATATGAATACAGAACAGAATTAACACACATGCTTACCCTAAAATGCATGGTTTTATACAGTGCCATCCATAATAAACAGTTACACTTTTGTAAATGTATAATTTGCTTTTAATTTTTTGTCAATATTTAAGGTATTAAAAATTTTTCCTAAGGTACATGTACATGTATAAAAAATTACAATTGCTTAAAGTATCATTACTCCCCTTTCAAATATTTCAATCTATGATCATTGTCTTTTTTGATGTGTACTTTTATCTGAAATAATTGTAATTGCATAAATGAAAAGCCAGTCATTTTACAAGTATAAAGTTTATTTTGTATGGCAATGTATATGAACTAGGGCTGTCACAATACGCCAGAAGTGTACCGCGATATATTGCAATACGCTGTCATAGTATCGCGATACGTACCACGATATATTGCCGGCTTTTATATTCGTTGTTCCTCTGGACACTGTATTTAACAAAACAAATGCAAATCTCATATGCAGCTTCTAATAGAATCTAGACTCTTTTAAGTATTTACAGTCATTTAGGACTCAGACGCGCTCCAATTGATTAAATTCCTGCAACTTCAGACTAGATGGAATGAACAATGGAAAAACTGATGTGGCGCTACTTTTATTTCTCAAAGAGAAGAATTTTCAGCGAAAAAAAAAATCGCCAAATACCAGTACATTAAAATCGTACTGTGATATGTATTGCTGCAGCTGGGTATTGCAATATACCGGTATACTGGTATATCGTGACAGCCCTAATATGAACTGGCATGACCTAGTAGTAACAATGTTGAACTGGTAATCATTGTTTAGCTAATTCCTTGTTGGTTTAAATCCCATTCAAGACCAACCATATTGTTTTCCTGAGCGAAAATTTTATACTATAGCTCAGTTCTGATGGACTAGGAAGCTAACTCGTAAATATGTAACTAAACAATATAAGTTTTGTTAGATTTATTGAAAATCGAGTTTACCTGCTCAAATTCTTAAAAATAAAATGTTACAAGTTGGCTTAAATCGAATTTAAATTCACGCACACGATTGTCAACTTCGAAATCACACGATAGACAAAGAAATAAAAATTTAAATATGTTACATTGGTTCATTACACTGTTAAGCTTGATTGTAAAATATAATATTGTATCAATAAATTTATTGAATATCGACATTTTAAGTAGAAATTAAGGTACACGATAGGCGGGCAGTCAATACACGATAGACAAAAAAGAACACGATTGATAATATTTTGTATAAAAATTGAATTAGTACACAGTGTACAACAAAAATACTAACTGTATAATAAAGAATATTATTACTGTCAAAATAATTTAATGTCATTCTTAGTAAGTTTGTTTTAATCGAATTAAAAACCACGAAAAGCCTATCAACTCACACGATTGATAAAAATACACGTTTAAAGTTTTTTTCCTTTGTTTTCTTCAAATCATTCATTGAGAAAAGATGTCATAATTGTATGTGTATATGTTTCAAAAGTTAAACACAGTCTTAGCTTGATTGTAAAAATATAAGCAAGTCATATAGTATAGATTATTTTATTGAATATCAACATTTTTAGTAGAAATAAAGGTACACGATCGGCGAGCAGTCATTACACGATAGACAAAGAAGAACACGATTGATATTTTTTATCAAACCAATTATGTAAGTACTTGATGTATAACAAAAATACAAACTGCAGAATAAAGAATAACATTACTGTCAAAAATTGTTTGTGTCATTCTTTGTAAGTTGGCTTTATTCAGATTTAAAACCACACACACGATAGCCGGCGAAACCCACACGATAGAAAAAGAAATACACGTTTCAAGTTTTTTCTCTGTTTTTATTTTCAAGCCATTCATGGTGAAAATACTTTGAATTAGTATATTTTTTCAAAACACAGTCTATGCGTGATTAAAAAAATATAAGCATGTCATATTGTATAATGGTCGCCTTTTTAGTAGTATGTATACTAGATATAAACGTTTACATGCAGTGCTTGCGTGAAGACGCGGTATTAAGACAGTACACACACCTCGTGTTAACTCTTACTATTTTATGCCGACTACAAAATCGATATTTAAATAAAAAGTTTTACATATAAATACGCAAATATGAGGGAATAATACGAATAAACTGTAAAAACTAAATAATTTAATTTACTTTAAGAATTAAAACAATGATGACTTTTTTAATCATATAGAGTCGTGATAAACGAGTTCGTGACCAAGTGAGATGTCAATTATAACAGTTTGTTTACTAAACGCTTTAGCCACTGACAAACAAAGAAAATGTTTGATGATTAAGATAAATGAAAGCATGTGTTTACATTTTAAATATAATAATATTATAACGATTATTTTTAATTTAGTAACAACATTTCGGTTGGGCCGCAATTTAATTGACCGCAGATTGGTCCGGAATGAGCCGCAGTTTATCGACGTACGGCATTTAAACAGGAATTTCCGGTTTAAACAAAGTCAACATTTATTCTAAACTCAACTTAATGAATCGCGGTTTTTCTTTTTGTTTACGGATGATGATTAGTCGACAATGCATAAGTATTTAATACATTTATACGTATGGATTTGTCAATATCTCGGGCACACGATACACGGTAATAAAACGCAAAATCACAATATCTCGGACCGATTTTTACCGTGTATTTACACGATGAGCGGTCTACACGTTACACGATTGAAATACACGGTGAATTATACACGCACACGGTATGAATGATACACGCACGATACACGCACGATACACGCAAATTTCGGAAACTTGCACGATCCGAGATCTGTATGTTATGTTATGAAAATACTTGTTATATAATAAAACGTAGACTCCCATATTTAGACTCAATTTTTAAGGCTCAATTATTAAAGCTCACTTTCTAAGACTGATACTTTTCAATGCTATAAACAAAATGAACATTTTTCTGACTTGAAGTGAAAATTCCACAAGATTTAAAGCTATGCTAGAATACTTGGCTGTAAATAAATTGTAGAAGTTCAGTGTGTTACAACCTACGTCTATTATTCTATAACTGTTCTAATCATGTTTGATTAATTTATACCTGGGACTGTTCTCAAACCTAAACAGCAATTTGTAGCAAAGAAAGACTGAGTGGGGTAAGTTCTTACTGAGTTTAGTATGTTTTCAATTCATATAATTGATTAGATCGCCCGATAGATTGAAACTGACACATATTTCAAAGAATTAAAGTGCTCGGCTTAGCACAGTTCAGGAACTGTATCTTCATGCATTAGATTTAACTTGTAATAGAAAAGGCTGACATATGCTGATTATAAATCAATCATATATTAATCTAATATTTTTTATATTATATTGCAAACATTTAACTTGTAAGAAGCTTACCAGAATCAAGCAATGGTAATAGTATATACACATGTACATGTACTACAAAAGTTGTCTATAGAGGGCACATTCTTTTTGTCTTCTGATACCACTGCCTGATATATATAATTAAATAGGCCAAATAGAAATCAACATTATCTAAATCTTCACAAAAACAGACTGTTTCTTGTCCTCATGTCACTTAGACTTATGATTTTTTGTTCTCCTCTAGATAGTTATATTATTTCTGATGATGGTATCAACATTTCTATCTATTTTTTCAAAAATCAATAAAATTACAAAAATATGAGGTAAGTAGAACAATAGAATTGACAGACAAGACGACTTTTCTACTATATTTGAAAAAAATAACACTTTCTCTAGAAAACAATAACAAATTAAGCCACCATATTAACAACAAAATAGTTGTTATAATTAATAAAAGTATACTTTGTGAAGAAAAACTACAATACTGTTTCATAATGCACACAAAAATCCTTACAAGTCACTGACCAATTCCATACAGTTACTCATACAAATCATACCTCTATCTTCAGTACAAATCATAGTTACTGTTTCATCATGGATCCAAGAGATTCAAATTAAACATAAATTGGATAAGAGCATTACACAATAGGATAGCTTTGTGTATTCATTAACAATGATATTATATACACTGGCTATAAGAAATAATCCACTGTCGGCAATGTACAAGTCAGCTGACACCTTACCAGTTTCCTGGACTAACTAAACCACAAGGAGATGAGAGGTTTTCTCAATATTCAGCTACACGTGAACAATTTAAAGCCCAACAATTAATCACTTTTCAATAGACATGCCAATATTCATACTTGAATGTTAAAAACAGCATAATTATGTCACTGAAACTAATCAACCATTAATTTATTATACTAGTTATATAGTACATATAAAATATCTAAATATTGTAAAACAAATGTAATATTAGGATTCATAATTTGTACACTTATATGTAACCAACATCTAAGCTATACTCAATACCATGATCAGCTATGTTGTTATTATAATAACAACTTCATAAAGATTATTCTTGTTGATCTATGATTTTTTACTTGTATAATGGATCCATCCTTTTTTTCTTCTCATATATATACATATATATTTTCGCTTGGATCCATTTTTCTTTCTAATTTTTCATTTAAAAGTAATCAGACTATTGTACATAATTTATATTTGCTTAAAGTCAGATGGGAATCACAAAAAATTTGAATAAACATTATTTGGAGTTATTGTATTGTTGTTACCAGATTTGGTTTTTCTTTATTTTCAGATACTATATACTTAAAATTTACCGTCATTTTCCGATCTAGTTATCCCCCCAGTATTAACTGGGTCCTTTACTAGATTACTCGGATTGCTGATCATATTCTGTCCGATCTAGCTATCCCCTCAGAAAACTGAGTCCTTCACTAGATTACTCGGATTATTGATCATATTCTGTCCGATCTAGCTATCCCCTCAGAAAATTGAGTCCTTCACTAGATTACTCGGATAGTTGATCCTGTTCTGTCCGATCTAGCTATCCCCTCAGAAAACTGGGTCCTTCACTAGATTACTCAGACTTAGAACATTGGTATTAAGCTTTGTCATTGCTAATTACATTTACAAAGTGTATTGAATTTCTCAGTATACTAATCTCAAATATAAAAAGACCAAATTGACAATGTACAGTAATTATGTTGTTATATACATTAAGTGAAAGTATGGCAGTCATGAATTCTAGTTTGCTTTATGAATTCTATGACCTGACAATGGTACACTATACCATTTAAGAGTGTACTCAAAGTTAAGACTATGAACATTCGGTACACTGTACCACTTAAGAGTGTACTCAAAGTTAAGACTATGAACATTCGGTACACTATACCACTTATGAGTGTACTCAAAGTTAAGACTATGAACATTCGGTACACTATATCACTTTAGAGTGTACTCAGAGTTAAGACTATGAACATTCGGTACAATATAACCACTTAAGAGTGTACTCAAAGTTAAGACTATGAACATTTGGTACACTATAACCACTTAAGAGTGTACTCAGAGTTAACACTTATATATATACAGTACACTTTACCACTCAGGGGTGTACTCTAAAATGGATGCAAAATACTGTATATAATATACAGCTTTTCCTGATCAACACAGCCGACTAAATTTGTACTGAAAATATAGGTGAAACAATTTTGGAACTGAGATTATGGAACTGATTTTGACTGCAAAGAGCTCAAATTTATTTGATTAATAAATATTAAATACTACTAAAAATGTAACAAAGGCCTCTTAAATTACAGTTTCTGACTTCAACAAATACCTTCTATTTGTATAAACACTGAATCATAAAAAAGACAAAAATTTAAACTTCTCTAGATTTGTTTTGATAGTAAACTATGATTTTCATGAATTAAGTCATACAAGACACACTTTGCTTGGGCTAATTTTCCAATGTTTTTACAAAAAGATCAGTCTGTCTGTCCTATATCAACATATTATCTCAACTATTAGAGAGGATTTAATCTATCAAAAATTTGAAAAATGAAACAAAAAATTGTGAACTCAATACCACTGTCAATTCTGTTCACTTTTCGAAATCATTGAGGTGCAATTGGGAGGTAATTAATATTTGCACCCTATACCAGTGCATGTACCTGGCCGCAGGTCATTAGCTCGATGCTATTCTAATTTATATAATACTGTATAAATTAGAGTTTAAATCATCCAGCTAAGGATCTGTGTACCTGACACCAACTATTGAAATCTCCGAGTGTACAGAACAATGGAAGTAGTCCATCAGAATGCAATCATAGTAATTACCAAAATTATTATCAAAGCAGTAGGTTGAAAAATGCATTCTGACTCACAAAAATTTAAATGTTATCTTAAAAGTCTGTTCTGACTCACAAAAATTTAAATAGAAACTTCGAAAGTCTATTCTGACTCACAAAAATTTAAATTTAAAACTTTGAAAATCTATTGTCAGTGTAAAAAGTATCTAACCTTTATGCTAATCATTTAACATCAACTTTAAACTCTTTCAAAAATACACAGAGATCTCAAAGTTCGAAAAATGTCTAAGAGGCAAGAATATGTCAAGATTTTGTCTCTTCAAACCAGTAGTTGGTAGCATTATTACATGTATTACTATTTTTACAGGCCTATGTTATAAAACATAAATTATAACCATCTATAGACAACATTATACTTCCTACAGTTCTTTTAGTACTTAAAATTCATTGCTGACAAATGTTTGAATATTTTGACTCAACAAAATTATAGTTTCTTACTAGGAGTAAAATCAATGGAAAATTATTTTATATGTGATACAAGGGAGATAACCTGTTTTTAATTAACTATTTATACAATGGAGTTATCTACTGCTACTTGAGATTTAATAGTATATGAAGACTAGAGAACACTTTTGCTAATAAAATTAAGACAATTCATAAAACTATATCAGTCTTTTTTTTTCATATTATAAGTTTTAGATGGTGAGTCAAATCAGCCTTATCTATTACAAGCTAGATTTTTACAAGAAAATGCTGTGTCACTTATTGAAAAATGGTTATCTCTTTTAAGCTTTCCAATCAACTACAAAGAACTGTTCAAGTTAATGATCAGGTTCTATAACTCAGTACATGATTAAACCACGGCAAATTAATTGTATGTTATATGCCTTATGTACAAATAACTATTGACCTCAAGTGGTTTTTAGTGTTCACTGGTTTGAAACCCAAGTTTGTATGTACAGATCTCGGATCGTGCAAGTTTCCGAAATTTGCGTGTATCGTGCGTGTACCGTGCGTGTATCATTCATACCGTGTGCGTGTACAATTCACCGTGTATTTCAATCGTGTAACGTGTAGACCTCTCATCGTGTAAATACACGGTAAAAATCGGTCCGAGATATTGTGATTTTGCGTTTTATTATCGTGTATCGTGTGCCCGAGATATTGACAAATCCATACGTATAAATGTATTAAATACTTATGCATTGTTGACAAATCAGCATCCGTAAACAAAAAGAAAAACCGCGATTCATTAAGTTGAGTTTAGAATAAATGTTGACTATGTTTAAACCGGAAATTCTTGTTTAAAATGCCGTACGTCGATAAACTGCGGCTCATACCGGACCAATCTGCGGTCAATTAAATTATGGCCCAACCGAAATGTTGTTACTAAATTAAAATAATCGTTATAATATTATTATATTTAAAATGTAAACACGTGCTTTCATTTATCGTAATCATCAAACATTTTCTTTGTTTGTCAGTGGCTAAAGCGTTTAGTAAACAAACTGTTATAATTGACATCTCACTTGGTCAAGAACTCGTTTATCACGACTCTATATGATTAAAAAAGTCATCATTGTTTTAATTCTTAAAGTAAATTAAATAATTTAGTTTTTACAGTTTATTCGTATTATTCACTCATATTCGCGTATTTATATGTAAAACTTGTTATTTAAATATCGATTTTGTAGTTGGCATAAAATAGTAAGAGTTAACACGAGGTGTGTGTACTGTCTTAATACCGCGTCTTCACGCAAGCACTGCATGTAAACGTTTATATCTAGTATACATACTACTAAAAAGGCGACCATTATACAATATGACATGCTTATATTTTTTTCAAAACACTGTCTACGCGTGATTGAAAAAATATACAAATTCAAAGTATTTTTCACCATGAATGGCTTGAAAATAAAACAGAGAAAAAACTTGAAACGTGGATTTCTTTTTCTATCGTGTGGGTTTCGCCGGCTATCGTGTGTGTGGTTTTAAATCTGAATAAAGCCAACTTACAAAGAATGACATAAACAATTTTTGACAGTTATCTTATTCTTTATTCTGCAGTTTGTATTTTTATAATACATCAAGTACTTACATAATTTGTTTGATAAAAAAATATCAATCGTGTTCTTCTTTGTATATCGTGTAATGACTGCTCGCCTATCGAGTACCTTAATTTCTACTAAAAATGTCGATATTCAATAAAATAATCTATACTATATGACTTGCTTATATTTTTACAATCAAGCTAAGACTGTGTTTAACTTTTGAAACATATACACATACAATTATGACATCTTTTCTCAAAGAATGACTTGAAGAAAACAAAGGAAAAAAACTTTAAACGTGTATTTTTATCAATCGTGTGAGTTGATCGGCTTTGCGTGGTTTTAAATTCGATTAAAACAAACTTACTAAGAATGACATTACATTATTTTGACAGTAATAATATGTTTGTATTTTTGTTGTAAACCGTGTACTAATTTAATTTTTATACAAAATATTATCAATCTTGTTCTTTTTTGTCTATCGTGTATTGACTGCCCGCCTATCGTGTACCTTAATTTCTACTTAAAATGTCGATATTCAATAAATTTATTGATACAATATTATACTTTACAATCACGCTTAACTGTGTAATGAACCAATGTAACATATATTTATGTAATCATCATATTTAAATTTTTATTCCTTTGTCTATCGTGTGATTTCGAAGTTGACAATCGCAGTCAGTGTGCGTGAATTTAAATTCGATTTAAGCCAACTTGTAACATTTTGTTTTTAAGAATTTGAGCAGGTAAACTCGATTTTCATATCTCCATTTGAGACGCATTAGTCGTTTAACGTGTCGTCGTTGAAACGTTTTTCTCTGGACGAAAAAAGCCGGGGATTTCGAACAATCGTGTTAAACGTGTATCGAGACTCGGAATCGTGTATTTTACCGCAAATCAAGCTATCTAACGTGTTCGTGTATCGTGTAACGTGCAATCCGTGTTCGTATAACGTGCGTGTACCGTCCGTACCGTGTGACAACTTGCACGTTCCGATATCTGTAGTACTGAATAGTTGATTTCTTAATCTTTTGACTCTGCTCTGCTGATGAAAAGATAAGTGGAATCAGAAATGTTGTAAAAAATGATAAATGCTTAATTAATATAAAAAAAACTTTGCGCCTCTCAAAAAATATAAAACAGCTATCTGAAGATTCGGAGTCTAAAATACGTTTGCTCACGAACCACTATTTTATATTTGATGAGGTAAATAGACCTTTGCTGGTTTTTGATTCCACATATTAGTATTATTACAAAAAACTTGCATTCTTTATAAAATGCTAAGTTAGTGATAAAAAAAACTTTACAACTCTCAAAAAATATAAAACAGCTATCTGAAGATTTGGAGACCTTGGCTCACAAACCACTATTTTATATTAAATGAGGTAAACTGACCTGTTCAGATGAACCATGTTTTAAAACTATAAATTTTAATTGAAAATGAGAACGAAAAAATATCAAGAAAAATAAAAAATCAACCCAAAGCCTTAAAATCTCTTTGAACAGTAAAAATATTCTAAGAAATGATCAAACTCGGAGCAGAGAATGGTCAAGCGGTCATGAAATAAACTATTCAGTACCACATACAAACTTGGGTATCAAACCATTGAACACTAACTAACAAAGCCAGTATGTCATCTCACATTGAGTTATGTCAAATGAAATACAGAACAAATAAACTAGCATAGAACATAGCAACAATAACTTTCATGTTTCATGTTTTGTTACTTTTTTATTTATAAAGATTATTATGACCAGTTCACCAAACCAGGCTTTCTGAACTTAATTCTAATCGGTACCATTCTATCAATTCTAAAAGGCAGCTGACAACTTTGCCATATGTGGCATAAAAATCTAAACTTAGTCAAATTTGCAAGATAATGTATGATCTGATAATAAAAACCATGTACATGTATCAAACTTTAAACAGTGAGCAATAATTTGAGACTAATTTACAGACAACGGTCTACTTAAAGCTGATCATAAAGTAAGTGACATCTATAGATCAAAGCACTGTTAACACAGAATTGTGTAACTAATGGAAAGGTTGCAAAACCTTATTTTTACATTTACTGATCATTAGTATACTAAAGCACTGGTCAGATATACTTCAATTTCACAAACTGCATCATCAGCATTTTAACATATAGATACCGGTAGTACCACTTTAATTGCTGTAGTAATTATTACCTTAATTAGGTATAAGCCACCTAACGTCAATGGTGGATTGAAATAAGGATTCTTATTTGCCACAGTCCATTTCTTAACATGAGAAAGCCCTGTGTTCAATCTATAATAAACAGTATTTTAACACTAATTATTTTAGTACTTGCAGAATAAGCCTATGAGATAATTTTAACATAATGTAAACTCAAATACACATTTTTCGCTATATTAGTTTTACCACTTTAAATAAATTGATTTTTGTAGTTTTTGAATATGTCAAGATCACAGAGACTTCAATTTACATTACAATATGAGCTAGATTTTGTACATAGAGATAATAACATGATGTTAATTGAACACTAGTTCTCACAGGAAATCTTCAGACATCCTAAGTCTGATTCCTTATTGATAGATGATTTCCTACATTCATCTATCGTAAGTTGGTTCCTGGTAATTTAAGAGATCTACAGAGGCATACTTTGCCTATGACTTCAACCCTCATTTCAACTTTTATTTGAGAGTACATCAAATATGCCGGAGATGCTCTCTGAAGAAAGAAGTAATGGGATATGGAGACTTCTCCATACACCAAATTGTGAGGAAGCACTCTCAACAAGAAAAGGCATGAAAGTTATTGAAAACCTTCAATGTCAGGCTACCAAACTAGTTAAAAACATTAAAGAATTTCCTAACCAGGAAAGACTATACAGACATGAACTGAACAGTCTTATACAAGATTATAAAAGAGTTAACAGTATAGATAATCTAGAAATCAGCGACATCTTCAAGATTTCATCAAATAATCCAACAAGAGTAATTCAGAGATCCCACTCTAAACTACAAATCAGGCAGAATGCATTTTCTCAAAGAGTAGTAGGTGAATGGAACTCAGATGTGTCAACAGTCATTCCTTGAATTAATTTAAAAGGGCTCTGAACAAAGCATGGAAAAACAAACCTAAGAAATTCAATATGTACATTAATGACAATAATGACATCAAAAACCATAAACTTACAGGACCTTAGACCACGCCAGAGGTAGGCTAACTGTACAATAAAAACTAAAAACAGAAATATAAAAACCGAAAAAACCATGAACTTACGGACCTTAGACCATGCCAGTGGTTGGTTGACTATATACAATAAAAACTTAAAAAACAGAAAATGAAAAACAATGCCAAGCCAGAGGTTGGCTCACTATATACAATTAAACACTATATACAATATATACACTATAGACCAGATCTAACTGTACAATAAAAATCAGAAATTAAATTAATCAAAAGACTATGTCAGAAGACATGCTCCAAATAAAGGGATAGGCTTGGCCTAATAAATGGCATCTAGACCACACTGTGTCAGGAGAAATGCTCCACATAAAGAAATAGGCATAGCCTAATAAAAGACTTCAGGACTGGACAGTGTCAGAAGACACACTCCATATAAAGAAATAGGCGTAGCCTAATAAAAAACTTCAGGACCGGACAGTGTCAGGAGACACACTCCAAATACAGGGATAGGTGTACTGCCTAGAACGAAAGACAAGGATCAGACTGTGTAAGGAGACACACTCCAAATCCAGGGATAGACCTAGCCTATCAAAAGACAAGGACCAGACTGTTAAAGGAGACACACTCCAAATGCAGGGATAGACCTAGCCTAACAAAAGACAGGACCAGACTGTGTAAGGAGACACACTCCAAATGCAGGGATACAAATGTAGGTGTAGCCTAACAAAAGACAAGGACCAGACTGTTAAAGGAGACACACTCCAAATGCAGGGATAGGTGTAGCCTAACAATAGACAAGGGCCAGACTGTTAAAGGAGACACACTCCAAATGCAGGGATAGGCCTAGCCTAACAAAAGACAAGGATTAGACTGTGTAAGGAGACACACTCCAAATGCAGGAATAGGTGTAGCCAAACAAAAGACAAGGACCAGACTGTGTAAGGAGACACACTCCAAATGCAGGGATAGACCTAGCCTAACAAAAGACAAGGACCAGACTGTTAAAAGAGACACACTCCAAATGCAGGGATAGGTGTAGCCTAGCAAAAGACAAGGACCAGACTGTTAAAGGAGACACAATCCAAATGCAGGGATAGACCTAGCCTAACAATAGACAAGGACCAGACTGTTATAGGAGACACACTCCAAATGCAGGGATAGACCTAGCCTAACAAAAGACAAGTACTAGACTGTGTAAGGAGACACACTCCAAATGCAGGGATAGGTGTAGCCTAACAAAAGACAAGGACTAGACTGTTAAAGGAGACACACTCCAAATGCAGGGATAGGCCTAGCCTAACAATAGACAAGGACCAGACTGTTAAAGGAGACACACTCCAAATGCAGGGATAGGCCTAGCCTAACAAAAGACAAGGATCAGACTGTGTAAGGAGACACACTCCAACTGCAGGGATAGGTGTAGCCTAACAAAAGACAAGGACCAGACTGTTTAAGGCGACACTCTCTACTTATAGTCTCAGACTTTTTGCTACATGTACAAGAACATGAATACTGATGGCTAGTATTATATATCATAGCCATAAATATACCATAGATGTTTGATTGATGGTGTGGTTGCTGATATTAACCCTTGTCGAACAGAGCGAAAGTTGTCTGACACAGAGCGAAAGTTACGAAAGCTGTTGGACAAGGGTATACAGCACAAATGGAGATATTATACACCCATATCATAGCCATAAATATACCATAGATGTTTGATTGATGGTGTTGTTGCTGTTATTTACCCTTGTCAAACAGAGTGAAAGCTGTCTGACACAGAGCGAAAGTTACGAAAGTAGTTGGACAAGGGTATACAGCACATATAGAGATAATACTATGTATCATATGTCCATATCATGGCTATAAATACACAAGATTATCCGTTTCATGGATGGTCTTTCATGAATATTATGAAGATATACTCCAATGGTAGTGGGATTGATGTAAAAAAATATTGGGAACAAGTTTCCCAAAACAGGAAAAGGATTGTGAAGACAAAAGACAAATGTGAGTATATGAGAATCATCATGCATATCTCCTACTACCGCAGGAAATAAAATGTGAATACAAAAGACTAGTATTTCCTACTATAAGCGTAAAAATACTGTTTTTTCCCCCAAGAAATCAAACCAAAGATGACTTTTGGTTGATGTGTTAACAATCTGCCTTCATTAATTACTGAATAAATCACAATCATGATTAATCCAATTGTATGAAATTACATCACATATCTAAATGTACACTTAAGCCATTTCTGACATATAACAGCAAAAGAGGTCCCAGATCTACGCTTCAAATAATAAAATGATTAATGACATTAAAATTCATTTCCAATGTTGTAATATAAATGACTACGCAATCGGAAATAAATAGGAATGTTTCATTCAATCAAAAAAGCAAGATCAATGTTCAAACTTATCAATAACATCTAAAAATCTTTATTCAATGGTATAGTTAATGTAATTATCTAAGTACATGCTCAGTTTACTAAAATTAACTATGAATCTAAACCATACCTATAATGGAATGAAATGATACTTTAATGTGTCAAAGGTGTAGCAAGTAGTTGAAGACAACTTTAAAGACTCCTACCTTTCAATGACACACTAGAGTACCATTCAAAGATATAGTGTAATGATCTAGAGTCATAGTAACTTGGCAACAAAAGTATATACTTAAATAATACCTATAATGGTAGGAATATAGATTCTTATATGACATTGATATGAACAAGGGGAAACAACTCTTACATTTGCCATATAATGCCATCAATCACTTAAGTGTACACAAAAATAATTGATAGAGTGGAAGTATTATATAAAAAACAATGATTAGAACTTAACGTTTGATGGTAAAATACTAGTTTTCTGGTATATTTCATTTATAGTAAGAAATACTGTCTTATTGTATAAGGACTCAAGTGGGAAGACAGAGTTCCTTCCAGAACAGAAGACATGAGATAATCTTCCGAGAAAGTTAGGATCACCCTAACCAAGAAGATCAGGATCATATTTCCTTTACTGACAGGAAATAGTGTGAAGATGAAGACGTATATATCATTATTTTTATTATTATATTTATTTTATTATTATTATATTCATTTTAATAGTGCATGCATGTGATTAAAAGACAGACGCAGGATACAACTTCGTGCATCAGAGAAAACAATACAAATTTTTAGATATCTTTCAGATATAGAGACACTCTCTCAGACTGAAAGACCCTGGGGATGATGTCAGGAACACATCGGGATATAATTTCCTTATAAAATAGGAAATACAATGTGCAACAAAAGACTTCTATTTAATGTGAATAGTTTAAATTGTTGTTTATATTATTATTATTTATTTCATTATTCATTGTGCTTTTAATTGAAAGACAGACATGGGAGACAACCTTGTGTAAATACAAGTGTTCATACACTTGTATTTGTGACCCAAACAATAAACCATTGTTCAATTGATTTGTTTATGGAAACAACTCATAGACACATACAGTTAAAGAACTGACAGAAAAACAATCATTTAAGGAACTGTACAATCTGCTATGTTCCACTGAATAATGTACAGGTTATAGCAGAAACCCTGTACATTACCCAGTATAAGAATACAGTTTACAAAAATAATTGTTAAAGCAGTCAGTTCTTTTGTGGTATGCAAGATTTGTTTCATATTTGATTCCAATGGAAAACAAACATGACAGAGAAATTCCTTGACAGGAATTGTGAAGACACTTTTTATGAAAAGACAAAAAGACAATAGTACCAAGGTATTTTACCATCTTTAAATGGTGACATGCATCCCCCATTTACTTAGCCTTTTACAACATGCAAGGGGGAGACAGATGCCCTATTCTAAAGCCCGGGGACAACACGGGGCTCAGGTATTAAAAAGGATACTGTAAGTACCCAAGATAAAGTCAGGAGATATGCTCCATAAAAAGAGATAGGAGGAATCAGGAGGGAAGACAGAGTTACCTTCCACATTAATACACATGAGATAATCTTCCAAGTAAATTAGGATAATTTAAACCCAGAAGATAAAGATTGTATCTCAATAACCAAAAGGAAATAGTGTGAAGATGAGGATGTTATTATTATTTTTATTATTACCGGTATTATTGTTATTATTATTACAGTTATTTTTTTCATTTTATTACTGCATGTGATTAAAAGACTGATACAGGATACAACATTGTGCATCAGAGAAAACAAAACAAGTTTTCATGTATCTTTCAGATATAGAGACACTCTCTCTGACTGAAAGAGGGGATGATGTCAGGATATTGTGTCCCAAACAATAAACCATTGTTCAGTTGATATGTTTATGGATACAAATCATGGACACATACAGTTCGAGAACTGAGAGAATAACAATTACAACATGTATTTAAGAAACTGTACAATCTGCTACAATCAACTGAATGATATACAGCTGTAGCAGAAACCCTGTACATCATCCAGTATAAGAATACAATTTACAAAAATAATTGTTAAAGTAGTCAGTTCTTTTGCAGTATGCAAGATTTGATTCATATTTGAATTCAATGGAAACAAACATGACAGAGAAATTCCTTGACAGGAATTATGAAGACACTTCGTAGGAAAAGACAGGCGACAGGAGAAAACCATTTTGCAATGGTACCATGCTGGTAACATGCAAACCCCATTTAGTTAGCCTTTTACAACATGCAAGGGGAGACAGATGCCCTATTCTCATGCCCGGGGACAACACGGGCTCAGAGATAGGCTTTGCCTAATAAAAGACAACACCACCAGACTGTGTCAGGAGACACAATACATATACTGAGATAGGCTTTGCCTAACAAAAGACAACACCACCAGACTGTGTCAGGAGACACAATACATATACTGAGATAGGCTTTGCCTAACAAAAGACAACACCACCAGACTGTGTCAGGAGACACAATACATATACTGAGATAGGCTTACCCTAACAAAAGACAACAGCACCAGACTATGTCAGGAGACACAATACATATACAGAGATAGGCTAAGCCTAACAAAAGACAACACCACCAGACTGTGTCAGGAGACACAATACATATACAGAGATAGGCTAAGCCTAACAAAAGACAACACCACCAGACTGTGTCAGGAGACACAATACATATACAGAGATAGGCTAAGCCTAACAAAAGACAAGACCACCAGACTGTGTCAGGAGACACAATACATATACAGAGATAGGCTAAGCCTAACAAAAGACAACACCACCAGACTGTGTCAGGAGATACAATACATATACAGAGATAGGCTAAGCCTAACAAAAGACAAGACCACCAGACTGTGTCAGGAGACACAATACATATACAGAGATAGGCTAAGCCTAATAAAAGACAACACCACCAGACTGTGTCAGGAGACACAATACAGAGATAGGCTTACCCTAACAAAAGACAACACCACCAGACTGTGTCAGGAGACACAATACATATACAGAGATAGGCTAAGCCTAACAAAAGACAACACCACCAGACTGTGTCAGGAGACACAGCACATATACAGAGATAGGCTTACCCTAACAAAAGACAACACCACCAGACTGTGTCAGGAGACACAGCACATATACAGAGATAGGCTTACCCTAACAAAAGACAACACCACCAGACTGTGTCAGGAGACACAATACATATACAGAGATAGGCTTACCCTAACAAAAGACAACACCACCAGACTGTGTCAGGAGATACAATACAGATATAGGCTAAGCCTAACAGTAGACGTATGGACCAGACTGTGTCAGGAGACACAATACATATAATTGCAGCAACTCATGTACAGCTAGCTATTAGAGTTCATATTCTCTTGTATTAACTGGATTATCCTCTTACTCTAGTTTACATGCTGATGGACAATAGTCAAAAGACCTGTTTAAAGTTCTTAAAAAATCCTATAATTTGAACCACAAAACTAATTAATAAAGTAAGGAAATGTATCAAAAAGCTCTAAGCCTTCAATAGCTGATGGTATAAACAGCCTAATTAGAGGAGTCATTTTAGAATCTAAATTCAAGGGTACAGACTTTATGAACTAAGAACATGAATTAATTGCTTAAATTTCATTATATGTAAATCATACCTATTAATGGTAAGAAGTTATATTCAAACTTGACCACAAGACAAACTCATTTGTCAATTTAAAATATAAGTTCAATGGTAATGAGAGTAAATGATTTACAGACACTACAATTTTGTCAACAAAATCATGTTCCTATTTCAATACTGTAATGGCAAGACACTACATTCTAAAATTACTCAAACTTATTAGACTATGTGAAGCCAAAAAGGACTTTGAAGGAAACGCCAATGAAAATATCTTATCAAATCTTTAAAGTCACATTAGTATATAAAGGGAGATCATTCAGATATTAATTGGTGTTAACTGATAAGACTTATCTTAGTATGTCAGCCCAGTTGAGAAAAGCGTCTAAAAAAGTGGTTCGCTGTACTCATAGGTATATCAGCAATATTTTGATGGATTTTTATAGAAAAAAGTGTGCTCTTTACGAATCTGCCAGGTGATTTTTCAAATTTTGGGGCAGGAAGATGCTATTGGCCAAAAACCGATGACGTCACTAATTTCTAAAAAATCGTCTTTAAATTTTAAAAACGCATTGCGCGCTTATTTGTCATGTTTCGAACAAATAATTTTGGTTCTAAATTATGATATGCTTCGACTATAAGATTTTGTAAATGTTTTGAAAATAATCGGGTGCTGGAAGCACTGATCATCAAAACAAGTGATTACGTCACATTTTTACCATTTTCCGAGATATAAGTTTCAAACGTCATTTTTTCCATGTTCTAAATTATTTTTTTAAAATTCGAATGCACGGAAGTTTTGACCATACCATGACGATAAAAAATATAAATTAGAAAAATACTTGATGATAAAACATTAGCTAATACCAGCTCCCTAACCAACCCTTACCAGTCACAGTTTTGTCTATAGCCCTGCAGTAAAATTCCATATTCAAGGTGATTCCTGTACTTGAGTCCCCACAAAGTTATTTTGCAGTTTATATGTCCTTGAGCGGTGCTGAATGAGAATCCGAGTAATGACACCCTATATTACTTGAACAATTTGCGTAATATGCAAATTAAGTCCGCCATTATCGAAATTCCGTTTTTCCCTAATAACACAATAATCAACTTGGATAGAAGTTTAAAATAAGCCTCCATACCCATGTTTTCATGGTCTGTCTATCATATGGTACTAATTTCAGCTTGATCAGATCATTTAAATATGCAAATTTATGCAAATTAGGTATTTTACTGAATACAATATTCGGGTTATCTATACATTAAAAAGTCTTTTGTTTTTGTTAGCATATTTTGATTAACATTTGGTTATGTAATGTTATTTTTGTACGTTTTAGACACAAATATATCAAATGATAATATTAAACCAGTAAATGATGACTTTATGTTACGCAAAATATTCAAATTACATTATAAGTGAAATGATTTGCACTATTTGTTTTATTGCATGGTGTCACGTATATTTATGCCATTTTCTATCATACTGTTGATGCTTGGATAATTTTGATGCAGTTTATTTATAATTAAACAAAGCTTATTAAGAAACTAAGTGATGCCAACCTGTCATCCTTCATTAATTTGCATAATATGCAAATTTAGTTCGCCAATACCAAAATTCAATTTTCGCTAATAACAAAATAACCAATTATGATAAAATTTCAAAATATGTGTCTGCACCTATGTTTTAGTGTCTAGCTATCATATCATACCACATTTAAAATGAACAGATGATTTAAATATGCAAATAAGTTATTTTAAGTGTACTGCTTTTCGAGTTAACGATTTATATTCAAATTAAAGTACTTCAACATGTGTTTTTTTGCCTAACATACACTAGTAATTTTGTAATGCTTAACTTTTGTGTATCATTGTTATCAAACAAATGATTATATGCTAATCTGCCTCGTTGACTCAATGTCATTTGTATGATACAATGCGTAAATAGATTGAATTAAAATAAATAAATGCTTTAATTTGATAGAAAAAAGGTATTGTCTCAAATTTTTCTCTTTTAATCCACCATGAATTTAAACAAAATTTACTATTAAATGCTACCATGTTTTCCGCATGTAATCATGTATATATTATACAGATCCAATGTGAATTTCACCTAATTATCCATGCTTTTATATAATGTTGTTTTTCTATACGAGACCTTAACTTATAAGGAGATGAGAGATATCAATCCACTTTATGCACCTATGCTAGTCATGATAAAATTAGCTCATCAATATAGGTTCACTAACATAAAACGAATCACACACACACACACATACACATGCAATGGACGCATAGGTAAAATGCATATTGTTAATGTGTGTCATAAATGATCATTGAGATGCATATATCATGAAAATATTTCAAGTGTTTCGACACTAAATACATACTGTCTTAATGCTTTGCCTTTAATTATTTGTAAATGGTCGTAAAACTGTTTATGCTGCGAATCGTAATCTGATAGAGGTCTTTAACTTGTATTAAAATATACCTCATCCTTATTATTAACATTCATAATTTGCATATTCAAATCATCTGATGGTGCTGAAGGGGGTATCATATGTTAACTAGACCCTAGAAACATGGGTACTGACTCAAATTTATTTTTTTTATTATAATTGGTTATTTTGTTATTTTAAAAAAACCGGGTTTTTTGTGATGGGGGAGGATAGATTTGCATATTATGCAAATTTTCATAAGGATGTCAGAATTTCCCCACTTAGTTTCTTAATCAGCATTGTTAGAAGATACAAAACCTGAATATAATTATCCAGGCAAAAATGAATAAAGAAAATGGCATAACTGTACGTGCAGTCTTGAAATGTATAAAGGCATAGTCCTACAACAAATATAACTGTATAGTGTAATTCAGATACTTTGCATAGCTTAAAATCACCATATAATGATTAAATAATTCCATTTGATATATTTGTGTCTAAAACGTACAAAAATAACATTACATAACCAAATGTTAATCAAAATATGCTAACAAAAACAAAGGACTTTTAATGTATAGATAACCCGAATATTGTATTCAGTAAAATACCTAATTTGCATAAATTTGCATATTTAAATGATCTGATCAAGCTGTTATTAGTACCATATGATAGATAGACCATGAAAACATGGGTATGGAAGTTTATTTTAAATTTCTATCCAAGTTGGTTATTGTGTTATTAGGGAAAAACGGAATTTCGATAATGGCGGACTTAATTTGCATATTACGCAAATTGTTCAAGTAATATAGGGTGTCATTACTCGGATTCTCATTCAGCACCGTTCAACGACATATAAACTGCAAAATAACTTTGTGGGGACTCAAGTACAGGAATCACCTTGAATATGGAATTTTACTGCAGGGCTATAGACAAAACTGTGACTGGTAAGGGTTGGTTAGGGAGCTGGTATTAGCTAATGTTTTCTCATCAAGTATTTTTCTAATTTATATTTTTATCGTCATGGTATGGTCAAAACTTCCGTGCATTTGAATTTTAAAAAAATAATTTAGAACATAGAATAAATGACATTTGAAACTTATATCTCGGAAAATGGTAAAAATGTGACGTAATCACTTGTTTTGATGATCAGTGCTTCCAGCACCCGATTATTTTCAAAACATTTACAAAATCTTATAGTCGAAGCATATCATAATTTAGAACCAAAATTATTTGTTCGAAACATGACAAATAAGCGCGCAATGCGTTTTTAAAATTTAAAGACGATTTTTTAGAAATTAGTGACGTCATCGGTTTTTGGCCAATAGCATCTTCCTGCCCCAAAATTTGAAAAATCACCTGACAGATTCGTAAAGAGCACACTTTTTTTCTAAAAAAAACATCAAAATATTGCTGATATACCGATGAGTACAGCGAACCACTTTTTTTAGCCTTGGGCCGACATACTATCTATCTTGAATTGGGTGTTATTATATGCAGCAAATATTGAAAATATACAGTTATTACAAAATAATAATGGGACATGGTCTACTTTCCATTGTCCATTCATTCTTAAGATGTTATACTCAATCTAACCACCCCATATCACTTAGTGAGGTGAAATTCTAAATTAGCTAGCTGTATATGACATTGCTGCAACCCCCATTTAGTCGCCTCTTACGACATGCAAGGGGGAGACAGTGTCCCTATTCCTCATGCCCGGGACCTTACAGGGCGCAGATCTCTTAATATTACCAGGTGAATGACTACAAAATTTTATTTAAGTTGTACAATGGCAATGATGTACGAAGTGCTACTGTACGAAGTTGACCCCAGACTTCAACAATCAGGATTGCTATAAACCAAAAATTAGGTAAGAAAATGTTCTTACTTGGTGATAGAATTTGATGGTGTCATTATAGGCTGAATGAATTTTGACTATATTTCAATTAATCAACTCATTTTATAACACTAAGTAATAACAAGTTATCAAATTTTTGAAAAGCTAGTAGTACCCCTACAATGTGAAAAAGTCTCAAAACTTGTTGGGCACTAGATCTCCTAAGTGATTGCTAAGTATCAAAACTTCACAATACAGGTAAAGGATTTCATGTATCCAGATAAGACAATCTACATTTCACATCAATATATTGTCACGGTAAGTATAAACACAATGAGATGTGACCGCACTCATACATTTCCAGCATTCCAAAAAAAAGTACATTGTATAGCTTGTTAAGGATAACATGAGACATTGTGGACATAGAATATCTTTTAGATTTGTCTCAAAATTATCCTAAACAACCTATAATATAACCATAGCTTGTTCAGGATAACTTGAGACAAATGTATACAATATTTTATGTAAATAATGTCTCATTGTATCCTACACAAACAATAATTAAACCAATCAGTTAACATAGACAACCAGCACAGTTACAAATCAAAAACACTAGATACAATGTATACTGTGTTTATGATTTGGAACTGTGGCAGTCATCTATCACTTGATATACAAATGGTCTATATTAAACCAAAATACAATGACCATATGGCAATAAGACATTTAAACTTAGAGATACTCTCCTATCCAAACCATTGACCTCTGTCTAATTAAGACCAATGGTCAAAGCAGTGATCGAAACCAAAGACCTTGGCTATATAAATGTTCTATCTTGAAACAAAAAGTTTCTACGAACATGATTTTCCCCATAGAGGTTTAATGGCTTGACTTTAAACGCCCCTCATAGATAGACTGTATGAGGGATGATTCAAAACTTTCTAACTTTGACTCTTATGTCAAAATATGTATTTACACTTTTTAGAAAATAAGTAAATGCATAAAGACAATGCTTCAAGCTTATCATAAAACACAGCTGTGATAATTTTACATGTATCTGAAGCTCATAAGATATCTTTATAGAGAATCTTATGAATTCCATGTACATGAAAAGTTATTCAGAGGATGAAATGGAATCTGTTGCAAACATATTCAAATAATCTGTGATACCACAGGTGGCTGACACAGCCTCAATCCACCTAAGACACTATACATTATAGTATATTAGGTGGATTTGAACTGTGCTAGCCTCCTGTGAGTTGTACCATGATTAGACCCAAGATTTACACATATCAGAACAAAATGGTCAAGTTTCATATTGTGCAGCAACTCCAGTCAATGTTTAGTTTGCAGTCAAAATGTTCAGACCAACCAAACATTGGCAAAAACAATTTGAGAGAACAAAAACAAACATGGGTATCACTTATAGAAAGTAACAAAGTTTCATCATAATGATACTCAATTCATAATGCGAAAAGGTTTTCTTTTCTCTTGAGTAATTCAAGTAATATTCTATGAATAGCCTGACCATCAGCAAGATAATTCAGAATCCTCCCTCATACAGTCACTATAGGTAAATAGTATTGAACTGGCACTTTGGGCAAATTCAGATGTATAAGTAATTCTAAGTATCAGACTTAAACAACCCACACTATGTAAGGGTGTAAATGTTGTACATATATTAATAGAAGGGTATTGTCTGTTTTTTTTATTCTCAACTGTCAAAGCTTGATAAATTTCACAGTGAATTAACGTGTTGTAATGGGACTCCTGTCCTCTGCGTAACAGAAATACCTAGGCTCAAAACTTCTGTCATGGCACAAGTAGATACCTGATCCAAAACACACTATCGGAATATTGTGTGACACGGCATAAATTTATCAAACAAATTTACTGCCAAGTTATTCATATTTTGACAGTTGAGCAAAAACAAACAAGATAAATACACTTGTAACAATTTCGAACAGAAATCCAATAAATGAATGGATAAAAAAAGGAATGCCAGTTCAATACGGACCAACTATACTTTACAAACACTGTACAACATTACACATTTCTGATAGTATATATCATGGAAACACCACCAACCGGTCTCAAAAAATTTTGAAAAACCCTACTTGTTCCCCGCCCTCTCATAACATCCCCCTTCCCACACAGTACAACCCTCCCGCCCTAAATAATCACCCTCCAAAGAAGTTGGGAACCAAATTCCACCAACACTGTTTAGATCTCAGGGATTTGCCAGCACACAAGATACATGAAAACAACATATGGGACCCTCTGATCAGACAACACTCCATCCAGCAACCCAGTGACATCAACGTTACTGCAGGGCTTGGGTTCCAGCCCAACTGCCAGTACATCCAGGTTCCACAAACCTTGCATCCTCATAATCTATATCGCAATCCAGGACTTAGGAAGTTCAGACTTGCTCATTATCATGTATAACCTATTTTGACATCTCAACAAGAACATTATTCTAGAAAAAGATAACAATTAAAAAGATGCATAACAACATACAATCAACAGGTTTACATTTGTTATGCCTTATTATTGCAAAAACCTGTTGTGCAACTTTCTTGTAGAATTACATGTACATAAACTAATAATTTCTAAATCAAGTTATTATTGAAAAAATTTAGAAAAATAAAAATTTAGAATTTGGAATCGTAAAATCACAAAAATTTAATAGAAATCAATGATTCAGCCAAATAAATTGCATAAAATAGACAAAAAATCAATTTAAATTATGAACGAAAATATAGAAAACGAAGTGAATTGCAAAAATCAAAGGGAGGTAATTAAGTATGTAATTATTCTATACAGTATAATGACATACTGAATAATCTCCCTTGAATCAATATCTACACCCTTGAGATTTTGAAAGCATAATCATAAACACAAATTTAATAAAAAAAAGTAAGTCAAAAGATAAGGTTTAGAATTCTAGAATTATAATGTTCTTGTCGAGATAATAATTAGCTGAAGTGGTTTCCAGCATGGACCCAAACTAATAGCACTATATGAGCCATTTTACATGAAAAGGTACCTTGATGCAAATTCCAGACAATCACCAAAACTTTTCAGAATCAAAATTACAATCAAATAAAAGTCCCAAAAAACATATTTAAACAAAAAAATTGTGATTTCTAACAAAAATCATGAAGATACCTTTTTACATAAAATGGACAATGGTGTCTTTGGTTTGGGACGGTATTGGGTGCAGTAGAAATAATTACTGTCATTTCTCACTATCTCAACTAAGCTGGGTCCATAAAAATAACAAAGAAGATTAAGAAATGTCTAGATTTAATTTTGTCAAAAGCATTCCGAAATTTAACAAAGATATAATCCGAATTAAGACGTGAAGCTGGATGCATGTTATAAAAGAAATAATATGTTATGTAAGTTAAAGACCACCAAATCAGTCAAAATTATTCACCGGAGCATTCTAAATCATAACAGTTGAGATAATGAGAAATGATAGTAATTTAAATTTCTACTGTTTTTCTTACCTTGAAAAAGTACCAGAATGATAACTGTGGCTTTTTTCACATAATATCTTACTGTAAAAATTATGGTTAGTCCAAATTAGGCAGTACTTAATCAAATGTTCACTACTTCTAAATAATGAATGTATAAAATTTTACAACAAATTTGCCTAATATGACTCGATCTAGATAAATCCTATAGTAAGATATTATTTGAAAAGGCCCACTGTATACTTAAGTTTATGTTGCAATACATAATCAGACAGGTGGAAGTACCAGTTCTCTCAAATTATTGGTCACTTTCAAAGGCCTGAGCTTACAAAATTTTCACCACATGAAAGGAAATTTAAAAAAACTTAGCTTTTATCTTCTCTTCATTTTTCATCAAGAGTGCTGTAACCTCAATCATTCACTGTCTTCTTCATCTGTATATGTTCATATATGTGACAGGGACAACATCAACTGGTTAACATCCTTCAAAACATAAAAATATAACAATATTATAAATATGTACATATACATTGTAAAATAAGTTTTTTACTTATTCATTTAAGCTTGATCGAGAAACAAGCTCTTACAAGTTAGTTAAATCCTTTACAAGTCTGCTTCCTGGTGCCCCAGTACTGAGCTAGAATGATAATGTTTCTTGCTCAAGAAAACAACAAGGTAGGTTTTAGATTTTATTTTGAACCAGTGCTTATCCAGTCCAACATCAGAGACATTGGGCCATGGCCTTTTATATTCATACAGTCGAAGCTGAGAATACTGCACAATAGGGTTGTCACAATATACGGTATATTGCCATATGCAGCTGTGGCAGTACGTACCGCTGTGCAATTTTAATGCACCGGTATTTGGCAATATTTTTTATTTCATTGGAAAATTCTTCCCTTCTCAAAATAAAAGTAGCAAAATGCCAGATTTTCCATTGTTCATTCAATTTAACCTGAAGTTACAAAAATTTAACCCATTTGGGCATGACTCAGTCCTAAATGACAAATGTTGATTCAATTTTTTATCTTCCGATTAAACTTTTTTATTCAATTTTTTTCATAGTATATTTTATTCCAATTTTTCAGTTATACATTCATTTGAGCCTAGAACTAACTTGAAATTATAAAATTTAATTGTTACAAACTTTTAACATTTATTTTAAAACAATATCAATAAACCAAATGCATTTCCATTCTGATTCATTTATCGCTTATTTTTCATTGTAGCTAAAAATCTTATATCCTTACTATTTATAGACAAATTTAAATGCCGGTCTTGAATTGAAATATGCAGGTTTCAAATTGAAATTGAATCTGCACCCTTGCAATTGATTTTCAATGTATCGAATAGAATCGTTTCAGCCCTACATGTAGTTATATCATCATTATGCAAGTTACTTTTTTGTCCCCAACTTTTAAGTTAAAAAATATTTCTTGCTCATGGAAAAAATGAGATCAGTTTCGATTGAAATTTAAACCAATATGGTTCAATGACTAGTTACAAGGTCACAATTCCTTAGCAACAATGATAAATATTCTACAAGTTAAACTCAGTAATTGGTCAAAGTTTCAAAACAACATGTATATCATAAACAGAGTGTACATTCTATTCTTTCACAGCATAAATCTAACTAGAGCTGTGGCAGTGACCAAGTTGTAGCATGCATGATTTTAGATCCAGTTATCTTGGGTTGGATTCTTGACTTTAACAGATCATAGCATACCATAAAAATTTAATATCTATTTTTCTGTTCAAAGAGAATTTTTGGCTCACAAGTACTGGTAAAAACCAATTGTCCAAGAACTCTCGTCTTATGAGAGTGCTTCAATACACAACCCAATAAAATTCAATAAGCATCGTAAGATAATGATGATAAAATAGATAATGACATAGTAAACTCACATGTAATGGAAAATGAATCTTCTGACTTGACAATGAGACATCATGTTGGACAATCAAATATACACACAACTGTATCAGTACCTGTAATTATAAGAATATTTTATAAATTAAATATCATGGAAACTAAGTATGAAATATTTATAAACACCCAGTTGGAACTGAATCACAAAGAATACTTAGTTTCTACATCATTATCAAAGTCCATTATTTACATTAACGGCCTGGCAAGCTCAATTGTTAGCACAAAAGTGAAAGGGTAATAGGTTCAATGCCCGGGCAGGCATTTTTGCATCTAGCATGAAACAATTTCAAAGACCATTCTCTGATAATCTGTAGGTGACTATAGTCTTGATCATCTCTTTTAGGCTTGTAAGTTCAATAACTCCAACTTGTTGTATTTAAGTCTTTTGTTAACTCTAATCAACTGTCAGTGTCTCATACATTCACCCCATCAAATTAAATACTCGATTATTTGTTTAAAATTCCCTGTACATACATGCAGTTGTATTGTCCATTTTTTCTCAACTGTCAAAGTTTGAAAAATTTCACGGTGTTTGATTACACCCTATCTCAATATCACGAGTGTTTGACAAAGAGCACAAAGTCACCATACTTATTCATGTTTTGACAGTTGAGAAAAAACGAACAATATATTGATTACTATTTCTATCACATGAGCAGTTTGGGGATTCTTTTCAGGGGGGGGGGGGGTTCCAATCTTTTGAACCACCCTATTACCATACATAAATACATTTTATCTTAATTATTTAGGGCAAGCAAATATAAAAGGAGCATATCACGTTTATAAAGGCAAAGGCTTAAGCAATCATGACAAAAAAGACAAACATGTTTGCTTCTAAAAATAAAATCAAAATCTCAAGTTGAATAAGGAAATCTTAGATGTAATGTCATGAAATGATGTAGTTCTGCTTACATTAAAGATTTTATAGCAATAATAAAATGTTCATACAAACAAAACTATGTTAAACCCTAAGGCAAGGGAAGTGAGCCTGAGAAAAGTTGCTTCATGCTACTTAAAAATGGTTTACACTTAAAAAATTACTCTCATATCCCCCTCAGATCTGCTTATCATTATTATTAATTTATACATGTATAAATTGTGTGTACAGAAATACTAAAGCTAGTATTTAAATAAGCAAGTTTAATGTATGCCCTACTGACAGTTCAATAAAATTCATCAGAATTCCAGAAAATTTTCATGTTTGAATAAGTTAAAATTAACTAAATATTTTATTCAAATAAAATGAATTCACCAATTAATACTCTTGAATGACTTGTATTCATATAAAGACAATACAATATCATTCTGGTTCTTAAAGATAATTGCGTAATGCTGGTCAAAATTGTTCAGCAAAAAAGACCACAAGGGGAATTCGAATTCATTGAAGATGCATAAAAAACTGAGAATCTAACTCTTAACCACTGTGTCAATGAACTCATCAGGGGCAGATCCAGGATTTTTTTCTCGGGGGGTCCAAACTTATCTACGGGTGTCCAAACTTTGCTGGGGGGATCAGAACCTCGAACCACGACCACATTATACACATTTTGCAGAAAAAAGCAACATATTGATAATAAAAACTACATTACCAATAAATCTATGTTAAGCACCGAGAAAAATTGCTTCATACAACTTAAAAATCATGACTTGCAAGCAAGAAATACACTAATGGACATGTACATTTTTCAAATTGTAGGGGGGGGGTCCGGACCCCCCTGACCCCCCTGCTGGATCCGCCCATGCTCATTACAGAATAGGAAACTGATTTTACAAATAAAACAATATAGTTCTCATTGAGATATAATCATAATTCAATTAAGAGTTCCAATCTTTGTGTTTAACTGACAAAAGCCAAAAACAGTCAATGAATTCAGTTCAAACTTTGTAATTCATTACCACCGCATATAGACATTGTCCATATAAACAATCATGGACCCTATATACATAGAGTTTATATAAAGTCTTTTTAAAAAGCAATCAAACACATATAGTATGTCGGCCCAAGGCTAAAAAAAGTGGTTCGCTGTACTCATCGGTATATCAGCAATATTTTGATGGTTTTTTATAGAAAAAAATGTGCTCTTTACGAATCTGCCAGGTGATTTTTCATATTTTGGGGAAGAAAGATGCTATTGGCCAAAAACCGATGACGTCACTAATTTCTAAAAAATCGTCTTTAAACTTTAAACTCCATTGCGCGCTTATTTTTCATGTTTCGAACAAATAATTTTGGTTCTAAATTTTGGTTTGCTTCGACTATAAGATTTTGTAAATGTTTTGAAAATAATCGGGTGCTGGAAGCACTGATCATCTAAACAAGTGATTACGTCACATTTTTACCATTTTCCGAGATATAAGTTTCAAACGTCATTTATTCTATGTTCTAAATTATTTTTTTAAAAATCGAATGCACGGAAGTTTTGACCATACCATGAAGATAAAAAATATAAATTAGAAAAAATACTTGATGATAAAACATAAGCTAATACCAGCTCCCTAACCAACCCTTACTAGTCACAGTTTTGTCTATAGTCCGGCAGTAAAATGCCATATTCAAGGTAAGCCCTGTACTTGAGTCCCCACAAAGTTATTTTGCAGTTTATATGTCGTTGAACGGTGCTGAATGAGAATCCGAGTAATGACACCCTATATTACTTTAACAATTTGCATAATATGCAAATTAAGTCCGCCATTATCGAAATTCCGTTTTTCCCTAATAACACAATAACCAACTTGGATTGAAATTTAAAATAAGCCTCCATACCCATGTTTTCATGGTCTATCTATCATATGGTACTAATTTTAGCTTGATTAGATCATTTAAATATGCAAATTTATGCAAATTAGGTATTTTACTGTATACAATATTCGGGTTATCTATACATTAAAAAGTCTTTTGTTTTTGTTTGCATATTTTGAGAAACATTTGGTTATGTAATGTTATTTGTGTACGTTTTAGACACAAATTTATCAAATGGAATTATTAAATCAGTAAATGGTGATTTTAAGCAATGCAAAATATCTGAATTACACTATACAGTTATATATGTTGTAGGACTATTTTTTTATTCTTTTTTGCCTGGATATTTATATTCAGGTTTTGTATCTTGTGAGGAAATTCTGACATCCTTATGAAAATTTGCATAATATGCAAATCTATCCTCCCCCATCACCAAAATTCCGTTTTTTTATAATAACACAATAACCAATTATAATAAAAAATAAATTTGTGTCAGTACCCATGTTTGTAGGGTCTAGTTAACATTTGATACCACCTTCAGCACCATAAGATGATTTGAATATGCAAATTATGAATTTTAATAATAAGGATGAGGTATGTTTTAATATAAATTAAAGACCTCTATCAGATTACGATTCGCAGCATAAACAGTTTTACGACCATTTACAAATAATTAAAGGCAAAGCATTTAGACAGTGTGTATTTAGCGTCGAAACACTTGAAGTATTTTCATGATATATGCATCTCAATGATCATTTATGACACACATAAACGATATGCATTTTACCTATGCGTCCATTACATGTGTGTGTGATTCGTTTTATGTTGGTGAACCTATATTGTTGAGCTAATTTTATCATGACTATCATAGGTGCATGAAGTGGATTGATATCTCTCATATCCTTATAAGTTAAGTTCTCGTATAGAAAAACAACATTCTATAAAAGAAACTATGGTCAGGTAATGCCTCTTATGAATACAATACATACATGTTCTTTACTGTAAATAGATTGTCAATTATAGTTTCCGTAATTTCTAAGTTGCCTTAATGTCGCTACTTAAAATAAGTTTCACAAACAACTTTCTGATTTCGCAAGGAAACTATGTAAGGATGCATTTAACTGATTGAAATTACATGCTATGCATAATAGGTATTAGTCAAAATTTAAGTCGCTAATTAAGTCATACAAGGACAAAAAGGTGCAGCAATGAACATGTATAGCATATGTTGACACATGTAGTTTCATGTTTTACATTCCACTTAGTTGAGAGGTCAAATATGCACACAAATATGTAAAACTTTCCAGCCTCTACTATTACAGTAAAACATATCGATCATATTGTGTCAATGACAGAATGTTCTTCATAATGATAAAATGGTTTTGAATTCAGTGGCTTCAATTTTACGAGCAACTGAAGATGTACTGTAAAATTAATTCATGTTCTTTCATTACTTGATTTTGGCTTAACAGCTCAGCAAATCAAAATTCATTCAATAGTGTGTGCAAACGAAAATTTCTTAGTAAAACTCCAACACTATAAACGTGTGTATCATTTGCACATTTATTTACATTCATTTAATATTATTTACATTGATTATGATTGGTATATGACTGGTCCCATGATCTATGTGGACATTCCAAACAAAACATTGAAATCCATCTGAGCAAAAATTCAGTCGCAATTGACATATTGCTCAGTTCAATTTATTCATGGATAATTAGGTGAAATTCACATTAGATCTGTATAATATATACATGATTACATGCGGAAAACATGGTAGCATTTAATAGTAAATTTTGTTTTACAATTCATGGTGGAATAAAAGAGAAAATTTGAGACAATACCTTATTTCTATCAAATTAGAGCATTTATTTATTTTAATTCAATCTATTTACGCATTGTATCATACAAATGACATTGAGTCAACGAGGCAGATTACATATGATCATTTGTTTGATAACAATGATACACAAAAGTTAAGCATTACAAAATTACTAGTGTATGTTAGGCAAAAAAAACATACGTTGGAGTACTTTAATTTGAATATAAATCGTTAACTTGAAAAGCAGTACACTTGAAATAACGTATTTGCATATTTAAATCATCTGATCATTTTTAATGTGGTATGATATGATAGCTAGACACTAAAACATAGGTGCAGACACATATTTGAAATTTTATCATAATTGATTATTTTGTTATTAGCGAAAATGGAATTTTGGTATTGGCGAACTAAATTTGCATATTATGCAAATTAATGAAGGATGACATGTTGGCATCACTTATTTTCTTAATAAGCTTTGTTCAATGATAAATAAACTGCATCAAAATTATCCAAGCATCAACAGTATGATAGAAAATGGCATAAATATACGTGACACCATGCAATAGAACAAATAGTGCAAATCCTTTCACTTATAATGTAATTTAAATATTTTGCGTAAAATAAAGTCATCATTTACTGGTTTAATATTATCATTTGATATATTTGTGTCTAAAACGTACAAAAATAACATAACATAACCAAATGTTACTCCAAATATGCAAGCAAAAACAAATGACTTTTTAATGTATAGAAACCCCGAATATTGTATTCAGTAAAATACCTAATTTGCATAAATTTGCATATTTAAATGATCTGATCATACCCAACTTTTAGACCCATCAATATTTTCGCTGTTTGATACAACCATATAGCACTGACCGTAGATACATCAGTTTTGCGATAACATAATCTACAAGCCTTGACCCCATGTTGTGATCGATAATGTAAGATAATGATCATAGATCACGATTATAACCATATAGATTTCACTTTATCGTTGGGGGATTAAATTCCTTGTAGACAAATGTTTTATATTTGTCCATTGTGCATGAGGTGTAAATTAACACTACTTTAGTGGTAACATTTTGTATACATGACAGTTCAGTTGAAACAGGAATTTTATACAACAAATGCATGTGTATATGTTATATTAAAAATGTTATATAAAATCCCTGGTTGAAACAAAATTAACGATTGAAATTATTTTCTTATTGTTTAATAATGTTAGAAATGAGAAATATATTACAATATAACATCTCCATTTTTAATTAATTTATCGTCCGTCCGTTAATTTTTATATACCATATTTTCATTGTAACAAAAGCTTTAAAGTTAAATTGCAACACCTAATTTAATCCTCATCGTTATTGTTAAGCCGTCAATAACTATTTTTGTTTCGTTTGTCGGTTGCAAAATTTTACTTTGACTGAAATGACCATGCATTCATTAGTATAACTGTTTAATTATATTTTACATTTTAAATGAAATTGTTTAACATGAATAAACTAGTCAATAAAAATTGTTTTCAAGGTATCTTCGTTTAAAGAAATAATAACGGTAGTGGAGAAATTAAAACAATTACATGTCGTTCTTTCAGTTATTATTATGCCGCCAAAATAAATTACAACACTTAATTAATGTGTGAAAGTATTCATTTATCAGAGAGATATGAATATATTAAAATGCAAATTATATGCATATAAATATATTATAAGCAATAAAGGAGTATTTTTCAAGTAAAATTATTTTAAAGTAATATTATTTTTATAATACTGATTTCATTGATTCGTTTGTCGATAATCAAATCTACCAAAAATTACATTTTCTTAACAATCTAGAATTATATTTTTTTCTAAACCATTATTGCTAGATCATGTGACAGATACAACTAATTATCAATGAAACAGAGACAGGAAGGTTATCCTGCCATAAAAGTGTCCGCTGCGCCTTGCTATACACGGTGTATTATACAAACACATTAGGGGTCCCTATATCCGATAGCGCACATTATAAAATTAAGAAGAAAAAATACATTAAAAATCCAAAACTTTTGGAAAAAGTGCAAAACAGACCAAAACTTCATGTAAATATTTTAAAAATAAAAAATGCTCCGGAAACTAGAAACATACAGCTTTCTCATGTCGTTTGCACAAATTTGATCAAAGAACCGGTAAGGCTTTATTTTTTAACTTATATCAGCATGAGTATTTCTTTTCCTTCTTATTTCATAGTAACGTGAGTAATCAAATAAAACCTTAGAACAGACCAAAACTTTACAATTTTACAAAAATATAAAAACAACCTTATGAAAGAAGAAAGTTTAAACATTTTAGCATCATTTGCACAAAATTGATATCTTAAAAAATAAAAGAGGTATGGCCGTTTAAAGAATTTTTCCCTATACTTTTCTATTGAAAATCGAGCATCGAATTGAGATCATGTATGGGCCTAAAAGTTGGACATGCAAGCTAAAATTAGTACCATATGATAGATAGACCATGAAAACATGGGTATGGAGGCTTATTTTAACTTTCTATCCAAGTTGGTTATTGTGTTATTAGGGAAAAAAGGAATTTCGATAATGGCGGGCTTAATTTGCATATTATGCAAATTATTCAAGTAATGTAGGGTGTCATTACTCGGATTCTCATTCAGCACCGTTCAACGACATATAAACTGCAAAATAACTTTGTGGGGACTCAAGTACAGGGTTTATCTTGAACATGGCATTTTACTGCAGGGCTATAGACAAAACTGTGACTAGTAAGGGTTGGTTAGGGAGCTGGTATTAGCTTATGTTTTATCATCAAGTATTTTTTCTAATTAATATTTTTTATCTTCATGGTATGGTCAAAACTTCCGTGCATTCGATTTTTAAAAAAATAATTTAGAACATAGAATAAATGACGTTTGAAACTTATATCTCGGAAAATGGTAAAAATGTGACGTAATCACTTGTTTTGATGATCAGTGCTTCCAGCACCCGATTATTTTCAAAACATTTACAAAATCTTATAGTCGAAGCAAACCAAAATTTAGAACCAAATTTATTTGTTCGAAACATGAAAAATAAGCGCGCAATGCGTTCTTAAAGTTTAAAGACGATTTTTTAGAAATTAGTGACGTCATCGGTTTTTGGGCAAAAGCATCTTTCTGCCCCAAAATATGAAAAATCACCTGGCAGATTCGTAAAGAGCACACTTTTTTCTATAAAAAACCATCAAAATATTGCTGATATACCGATGAGTACAGCGAACCACTTTTTAGACGCTTTTCTCAACTGGGCCGACATACTAATAATATTGCTGACTTGCAGCTCATTATAGTTCTATTACATTAACCTGTCACAACTTAAATAACTACACGGTCAATGAATCTGTTATTTTTAACCCCTTTCAAACTTGTTATAACCCCGATATTCAAAATCGCCGCATACATTGTTAGATTATCTATGATTTATATTGATTGGTGGCTCAATGTTTTAAAAGAGGTTAAATAATAACACATTCAGTGAGTGAGTAATTATTCAAGTTGTGACAGGTTAATGTAATAGAACTATATCATGTCACTATATCATTGGACTGTATGTATACAGTAGCATAAACAAATAATGGTAAATTCAAATTTTTCAAAAGGGCTTCAGGCAGGTGTCTAGAAACCATACACAATGTTTGAATCCACTTTGTGCATGTATCATGAATATCCAGGGGAAGGGAGATAACCCCAACTGCCATATTAATCTGCCAATGATGAAAATTTACATCAAAACCAACCAAAGATAAATGGGCAGTTGTTATTGAATATGAATAACAAATAAATTACATCAAAATATGGAGAAAATTCCTCTAGTTCTGATCAATGAATAGTTAAAAGATTCTACTTACCAAGCTATGAGTACTGATCATTTGTTCTATGTTTGGTAGACAATAGATAGATAAAAGACCACTGAATGTTCCATATTTGGTAGCCAACATACAGTGCAGTTAGCATGAATCAATCATGAAGTCTGTGAGACATGAAATAAACAAAAAAACAAATAGTGTCAGAATCAATGACCTGTATTACATGACTGACAAAGATATACAACATACAATTTATGTTAAATATTTATTTTGCACACAGACAGATTCTGTGAATTACTTCAATTAGCCTCCAGTCAAATTTACAGTGCCAGGAGAAATATCTTAAACATTGTGTTAATCAAAATTCTTTTGGAAACTCTTAACCCTGCTCAATGTACGTTTTATTATACATTGGATACGAAGTTACGAACTAAGCCAATCATGGATCTCATACATAGTTTATATTGGGCCCTTGGTCAAATGAACAAAGACTTTTGAAAATCACTCACAGACGTCTAAATACGCATAAATGATGGTAAAATACCCAAACAATAGCTAAAACAAACGGTCCTCTCCACGTATAGTTCTATTACATTAACCTGTCAAAACTTGAATAATTACACGGTCACTGAATGTGTTATTATTTAGCCTCTTTTTAACCATTGAGCCACCAATCCATATCAATTGAAAAATGATAATCCAACTATATATGCGACGATATTGAATATCGGGGAAATAACAAGTTTGAAAAGGGGTTAAAAATAACAGATTCAGTGACCGTGTAATTATTTAAGTCGTGACAGGTTAATGTAATAGAACTATAGCATGTAACAAATAGTGTTCATTAAGTTTACAAACCTCTAAAACACATAAATTCAAAATTTCAAATTCAAAAAATTTTGCTTACCTCTTTCAAAATATCCAAACAACTGACATGCGCAGCCTTTCTACTTCCTGTCCAGGATAACAAACATCGGCCTATCACCCTGATTTTGCCTGCAGGGATTTTCACAGGCCTACCACACCGTCGCTAACTAGACTTGAATCTATGGAGCGCACGAGCTAGTTGAGTTTCGTTCACTCTCTCAACCAATCAGAGTGTGTAATTCTTGATGCTATTGTGATCAAGTCCGATGTATGATTTCGCTTCTGATCATAACATAGATTATAGGCCTTATGATCAATTAAGTTATATTTTATATTTTCCTTTTCGATAAATTTTACAGGCGTGGGTCCAGGGTTTGTTTAAAACCAAGGGGGTCGATAACGTTTTGTGACAAATTTGACCAAACGAAGAAAACTTTAAATTGCAATCTACCAAACGAGCATTTTCCCTACTTATTTGTGCAAATAATATCCAATTGTTTTCTCATTATATAATAATTAAGTTTAGCTCCCAATAACGACACAACATATTTCACCATACATATTTGAAGTATGAACGACCAAAGTAGCTACTTTGACTTATTTTACCAGCGTATGCACCCGTTAACTACATTCGGAAATCCACTCGGGTGATTCCGTAAATTGACGATCGCCGAGGTGTTTCGAATGACATTTATTCCACAAGTTCATCTACAAAATACGGTATGTAGCATGTTCCCTTGAAAGTAAAGACCACAGTCTGTCGGATCATAGTGAGTCCAACATAAGCTAGAGTACGCGTCCATAATATAGGACATTTTTTCAAGCCCCGCTACATCACTTATTTGAACAAATACAGATCGGACAGCTACAATATTCATTGGCTATTGATATGCAGTATGGTTGTGCCTCCAAATTGATTAAGAACCTTAACTGTGAGTCATCCCGGCGCAGATACAAATAGGTCCGTCGAGGTCCATTAAAACTTAAATCTAGCCTTATGAGAGCCACAACTGCGGAACAAACAAACAGTACCAAATACGATCTGGAAACACCAAATAGCAAGATTCCTTCTTTCTCAGAACAATATGAGGCTGGAACATGGTGCATACCGACGTCACGCACAGATCGATGTATGAAGAGTTCGGTGTTTCAGCCTCTATCGTGCATGCAATTCACTAGATCGCACGTTGTCATAGAACATAGTATAATATATCCACCCGTTGTTTTTTACATACTAAGGTTCACCTCAAAGAATGTAATACAGTCCAGCAGAATTTTAGATCTTTTACCGGAAACAGGAAAGTTTTGAAAAATATACGACTGTACTAGCCATTTCCTGACCTTTCCATCCGAGCATATTTTGGTATATTATGTTACACTAGCAATCTGGAACATTATAGACAAAGTACGGTACAGCAAACTTACCTATAAACTTTTGAAATGTAATATATGTAGGAGCTTGTCATTACCTGGCATTTGCTCTAAAAAAGTGCATATTTTTTATTCTTTTAGACATTGTAAACGTGTTCGCAAATACACTTATTTGATGTGTAACGACAAATGAAACTGGCTTTTTAGACTTTTGGTGATTTCGCCGAAAGGCTTAAGTTATACCACAAGTCGAAAACTATCGACGATTCAAATGCCTGACCAATTTAGCTTGTGGAGTGATAGACGTCATTCGAAACTCCTCGGCCATTCGCTACAAATAATAATTATTCATTCATGAAAGGTCGAGGGTGTTCCGAATGAGACGTGTCTCTGTTGTACTACGCAGTCAGCGATAAAAGTAGTTCCGTCATCTCGTTAATACACTAAGCAGTATACATGTACCTCGTAATCAATGAAGTGTTAATATCAACTACAGCCAATCAAAGGTTTACATTCCATGTTGAGAAGTTTATGTAGTAATCGCAATAAAATGATTTGTATATTGATAGTGTATGTAGCTGTTTAATGTAATGCTTCTGCTGTCATTCTTGTATTACTTGAAGTTTAAGTTGTTATACAGTATTGTACCATAATTATAATACCTATACAAAATTTGTATGCTAAGTGACAAAGTGTACAGGGAAAACTTTACTTCAAGATTTTTTATGGGAAGAAGAGGAAAATAAATCTATATATTTTAACTGATAGTATTTGCCAGTAATACAAGGTAGCATTAACATTTCGCACGCATTTTTGCACTGCTCTATTCATACTTGAATTTACTGGATATCATTAGGTTTCAATGTGCACGAAAGTCTTTCTGAATCTCACCCCTTGCTTTATGGCTGTGTTGTAGGTCTCAGTTTCTATCGTTGGTATTACTGGTATGTTTTCATTTGCACTTTTTAAAAAAATAATAGACTCAGTTCAATTTTAATGCGGTAACCTCATGTGTACATAATGAACCACAAATGAGAATGTTGTTCATGTCCCACATGGACACAGACTAAAACTCTGAGACATTCCATACGAACAAACTGTCGATATATATTAAATTACATTAAACAAAATAGATTATTAAGAGAATACACTGAATTGCGTCCATGTAAATGATTCATTCCATAGTAAAACAAAATGGTGTTTTAATTTCTTTATGATAGATGTGGGAATCAGTTGATCCTAAAACAGAATTTTGTCGCAAGCCTTTTGGAGAGCACTGTATGTGCAACAAGATGCTTGTTGATGTAGGCTATGTATGAAGACATGTCATTAATATAAATGTTATCATACCTTACATAGTTGATGTCGGAAGTTTTATATTATGTTTCTTGATTATTCGTCGAACTGTCAAGAAGGGACTACTGGAAAAAGAGGTTTCTAGACCTGCGTTCAACACCAACCAACGCTCTCTTAGAGATTCTTAAAGCTAGCTCAGTCGGTAACGAAGACATCTACTGATCGAGAGATTGCTAGTTCGATTCCGCGCGGCGACGAGCATTATTTCGTAGAGCTTAGTCATTAAATAATTTTTACGGCCATTCTACCTCCGACCACAGATTCTAAAATCATGTCGGTGGTTATTAGTCATTGAAGGAAGTATGCGCCAAGTAACTGGTTAACAGCTAAATCCAGAAATGGCTAAATTTCTGGAACGCTGATTAGATTGACTGACCTCCGTAATTTGACACATACAAAATGTTGCTATACGTCGTTGACAAACCCAACCAAAAAGTGAAGTTGTGCTGGTCGCGATCGTCATAACCAGAGACGTGGCGTTTGAGTTAAAGGGTCTTGTATTCATTTATACTTATTACCAAACCGCTGAAATGTTTTCTTTCTTCTAACAAACCCAGCAGAAGGATTGATCCTTCTGTTAAAATTAAATTCTTCTGCCAACAGAAGCAGCAGAAAGATTGATTCTTCTGTTGTTGTTTAATCCTTCTGCCAGCAGACACATGTTTCTGTTATAATTCAATCCTTCTGCCAACAGAAACATCTTTCTGTGATAATTCAATCCTTCAGCCAATAGACACATCTTTCTGTTATACATGTAATTCAATCCTTCTGCCAACAGACCCAGCAGAAAGATTGATCCTTCTGCTGTTGATTTATCATTCTGCCAGCAGACACAGCAGAAGGATCGTTCCTTCTGCTGTGTCTGCTGAGTCTGCCAACTTTACGTTCATTATGAATTTAGTAAAATGTTCCTTTCCATGTTCTGACATTTGACAGCGAAATCGGCGAAATATGATGCATCTTTCTCACTAATTGCAGCTATATATATCTTTACTATTTGTCCTCATTAAGTTAATCCAGTCTTGTACACTTTATTGGAACTCTAATATGGAGTTTTCCTTATATAGATTTCATACTTTGAAAAACAACAGTGTAATGACTTTAAAAAGCTAAATAGGAAACTACTGATGAATCTTACGTCTTTTTAATGGTTTACCATAGAAAAAAGGTGTTGTAAAACACATGATTGACTGTTAGACCATGGGCACGTTCCACAAGGCGATCGATATCTAGCAATTTCATAGCATAAGAGATCTGTGGATCGGTTTGCTTCAAGCTAGCAAATCCAAGATGGCTACTTTCTTATTACGACTTTTAGTGTAGATTGCGACGTTTTGCGGCGCAGCAGTCAACGCTAAACGTCGCAAAACTGCTTTTGCAAAAATAATGCTTCTATAGTGTCTGTCTATCAAGATCCAACCCAACTTGACCAAGTTTGAAAGTTGATCTGGGGATGATCAAAAAGACCCTGAGATAAAGTTTATGTCCGCGAGAGTTATTGCATTTGACATTTAAGTGGACGGTGAGGATAAAATAACGGTTGCTATGGCACTCAAATCGGTTGCTATGAACGGAATAGTTAATGTTTTTGACCTTAAGGCGATTGGCGTAGACTGTTAGGGTGGTTGCTATGGATCATATGGTGGTTGCTAAGGATATGTTGATGGTTGCTACGAGTCTAAGAGTGGTTGCTCTGAAGTCATATTATTCTTATGTAATTCTTTTTGTGTTGATTAGGCTCGATACTATACCTTCCTACTAAGTGCGACGTTTAGCGTCCGTGTTGCGACGTTTAACGTTAGTCGTTTTTTGCGACGTTTAACGGCAAGGCAATTGCGACGTTTAACGTCAGTTGCGACTTTTAGCTGCGTTGCGAGATTTAAAGACGCTACACCTAACACACCAAATAATGGACGAACAATCTTAATATTAGACGTTCATCTGTACATTATTAGAAATACGGTACTGTAAATACAGTGGAATGACGTCGCAGCTGCGGTTTGATGAGAATTTAAATCACAGTGGTAAATGCATGAGCCACTTACCGTTGATTGAAATAATGTTAAGATTGAAATAAATTGTTTGGCTTTATATATTCTTCAAAAACTACGCGTATTACAATTTTATACATCAAAACAAATCTCAGAAGACGTCTATGCAAAGCGTGTATCTTACGACGTACTATTGGCTCATCCTCCTTTATTTCTGATTATCTCGTTTTTGAATGCTACTTGATTTAATTTTATTTCTTACGTAGTCATTTTTGCATGAAAATGTACAACACTATAGGTAGCGTAAGAACCGGGATGTGGCCGAGTGGTTACGATGCTGTACTGGTAATCATTGGATAGCCACCTCTGCGTTGGTTCGAATCCCATGGAAAACCTAACCGATGATTCCTTAGGCACAAAACTTTATCTTACTTGCTCTGTACTGGGAGAAAATAATTCAGACTCGAAAGTGAGTTATCTTATTTATAAGAAATTTTTTCACAATCGAGCTAAAAAGTTGTATAAAAATAAAAAAAGAACCCGTTGTGACAAAACTAGTTTGTATTGAATCTTTGGAAAACAAACTCACTTAAAAATAATCAAAGCGATATTTTTATGGAAATTAGCAAGCGGTCTGATATTTATGGGACTGGAACATGGACTGCAAAGTAATTAGTGCATTGGCCATTGCAAATTACAATCAAATATGGAAAATTATTTTGTTTAGAAATATTGTCTGCTGCAAAAACTACATTTTTATTTTATTTACAAAGAAACAAATATAAAAACTCTAACTAGCGTCAGAGAGCGCACAAATTATATATACAGCGTTTCCTAAGAAACTCAAAGTATTTTTAATAAGATAAAACATCTGGATTTCAGTTTCTTTTGCTTTTGTTTGTCCACACTAGCTAAGGACATACAAATGTTCTTGAAATGTAAATGAAAACTTGGACTTGAAGGTAACATCATGTACTATGATGTCAACCAAAGTTTGAAACATATTTGTGTCATCGCATCAAACATGTTTAAGCAAAGTAAATATTTAAGACTTATACAAACACATGAAGTATGAGACTGAGAAAAGCAATAAAAATATTCATGGTAACAAACATAGATGTAGAACCAGAGATCATATCAGATTTACATGTTTCAAATGTTTTCATGTCAAAATGTTTAAATCCACAAACAATTGATCGACGACAATCATCGTCGCAGGGTTCCATGAGATCTTCAGGTGGGCTGACTGTAAAATGTTTCCAAAAGTTATTCAATTTTTCTCCATTTGTTAGTCGTTTCATTTCTTCCGTAACAGCATTGATAGTATCACCATTAAGTGATGAAGTACCATATATATCACTAAATGTGTACTCAAGTTCCCATGTAGCCACACCATCTTTATTTGCCTTGTTCAGATCAAGATAATATTGTTTCATATCTTTATGTAGACCAGTGGTACGATCATATTCAACCAGTCTAATACCAGGATTATGTGCTGGTCCTATTTTATTAGGTATGACGTATCTCCATGGTGTTACTGATGGTGCCATAAATACAGGAGCAGAGTGTTTACCTGTAATGGATGAATCAGCTCTAACTATACCTTTGTATGTAAAATTGATATTAAATCAGAGATAATTTATAAAAACAAAATGTAACAATTCAAAGTAAAATGTTTTTAGATTTTACGAATTTATTAGGCTTGATTGTGAAACAAGTTCTTTCACCTTAGATTAATCACTCCTGAGTCGGCTTCCTGGTCCATTTTGATAAGAAAGTGGATTCTTAATACTGATGCTATATCTCTAGTGTTATAAAATCAGTAAACATTCTAAAGAAGTAAATATAATTTAAAATATACGTCATTTTCAATATTCTCGAAACTCTAAATCATGCCGTTAAAATCATAGCCGTATTAACAAAGGGTCTGGATTGACAACAAAATGCATAGACGACAAATTATACCTGACTGTAATACCTTACTTGTGCTAGCAACCACGACATGGACGCAACAAATAAAAAATTGACCAACATTAGACAATACAATAACTACATACCATCAGAGCTGTGTAACACTTTAAAACCATCAGAATGATCATGTCCAAAATGCATACCAACAATTATATCAGTATATCTACGTAATATTTCTACCAAAGGTGCGTGATATTGTTCATGCATCCAGATTAGATTATTTGGTGTGTGAACTCCAAATGGTATATGTGCAGTCACTAAAACCTGTAAACATAGATTTGTATGTCTATATTATATTCACTATATGTATAATATTTATCTAAAACATCGACTAGCTCAGTTTTGTACATGTTAGGGTTTGTCCCTAGGTTTCCTATTTTCATTCACATTTTTTCTTGGTGGTTTAAACAAGCTATATCCATTATCGAAAGTCCCCCATGTTTTATCAGATTATTTTCTTTTCTAATGACTTTATATTATTCTTGGATAGCACCTGCTAATTCTTGCATTTAATGAGGGATTACGGTGCTTTGCAAAGAGAGTAGAATTGCTATTATTAAAATATTACAGTGATGTTTAGCTAATTAGCTCATAATGAAATGTGAATTCAATACTAAAAATAATAATTTTAATACATCGGATGTGTTTTTACCTTATCCTTATTCATTTTAGCTTCATGAAGTGTTGTATTTAACCATTGTAGCTGATCAGCTGGGTCAGTCTCATTCAATATTGCTTTGTTAGATGTATAATATAGATTCGTATTCAAAGCTACAATTCTTAAACCATGTTTTGTTTTGATAGTATAATATCCACCTAAATAAACAATAACTTTTATTTTTAAAAAATCTGATAAAGAGTACGGAAAATGTGATGAAATATGCACAATGATTTTATATCAATGTTTTACTCATATCAAACCAATATGCCTGACATCACTTCCAATTTTGATATTCCCTTTAGCGCAGTTGGTACCGCGCCGGGATTTGGAATTCGTGCCCAAAGGGGTGCGGGTTCGAATCCCACCCGGGGAGATTATACCTTTTCATGAAAATTTGACAATAATGGCGATTTTCTTCCATTGATTAGATAATATGGGGAAGTTTCCGGTCTTGTGGAAGGGTAGGTGAGTACTGGTTATAGACAATGGTCCAGGAAAGCTAGGTTAGGTGCGCTGGACGCCGTAAAATGACCTAAATTGTGTTGACACGGCGTTAAATCCTGTACAAAATGATATTCCCTTTAATCAAATGATGTTATCCGTATATTTATACGTGCACATGAGCTTTTCAACAGATACTCTTATATATAGTAGATTAATTCACCATTTAGTCACATTATGATAAAAATCTTAAAACATATTGGATATAAAAAAGTCATTTGACATCAGCATTGGATGAAACGAAGTAGAATCCACAATTGACATTTCTGAAAATACGTTTACCTTTTCTGAAATTGTCCTCTTGTGAAGCATCATTGACCCAATCTTCCCATCTAATCCATGTATCATTATATAACAGATTATTATGTGGGGGGAATTGATTGTTGGGCCAGTAGTCATGGTTACCATAGGTTGCATATACTGGTACGTTAGGTAAAATGTCACGTATAACATTGGTTGTGTTTTCTAACATTACAGCATTCATTGAATAATTCAACTCTGAATCTTTGCCATGTAGTATAGTATCTCTGAAGAATGTCAATATGTGGGTTAATAAATTAAGATATCGTTAAAATTTATTCAACTGTCACTGTCGCGTATATTTTAACCCTGCTGATTTAAATATTCACTACAGTACTTCTGTACTCAAAATGGATAAAGATGTATTTAAATCATCGGGGTCAATGTGTGCGCCACTGGCATTTAAATATTACAACTAACAATACCAACCAAAATTACCGAACAAAATGGCAGTTTAATTTTCATATTCATAAAATAGAATCCTGATGTGTTCATTGTTCACATACATGCATGTCAACAAATATATTTTATGTGTATCATAGATTATCGTCAAGAACACGTGTACAAGTGCTAGGTATTTACTAAATACAATCTGATGGAAGCATTTAATACCATACTACCTTACCACAAGATTATTTTAAGGAGCGGGCGAGGCCGAGTGGTTACAGATGTTGGTTTGAATCTCGTCCCCCGTTGTTTCCTTTAGCTAGAAATAATCATTATCCTTCTAGCCCAGTACTTAGGACCAGAAATTAGGCGGACTTGAAAGTGATAAACCTATGTTTTAAGAACTTGTTTCAAAATCGAGCAAAAATACATCGAAGTTAATTAAACTACAAGATTAGTTTGATCAATTTGCACATACATGTAATAGTGCCAATTAGCGTCAATGCCAAAACTATATTCATGAATGCATGAAATTCCCCTAATGAACAGTTGGCATTTAACATTTCGTTAAAAGTTTGTCAAAAGAAAGCCACTTCGTCAGTGACTGTAGAGTAATCTGATTTCATGAACATTAATACATACCCAGTCCATAAGATGAAATCAGCATTAGGTTTTATGTTAGCCATAGCTCTTACACTACTATCAATGAGTAACCATGGTGAATCACACCAGAAATCACCAAATTTACCAGGATTTTCAGGTTTATCATTGGGATTACATGATAGCTGTCGTCCATGGTAGGTATAGTCATAATGAAAGTCTGTAATGTGCCAAAAATATCCTGAAATAAAAATGGTAGACTTAATTCATATTTGATATGATAGTTGCTTAAATGATATTCATATATATAAATAACATGGTTTACTTTTTTTATTTATTATCTCCCATACTTGAGATCCTTACAAATTATTTGCAATAAATTTAATTATGCAAATACCGCCATACGTACATGTTTAAGAATACGAACTCTGGACATGTGGACAGTAGTTTTATGTTATACTGTAGCCTGTTCAATTACCCTAAACGTTCCAAAACGTTCCGTAACGATACATTCGGAACTCCTCGGCCATTCGCTGCGAATAATCTAATCTCATTAACAATTATACGATCGTTAAGGCAATGAGTGATGTTTCAAAATTTACGGACTAAAAACGAAACATCACTCGTTGCCTAAACGATCGTGTATTTGTACTTCAACACTGGTAGTTTCAAAATAGCGTCTAAATATGTCCGAGATTATTCGCAGCGAATGGCCGACGAGTTCCGAATGTATCGTTACGGAACGTGTTGGTAATTGAACAGGCTACTAGTTAGAAAGTCAGATTAGCAATAGATTTATATAACATGCATATATACTGTCCAGGGGCAACATATAATCAAAAATCTTATGATAATTTAACTATACAATATAGTGGGACTTACGACTAAATAGGTTGTAATCTTGATGCTTGATAATACAAGCTAAGGACATTATATACATATACAGAGAATTACGTATTAAGAAAAATAAACATTATATTCTAATCAAAACAAACTTTATATTGTCAATTTATGTTAATTTAGGTAAAATTATCAGCCCCTCTGTTTCACTGTGAACGTAAATATTTGAATTGTAGCAATGGTGTTGTTTTTAAATCTATAGTAGCGAATTTTGGTTCATTATGTTTTTAATATAATTTAAAATGTTGGAAGAGGTCTTCTGAATGTATCTATTGATGTTTAAATTTTAAGTGTTGTATACAACCCCATTGGATATGTTATAAGTAACAAGTATATACAAGCAACAAATATTGCAGGTGTAAAATCGTGTTTCTTGACCGGCTGTAATACAATTGCATTAGGACAAATTGCGCATTTCCTTCGAAGAGTTGTCCAAGCAATTTAGACTTATTTTTCTATCTACCGGGTTCAAATTACAAATATTTTAAGGGTCAATCTTTCACTAAACTATGTCAATGGTTGACATATATTTTAATAAACGTCATGTAATATTTACACATGTTTCTGTTTCTATCTGATAAAACGTCAACAGGTTGAGTAAGTGACAAATATAGCTTTGTTTTACGAGGGCGTGGCTAATATGTTAGTATAAAAGTGTTACTATAGGGATGTACCCTACAAACAGTTTATCTTAAAGTCTATTCATTCCATTTCCTCATTTCTGTTGTCAGGGCTGTTCGTCGTCGGGCGCTGATAAAACATCAACGGTTTGAGTCAGTGAAAAATCTACTTTTGTTTTCCGAGGGCGATAACAGAATCATTATGAATGTTTTACTACAGGAATGTGTCCCATACTGTCTAAACCAAACCGATAAGGTAAAAAAGCATAAGCCCATAAACCTTGATCAACTGCGTTCTTATCCACATGAAATGTGGTATTCACTTTGTTTGTGTTAATTTATGACTTAAAAAAATATTATACTTAACCACATCAAGAGTGATACAAACATAAATTAAATGTACTTGTGAGCTACTTTTAAATGATAACATACACGGTCGGCACTTTAACATAACACCATGATAGTCAACGTTTTTAGGGATGATTTTAAATGGTACATGGCTAAGAATATGATGGGAAACATAGAACATGGGCTACATTTAGCAATTTAGACAGTGTGGGTATTATATTCACTTGTCATGAGAATCTCGTTCTGCGCGAGACCTGCATGTCGCCACCTCTCGTGAAAGGTCACATGCATATCATTAAGCATCGGGTAATGTCGGCTATTCATAAGGGAGCCAAATAGTGTTATTTTCAGTCGTTGCTAATTCGGCTTTCAGTGGCCTGTTTACACCATTTTGTATCGGCTACATAAAATACTTAGTAAATACATGGGAAATTTTTGTTTATTTTGCCATTGGATGCGCATAAGCCAACTTTAACTATGTCAGTTTTGATCAATTGATGTTCTGTCAGATAACTAAACTGTTATATTCTTGTCATTAACCATTCTCGTACCCAGAGGTTATTAAGATTTTAGATCTTAGATTGAGAATCTTGATTACCTCTGGGTACGCGAATGGTCATGATCAGCCTGGGTAGTAGAGAATAGTGCTATGGTAAACGATGAAGGTGAAAACATTTTAGACAGCTCCGAATGTTATTTAGTTGAGCATTGTTGTAAAAGTAATTCGAACGAGAGAAAATCTTAATTAAAATAATATTTATGAAGTGAATTGTTGCCAAACTCCCTCGTGGTTATCAATTTTACATCGCTGGCTAACACTGCAGTCTGATACTCATGTTAACAAATACTGTAGTTTAGAAATATCCTCGATCATTACCTAAAGTTACATTTTTATCTCAAATGTATGAAAACAGACATCCCTTGAACGGATATGTTGGCATGACAATTAATATCAACATATCTTCCTGTAGCGCTTTTCATAAAAAAATCTTACGAAAAATGTTATCGTAAGTCAATTTCATTAATGATGCAGATCAAAGTCAGTAGGATAATAAACATAAGTATGATATTATACAAAAGGTATACAATGTTCTACATAATTCAATAATATTTGAAAAAAATGGTCAAAAAATGACCGTATTAATTATGTTTCTTGCCTTTGACTTACGATTATTTTTATCGTAATATTTTTTGCGAAAACCACAATTATTACTTGTTAATGAAAACGGTTACGTCGTAGTTAAATTAGAACATCACGATCATGAAAAATTTACAAAAACTATTCACTACTTGTATTTTTCATGAAAATACATTACAGTTTATGTAAATATTAAAACATTAGGTTGCGTAGGTAATTTTTAACTTGGTGCGCCAATCTAATAAAAGACGAGTTTAACTAAAACAAAACAAAACAAAACAAAAAACAGAGAAAAAATAATACATATTCAGAAATGTTCTATAAGTATCCATTTTAAAAGACAAGTAAGTATTACATGTCACGTATCTACGCCTTTATCTACTACGCCACACCAGGGATTTTATATATAGAATCCCTGACCACACATACTAAACAATTACATTAATTATCTTTGCTTTGAAACCGTATCACAATATCGCGGACTTACGAGCTACCCCAATATGATGAGACCAAATTGAAAATACAAAAAAATATGTTATGTTCACATATTCATTGAAAACACAAAGTTTATGTAAACATTAAATATTAGAATGTAAAGTATAAAATATTTTACCTGATTCACCTGAAACCTGAAGTATTGAACAGAATACAATACAATATAACAATCCTAACTTCATCATTATTATAACTCTATGTACATAAAAAATTATGTATGTAGAATTCTCCTCAATTACAAAAGTACAAAAACTTCATATGATTACTAATCTTGTGAGTATAGTTCTGTTCTAACATACAATAGTTAACGGAGTCCGGGTAGTTCTCACAAAGCACACCTGAGTAGGATGTATGCGATATTTATCTGAAGCTGTCTGATTAACTATCCGAGCATTTCTGTCTAATTTAAACTAAAGTTTGTAAATTATGAGTTTACGATATGTTCGGTGAGATATATAGGCATTCTGCGTGGAAAGTATTATTGTAAACGTTTATTAAAATATGATCGCAATAGTAGTCTAGCTTGTAATTTACATGTGCACAATGTCTGTAGAGTAGGCCTAAAAAGGGTAGAATATAAGTACAATATTTATGACAGGTCGTTCACCTCGGGCATGGTCATCTTTTATTCAACAACAAACCAATTAATGACTTGATATGGTATCGTCTGCTATAAAATGTCCACGAGGTTTTTAAAAAAGTTTTTTTTTTTAATTTTAAAAAGTTGTTTCGTTATGTTTTGCACGGATTACCAGTACATAATTCTATAATGTACAACTAATTTAAAGCAATAGTTCTAGAATGATCCTTGATGATGAAAACTTTAGAAGAGAGGCTTGTGAATAAGTAGATCATTCTCATAACCTGCTTGAAGTTTGATGAAATTCTTACCTAAGAAAAGTCAATTTGAAGCCTACATAATCTCTGGGTTATAGGTACAGAGTTTTTCATTCCTCTTATGGTGAACGGTCTTAACTTATTTTAAATCGAATAGCCAATAAATATACATGTCTTGATTTAGTAATTAAGGCTTTAGAATTCATTATATGTGTTGTATTATCTCTTTATCTACCAAGACATTTTTAAAGGTCTAGTGATTTGATGTTGAATTCGTTTCTTCTATTTCCGAGAACCGTTCTTTGAATAGTATTCAATTATTCAAATCATTGCAATTACAGAAGGAAAAAAATAGTCCGACTGTTATTCATTTTGACCTATGAGCACATTTTTATGTACCTAGCGTTGTTATCACAAAATAATGGATCCTGGCAATGCTTATGTACATTATTCAAAGCAACTTAAAACCCAAATAAGTTTAATATCGACCGCTCGTGGCTTGGTCTAAGATCCTTATGTACGGTAAAATATATTCACCTTCATCGCCCTATATAGTGTTGTTATCTAATTTTTTGAACTTATTTCTTATCAAATTGTGAGATCATTTGGAGCTGCCTCAGTGCAACACATACGTCATGCAGGTATATAGAGCAATCGTAATAATTGAAACTTAAGTGACCTCAGTTTTACCTCTATTCATGAGGAGATTTCATTGTTCACGTCTGATTGTGAGCTTTATAAAGCGAGTTCATTCTAATGAGCTTTTATGTTAAATCCTATTTAAAATGTAATGACCTGTAACTTAAAGAGCAACGTTGTAGTCTGATGCACAATTTGAGAAGAAAACTTTAAGAATGATCAATTTTACAGCTAGTAACTGTCAAATAAGTCCAATTCAGGGTTCCTAATTAGTAAGTGACAGCATTACTTCAACGATTATTAACATTTTGATAGTTAAAAAAATACAAGCAATAGGCCTATCCCCATAACATGGCAATTTCTTAATGTGACAAGGGAGATTACTCATGACAACAGTACATTTCACTTTTCGCTATTCAAAATTGTTCGCTCCTTTTCGTGAATTAGAAACTTTTCGCGACAATAATACGGAAGAGGGATTGACAATTAATCATCAATTCTTACTTGATTTCCTCTAAAACTCAGTGATTTAAGTTATCATTTGATTGCTTATTGATTTTTAACATTAATTTAAAAAAGCTTCTGTAGTTTCACACTATGTCGTATGGACAAGTATCGTATTCCGACAAAGCTCATTTTAGCACTATGTCGGATGATCACCACTATTCGGATGACGTGAAGAATGGGGATAGGTATACTAATGGCAATGGGATTTATAACGATGTTACCGTGGAATTAAAACCTAAGGAATATGGAGGACATTATAAATTCCTTTGTTTCTCGTGTAAGAACACAAAGAAAGTGAAATTTGTTATGGCAGGAGCACTGGTTGTTTTCATGTTGGCACTCATACTAATTATCGTATCGGCTGTTGCTCATCATCAATCCACATCTAAGGCTGCACACAATGAAAAGTCCTATGGTAAGATGTGAAAGCATATTGATATTATTACACATTGCAATGGAGATTTTGTCATGATAATAATGTACTGATAATTTGTAGGCGCTGGCAAGAGTTATAGAACCATAAATGTTGCCTTGGAGCCTGAGGTAACTGAAGTTCGGGTCCATGTATTTACTGGAAAGCCAGCAAAGACCTATATAAATTTGTTTAATGTTATTTAAATTGCGTTTAGACTAAAAATTACTTGTTTTTATGAGTTAAAAACGTCATATTAATGATACTTTAACATCTTTGCAGGGCTTTTTCAGCCTATCTCACGGGGCTGAATATCAGCCCCGTTCCCAATGCCAAATAAGGACCATATTTCCAAATTTCAAGAAAAAAATTCCCAATCTTGTTAAATGATTTCCTTTGAACAGGATGTCTTTTGCCTTTACCAAAAAAAAAAACTACTGCCGAAATGTTATATAAAATAAAAATAAAAAAATACATGAGAATTTGCATTGAATGCCTCACTGGACTTTCAGAACAAACTCTTTAAGAACACTGCAACACTCTCAGAGACACCACAGCAAAGCATGTTAAGATTTAATGCAGAAAAATTAATGATGAAATTTCCAAATTTGGTTGATTTGTCGATATTTTTTCCCAAATCGGACTATTTACCGCGTTAAAACTCCCAATTTGGGCAGGGGCCCTTTTCCAAAACCCCTGAAAAAGCCCTGCTTTGATACGTTAGTATAGTAATTCCAGAGGGTTTTTTTATCTACGATCACGAACAGTAATAGGACAAGACCGGAAAGTCCTAAGTCTAAGGGCAATTTAATTAGCTACGAAACAAATTTATATAGGACTTTATGCAGGGTTCGCGCTGCCGATCGCCAAATTCGCCAAATGCGATAAAATTTAATTTCTGGCGCCAATTTTGAAAAATTGGCGAATTTCGTGGCGACAAAAAAATCGGCCGGTATAAATTTTCTTTGATGTAAGTTTTGATATCGTAAGTGGCCAAGTTCATATTCGCGAGTGATAAGATATTGATTGAATTGATAACGACAGACGGAGCGTTTGTGATGTTCGCCTTTTGATGTAATTGACAAATCCGCTCAGCGGGAGGTGCTGTTAGTATACATGCTTCATAGGCCGATAATTAGTGTCTTGCTGTATATGACATCGATGGCCCCTGATGTTAAATGCTCAGCCATGCGTCAAACAATTATTGACAATTACATATATTCAATTAATAGGCGGAGCTTAAGCTTAGTGATATGCATTATCAACCAATCTGCGTCCGCTAAAAAATCAATAGTGTAACACGTCGGCTCGATAACATTGCTTACGTAATCAAACGGGTGCAATTAACAAACTTGTGACAAACTGTGATATTGCATTAATTTCAGTGGTTTAAAGTGTTTAGAGAAGATAATTGTATTAAGTTTGAGCATGTTTTCAATAGGCGTAATTGGCAGGTTTTTAAGTCAATAAAAGGTGACAATAACAATAATCTCTGATTGAATAATCAAAATCTTTAAATTCTATAAGAAAATTATCGTAAAAACTTTTTTTGGTTTCACTTTTGATAACAAATATAGTTAATAATTATACTTAGTAACTTTATTTCGTAAAAATGAAATCCCTTCAATCATCATGTCATTATGTCACGTATTTTCGCGACCGACGCTATCGCCAATTCGGGTGATTCATTGTTAAATCTACGTTTGTAATTTAATAATACTATTATTTTGAGTAATAGTTCTTCATAATTTAGAAAAAGTAAAAAAGAAATCCCCTCTATTTTTTATCTTAAGAATAAACACAGGTTGGTTTCGACAAATTGAATTATTGAAAATAATTATAAGTTTTAGTCATATAATCAACTAAAGTCGTGTAACAGACTCTGAAAATCAATATTAAGTATGCATTGCTACATGAAAAGTAATATTTAAGAAAAAAGTATGATAGCCAACCAATATGATAAAACATATTTTAACAAAGAAAGGTCAAAATTGAGGACATTGATATTTTCCAAGAAGATATACCTGCAATCATTTAGACTCAACCAGAAAGGAGACATTTTCTATTGAAATGATAAAAAGATTATTTTAGGTTACAGTTAGATACAAAATCACAATGTTCTGAGGAATTTGTGTAAAGTAATTTAACTGAGTAACCAAACATTACGAGTGTATTGATTAATTTTTAATGTAAATTAAATGAATTAATTAGTTTACATTCAAAATCTAATTATTTTGAGTTTTGTTTTGTTGGAATTCTGAGTTATTTGACTTTCATTGTCAGTCATGATAAGATGATAGTGATTTATGACACAATTAATGGGTTTAATCAGAAGTGAAACATAAGAAATTCTACATTTGTGTGTGTAATAATTGGTGCTTCTGACATTCTATACGAATCTATTCTATCATTTCGGCATATGCATTTACGTGACATTGACTGTTCTTGCTTTATTTATGTAAAAAATGAAAAATTTGCAAATTAAAAAAATAATACAATAATTAAGATACAAACAGAGCTAGACTACAATGAAGGTGTGCTTGCTGTCTTAATACAACAATAATTTGCGTTGATGCACTATAAACTTGTTAAACCGTAACAAACTTTGTTGGCTCCAATGGCCCCAAAGTGGCGACAACTTTTTTCATTTGGCGAAAATGTTGGCGACAACTTCTTATGACCCAGCGCCAACCCTGACTTTATGGTCTTGTTCTATTACTTCTCAAAATCAATGTATAGCAGATGTTATGGCTTTATTTCAGATCCGGAAATTCCATGTTCTATTACTGTGATCGGAGAAAAAAAAAAACTCTCTTATTATTATATTAACGTATAAAAGTTGTTAAAGTATCATTGCTATGAGGTTTTTAACTCAATAAAACAAGTAATTTTTTAGTCTAAACGCAATTTAATTAGCTACGAAAGGAATTTATAAATGACTTTCCGGGATTTCCGGTAAATACATGGACCGCTGAAGTTCCATAATCCTAGACATTCTTTAGTTTCCTATGAAGCGAGACTAGAGCTACAAAACTTTCATAACATGGATATTTTCAATTATTTAGTATTTAATAACATGTTAATACTTGTTATTATTCAAAGAAATACATTATTTACAGTCATAGCTAAACCAATTGGCATTAAAACTAAATTGATGCCACTTTTGATTTTGACTATAAACTAACTGGATGTTTGAAATAAGGAGATATAAAAAGTTGTTGTGGATGGATTTGTTCTACAATGCTGTATAGGCCTATGATTATTTATTTACAGGATTATTTGCCTATGGACCAGATGATAATGGTATGGTAAAATTTGATCCACTCAATCATAATTCATACATGAAATACTTCTACAGATTAGAGAAAGAACTCAATGGTAAAAACAAATTTTTTGTATCTGCTTCATACTCTTTTTATTCTCGAATCAATTTGACTTTTTGGGATATAAAATCTTTACCTGCATTATCCATGACCATGTTTTGACTTACATAAACTTCTTATATATCATTATATGTTTTATAGGTTAGCATATATTCTAATTTATTCTAGTGCAATTCTGAAACAAGTTCTAACTACTTAGATATTTCAATTGAGATCTCTTATCCACTTGCTGGTCCCCCCAGTACAGAGCTAGTAAAATAAAGTGGTTAGGCTTTGGATAGATTTCCAACCAGAGCGGAGCTGGCTATCCTATGGTTACCAGTCTAATTGTAACTACTGAGCGATGCCCACTCCTTTGCTAGGACTATACAGTTTTGATTTATGAGCTGTGAAAGAAAATAGTGTGTTCAGGGCTTGAATCAGACTTTCAGACTCAAGGGTCAATGACCCTTCAGTCAAAATTTTCAGGGGTCAAAATCAAATTTTCAGGGATCAAACAATATTTCATGTTTTCGTCCATAGATTTTAATGTAGTTGTTGTAGCTTTATGCAATAACTTCAATTACTAAGATTTCAGGGTTCTCACTAGGATTTTGTAAGAATGAGTCTAAGACTCTCTTACTAAGAAAAGTAGTCCCACAGCCAAAAGTTGGAGGGCCCGAGGCCCTTAATTTCTGCCGGAGATTTTATATAACTACATTTACGTTATAGTTTCTGTCATAGTTGACGAACAGACCCATGTATGAATTCACTTGCAGTATGGCAATGCCTTAAATTTTGTTATACATGTCGTCAAGCTGACAAACTGTCAAACTCACAGAATGACTCAAGAGTTCCAACCCAAAAACTCAAAATAGTAGAAATTTTGAATGTAAACAAATTTATTTATTTAACTTACATTTGCAGTTTAAACTATTTGAACACTGTTCAAAATGTGTGTCATTAATGCTTTGTCATACTTTAACAGATTACACTCAAAAAATCAAAATGTGTCTCATTAATGCTTTGTCATACTTTAACAGATTACACACAAAAAATCAAAATGTGTTTTATTAATGCTTTGTCATACTTTTACAGATTACAATATTGTTACACAAGTAGCTGATATAGAAAAGTTTATGTTATGTGATAAAAACACCACAACTGTACCAGAAGGTAAAGTTTGTATGCAAACAGCTATAGAGTTTGGTCTAAACTGTCAACATGCACAGATGTATGGTATACTGGAAGGCAGACCTTGTATTCTTCTTGTACTCAAGCCAGTATGTATAAGAATTTATAGTTCTTTTAACAATTGTTAAGTCATGTTATGGAGGTCACTCGGCATAGTTACTTCCATTGAGGGAATAAAAACTTTAGACACTTAAGTTTTTAACTTGGCACATACCAACCCTAGTGGATAGTGACTGCCTTACTTTATGCAATGGTAGGACAGGGAATAGCCATTGAAAATATTTTAATCCTTACCAACCAAATGTTGATCTTTCCCTACAATTCTTCGACCTATGACTTTTGATTTAGCTAACTAGTTGGACAGACCTGAAAAAATCTAGAATTTAACTTTTACTTCAATATAAAAAAGGAAAATTTGTATGCTTGGTACTAAGATTTTTTACAATCTTTGCACATGTGTTATTATGTGCATAGAGTGATAATGTCTGAGCAGGATGGCTCTAAACTATTTAGAATTATTATACCCCTGCTTCGAAGAAGAGGGGGTATACTGTTTTACCCTTGTTCATGCGTCCGTCCGTTACAAAATTTCCGTGGCAGTTTTCTCAGCAACTATAACATGCAGCAGCCTCATACTTTGCATATTGCTTCATCCCATAGTCCCACGTGGTGTAAAGCGATTTCATGCTCCTTGCTCATCTACTTCCTGTTTGTTCATATTTTTAGATTTTTGCGGGGGTATCACTAGTGAGCATTAGCTCACAGATTTACTTGTTATCTTTCTAATGTATGTTTGAACAACATACATTTACCTTAACAAATGTAGCATAAACTTACATTGGTGAAAAGTATTCAGAACTAATACTGATTTTAGTATTTTTGGAGTAAATTAATCAACGTAAATTATATGTAATATGTCTATTTCGTTATTTTGAAAGTAGGTTTTCAGTATTTTCAAAACTTTCAACTTCCATCCTTGAACTTTATATACAAAAAATAAATATTTTCTACTGTGATATTTCTATAGGAGAAAGATTTAACACCAAAGTTATTTAACTTGTCTGGTACAGAGAATATTGAACTTCACAGAAAATTACAAACAAACTCAACACAGAATTCTGTACCTGTGATTTGTGAAGGGAAGGTTAGTCACCCCTTATTACCATTAATGATTTAATTTATTATAATTTATTTCACATTTAAAGATAAAAATATTTGTTTAGTAATGCTACCAAGATATATATAAAACAATGTTGAAAATACAGGAAAGCTTGCTTGTTGAGGCTGCTACTGTACATACTCTAAGAATAGTGTTGTAAAATGCTTAAAATCCACACACACAAAAAAAACAAATATAAATTTGAATATTTATTTCTATCAGTAGTGAGTACAGAAATACTTATGTATGGAGATTAGAGGTGGGACATCGGCTGAAAATAGTAATCGATCATCAGTTGGAATCGGTTTATGTTGTCGATGCGATTCTTCCGATTATAATCGGTTCCTGATAAGTTTGTTTTTGCATGCATGTTTTACTGTGAATCCTTATAAAATTCATGTACTATGGATTAGGAAATATTTTTTCTTTAGCCAAATGTGTCAAAAACCTAATAAAATTGCCTAGTTCCCTTGACTAGTATAGTAGCTGTATTTTTGGAACTTGAACTAGATATATCGGTGTCCAATACAAGTCAGACACAAATGACATGTATTTAAAACATTTTTAATAACAGTTCAGATACATGAAAATATGTTATTGTCCTTAAATAGCCTATCCTCCTTTCTAATCGATGATCGATTATGATAAAGTTTAATGGATTATCAGAATCGGAAGCTTCCAACTAGTCGTTAATCGATTATTTCCAATCATCGGTACAACACTAATGGAGATGATTGTACAAATGTTGAGTATTCAAATCAGTGGGGTTAATATATGCACCACTGACAGTTGATTAAAATTTATCAATATCATTATTGGTGAAATTTTTCAGTAATTTTAGAATAAATCTCTATGTAATTTATATGAAATCTGTCTATTTCAGTTTTATGGAATGTTTTCTGTATTTTCAAAACTCTCAATTTTCACCCATGTACTGTAAGAATAATATTTTATTTGTATACATTTTATAGACTGATGAGGATAAAGCAGCTTTAGGAACAGACAAACATGGTGGAGCACCTGTAGTATACAAACCATTCCAAGGATTTCCTCAATACTATTTTATGAGAAGAAATGTAGATGGTTACATCAATCCAGCTGTCATGGTACAGTTTAATACAGTACCTACGCATAGAGAAGTTACTATAAAATGTACGGCTTGGGCTGAAAACTTCAATAATGGTCAGCCTGAGAATAGTCCTTACTCTACAGAGTTTACTCTCAATATCTACTAACTTTGTCACGCTAAACATTGCAATACATCCTTTTGTTTGTTTGTACTGTGACTTCGTATTACATACTATGTTTTGTCCATTCCTCTTTGTTTAATATCTGGTCACTTACTGATTATGATTATTGAAATTCTAAAATTGTTCATTTGCTGTAAGCTGTATCATTGTTGATTTAAATTGTTTACGACCTACTGTCAAATTGGTCTGGAGGATAATTTGTTGCTTTAATTTTGATTTGCCTTAGATAATTGATAACAGCTAGATAATTGAATTTAACCTTCAGACTGAGCTTGATATTTTTTTTCTGTTTTGAGCTGTTCTTGTGTGACTTTGTATTGACCTGTTTGTATTATTCTGCGTTAAAAATGTTATTTTATGAAGGTTTTAGGCGCAATTGTACATTCAAGCACATAGAGTTATGGTGTATATTTTTGGAGGTCATTAATTTGCTTGACTCAATTACAAGCGAATCATTGTATAATTTCATATACATTTGTATATTCAAACAGTGTTTGATAAAGTAATAAGTTATATATTCTCATTTTTTTCTTGGCTTACATGTATACTCTAGATAATGAACATTAGTGTATACACATTTACATATTTTATCTAATGTTAATATATGTGATCATATTTCATCATTCCACATTCATTTATCATTAAATTGTTTAAGTTTTTTGTTGAAAAATGGAGGAAGCATGACTATGGGTCAGTGAATATTCATTAAGTATTTTGAGAAAGTAATATTTAATTTAGATTGTGGTAAAGTCACTAAAGATATGGAACCCCTAACTTGTTATATCTAATTTTGCTCAGTGGTTATAGATTATGTTAGATTTGTTTTAGAACTTTGTCACTATTGTTGAAATCATAAAACTTGTTTATAAACTTTTCATTAGATAAATGGAGTAACTCAACGACATTTAATAGAATGGTATCACCTTATTATAACTTGATTGTGATAAGATATTTATTCTTTAAAAGGGATCAAATATATTATTGTATCTAAATCCTTATTTCAATCTTGACTTTTAATTGAATAAATTAGTGACAAGATATTCTGTATGAATTCCAGTAAATATAGTTAGTCAGCTGATTATTAGTTTGAATTATAATCTTATATTATGAAATGATAGAGATAGCTTAGCATGCTTATATTATAGTTTCTGTCAGTCATTTTTGCACCATTTGTACATTAAATCATTTTGTCATATTATCATGTTAAAGTTTTACAAATGGAGCTAATATTTGTTTTGTAAATTGTTGTATACTTCTACAGTCTTTAATTCATAACATTAAACTGTTTGAATAAATTAAATTAAAAAACTATCCTATGTTATCTGGATATAATATCATTGATTTACATTTGAAAGTCTTACATTGCACTTTATCAGATGTCATGTCAAGTTTGGTAGGAGAATTTTGCCTTAAACTTTTTCATGATAGACCAAGTGATAACTTAAACTCTATATTAATTATGTTACCTTAACTTTTCTCAAATCAATTTCATATCATCATGTACATAATTATTTATTATATATATATATATCATTATAACTAACATAAGTACATGTATATTTTCAAATGTCAAGTGATTGTTTTTTATCAAGTTTTACTTTACTTTGTTGAACAAATCTATATGTATACTATATATTCCTGTGCATAAGATGACAACTTTTTGGCGATTTGTTGAGATTTTAGTTTAATACCCAAGCCCCTCCCCTACATCTAAATTTAGATAGATTTTCCAGACATATTTTGATACCAGAGAATATTTTCTTAGAAGTAAATGTTTTGACTTACATGTTGATTTATATTTATACCATAAAAATAAGGTTAAAGAGTGATAACATTCCTGTTTTTCTATTGTTATATACAACTTACTTCTTTTAACTCTTACCTATCATTGATCAATATATATCTGTTATATGTAATTGATGAAAATTGATCATTCTTTTTATATTTTCTTTCCTCCTCCTGAAATGATTTCAGTCCTCTTTTACAAAACTAATTGAAGTAAGTACTAGCCTTATGAATGTTTAGCCTGTACATTATTATTAAATTATTATTTGATCCTACATATATGTAAATGGATGTCAGTTTTACCGTTTTACCTTGTACATGAACTTATGTATTGATTCTGTCATTTAGAAACTGATGAATTCACATAATATATGTTTAATATTTGTAAGGTTTCATTCCAATCTTTATTAGATGATGTAAAAATGTTATGTGGTAGTTTCGTTTGCTCTTTAATATGTTACTCCAACTTAAAATTTAATTTTATATTATATTATCATTCATTGGAGATCTTAGCCTCTCTTATTGCAGTAAAAAGGTAACTTAATTACTGCTATATTACTGAAACATAGTAAAAAGTGGCTTAAAGCATAATTCATAAATTTCATTGCTGTTAGTTTCGTTCATTGATTATATTAATAATTAATTCTATCAAAAACAAAAGATCTGATTTATATTCTTGTTATTTTGTTAATATTTTTATATAAAACTCAAATTTTTCATATTACAGATTTGTTAATTATCTTAATTCTATTATCTGTATGTTGTTTTCTCATAATTTTTTAATACTCTATACTGAGAAGAGACTTACCCCCATACCAGTTCATGCTGAATAATGAATGGATAACTGGGCTGCCAATTGACAGTGGACTTAGGCTTTGGTGAAATGTTATCACTTTTATTGGACCAGGCTAAAATGTGCTGGGCCATCTAACATAAAAACAGTAATTTAATCAATAAAAGTAGAAATTGGTACTTATTGAAAAAGTGTTATTGAAGTGGTTGATTTATTTCGCCTGCTTTTAAAATTCTATTTTGGCAGTCTTTTGTGATATCTATTTGCCTTACATGTTTTATACATTCCACTATTGAAAGCATTATTTGATAAGATAAATAAATTATATTTTATATTTGATTTACTTGTTACATATCAATATAGCATTCCTTATATTTATATACTTATACATAGTTTATATAAAAAATACTGCCTTGCTGTTACCATGTGATTATCATAAGTTAACTTTGGAAGAGAAAGTTTTGAAATTACAGTAAACATAGTTCTCTTCTTCTGACATTGTCAATTTGAAGATTAAATGCCATAACACAGGAGAAAACTTAGATACATATTTCCCATTGATTAGTTGGTATCACATCACTGAGTCAAGTCATGTGACAACAGGAGAGTGTTGTTATACCAAGACGGTATCTCTTTATTTTGAAATATTTCTAAGTTAATTCTTGTTTTTTCAAGATATGAATTTGTATTTAAAAGCCTGGAAGTTCAACAGGATAACACAAGGGATGTATTACTATTCACCACTGACAAAACAGTACTTTTTTTAAATTATTATATTTTCTATGAATGGTTACAAATGGTTTAAATATTTATCACTATCGTTGAATATTATAAATATGCCTTCACATATTGTTACTTTGTTTTATACACACTTCCTTACATTGTTATATTATGTGATAGCTTGTTTATATTGACATGAGACAGAATTCTACATTACCAGCTTTAACTGTGAATGATAGTAAAAGCTGTATTTCTTGTCTCGGGTCAATGTGAACTGGCTATATCATATTGATACCTGTGAATATTTGCTGAATGATAATCAAAAGTTGGAATGATCTTTCTTGGCCTAATTGATTATGTTTGTTATTTTCACTACTTGTTTTTTTCATGAATGGACCAAATTTTAAAAATATTAAAACAGATAAAAAATATTGAGAAAAAAATCTTACGAATATTTAGATACATCAAGATAGCGTATTATCAACAATCTTACAATAACTTAAAAATACAATATAGAAGACTTTAAGACTAAAATTGATCATAAGAGGATTGATAATGTGGACTGCGGAGGTAGTAGAAAAACAAAGGAAGTATTTTTATGGGCAAGAAAGTATTTTTATGGGTTATATTAAACTTGTTACTGTTAGGATATTTTACTATAGTTTTGTATACACTGTATGTTATATTATAAAAGGTTGTGAAGTTGTATTGAAGTGCCTTTTACTTCTAGTTTCTAAATTCTATCATATTGTTATACATGTTGTATGAATATATTGTATTTTTCTATACTTGTTGCATCGTAAACTTGTTGTTTTACTTTTTCATTATTATACCCCCGCTTCGAAGAAGAGGGGGGTATACTGTTTTACCCTTGTCCGTGCGTGCGTGCGTGTGTGCGTCCGTCCGTCCGTCCGTTACAAAATTTCTGTCACAGTTTTCTCAGCAACTATACCATGCAGCAGCCTGAAACTTTGCATATTGCTTCATCCTATAGTCCCATGTGGTGTAAAGCGATTTCATGCTCCTCGCTCATCTACTTCCTGTTTGTCGCATATTTTTAGATTTTGGCGGGGGTATCACTAGTGAGCATTAGCTCACAGATTTACTTGTTGTTAGTACATTAGACATTATGGGGATCTCAAGTATACAGCTTTATCCATGTAGGTACAAACTTTTACAGTTAGAATGGAAATTTAAGTACAATTCAGCTCTACTGTTAGGACCACCAAAATCATTGGTCTTTATTGTGAAACAGTGTAAATAAAGATACTTTCTTACCAAATTAGGCACTTGGTACTCAAAAGTCATTAAACTTTTATGATTTCGCAATAACCAAGTTGGTTTTTATTGAAGAACTTTACAGTAATAGGAATGATTTTTCATGTGACATGTTTTTCAGCAAAAGTGACAGAAAAAACTTTGTATTTACATGGTTAAACCCCAATATCTTGAGTTCCTGCTATTGTTTATTATTGCTGAATGAAGTGACTTTACTTATACATATCATCATGCCATGACCATGTTCACATCTTTAGTAAACTCCTTTAGATTGTAAGTATGTGCACTTATACTCCACATGGAATATTATAGAGATGTTTAAGAGCTGGAAATCTTATTTCAAAATTCAATATCCTCAATGAAAGTCTGTTTACATTCCCCCAAAATTGTGCCTGGTTTTACTATTAGTATTAATAACTTGAATAGTCTATCACACCATTTCTGTGATACTGTATGCCTTGATAATATTATTATTCAATGTTTTGTAACTTCAGTTTTTCATAAATACTAGTAAATTTTAGTTGTTCTTTATTATTGTACTAAGGCTTTAAGTCTGTATTTATTAATTGTTTGACCTTTAAATCAGTTAAAGGTCAAAGATTATTATTGATACAGTTTTTATTATATTAAATATTATGTAATAGTACTGGGTCATTAAGACATCAAGACTCTAATGTTCTATTATGTTTACAAACAGTGTGTGGTAAACAATGATCATGAATCTTATTTTGAATATTTTCCTTTGATTATTTTCATTTGTGTGTTATTATTGTATTGTATTTGTGTTTTTTAATCAGACTTAAGATCAAAAAGTAATATTGCTTAATGCTTGTTGATTACATTTTGGTTTGAATTTTAATGCCAGTCTGAAACAGATTGTATTGTAATGATGCTTATGACTGACTGTTGGACTGCTGGGCTGGTAGATAGACAACTGAAGTGCCCAATCTCTAAGTAAACAGTTTCCAAATTATCTTTCCCAAACCAAGAGCCAGATACGTACTGAAGTTGCTACCTAGCCTATTTATAAAAAAAATTTAAAAATCCATTTGTCCACATTTTCTAAAAAATACAATTTTGATAATAATATCTTGTGGTAAGAAGATATTTTTCTATAACACTTTATAATTGGCTGCCTGTGAAGTTTTTAAGCAGTTACAGCTGTGTACATTCATTATTTAAATATTTTCTGTTAGAAAATACTTTACTGTTATTTGACTGTTATTTGTAATTAAGAACAAGACATTCCTATGTAAACTTCGGTGAATTGACATTTTATTTTGTTTATATGACTTCTGTTAAAATTTTTATTGTAGAAATTGTTTACAAAAGTTACAAGAAAGTTATTAAGTTATTGACAATCAAAACAATGATAGCTATTTTCAACTGTTATATACATGTAGATGTATAATACATATGTTATATTTTTACTAAGGCTTTATTTTGTTATGTCAGCTATTCACTGTAACTGTATTAAATGGTATTAACTACCATTAATTTGTGATGTTAATTGTTATTCTTTGATAAATATTTCTCTATCATTGTGAGCGGTTAAAATGTATCAACTCACAGGCATTGCTTAAAACTTTTATTAATTTTTGCATAATTACTGCTTTTATCTTATAATCTGGACTTCTGCTGCTAAATGATTGCATCATATTGTAATACTGTGTTTGTAAAATGATCTGGGACCAATAATATGGAAAATCTATCAAATTATCCTTGCATTCTCTACTGATTGTACTAAATTATCAAAATTAGACAATTAACCATATCTCATTTACATAATATATCATAAGAGTCGGTCAACAAACTGAATTTTATTGAAAATATTTTAAATTATAATCTGTTTATTTGAATTTTGTGTCAAAATATATTTTTGTGTCATAATTTTATACCAAAATTTACTTTATATATTTTGAATTGATTTACGATTACTTTAGTTTATAAAACAATGTATAAATGTACCAGGTTATGTGATTGATTTAAGTTTCCTTAGATAAAAAAGGGTTTATACTTATTGTCACTTCGTGATTAAATTTAATATCAAGGGCTATCATGAACTTCACTGAATAATTTTGTTTGAATTTTGAAGTCTTACAGACCATGCACATACTTGTAACAAGTAATGGTCATTTCAGTGATAATTTTTTCTTGTGAAATTTTTGCATGAAGGTATACGCATTATTTCATGTTTAATACCTAACGCCTCACAGTGCTTTTGCCATGCTTTGCTACTTAATCACTGCCAACGTAAATCATATGACACTAGTAATACCATGTGACAAAAAATGGCCACCGCCATAAAACACAGTGTTAATTTCATTATTTTTACAAAAAAAATCATTTAAACTATTATTTTTTATCTTAATGTGCATTGAACATCATAATTTACTACAAGAAGTCTCAATTTATAGAAAATATTAAAGCACTGTGAGGAGTTCTTTTTATGATTCTACATTATATATCAATACATGATTTATATTGTTATCAGTTAATTTACATGCAAGGTATACTGTATAGATTGTATAAATATATATTATATATAGTCGTCATTGTACATTGTATTGTTATCAGTGTTATATATTCATAATAATGTAGTCGAGTTAAATAAAGTGTGTGCCTGTCACCATCACCATGTGTTCATTTTTCTTTATACCCAGTTGGTATGACGTGGTTAGTTACCATATTTGGTATTTAATGAAAGTTAAATGTTCTTATCACCAAACTTTACCAATATCTGCTTTATTTCCAGTAAGAGTGACTCCATTATGTAGTTGTCATTGTGGGTTTCATGGAATACAATCTGATTAAAACCCGATCTAAAATTTTATACTCGCATACTCGCTAATTTAGATCTGGCCTTTTCCAAACATAGGTCACGTTCAGGTGACATTTTCTCATAATATTCATGACAAAATTGTTATGATACGTAAATTGTACATTGCCTACGTCACGCAATTTGAAATGAGCCGCCCAATCGCAGACTCTGAATAATACTGCTGTTAAATAAGCATGCAAACCTAGGTCTAAAAATAGAAATTACGAAATCAAAATGTGTTTAATAGTGTTTTCGTCTAGATGAAAGCTACACATTGTGATTGATTGGTCGACACAAAGTTCAACTGTACGTGACCTTCCACGGAGAAAGCAGAGAGCATGTACGACAACGCTCTACAGGATATCTGTTTACGGAGAGTGCATGGAATATACATTGCCCTCCAAAAGTTCCTTCACGCATTTACAGTTTACATTGTTCTGCATGAACTTTCAAAATTTGTAAAAGCAGTTTATTGTTAAATGAGTTTGATGTTTGCTTTTTGAAATCAGTACCATTTTCTTTTAGATATGAAATGACATCAATATCTCAAACTTGATTCTGGTTCATTGAGACACATCGACCATAGTTTTGGACGCTGATGGTTAACTTATGCTGCAACTCAAAAAATGAAATGTACCAAATGAAATTTAGTTCTGATGCTTGAATAAAAATGAAATAAACAATGATTGTATAATTTTTCAAACTTGAACTTCGAATTAGTAGCAATTCAATAAGTTGTACTGTGAAGGAATTTTTGGAGGACAGTATAAAGTCACATAATCTTCATAAGGAAATCAAACTTTTTTGTCAATTTTTGCACCAGCCCAAATTTTGCTGAAAACCAAAAGCATATAAAATATTTCTTTTGCAAGTACAAGCACATGTATTATTAAAGTGGGCTTACTCATTGAATTGACTGTCTAACCTGCATTAGTGATCTTCTAAATAAGCTATTACTACGTAAAGTTAGGTGCGGGAAGTTAGCTGCCAGTTGCCAGTTGCCAATTCAATCGGCAACTGGCAACTGGCAGCCAACTTCACACCCAGCTGCCGATTCAATTTTTTTGTTAGCAAGCACTATGTACAGGCACTGCGACGAACGTTCCGCGCGGGTGTTTTGAATCGGCAACTGGCAACTGGCAGCCAACTTCACACCCAGCTGCCGATTCAATTTTTTTTGTTAGCAAGCACTATGTACAGGCACTGCGACAAACGTTCCGCGCGGGTGTTTTGAATCGGCAACTGGCAACTGGCAGCCAACTTCACGCCTCAGCTGCCAATTCGATTTTTTTAGATTTCAGCGCAGATACGTCGCCCTATGCACATGTACTACGATGAACGTCCTGCTCGGGGGTTTTGAATCGGCAACTGGCAATTGGCAGCCAACTTCAAGCCTCAGCTGCCAATTCGATTTTTTTAGATTTCAGCGCAGATACGTCTACCTATGCACAGGTACTGCGATGAACGTCTTACACGGGGGTTTTGAATCGGCAACTGGCAACTGGCAGCCAACTTCACACCCAGCTGTCGATTCAATTTTTTTTGTTAGCAAGCACTATGTACAGGCACTGCGACGAACGTTCCGCGCGGGTGTTTTGAATCGGCAACTGGCAACTGGCAGCCAACTTCACACCCAGCTGCCAATTCGATTTCTTTTGTTAGCAAGCACTATGTACAGGCACTGAGACGAACGTTCCGCGCGATTGATTTGAATCGGCAACTGGCAACGGGCAGCCAACTTCACGCCTCAGCTGCCAATTCGATTTTTTTAGATTTCGGCGCAGATACGTCGCCCTATGCACATGTACTACGATGAACGTCCTGCTCGGGTGTTTTGAATCGGCAACTGGCAATTGGCAGCCAACTTCACGCCTCAGCTGCCAATTCGATTTTTTTAGATTTCAGCGCAGATACGTCGCCCTATGCACAGGTACTGCGATGAACGTCCTACACGGGTGTTTTGAATTGGCAACTGGCAGCCAACTTCACACCCAGCTGCCGATTCAATTTTTTTTGTTAGCAAGCACTATGTACAGGTACTGCGATGAACGTCCTACACGGGTGTTTTGAATCGGCAACTGGCAACTGGCAGCCAACTTCACGCCTCAGCTGCCAATTCGATTTTTTTAGATTTCGGCGCAGATACGTCGCCCTATGCACATGTACTACGATGAACGTCCTGCTCGGGTGTTTTGAATCGGCAACTGGCAATTGGCAGCCAACTTCACGCCTCAGCTGCCAATTCGATTTTTTTAGATTTCAGCGCAGATACGTCGCCCTATGCACAGGTACTACGATGAACGTCCTACACGGGTGTTTTGAATCGGCAACTGGCAACTGGCAGCCAACTTCACACCCAGCTGCCGATTCAATTTTTTTTGTTAGCAAGCACTATGTACAGGCACTGCGACGAACGTTCCGCGCGGGTGTTTTGAATCTGCAACTGGCAACTGGCAGCCAACTTCACGCCTCAGCTGCCAATTCGATTTTTTTAGATTTCAGCGTAGATACGTCGCCCTATGCACAGGTACTGCGATGAACGTTCCGCACGGGTGTTTTGAATCGGCAACTGTCAATTGGCAGCCAAACTTCACACATCAGCTGCCAATTCGATTTTTTTAGATATCAGCGCGGATACGTCGCCCTATGTTCAGGTAATGCGATGACGATAAGCGGCGACGATAAGCTACGGTGTGTTGCGCTCTCTGAACGCGGCACTCAACTACCTTCACATCTTAGCTGCCGATTCAATTTTTTTAGATTTCAGCGCGGATACCATGCGCTTTGTACAGGTACTTTGAGGAACGCACTATACAGGTACTATGACTAACGTACTATATACAGGCACTGAGAGGAGTGTTTCATAAAGGTATTTTGAATCGGCACCTGGCAACTGGCAGCTTACTTCATATTCCACTCTGATTGGATTTGTTTAGAATTCTGATCGGATACCACGTACAGGCACTGTGTTGTGCATTCCGGACGGGTGTTTTGAATTGGCGACTGGCAGCTAGCTTCAGATGCGATCTCTGCTACATTTCAGCGCTGATCCTAAGCGATTTGTGCAGATCTTCTGCAGAACGATACGAAACATCGTCTCTGTAAGATATTTTGATTCGGCATCAGTCAAATGGCTGCCGATACGTTGTACTGTTGAAATACTGCGTCAATACTTTCTTATTTTATAGGAGCTCGGTATTCTGGTGCTCCGTTGGACAATTGGAAATAGCTTCATATTCACTGGAATACAGTACTAATACTAGGTCCAATGTGCAGACTCTCTTGTGAACGTTAAGAAACATCGTTTCTTGATGAATGCTTGAATGATACAACGCCGAATGTGCAGGTTTTCATATAAATATTTAGGGATAGGCAATTACTCCCACAGGATTTATTTCTGATACCCAGTATATAGGCATTCTCATGGTCTAATGGTCAGAGTCTGGAATACTTGGATCGAAAGGTTTTCATCACTTTCGAATAATCTCTCAATACAGAGAAACAAGCTAAACTGCAAGTCTTATGTAAGTAGCCGAAGGAGCACATGTTCCTCATTGTACAAGGGCAGCACTGACACATAAGTCAAAACAGGTTTTTAAATTAATATCATTTTAATCAACAAACATAATGGATCTCTACCTGAGCAACTGGTAAAACACAAGGCAAAAAGTACAACAAAGTTAGATAAACAATTATGTACGCACAGACCATAATGGGTCATTGACGCTAGATCCTGAAATATTGCACTTAACCAAATTTGCATGTTCATTGTGACTAGGACCTTGACTGGTTTCAAAACCAGGCAATATTCTTCCTGCTCATGCGGCGGGAGATCAGGAATACTTTTAACAGACATATATTAAGACATATATTAATATGATTTTTACTCGATAATATACCCAACAAAAAAATTAAAGGTTCAAGAACACCATTTTTGATTCTCTGCATAAATGTCAATTGTGTTTGTTGTCGGAAATTTTGACACAAATTGTTCAGAATGGTCTATAAGATTTATATGATTTTGATGAAAATTTTGATTTTGAAAATTTTCAATGGCACAAAAAACATGCATTTCTGGAAGTACCGATAAGCCATGTGGCTGTGGTCAAATGCGGCATTGCAGGGACTGATATGAACACAGGACGTTGTTGCTATTAGTTTTTTTTGCATAGAATCTACCCATATTTGAAAAAATAGCTTTAGATCTAGGGGTTCGAATTTCTAAATATACAGTACATCCATTTCTTATGAACTGGATTCATTCATTAGGCTATCTTGAACACGCCTTGGACTGAAAGTATCGGGCTTATTCTGGACAGTCTCGCCAGCTTGTACACTCGCAAGGGGTAATTAATGGCCACACTATGGAGTGATCGAATATGATTTTACCTACGCAGTTATACTCATTATGTACAAAATGTTGTAAAGATATTCTTACCTTACAGTAAACCACGCCAACATTACTTTTCTATCGAATTTCTTCCTCAACCAGCAGCCATATTTGGTAGTCTAAGTGTCAAGCGATGTCAACGATCAAAATTACCGTTTACAAGTTGTTCTTGTCCGAATGCATCATAGAAGCGAAAGAGAAATATCGGCGTAGGAGAACAGATCGTAAAGTCTTTGTTGGATAGGCCTACTACACGTTGTAATACAATCACACCGATTACGAACTCCACCATATTCGCAATTCAAAACACGCATACGAAACGTTCCTCACAGCACCCGCACATAAAGCGACATATCCGCGCTGAAAACTAAAAAAATCGAATTGGCAGCTGGAGTGTGAAGTTGGCTGCCAATTGCCAGTTGCCGATTCAAAACACCCGCGCGGAACGTTCATCGAAGTACCTGTACATAGGGCGACGTATCTGCGCTGAAATCTAAAAAAATCGAATTGGCAGCTGGAGTGTGAAGTTGGCTGCCAGTTGCCAGTTGCCGATTCAAAACACCTGCACGGAACGTTCGTCGCAGTGCCTGTACATAGTGCTTGCTAACAAAAAAAATTGAATCGGCAGCTGGGTGTGAAGTTGGCTGCCAATTGCCAGTTGCCGATTCAAAACACGCGTGTAGGACGTTCATCGCAGTACATGTGCATAGGGCGACGTATCTGCATTGAAATCTAAAAAAAATCGAATTGGCAGCTGAGGCGTGAAGTTGGCTGCCAATTGCCAGTTGCCGATTCAAAACACCCGAGCAGGACGTTCATCGTAGTACATGTGCATAGGGCGACGTATCTGCGCCGAAATCTAAAAAAATCGAATTGGCAGCTGAGGCGTGAAGTTGGCTGCCAGTTGCCAGTTGCCGATTCAAAACACCCGCGCGGAACGTTCGTCGCAGTGCCTGAACATAGTGCTTGCTAACAAAAAAAATTGAATCGGCAGCTGGGTGTGAAGTTGGCTGCCAGTAGCCAGTTGCCAATTCAAAACACCCATGTAGGACGTTCATCGCAAAACCTGTGCATTGGGCGACGTATCTGCGCTGAAATCTAAAAAAATCGAATTGGCAGCTGAGGCGTGAAGTTGGCTGCCAATTGCCAGTTGCCGATTCAAAACACCCGAGCAGGACGTTCATCGTAGTACATGTGCATAGGGCGACGTATCTGCGCCGAAATCTAAAAAAATCGAATTGGCAGCTGAGGCGTGAAGTTGGCTGCCAGTTGCCAGTTGCCGATTCAAAACACCCGCGTGGAACGTTCGTCGCAGTACCTGTGCATAGGGCGACGTATCTGCGCTGAAATCTAAAAGATTCGAATTGGCAGCTGGAGTGTGAAGTTGGCTGCCAGTTGCCAGTTGCCGATTCAAAACACCCGCGCGGAACGTTCGTCGCAGTGCCTGTACATAGTGCTTGCTAACAAAAAATTGAATCGGCAGCTGGGTGTGAAGTTGGCTGCCAGTTGCCAGTTGCCGATTGAATTGGCAACTGGCAACTGGCAACAGGCAGCTAACTTCACTCACCTATAAAAAGAACATTATACTCAATTACATTATAATGCTGATGAAATACTACATCTTTAAAACAAAATGCAAAAACTCAATTCCTACTTTTCAAAACTTTATTAATTTTTTCAAACATCAAGTTCACATTGAAGGAGAAATTTCTATCATAAAAGACAAAACTGAAAGCTATGAAGAAAAATGGAAAGATTTTAAAAATTTATTAAAATAAATAACAAAATGAATCTTTTGAATAAATGAGAAAAAAAACAATTTGAAAACTTTAACGCAAAATTAACAAATGGAAATAATCCATTTTAAGCCAAGTAGAGTTTTGGTTACTGTCTAATTCTTGGCAACAGACGGTAATTAATTGTTTTATCAAATTTTATAAACTTCTAACCATAAATGGCAGAGATATCCAACAATTTGAAAACTTTAACGCAAATGATAAATAATGGGAAATAATCCATTATTAAGCCAGGTAGAGTTGTGGTTATTGTCTTAATCCGTTCATCACATGGTATGTTATCATTGCATGAAGTTTCGTAAAAATCTGACAAAGATGGCAGAAAAACTCCCCGCAGCGGTTATCTCCTTCATCAAATCAATTAAAGTAGCAACGAGTGACTTAACCGTTGTGATGAGTTTGAATGTTACTGGGTATTTTTAAAGAAAGATACATCTTCATTTTAAAAATTAAATGTTTTATCGTGATTTTTTTATATATTTACATTTGAATAAATATTAAATGTAATTTCCCAAAACTCGTTTATCGTTTCAAATGAAATATTGGCAAATCTCTACTATGCACACATAATGATGCGCATATTTGTTTTACTGCATCCGTATACTAAACTGGTCCGCTGGTCCGGAAATACACCTACTCCTTTTCACGTGAGTCGACAGGATTTGCGGAAATGGTTGATATTAAACGCTGATTTTACGTGTGTTGCACTTTTGATAGAATTTTTTTTTTATATGGTTTCCCCCAAATATGATTTTCCCATGTCACTTTTAATGGAAATGGGTTGTACTATGACTGCGTTAAAAAAACAATAAAATGTCGGCAGTAGAAATCGAAAGGATTTATGTCACGTGACTTTTGCCCATTGCTATCAAAATCTACCCACCACAATATCACGGCGTTGAGACGCCGTGAAATAAAAGACCCGTGTGCTGGATGTCTACTAATATATATGACACTCGTCCAAAGCCATTGTGGCATATGGGTGAGTGTGAACAAGCACATAAACTACTAATTAGTATATCATATATATATCACAGTGGTTGGTCGTATATTAAAAACAATGTTGCTGAGCTAAATGATACCATTAAGGATTTACATCACACAAATAAACACATTAACAAGTTATAACATATGCTAACAGACAGTTAAACAGGTGTTGTTCATACTAAATAGGTTATGTCATTGATTACATATTGTGCTCACGCCTGTTTGTATTTCATTGCATGTTACATCCAAGGTTGAGGTATGAACATAAATTCGCATGCTAATGAATTAGCATTTTACGCACATTTCTGGTAGTATAAAGGGGGGGGGGGGGTAGGAGGAGGTGTTAAGCCCACTCTGAATAATGTTTTAAGTAAGGCGATTTATACTTATGACAATAAAGTGATTAAGTATCAATATTTGCCATATCTAAAAGACATCAAATATCATGGATTAAAAGAGATTTCACACACTAATATAAAGTCATCAATATATATAAACTAATTATCTAGGTATATTTGTTTGCAATTCTGATAGGCATTTCAATGTTACGCCCAAAATTACAATCGAGAGAAATACATACAATATCACATTTATCAGCTCGATTAAGAAAAGTAATCAGGTGTGGATAAAACCAAGGATCCAATATTAAAATATAGGATCCTTGATAAAACTGATGTTATTTGATTAAACGAAAACAAGACTTTAAAGCCCCTAGATCAAAGTAACACTGTTTTTCGACTGCAATGAAAATAGACGTTTATCTATTTCAAACACCTCTAATGAACAAGATTTTTTAAATAAACGCAAATATTGCTTAGATATGTTAATGGCATTTATTGTATTTCAATATGAAAGTAGATCGAAACCGAAAGTAGAATTCGGTTGTCAATACTCGAAACAATAGTTTTGTTCACAGCATGTTAAAGATGAAGTCTTATAAGAGGAAAAAAAACTTACTCCGAATAACATTATTAAGCTTTCAAATTATTTTGGATCAGATATTTTAAACATTAGCGTATAAATGAATATAGTGTGCTTTTATAAAACTACCCCACTATTTTAAGAATTGGAAACTTTGCCAAACTCAAATTTAGAAAGCAGTATGGTTTGAAATGTTAATTGTGTCTTTAATGCATGTTATATTTTGATAAATTCATGTTTGTAGAACAGTTTTCAAGTCTAATGTAAATGAACATATCTTCACAAAGTGGCTTTATTAGGCAAGATATTTATTCTGTTTTCATTTCTGAGAACAATAAAAGTGCAATAGAGATAAAGTGTGTTCTATTGACGGTTATATTGCGTAGTACGTGTGATACATAGGAATAAAATGTGAGAACACTTGCAGTTTGAGAGCCCTGTTTTCTCGATTGCCACATCAAGCAATGTCTTAGATATATTGTATATGTCGTATTCATTTGAAATACTGCAACATATTTGCATGTTTTTGATAATTATAGCTTTACTCTTACGTTTAATTGTGGAAAACTACATAATTACCTAAATTTCAATATATGGTATAAGCTTGTCGCGAACTAAAGTAGAGCATGTACGAACGTGTAGCCGGGCCGACGTATAAAGACGCTTTGAAATTGCCAAATTTGAATCTAAAACATACTAACTCGAGTAATTTATGAGTATAAACCTATACAATTATTAAATATATGTTGATTAAGTATTTATTATTCTTTACTAATTAAAATTAAGTTGTTAAATTTCAAGATTCCAAAAATTTTTATAAGTCTATAAGTACAGATCTATTGGACTATATTTTGCTTAGGGTTTGATTATAAAGTGTAGAGCGATCGCTGGGTTGGAACGACTGTGGTTTTATTAATAAACTCAACTCGATTCGTTGACGATTCAATGTAGAGTAGACAGAGCGTGAATCACGGGTTTTGTGTGCGTACTAGCTGAATAATCTAAATTAAGTTGTGTGTAGTTATGAAGCTGTTGAAAACAACCGAATGGAATGGTGAGTTAAAATATTTCTTAATAATTCTTTAATTACTAATTTAATCATTAACAATTGTATATTAATGATAGTAAATATATTTGTAGATATTGCATGATTAAGTAACTCTAAAATGAGTAAAATAGTATGCGTGTAGACCAGATTGTTTAACAAGGTAAGTCGACCACGTGCTAAAGTGTAATTTGTGTTTTATTATCGTCTGGCGAAATGTGGCATTATTTTGTTTATTAATATACAATTTAATGGTTAATTAAAGGATCGCCTGGTTAAAGATAGTTTAAATATACAATGTATATCCCAGATAATATTGTCAAACAACTAAGACCCAAGTTAAGTCTGGAAGTCAGCCAGGTTGTGCGTGTTTCACCAAAAACCTACATGTCCTGTACTTTTAACTGCTTTTACCATACTTTTTAAATACTTTATCGTCTTTTAATTATTCTTTTAATAATATTGTTGGTTGACTCGCCGAAAGTCTAAGTCACGTAAACTTGGTCAGACTTAATGGAAGATAGACGATCAAAGCTAATTATTACATTGTGTATTATAAGAATTTTCTTTTTTTCTGTATTTTTGCCTTTTTGTCTTTACTATCATGTTATGTAATATGTATATTTGTTTCGCAAGCTACGTGATGTAGCTATTGATACTACATATGTTTGTGACGTGCGTGTGTCGTGCGCGCGGGGGGGGGAGTGCGTGTGCGAGCATCGAGTGTGAGAGTGTGTATGGGGTGAGGAGATGTATGTGTTGGTATTCAGAGACTGGTTATGCATTTTATTTGCTTGTGACAAGATACTTACATATACGTTTATTTAATAAAAGAACATCTATTTTGTTTTGATATACATGTATGCGTAAACGTTATAGATATAGAAACTACTACAGTTCGTTTTTGTAAACAATGAGATTACACATGTAAATATATGGCTGGTACCATAAAAACAATATGTAGAGGCGAAGCACCCTGAATGTTGTTTTAGTTTAAACGTATTTTTGGCATATCGTCATATGCAATTTACGATGCACATAATTTTATGCTCTACTTATGATTATTTTGAATGTGAAAGGGGTCTATTGAAATTAGTTAAATGATGTTCTTGCATCACTGTATTCGCCTATTAAACGGGCAAGTCCCTTACTTTAGTACATACGTGTAAATAATCATGACCTTATTTAAGTCCTTTAGCTACTGGCACAGTCTTTCGGCATGAAAAAGTTCATCCCTAAAATATCTGCATGTATATTTTTTGGGAGGGGACTATTTCATGTCGACTGCCTGTGGCTACTAAGAATACATTGTAAATGAATAAGAATAACAATCTTTGTTTTTGTTGTGTTGATGTCATGTTAATATGAATTATGGTCATTTTACAGTGACTGTAGCTCACCTATCTTAGCTTTCCTGGACAAAAGTGGACATTGTTTATGACTAGCACCAACCTTACCCTTCTTCAAAGCCAACGATTGTTTTTTCCCGAACACTTTACTTATTTAATTAAAAATATATGTAGTACAGACAGAAGTTACATAGAAGGGTATAATCTAGCGTGGCTCGAACCTGCTACCCCATCGGAGCAACGGGAATAGAAATCATGCGCGTAGCTTACTGCGTTATGGACCCAGGTTGCATACCTTTTATGACAGATCTGTAAAAAAAGTTATACCTATTCCTGATGATATAGTTTGTTAAATTTGTTACGTGTGTTTATAATGTTAAGTGCCAACCATGCTGTTTGTTGAGTTTAGCACTCAAGTCTATTGATCGAGTGGACGTTTGTTCGATTCTCGGTTAGGGGATACTTTCGCGGAGTCTGGTCATTAAGTAATTTTTAAGACTGTTCTCCCTCCTACCACCGGTTCAAAATTATGTAGAACTGGTGTCAGTCACTGACGAGAGTATGCGTCTAGTAGGTTAACTGCTAAATCTCGAGATTTAGACTTTCAAGAAAGATTGAGTAGGTTGACTTGCGATTATGATAAATTTATCCTAGCCGCAGCCGTGGCGTACAGGTTAGCATGTCTGACTTCGCGGTAGCTCATACTCTATACATGAGTTGTCGACCTCGTGGTAGTGTAAGTTAGTACTGCTGTGAATTCAGTTACCGCGAACGTTACAGAACGTTCCGTAACGATACATTCGGAACTCCACGGCCATTTGTTGCGATTAATCTCGGACATATTTAGACGCTATTTTGAAACTACCGGTGTTGAAGTAAACAAATACATGGCCGAGGAGTTCCGAATGTATTGTTATGTAACGTTCTGTAACATTCGCAGTAACTGAACACGGCCGGTGATAGAAAGTGTCATGGAAACCTATAGTAGGAAGAGCTGACCGTCTGACCTATGTATGTGTTGAATACGACGTTAAGAAATAATTCGAAAAATATTATCCTATACAACGTGTTACCACGGCGATTAACCTAACCAAGTTTACATAGAAATTGTTAGTAATATTTTAGCACACGTTTAATAATTTTAACAAATCGGGCTATATGTATAATTGATAAAAAATAAAATGGGCAATAACTGATTACATAATCAAGTAATATATGCGAATATAAATGTGAATGGTAGGGGAGGTAATCATGCCATGGTTGTTAAGTACGGAAACTTACACGCCTTGAGCAGTGTTGATATAAGACGCTAGATTTTAATTGTTTTTATAATGGTTTACAAACTTGATTCAATGATAGGGATTATTTTCGGACCACGCCTGTGATATTATGTGTGTTAAATTCGATGCGGAGGCATTTTACTAGTTTTAATATTCTCCTTTGGTGAGTTATTTTCGGAATACTTTGCTAATTGATATTGCACAATGTTATACCAAGACTTTCAATATATTTGGAATTTAACAATGATTAGTGAGTGTTTTATTGTTGTGTGTTTCTGGATTTATTGGTGTACTTAGGTTTCTGTTTTGTCACGGAGTTTAAATGTTGACATTATGGACAGAATACGACCGGGTAGCTCAGTAGGACTGTACTCATCTTGTAAGCGAGGGTTCTGCGTTAGAGTAGTCCTAAATATAAGACCCTACATGATTTTATCATTTGGACGTTTTTCTATACAAAAAATGTCCAAATGAAAAAAAAGTTTCGAGTACCGATCAGGCTGGATTTTTTTCTCAATCTGTGACGTACTAAATAGATATAATACCACCATATGGGTTAAGAAAATCATAACCTTGAAAATTCCCCCTGGGGGGGGGGAAGCAATGTCATATACTGGCTCAAGGTCTAATAAGTTTAAGTTCGAATAATTTCAATATTTAACCAAGAAATATTACGACCCTTATCTTCTTTTGACTTAAGTGCTTATACGTATGGCGACGTGCTAGAGTGTATTTTCTAGCTTCTCAGACCAATTCCACTTCGGTTTATGAATGTTTTCCAGGTTACATACTAGTATTATTGGAAGCTATAGACTGTAGCCAGTTCCGCATTGGTTTGAATCCCATCCAAAACCTACCCCATTGTTTCCTTGAGCAAGACACTTGATCCTTCTAGCTCAGTATTGGGGGACCAGGAAACAGACTCGTAAGTGATAAACATAAGTTGTAATAACTTACAAGCTGTAGATTCCAAATAGACTATACTAGGAATTCAAATATTTCAGGATTTACTTGCGGGCGGAACAAACAATGGAAATAGGTGTACAGAGATCAGTAGGGTTTAATTTTAACTCCGTACTTTCAGCAATAATGTGTAAAAACCTTTATTTGTACCGCCTTTGCAACGACGGAAAACCCCATAAATTGGAGTTCCGAATTAGATCAATTATGAAAATACATGTCGTCTGCTCAGGGCCATATACTTGGACCGGTATACATTTTTCTCCTGTTAACTTTAACCCCTGGCTACTTTTATTCTTATTCAAATCAACGCAATTCCGGTATCCAATCAAGCACGACCAAAGCATAAATCGCCATTTTGAATTTGAAATGTGTAACAGGAAACTGTTGTAAGCAAGGAATAATTATAACTTTTATTATTTGACAACATTAAACATGCACTGTATGCAAACTCTCAGTAAATACACGATTGTATTACTTTAAGGTTTAGTAATAGAACTCAAACAGGCATCTAAGGACTTGGTGTAGTGGTAAAACGTACCACCTCACAATCAAGGGGTTACGGGTTCGACCCCACATCAAACCTTATTTTTTGCAATTTAAACATAATCGACACATGCTTTACAAATACTTGTTAACACGACAGCGCGCGGATTCCATGATTAAAAAAAACTGAGAAAACCCGGGTCGATAGCGCAGTTGGTAGCGCGCATGGATTTGGATACTCGTGCCCGAGGGGGTGCGGGTTCGACTCCCACCCGGGGAGGTTATACCCTTCCATGAAAATTTGACAATAATGTCGATTTTCCTCCATTGATTAGAAAATATGGAGAAGTTTCCGGCCTTGTGGAAGGGTAGGTGAGTACTGGTTATAGACAATGGTCCAGGAAAGCTAGGTTAGGTGCGCTGGACGCCGTGAAATGACCTAAATTGTGTTGATACGGCGTTAACTCCAATAAATAAATAAATAATAAATTTAAACTTTAACATTTAAGTTCAACGTTTTCACAGTGAGATACTTGCATCCAGATATTAAAATGAAAGTTTGTTTGTTTATTCAATATTTTCATATATAAATGTTATTATGGACGTTGTATGTTCCTTTTTGGTATTTGCCTGTTATACTCTGATATTTAAGTATAACGTATTTCAAATTTGAATATCTTCAGTGCTAATCAAGATGTTTGACAGTAGGATGACGTGATAATAAATCAGCTCTACTTAATCAATTAATCATTACCATGATTGAGGGGGGGGGGGGCAAAATCATTTTAGGTATGTCCCTTTATTAACCCAATTGCATGTACAACTTTGTTTATAAGCGAACTTAGTCTCAGTAGTTTTTTCAAGGTAATTAAATGAAAGTTGGCATGCTTTGTCGTGTATTCACAACTATGAAGGGATGTAACTCCGGATGTATTGTTTTTGAAGTTATGCGCCTATCATTCTTTAAAACGTGACTTATGAAAATATTTTAATTATTGACTACCTGCGTTATTTCCTTGAAAAACGTCCAGACTTCAAACACTCGTGTTTAAGGATAAACCTTGCTATAAGCAAAACACTCGAAAAGTCGAACACGCTGTCTTGGGACTGCTCCTGAATAATGAAAATAACTTATGTAACCATATTAAATTGTTGAAATTGTTTGAAATGATATATTGACGGCCTAATTAAAGTACCCGTTTACTTCTGGGTTAAGTGAAGCAATACAGACAACTTTCTTGGTATAGAAAATAAATAGTGCCTTTGGTATGGGCTCGAACCTGTTACCTCTCGATCAATGTCCTACATTGAACTATTGTCTTTGCTTTCATGTACTTTTTGTATTTATATTTACAATATCTTGTTTTCAGAGTGTATGAGTTCATGAAGTGGATTAATGTTATGGAATCACTACTGTGATATGATCAACTGTTTATACATAGATGTATTTGATGACAAAGATTAATGTTCTCACTTAAATGATAAAGGAAGTATATTTTTAGACATTAAAGTTTTTTTAAACTAAGTTCGGTTTTTAAATCTGCTTTTAATTATGCTAAGTCTGTTTTATAGACTTGACTCATGTGGTTCGTGTATACCATAATGTAGGTCACAGATGTTTCCAGACTTTAGAAAAATACTTGTGCCCCTTGCGGGATTCGAACCTTAGACTTTTTATCCAAAAAGTGTCCTGATGCTTGACTACTGCTTCTATGTAATTTGCGTAAGTCTAGCTTGATTTTAAAGGCTCATACAGACACAGTGGATAGGACGATTGGTCGTCGTTATTCTACTAAAATGTTGAAATGCAGTAAGAAGCGCCGTATATAAATACATGTAACAATATAATGTCATCTTTTACTTAACGTTATGTTGCGCTTTTCACAAAAAAATATCTTACGACAAGAACCATCGTAAGTCAAAAGCAAGAAACTTTAGCGGTCATTTTTTGGCCAATAATTTCCATATATTATTTAATTATGTAGAATATTGTAAAACGTTTAAATATCCTATCATAGTTATTTTTATTAACCCTCTTGACTTTGAACTGAAAAACTATGAAATTAACTTACGATAATTTTTTTTGTAAGAATTTTTGTGTAAAGGTGCAAAGGTAATCAATTGTTTTTATCTTTACTTGAAAGTTAAGGAAAGAGGATAACTTCAGAAGTTCGTCTCTTAATTTTACTAATAAACTATTACTTCATTTTCAGCTGATGGTAGTTGAGACGTTGTTGTATTAAGTAAAGTAACTATTAAAGCTGATGTATTCAAAACCTGTCATTGAATAATTTCCGTAAGGTTTGAAAGGTAAATATAGAAACACTTTGGTTATGACTAGTATGCTGGAAGACATTTCAGCAGTAACAGAGAAGAATCGGTGAGTGTATATTTATTTATTCATATATTTTTTCTAGATATGTCATTTGTTTATAAACTTCAGTATTTGTTAATTATCCATTAAAGGTAATGTTCAAAATTTCTAGTGCTGAGTTTGCAATTAGGAGATAACCCATCTTTGGCAAAAACGAAAATGGCAAGATTTTTGTAAATAAGTAAAACTCTTAATATGAATTGTATTGGGAATTTTATCAAAATTTGACTCATTTTCGGCTCTAAAATCACTCTTTCAGGGATGAAGAGTCACATCCCGGTGTCTTCGCATCATTATCATTAATGCATCCTTGTAGAGCGGACGGACCCTAATTTACTTTAAAATCGTTTTTAAAACTGTACTTGACACTTCTGTTGGCTATTGAATAAGTCAGTTTCTCTTAGTGTGTGTGGGTGTGGTGCGTGTAAGCGTTGTATGTATGTGCCTGCATGCGTGCGTGCGAGTGGGTGTGTGAGTTCGTGTGTGTACAGTAACTGACTTATTCATTATCCAGTTGATGAACTTGTGTAGCATTTACTTCGTTTATTAACAAATGACATTTCTAGTTCATTTAAGTTTTGTTGTTGCTTTATTTATTATTATAATTTATGTTTCGTTTTTTCTTTGGTCCTTAGGTTGTCCGTGTCTGACCCGAGATTTGCACCAATATCTCAGGTCTCAGCATGCATATCCCTCCCAAATGCCCCATCCCCCGCCATGAAGAGGTTTCGGTCTGTTGGGGTTTTTAAGAGTCATTGGCTTCATATCCCCCAGCATCAGAGGTTCGAAATGCTTTGGTCATTATTATTTGTATTCTTGCTGACTTATAGATTTCATATCAGTTTTATCTAGTTAAGACAAACATTTCTTAGAAATTGGGGATAGTGGGTGGGTTTATTTGGGTGGAGTAAGTTGGGGCTCACTTAAGAACTTAAGAATTCGCTTTGGGTTCTACAATGGAAAAATAAAGAAAATAGGTTTGGGCTTACTCAGAAAATGGAATGATTCTCTTGAAGTATTCTGTGGAAATAAGTTGTTTGGGTAAGGTAAAATTGGGCTCAATTAAGAACATTGTAAAATTTCTTTGGGTTCTACATTAGAACAACAAGGAAAGTAGGTTATGCTCAGAAAGTGCAGAAAATGGAATGGTTCACTTAGGGTATTCTGTAAAAATGAGGCGTGCTGTTTTTGCTAGCTTAGGAAGTTGAGCGATTGACTGTAGTGATTATAGTGATTATTTGTTCTATACAAATGACTGATATATTTATTGCAGTAATACGTGTCTTAAATCAATCTCTGTATACAGGTATCCTATAGACCGCTGTCGTAAAACAAACGAGTATGCCGTGAAGTGAATATTTTGATAGGATTTATATCAGATAGGTCTGAAATGAGATTTTATGTCATACAAATGATGAAGGTTTTCATTGATCACTGAATCGAAACTGCTTTCACGATTTTCTAAGTTTCCGTATGATGAGTTTAAAGTAGGGGTGTAACGGTTAACTGATATACCGGTTTATATTGCAATACGACTTCTGACGGTTTTTTTACCGGTTCGTTTTCTCTGAACCGGGTTTTCTAGTTATGTTCCATACTGATCCGTTATATCATAGTCTGAAATTTAAGTGTTTGAATAAATGTGTAAATGTGTTCTGAAACATGAAATATTTTTGGTAAATTAGAGAATAATAATCTTTGAAAGTCCATTCAAAACCTTTTTTCTAACTTATTCAAACATTTGCGTAATACGTGTATATCATTTGAAAATACAAGTATCTATGTACAATGTTGATCAAATTAAGACGATGCACGTGCATTATTCATGCTATGCATGTATGCGCAAAGAATAATATGTATCGCAGTATATTGCAATATATTGCAATACTGGTTTCGTGTATTGCAATTTATCTTACCTCGTACAGAATACTCGTTTTTCATTGGCCGAGAGCGGTCACGTGCTGACCATGTATTATCCCATATTAGGTCAGTAGATTCTAATATCCAGTCAGTAACAAAATTTATATATGTTCTTTGATGCTAAAATTCAGATGGGGGTACTCGGTAAGATAAATTCGTTACACAGTCAGTTACTGACCGGATACGGTGTGATACCGGGTCAGTGAATAAATATTGGGCTCGAGCTACGCTCTCACCCAATATTAATTTACTGACCCGGTATCACACCGTATCCGGTCAGTAACTGACTGTGTAACTAATAATATTGCGATACGGTTTTTACCGTATTGTTACACCCCTAGTTTAAAGTAATAATTCACTAAAATATTATTGTGTGACCACACGTTAGTGTTTTATTATTATCTATACTTAACTTTTGGCATACGTAAATCTATGAGGCTTTTTTAGGAAATAATAGTTCACTCTAACTATTCATATCAAAGGTAGATAATAACTTAAGATTTTTTTATTAAATCAATTTTTTTTCCAGAAATGAGCTTTTCAATTAACATAGTCCATGCACAATTATGAATATATTTATTATGGCACTTGAGTGATTTGAATTCGTTATTAACAGGTGATCGAATTGTGTGTCATTTATTTAGATCTTAAAATATAGCCATCTATTTGCCTGCGCTTTCAAAAAAGTAACAGCAAAATATCATTATAAGTTCATATTTTTATTGGTTAGCACCGTAACAGGCACCTAAAAATATGGGAAAATCAACATCGCCTCTTGTTTACTTCATGTCTCAAGTGTAAGCTTTAAGCATTTAATGATTAGTTGGATAATTTAAGTAATCAAACATAAACCTACATATTTACATGTAATTTTAAATTGTGGAAACATCTCCGGTTATGGACATACACAAGTATTTCCTTTGTTGTAAGCATGGTCCTGCCATATAACTGTTTTGTATATGATGTTAAACGCCCTACTGATTGGTCTGTCTAATATTACCAGAAATAACTGTGGATATCAAGCATTTCTGTTTGTCTCTAATACATTGTATAGTGTCCCTGTATTAGTTCTTTGACGAATTAATTTAAAGAAAGAATATTTTGGATTGACATCTTCTTATTATCATGTAGATTAAAACCTTTGAATAAGGTTTCTCTTATACGAGTACACTATGCCATGTCTTTTTGTCCTTATTCTCAGGTTGGTGCCCATCTTATATAATATGCATACAAATTGACATATATGGTCATTACTCTCATGTAGGTTCCTATCTTCAATGATAATTTATGTATATCACACAATAGTGAATGTCAATTGACCCTTATTGTCATGTACGTTAATGTTTGAAATTAAGATAACATGCACATAATATGACATGTCATTCTATTATTTTTCGTTTGTAGGTTTCTATCATCGAATAAGATAACATTACACAATATGACCTGTCATTCTATCATTAATCTCATGCAGGTTTCTATCTTCAATTTTGATAACTTACACCCAATCAGGCATGTGATTAAATCATTATTCTCAGCTAAATATATTTCTTCAATTAAGATAAAATGCACACAATATAACATGTCATTCTTTCATTTCTTATATATAGGGTATGTAATTTTATCAATACTCTCATGTAGGTATCTATCTTCCATTAACATAACACTCAAAAAGGCACGTCATGCTATCATTACTCTCATGTTGGTATCTGTCTTTAATTAAGATACCATACACACAATATGGCATGTCTTTCTATCATCACTCTCGTGTAGATATCTGTCATTAATTAAGATAACTTACACACAATATGACATGTCATTCTATCATTACTCTTATGTTGGCATCTGTCTTTAATTAAGATAACATACACACAATAAGACATGTCATTCTATCAATCTCATTTAGGTTTCTATCTTTAATTAAGATAACATACTTACAACATGGCCTGTCATTCATTCCATTATTATCAACTAAGTATCTGTCTTTAATTAAGATAACATACGAAAAATATGATATGTCATTCTTTCATTACTCTCGTGTAGGTATCTATCTTTAATTAAGATAAGATACACATAATATAACATGTCATTCTATCATTACTTTCATGTAGGTTCCTGTCTTTAAATAAGATAACATACACACAACATGACATGTTATTCTATCATTACTCTCATTTAGGTTTCTAACTTTAATTAAGACAACATACCCACAATATGACATGTCATTCTATCATTACTCTGATGTAGATATGTCATTATTTAAGATACCATACACACAATATAACATGTCATTCTATAATTACTCTTATGTAGGTATCTGTCTTTAATTAAGATAACATGCAGACAATATGAAATGTCATTCTATCATTACTCTCGTTTAGATATCTGTCTTTAATTACGATACCATACACACAATATGACATGTCATGCATTCTCTTCTTATCAGATCAGTATCTGTCTTTAATTAAGATAACATAGGCAAAATATGACATGTCATTCTATCATTAGCCTCGTGTAGGTATCTGTCTTTAATTAAGATAATATACACACAATATGACGTGTCATTCTATCATTACTCTCAGGTAGATTTCTGTCTTTAATTAAGATAACATACACACAACATGACATGTCATTCTATCATTACTCTCCTGTAGGTTTGTCTTTAATTAAGATACCATACACACAACATGACATGTCATTCTATCATTACTCTCCTGTAGGTTTTTGTCTTTAATAAAGATAGCATACCCACACTATGACATGTCATTCTAACATTACTCTGTCTTTAATTAGGATAACTTACACACAATATCACATGTTTTTTATCTTAGTACAATCGTCAAACTTCGCTTTGTAGAACACTCCTCCCATAACCATTTTTACAATGGTAGGTGCCTACCATCCATCCCACATGTTTTTCTTTCCTCTATTTTTAAAAAGAGCGTGGACATCCTGTCCTTTAAGAAATGAAACCTGAAATAGAAAAATACCTTTTTCAATACAAAATCAATGACATAATTCAAAATTTTGGGACATAAATTTTGTTTAGTTAAAATCTAAATGTTGCAGTTACAGGACAGTTACTAAGTCTTTAAGATAATATATCAACACTTTTTGTTTTTTTAATAAAATATTATACACAAAATAGGACATGTCATTCTATCATTACTCTCGTGTAGATATCGGTCTTTAATTAAAATACCATACCCACAATATGACATGGAATTCTAGTGTTGATATCTGTCTTTAATTAAGATACCATACCCACAATATGACATGTCATTCTATCATTACTCTCGTGTAGGTTTCTGTCTTTAATTAAGATACAATACACACAATATGGCATGTCAATAATTCCCTTGTTATCAGGTAAGTATCTGTCTTTAAAAAAAATAACATACGCAAAATATGACATGTCATTTTTCATTATTTCGTGTAGGTATCTGTCTTTAATTAAGATACAATACATACAATATGACCTGTCATTCTTTCATAACTCTCGTGTTTATATCTGAATTTAATTAAGATTCCATCCACAAAATGACATGTCATTCTATCATTACTCTCATGTATGTTTCTGTCTTTAATTAAGATAACATACACACAATATGACATGCCATTCTATCACTACTCTCGTGTAGGTATCTGTCTTTATTAAAGATACCATACATACAATATGACATATCATGCATTCCCTTTTTATCAGGTAAGTATCTGTCTTTAATTAAGATAACATAAGCATAATATGACGTGTCATTCTATCATTACTCTCATGAAGATATCTGTCTTTAATTAAGATAACATACACACAATATGACATGTCATTCTATCATTACTCTCTAGTAGACGTTTGTCTGTAATTAAGATAACATACTAACAATATGGCATGTCATTTATTCCCTTATTATCAGGTAGGTATCTGTCTTTAATTAGGTACCATACACACAATATGACATATCATTATATCATTACTCTCCTGTAGGTTTCTGTCTTTAATTAGGTACCATGCACACAATATGACAGGTCATTCTATCAGTACTCTACTTTAGGTATCTCTCTTTAATTAGGTACCATACACACAACATGACATGTCATTCTATCATTACTGTCCTGTAGGTTTCTGTCTTTAATTAGGTACCATACACACAATATGACATATCATTATATCATTACTCTCCTGTAGGTTTCTGTCTTTAATTAGGTACCATGCACACAATATGACAGGTCATTCTATCAGTACTCTCCTTTAGGTATCTCTCTTTAATTAGGTACCATACACACAACATGACATGTCATTCTATCATTACTGTCCTGCAGGTTTCTGTCTTTAATTAGGTACCATACACACAATATGACATGTCATTCTATCATAACTCTCGTGTATATATCTGTCTTTAATTAAGATACCATACACACAATATGACATGTCATTCTATCATTACTTTCGTGTAGGTATCTGTCTTTATTTAAGATACCATACACACAATATGAAATGTTATTCTTTCATTACTCTCGTGTAGATATATGTCTTTAATTAAGATACCATACCCACAATATGACATGTCATTCTCTCATTTTTCTCATGTTGGTTTCTGTCTTTAATTAAGATAACATACACAATATGACATGTTATTTTTATCATTACTCTCATGTAGATATCTGTCTTTATTTAAGATACCATACACACAATATGACATGTTATTCTTTCATTTTTACTCTCGTGTAGTTATATGTCTTTAATTAAGATACCATACCCACAATATGACATGTCATTCTTTCATTTCACTCATGTTGGTTTTTGTCTTTAATTATGATAACATACACACAATATGGCATGTCATTCTATCATTACTCTCCTGTAGGTTTCTGTCTTTAATTAGGTACCATACACACAATATGACATGTCATTCTATCATTACTCTCCTGTAGGTATCTGTCTTTAATTAGGTACCATACACACAACATGACATGTCATTCTATCATTACTCTTGTGTATATATCTGTCTTTAATTAAGATAACATAAACACAATATGACATGTCATTCTATCATTACTTTCGTGTAGGTATCTGTCTTTATTTAAGATACCATACACACAATATGACATGTCATTCTATCATTACCCCTAGGTAGATTTCTGTCTTTAATTAAGATAACATACTAACAATATGGCATGTCATTCTTTCATTTCTCTCATGTTGGTTTTTGTCTTTAATTAAGATAACATACACACAATATGACATGTCATTCTATCATTACTTTCGTGTAGGTATTTGCTTTTATTTAAGATACCATGCACACAATATGACATGTCATGCATTACCTTCTTATCAGGTAAGTATCTGTCTTTTATTAAGTTAACATAAGCAAAATATGACATGTCATTCTATCATTACTGTTATGTAGATATCTGTCTTTAATTAAGATAACATACACACACTATGACATGTCATTCTATCATTACCCCTAGGTAGATTTCTGTCTTTAATTAAGATAACATACTAACAATATGGCATGTCATTCTATCATTACTCTCGTATAGATATCTATCTTTAAATAAGATAGCATACACACAATATGACATGTCATTCTATCATAACTCTCCTGTAGGTTTCTGTCTTTAATAAAGATACCATACCCACAATATGACATGTCATTCTATCATTACTCTCGTGTAGATATCTGTCTTTAATTAAGATAACATACACACAATATGACATGTTCATTATCTTTGTACAAACGTCAAACTTAACTTTGTAGAACTCTCCTCCCATAATCACTTTTACAATGGAAGGTGCCTACCATTCATCCCACCTGTTTTTCTTTCCTCTATTTTTCAAAATAGCGTGGACATCCTGTCCTTTAAGAAATGAAACCTGAAATAGAACAATACCTCTTTCAATACAAAATCAATGACATATTTCAAAATTTTGGGACATAAATTTTGTTTAGTTAAAATTTAAATGTTGCAGTAACAGGACAGTTACCAAGTCTTTAATTTAAGATATCATATCAACACTTTTTTTTAATAAAAATATTATACACAAAATATGACATGTCATTCTATCATTACTCTCGTGTAGATATCTGTCTTTAATTAAAATGCCATACTCACACTATGACATGTAATTCTAGTGTAGATATCTGTCTTTAATTAAGATACCATACCCACAATATGACATGTCATTATACATTACTCTCGTGTAGGTTTCTGTCTTTAATTAAGATACCATACACACAATATGGCATGTCATTCATATCCTTCTTATCAGGTAAGTATCTGTCTTTAATAAAGATAACATACGCAAAATATGACATGTCATTCTTTCATTATTTCGTGTAGGTATCTGTCTTTAATTAAGATACAATACATACAATATGACCTGTCATTCTTTCATAACTCTCGTGTTTATATCTGTCTTTAATTAAGATTCCATACACAAAATGACATGTCATTCTCCCATTACCCCCAGGTAGATTTCCGTCTTTTATTAAGATAAAATACACACAATATGACATGTCATTCTATCATTACTCTCGTGTAGGTATCTGTCTTTATTAAAGATACCATACATAAAATATGACATATCATGCATTCCCTTTTTATCAGGTAAGTATCTGTCTCTAATTAAGATAACATAAGCAAAATATGACATGTCATTCTATCATTACTCTCATAAAGATATCTGTCTTTCGTTAAGATAACATACACACAATATAACATGTCATTCTATCATTACTCTACTGTAGGTTTCTGTCTTTAATTAGGTACCATACACACAATATGACATGTCATTCTATCATTACTCTACTGTAGGTTTCTGTCTTTAATTAGGTACCATACACACAATATGACATGTCATTCTATCATTACTCTCCTGTAGGTTTCTGTCTTTAATTAAGTACCATACACACAATATGACATGTCATTCTATCATTACTCTCCTGTAGGTATCTGTCTTTAATTAGGTAACATACACACAACATGACATGTCATTCTATCATTACTGTCCTGTAGGTTTCTGTCTTTAATTAGGTACCATACACACAGTATGACATGTCATTCTATCATTACTCTCGTGTATATATCTGTCTTTAATTAAGATACCATACACACAATATGACATGTCATTCTATCATTACTCTCCTGTAGGTTTCTGTCTTTAATTAGGTACCATACACACAATATGACATGTCATTCTATCATTACTCTCCTGTAGGTATCTGTCTTTAATTAGGTACCATACACACAACATGACATGTCATTCTATCATTACTCTCGTGTATATATCTGTCTTTAATTAAGATAACATAAACACAATATGACATGTCATTCTATCATTACTTTCGTGTAGGTATCTGTCTTTATTTAAGATACCATACACACAATATGACATGTTATTCTATCATTACTCTCGTGTAGATATATGTCTTTAATTAAGATACCATACTCACAATATGACATGTCATTCTTTCAATTTTCTCATGTTGGTTTCTGTCTTTAATTAAGATAACATACACAATATGACATGTTATTTTTATCATTACTCTCGTGTAGTTATCTGTCTTTATTTAAGATACCATACACACAATATGACATGTTATTCTTTCATTTTTACTCTCGTGTAGATATATGTCTTCAATTAAGATACCATACCCACAATATGACATGTCATTCTTTCATTTCTCTCATGTTGGTTTTTGTCTTTAATTAAGATAACATACACACAATATGGCATGTCATTCTATCATTACTTTCGTGTAGGTATTTGTCTTTATTTAAGATACCATGCACACAATATGACATGTCATGCATTCCCTTCTTATCAGGTAAGTATCTGTCTTTTATTAAGTTAACATAAGCAAAATATGACGTGTCATTCTATCATTACCCCTAGGTAGATTTCTGTCTTTAATTAAGATACTATACTAACAATATGACATGTCATTCTATCATTACTCTCGTGTAGATATCTGTCTTTAATTAAGATAGCATACACACAATATGACTTGTCATTCTATCATAACTCTCCTGTAGGTTTCTGTCTTTAATAAAGATAGCATACACACAATATGACATGTCATTCTATCATAACTCTCCTGTAGGATTCTGTCTTTAATAAAGATACCATACCCACAATATGACATGTCATTTTATCATAACTCTCCTGTAGGTTTCTGTCTTTACTTAAGATAACATACACACAATATGACATGTTTATTATCTTTGTACAAACGTCAAACTTAACTGTGTAGAACTCTCCTCCCATAATCACTTTTACAATGGAAGGTCCCTACCATCCATCCCACCTGTTTTTCTTTCCTCTATTTTCAAAAAAATTGTGGACATCCTGTCCTTTAAGAAATGAAACCTGAAATAGAAAAATACCTCTTTCAATACAAAATCAATGACATATTTCAAAATTTTGGGTCATAAATTTTGTTTAGTTAAAATTTAAATGTTGCAGTTACAGGACAGTTACCAAGTCTTTAATTTAAGATAACATATCAACACTTTTTGTTTTCTAATAAAAATATTATACACAAAATATGACATGTTATTCTATCATTACTCTCGTGTAGATATCTGTCTTTAATTAAAATACCATACCCACAATATGACATGTAATTCTAGTGTAGATATCTGTCTTTAATTTAGATACCATACCCACAATATGACATGTCATTCTATCATTACTCTCGTGTAGGTTTCTGTCTTTAATTAAGATACCATACACACAATATGGCATGTCATTCATTCCCTTCTTATCAGGTAAGTATCTGTCTTTAATAAAGATAACATACGCAAAATATGACATGTCATTCTTTCATAATTTCGTGTAGGTATCTGTCTTTAATTAAGATACAATACATACAATATGACCTGTCATTCTTTCATAACTCTCGTGTTTATATCTGTCTTTAATTAAGATTCCATACACAAAATGACATGTCATTCTATCATTACTCTCATGTAGGTTTCTGTCTTTAACTAAGATAACATACACACAATATGACATGTCATTCTATCATTACTCTCGTGTAGGTATCTGTCTTTATTAAAGATACCATACATACAATATGACATATCATGCATTCCCTTTTTATCAGGTAAGTATCTGTCTTTAATTAAGATAACATAAGCAAAATATGACGTGTCATTCTATCATTACTCTCATGAAAATATCTGTCTTTAATTAAGATAACATACACACAATATAACATGTCATTCTATCATTACTTTCTAGTAGATTTCTGTCTTTAATTAAGATAACATACTAACAATATGGCATGTCATTCATTCCCGTATTATCAGGTATGTATCTGTCTTTAATTAGGTACCATACACACAACATTACATGTCTTTCTATCATTACTCTACTGTAGGTTTCTGTCTTTAATTAGGTACCAAACACACAATATGACATATCATTCTATCATTACTCTCCTGTAGGTTTCTGTTTTTATTTAGGTACCATACACACAATATGACATGTCATTCTATCATAACTCTCCTGTAGGTATCTGTCTTTAATTAGGTAACATACACACAACATGACATGTTATTCTATCATTACTCTCCTGTAGGTTTCTGTCTTTAATTAGGTACCATACTCACAATATGACATGTCATTCTATCATAACTCTCGTGTATATATCTGTCTGTAATTAAGATACCATACACACAATATGACATGTCATTCTATCATTACTTTCGTGTAGGTATCTGTCTTAATTTAAGATACCATACACACAATATGACTTGTTGTTCTTTCATTACTCTTGTGTAGATATATGTCTTTAATTAAGATACCATACCCACAATATGGCATGTCATTCTTTCATTTCTCTCATGTTGGTTTCTGTCTTTAATTAAGATAACATACACACAATATGACATGTCATTCTATCATTACCCGTAGGTAGATTTCTTTCTTTAATTAAGATAACATACACACAACATGACATGTCATTCTATCATTACTCTCCTGTAGGTTTCTGTCTTTAATTAGGTACCATACACACAATATGACATGTCATTCTATCATAACTCTCGTGTATATATCTGTCTTTAATTAAGATACCATACACACAATATGACATGTCATTCTATCATAACTTTCGTGTATGTATCTGTCTTTATTTAAGATACCATGCACACAATATGACATGTCATGCATTCCCTTCTTATCAGGTAAGTATCTGTCTTTAATTAAGTTAACATAAGCAAAATATGACATGTCATTCTATCATTACTCTCATGTAAATATCTGTCTTTAAATAAGATAACATACACACAATATGACATGTCATTCTATCATTACTCTCTAGTAGATTTCTGTCTTTAATTAATATAACATACACACAATATGACATGTCATTCTATCATTACCCCCAGGTAGATTTCCGTCTTTTATTAAGATAACATACATACAATATGACATTTCATTCTATCATTACTCTCGTGTAGATATCTGTCTTTAATTAAGATAACATACACACAATATGACATGTCATTCTATCATTACTCTCGTGTAGATATCTGTCTTTAATTTAGATAACTTACACACAATATGACATGTTTATTATCTAAGTACAATCGTCAAACTTCTTTTTGAACTCTCCTCCAATAATCACTTTTACAATGGTAGGTGCCTACCATCCATCCCACCTGTTTTTCTTTCCTCTATTTTTAGAAAGAGCGTGTACATCCTGTCCTTTAAGAAATGAAACCTGAAATAGAAAAATACCTATTTCAATACAAAATCAATGACATATTACAAAATTTTGGGTCATGAATTTTGTTTAGTTAAAATCTAAATGTTGCAGTTACAGGACAGTTACCAAGTCTTTAATTAAGATAACATACCAACACTTTTTGTTTTTTAATAAAGATACCATACACACAATATGACATGTCATTCTATCATTACTCTCATGTTAGTATAAGTCTTTTTTTAGATAACATACACAATATATGACATGTCATTCCATCATTACTCTCGTGTAGATATCTGTCTTTAATTAAAATACCATACCCACAATATGACATGTCATTCTATCATTACTCTCGTGTAGGTTTCTGTCTTTGATTAAGATAACATACACACAATATGACATGTCATTCTATCATTACTTTCGTGTATGTATCTGTCTTTATTTAAGATACCATGCACACAATATGACATGTCATGCATTCCCTTCTTATCAGGTAAGTATCTGTCTTTAATTAAGTTAACATAAGCAAAATATGACATGTCATTCTATCATTACTCTCATGTAAATATCTGTCTTTAAATAAGATAACATACACACAATATGACATGTCATTCTATCATTACTCTCTAGTAGATTTCTGTCTTTAATTAATATAACATACACACAATATGACATGTCATTCTATCATTACCCCCAGGTAGATTTCCGTCTTTTATTAAGATAACATACATACAATATGACATTTCATTCTATCATTACTCTCGTGTAGATATCTGTCTTTAATCAAGATAACATACACACAATATGACATGTCATTCTATCATTACTCTCGTGTAGATATCTGTCTTTAATAAAGATAACTTACACACAATATGACATGTTTATTATCTTAGTACAATCGTCAAACTTCTTTTTGAACTCTCCTCCAATAATCACTTTTACAATGGTAGGTGCCTACCATCCATCCCACCTGTTTTTCTTTCCTCTATTTTTAGAAAGAGCGTGTACATCCTGTCCTTTAAGAAATGAAACCTGAAATAGAAAAATACCTATTTCAATACAAAATCAATGACATATTACAAAATTTTGGGACATGAATTTTGTTTAGTTAAAATCTAAATGTTGCAGTTACAGGACAGTTACCAAGTCTTTAATTAAGATAACATACCAACACTTTTTGTTTTTTAATAAAGATACCATACACACAATATGACATGTCATTCTATCATTACTCTCATGTTAGTATAAGTCTTCTTTTTAAATAACACACACAAATTATGAAATGTCATTCTATCATTACTCTCGTGTAGATATCTGTCTTTAATAAAGATAGCATACCCACACTATGACATGTCATTCTATCATTACTCTCATGTTAGTATAAGTCTTTTTTTTAAAATACATACACAAATTATGAAATGTCATTCTATCATTACTCTCGTGTAGATATCTGTCTTTAATTATGATACCATACCCACAATATGACATGTCATTCTATCATTACTCTCATGTAGGTGTCTGTCTTTACTTAAGATAACATACACACAATATGGCATGTCATTTATTCCCTTGTTATCAGGTAAGTATCTGTCTTTAATAAAGATAACATACGCACAAAATGACATATCATTCTATCATAACTCTCGTGTATTTATCTGTCTTTAATTAAAATTCCATACACAATATGACATGTCATTCTATCATTACTCTCATGTAGGTTTCTGTCTTTAATTAAGATAACATACACAATATGACATGTCATTCTATCATTACTCTCATGTAGGTTTCTGTCTTTAATTAAGATTCCATACACAATATGACATGTCATTCTATCATTACTCTCATGTAGGTTTCTGTCTTTAATTAAGATAACATACACACAATATTACATGTCATTCTATCATAACTCTCGTGTAGGTACATGTATCTGTCTGTATTTAAGATTCCATACACACTATATGACATGTCACTATATCATTACTTTCATGTAGGTTTCTGTCTTTAATTAAGATAACATACACACAATATTACATGTCATTCTATCATAACTCTCGTGTAGGTACATGTATCTGTCTGTATTTAAGATTCCATACACACTATATGACATGTCACTATATCATTACTTTCATGTAGGTTTCTGTCTTTAATTAAGATAACATACACAAAATATTACATGTCATTCTATCATAACTCTCATGTAGGTACATGTATCTGTCTGTATTTAAGATTCCATACACACTATATGACATGTCACTATATCATTACTTTCATGTAGGTTTCTGTTTTTAATTATTATAAGATAACATTCACATAATTTGACATGTCATTCAATCATTACTTTTATTCAATCTATCTTAAATAAAGATAACACTCACGCAATATAAAATGTCATTCTATCATTACTCTCATGTAGGTTTCTGTCTTGAATTAAGATAACTTACACATAATTTGAAATGCCATTCTTTCATTTTAGGTAAGTATCTGTCTTTAAATAAGATAACATTCACCAGGGATGGGGTACTCGTACTTGTACTGGAGTATTATGAGTACAAGTACCACTTTTTTTAAATTGTACTCATACTCGTACTTACTCAAGTACTGAACTAGCAGTACTCGATACTCATGAGTATTTTTGAGAGCTGGTCATATTATTTCTATTTAATTACATTTTATCACATTCTAATTATGTTTACCTTGATTGAAATGATAGTGCATTTTAATGGCTATCTGATTACAAGTATTTTTGGTAGCTATTGTTATGGGATTATCATGTTTTGATATCAAATGTATCATGTGCATGTCATGGGATGTCTGACACCTTTTTGCAGTTTATAAATATTTGTCTCAGTTTGTAACTCATATAGTTTTTAAATTATTAAAATCATAAAATCAATGTTTTGTTTTGAATAGAGATAAAATGTCATTCAATCTAATAACAGTAGCAGATTTCACAAAGTTTTTAGTTTCATTTTTCATTCAGTTAGTTAGTTAATAAACATAAAGATACTGGGATGTATAATTTTATGCTGAAACATACTTACAGCTTTTTTTTCAAAAAATATCAAGTTAAATCAAATTGGTAGGATTTTTGTTATACTCTTTGTTGGGATCTATTGTTTACAATATTTCATGAATTTATTATATTCAACGTAAATAAAAACAATATTAATGAATGGACACTTCAGCATATTTTTGCAGTAGTTTGTATTTTTATTATATTCAATGACAATTCGATATTTATATCATACAAGTATGATAGCATTTTAGCACATTGAAAATAAAGTCTAGCTGAAATCATGAAATCGACAGGTCATTTAAGCACTTGACTCAGTACCAAATTTATCAATTCTCTGACAATACAAATTATATAAGCAGTCTATTTATAATAGCTAAATGGTCCAATTTTTTAACATACAGAAATGACCAATACTCATGCCTACGCGTTCATAGATCTAATAATATTTTCATTATACATAGTATGTTGATAACGTTTTCGACCTTTAATAAAATAAATAGCATTTTTAATACATGTAAGAAGTGCTAATGATGCTTGATAACGATGTACTTAATGATTATTGACTTGATAAAGGAGGTAAGTATGAAACTTGATATTTCTTAATTCAAAAAAATGAATATGTCTATAATTCTGAGTAATCTAGTGAAGGGCCCATTTATGGGAGGATAGCTAGATCGGATTTATTGACGCAAAACAGATAATTCTGAGCAATCTAGTGAAGGGCCCATGTTATGGGAGGATAGCTAGATAGGAACGATTTGTTAAACATAATTCTGAGCAATCTAGTGAAGGGCCCATTTATGGGAGGATAGCTAGATCGGAATTATAGAGAGAAAACAGATAATTCTGAGCAATCTAGTGAAGGGCCCATTTACGGGAGGATAGCTAGATCGGAATCATTTGTAAAACATAATTCTGAGCAATCTAGTGAAGGGCCCATGTTATGGGAGGATAGCTAGATCGGAATTATTTGTAAAACATAATTCTGAGCAATCTAGTGAAGGTCCCATGTTATGGGAGGATAGCTAGATCGGAATTATTTGTAAAACATAATTCTGAGCAATCTAGTGAAGGGCCCATGTTATGGGAGGATAGCTAGATCGGAATTATACACAATTATTAAACGCACAATTCTGAGTAATCTAGTCAAGAACCCATTTTATGGGAGGATAGCTAGATCAGTATTACTTTAAAAAAACAACAGTTATGATGTACCAAATACATAAGGTACTATTTACTGTATATGGTTAAAGTGTTCATAGTACTAAGTCTTGCTAGGGTGCTGCTTACATGTATATGCTTGAAACAAATACAAACAATCTAAGTATAATGAATTATGTTGTTAGTAACATGGATGTAGTAGGTGTTTGGTATAGTTCATTTATGTATATAACTTAACTGATAGGTTTCCAAATCATAAATTAATTAATTTGTCAGTTTGGATATGTTTATTGATACCAGCATTTTGTTATAGTTTGTACTGTACATAGACATTGGTAATTGATATAGAGCTGCATGCTTCATAACTGCTGATTTATTAGAACATGAATTTATTTACTGGAATGTTATTGCTATAATATAACGCATTCAGGATTTTTTTAAACTTAAATATTGTGTTATCATCGTTATTTATTTAGTAAATTTTATGTTGCAATATTTTTTATTTTTGAAAGAGATAGCTAACGTGTACATACAATCAGTGTAAATGATCATATTGTATCAATTTTATGGATTACATATTATTTAAACTTGATCGTGTAAATACAAAGTTTATAAAGTATACGGTATAAGATATATTGTACTATTAGTATAAGTTAAAATAAATCAGGTCCAAATGTCCCTTTTCTTGTAATACTCTTAAACAGCATATTAAGACCATACTTTATATTAGAATTTAAGTTATATTCTCGGAAAATTACCATTCCAGTACAACTATGCGCCCTTTTTTTGCCAACTTTAGCATTTACAGTCAATATAGATCAATACACATGTGTATTATTGCAAGCCTATGTACCAGTTCGTAAACACACTTTATACTCCATTGTATTTTCTTAATGTTTCTTTAAGATAAGTTTCCATTCTTAGCCAGCCTAATTACAAGTGACAAGCAATGAATATGTTTAAATCACATCTTGAATTATGTTTACCCGTTTTATGATCTTTTTTGTGTTTTAGATCAAACAATATATAAATGATTTGGGCCAACAGCCATTGACCCATTGTCACAGAATGGATGCATTTGTTATCAAATACACATCCCTATATACATTAAATACAAAGTATACCAACAAATAATGCTACAAACAATCTATTTCAACATAGAGTAATTACATGTATATATAACAAATGGAAGCATATAATAATTTATAAATATACAAGAAGTACAAGAACACATTTACAAACCCTCTCTTTTCAAAACATGACTTACTCATTTCATATTACAATTTCCTGTATATATGATATCCATGAAGTTAGTTATTAGCCTTCAGATGACTTTTCATAAGTTTATTCTGTAATAAGCAGATATTTATTCAGTGCCATTTTCCTTCACCAATCTCCATGTCCGGTTCCATCTAAAAATGCTGTTTAATATTCTGAATCTTGTGTATCCATCAGTGCTGAAACCTGTTATGTTTCCACAGTTCAAGTGCATCCTATATTGAGTAGTTAGAAATATACTTCATCTATTGTATAAGTTTTGTAACCCGGGTAAATAGCGAAGTTGGTAGCGCGCCGGGATTTGGAATCTCGTGTCCTGAAGGGGGTACGGGTTCGAATCCCACCAGGGGAGGGTTACTTTATCAGTTTAGGTAAAAATAAATCTTGAAACTACAATGAAGGTTTCTAACCAACTCCTGAAGCATTTCAACAAACAAGGAAATATGGCTTTGCCATAAATGTTTGCATATTAGACTATTTACGACAGATAATGTAAAAGATGATTGAATTTGAAAGATTTAATCAATGATTTTGTTTTCATACATACTTGAATTATATGTCTTTTAAATATGTGATTAATCACGATAATTTGTAATACGTGATGTTTTTATCAAGCTTTAATTGGCATCAATTAAATGATATATAAATGATATTTTGCTGTTACCATGGATACGCTCTATAAAAAAGATACATGGAATCTAAAGAACAGTGATTGAGAATTTTAATAATTTCATAAATTATACTCACTGGTCTCATAAAAAATTTCAATGATATAAATGAATTTGTGAAAAAGTGTGTGCTTAAAATTTAATGAAACTGACGTATCTGGCGATTATAAGAATTGTGGATTATCATTTTATTCACAAAGGTGTTGAGTATGAAGATGAAATTCATGAAACGCCAAAACGAGTTTACATTATTTCTCCGAGTAAGATGGAAATTTAGGGGTTACTTGTCAGGGGCTATCTACTTTTAAATTACTTTAAGTTTGAGTTATAATGCCTTTATAAAAGAAAAGTTTTGTGCCGTATTATAAAGCTTTCAAAGCAAAGTATTTCTCGGGTATAAGAATTACTATTGGGTGGGTTCAGGATTGGGACTGTGCTTTGGGGGGATTGATATATTTGTCTAAACTAGGTAAAACAAATATTTCTTGCAAGTCAGCAATATTGGAATAATGGTGATCAGAGACTTTCTATAGCCCTGGTGAATAGGTGGGAATGGTAGCGGAAATGACCGCCCTAAACGGACCACAAAACCTCCATGGTGTAAAAATCCCTGCCCGTGCCCCTCCCCGTCCCTTATGCATGTTTTTCCATACTCCATGTCCCTAACTAATTTGTTTCGTTTTCAGGATTTCTTTCTTAATAACTTTTTCATATATTTGTTTGTACAAATACATATTTCTTTCGGGTTTCTCTTCTCGTGTTTTGTCTATTTCAGATTCTGACTGATACATGTATCCGTATATGGATCAAGAAATTCATACAAGTCAATTCTATAAGGTACATGTAATTCACAGTAAAAACTAGTCCCACTTTCACGAAAAAAACTCAATTTTGTACTCAAACTTACTTATTTTGATAATTAATTTTGCTAATTTAATTTTTGTTCCAAGTTTACAAAATAAAGCTGATAGCAAGTTTTGATTAATTTATTCAATTGTATTGATTTGAATCTGTACATAAAATTTGAGTTTGTAGCTTTGAGTTTATCATAAAACACAAAGATGTTTTACTTTGATACATTATATGTATTTTCATAATTATGATCATATAACATTCATTCCGACTGACTGCATTGACTTCCTATTTATTGGCAAAACACTTGAGTTTGTTATAGAATTCATTATTAAGTTTATTCATGAAACTGGGTACTCACTGCATCCTTTTATACAAATATTCAGCTACTGAGTACATGTAGTGAAGAAACATTTCGTATGGTTAGTATTCCTGTATGTTATACATTTTAGGTTGTGACGGATGTCTACGGATTCAGACTAATATGGAAAAGACCAAATTGGTTCCATTTTGAGTTGGGTTTAAGCGTATATGGATACAGCACAATAAGATATAACTTCCAGTGGTAAGTACATTGAAATTCTCAGAAACTTTGATCAAATATAAATTATGGTCACTCTGGTTAACAGCTAATTCCAGTGATTAAGCCTTTCCAGGAGGAGTGAGTAGGTTAACTGACCACCGTTATATGACCTATACAATATGTTGCTATGGCGTTAAACCCAACAAACATTTTTCAGAAATCTATACAGAATTATTTCGCAATAAATGCGTTCAATAAATAATTTAAATTGGTGCATTGCGAAATTAACAGCTGATTATTCAGTAATCTTTTCAGAAGTCAATTTGCCAAAATATAAGTATACGTATGTTATACTTTCATCCAAAAGTTTATCGGTGCAGCACAAAATAAACAGTTGATTACTAAGAAATCTATTCAGATGTCTATTCGCCAAAAAATAGCTATGCGTTCTTAACTTAATCTAAAAGTCCATTGATGCAGTGCCTAACACAGCTGCTTATTCAAACATCTATTCAGATGCATGTTAACGTGTTAACAGAAACCTTATTTGCTCGACCTTGTTTATTTCTTTTCTGCGTGGAAATTTGAACGGACTCTAAACGATGAATCGATTTTAAAGCCCATACGTGTTTTCGCCCACTGGTTGGAGTTCTTATTTCTTTAGACACAATTTCACAAAACAAATCACAAATATTTTTCTATTCTTTCAGATAGCTATAATTCCGTTTCAGTCTATTGGTATCGAGCCGCATAAACGGCTGCTCGTTCAGAAGTCTACTCGGAAGTATACTTGCGAAAACGTTGTATCTATTCAGAAATCTACATTTTATAAGAATTTGGGCCGTGCGTTTAAAATCTATTCAGAATCTTAAGAATTACTGTGTATGCGTCAATATGTTATTTTAGATATCTGTAAAAACTGTTTTACAAGAATGTGTATATTAATTTAGCATTAATAATTTCCTACCGTTTCATCGTATTGAACTTTAAAAAGAGTTTACAGAAGGCTGACATTAATTAAGTCTGACAGATTCAATATGTTCTTTGATATAATAACCTTGCGGTTTTATTGCATGTGATATAATTATGATAAAATCACAAAACATAAGGACAAACCTAGGAATCATTGACAATTTTTAGTAATGTCTTCGTACAAACGTCTTTATTCCTTCTGATTTAATCCCATGATTGTTTTGGGCTAAATGAAAAGCTGTTAGAAGTGATGTTCGGAAATGCATTAATCGAATTTTAATTCTCCCTGGAATACATTGCTGCAATTTTGCAAATAGATTTGAACGCATAGCCAAGTCAAGTTTTGTGAATAGACTTCTTAATAAACAGCTTTAGTTCGGCGCTGCGACAACGGACTTTTGAATTTGTTTTTTGAATACATTGTTATGTTTTCACGATTAAACAATGTATACTTCTCAATAGACATCTAAATTAGGAGCTGTTTATTCCCCGAATAAACTTTTTTTATTATCCCATGAATAGACATGTATAGTTAACTGACAATTGATAGGTAACTTCATGGACAAAGTGCATTACAAAAACCCCGTATTATTTGAATGTGGAATATATTCATTGTATAATATTTCAATCGCTTTATCGCCATACGATCTCCATTTTCACTTACCATAATATCGACAGTTCATTCGAATGGGAGATCTCAGATTTGTTTGTACATGTATGTGGCCCATGAACAAAAATCATGATCATACATGTAGTTCATTATGCAAGTTATTGGTCAATGGGGACTATTTTAAAATCAGTTTATGTGCCACCTGAACTCAATTTATGATTGAATTTTAATCTTGTTGTGTGATGTTCTGGCAATTCTGGCAACTGTGACTAAAATACATTTCTTATCTAAAAAGTGTTCATACACATCATCATTAACAACAATGTATTTGTCAAAGTGTAGAAGTTTTGTTCATCATGAAAACGGAATTCCTTCTGACACAAAACCATGTCTATGGTCATAGGCAAATGTTCGATTATGATTCAAACACACTATACATGTAAATGTTTTGTCGACTAAACAAGTACTGCGTGTGTTGAGGTGTATGCAATAAGCCTCTAAATTTATTATTCGGCGTAGGTAATATCGGACTGAGTTTGTCAAAAATGTTATTTTAGAATTCTTCTCTAAGCTGTATGACGAGCAATGTGTAATCAACGCGATTTTCATTATCTAATAGACATTAACTGTGTTATAAAAATGTGTTTCTAATTGTAATTGATATCAGTGGGATTCTTTACTACATCGTCTTAATAAACTTGGCTTTTATTGTTTTTACAGGTTTATATGAAATTAGAGCATCGTGACCAAGTGTGATGAAAATGTCAGTGTATGAATCCACAAGATGTCAAGAAACAAACCAATATTTATAGACATTATTTATGTACTTGTACATAATACTACAAGATCAGTTATTTAATGTATTTTATATCTATTAAACTACAACTGCATGGCCTTGAAGCATACCTGAGCAGAAATTGCTCTACGACATGGTGTGCTTTCTGAGTGTTTGTCTTTCTTTTCTACTTTGGAGGTATATAACTGTTACTTCTTCAAGCGAGAGAATGTGTTCTCGAACTATCCTTACAAGTAATACCAAGTTAGGGTATGCACACTGAAAAATGATAAAATTCCAGAGGTGTATACCATGGTTTGGTATATGATATACTGATAGTTAAATGTACCTTTCTCTGCATTATAAATGGTATAAAGATAAGTTTGGGTGTCCCTTTTATGTTACTTAATTTTAGTTGTTCATGTGCTGTATTTACATGCCATGATTATTCTAACGCGCTCATATTTTAAATATCTAGCTCTATGAAAATTTATCTAGTCCGCATAATAACATTTAAAAAATGTAATATGATGTTGGAAGCAAAACAAATCTTGCTCATACTCTCGGCTTGTACACAATCACTTTCTAGTAACTTGAAGTTGTAACAGTTAAATATCTCCCTATCGCTGGTATAATGATGTTAACATTGACCTGGTACAAACCTTCCTTTATTGGTCCTGTCAGGCTAAAAATCCAAAGACTGGCCTACGTTTTCAAATGAATTTGAAGTTGTAGTCCGTCCGACCATTTCGGTGAATTACCGTTTCGCGAAATAGTTTTGTTCGCTTAACATATACAATGTGAAATTGTCACTCTTAGAATGTTGTCAATCGAATAGTTAAATGCTCGAGCTGTTTGAACTATTGTTAATACTATATAAAATGATGTACAGATTTATTGCCGCCCAGATTCATGACGACGTCAAACTCGTTGGGGCGTAAAAACAAGGATTCAAAGTTTTTGCAATTTTAGCTCGACTTGCTATTGGGTACTAAAGTACCCGGTTGGTTATCCCATGATACATTACTCCGCTATGGAGTAAAAGGGAATTAAGTACTGTGGTTGCCGACGATGCACCCCGATATTGTTTTTTATCACTCGACCACATTGCAGACTTTTAACCACTCGACTTAGCCACAATGTGACCAAAAGAATAACTTGTATCAGGTTAATATTGACGTTAGATACCAGCAGCGTGTTCAGAAACGACTTTTAGCAAACGTTACTGATACGAGACAACTCGACCCGAAGACAACTCAACCCTTGGATAACTCACCTCAAAGTTAGGGCAACTTAACTCGTTAGTGGGTGATTGAGTTGTCTTTGGATTGATTTGTTCCGACCTTAACGTTACGGAACGTCACAAAACGTTCGGGGTAATTGAACAGGCTACAGGACAAAGTAACTCCCTGGGTTTAAAATCAAATGGATCTGGAACCACTAGTTTATAAAACTTGACAATGGTCTCCTGATAAAACTACGGTGGCATTGAGGTAACATGGAATTTTTTTTTTTTTTACGTGGCCACGTAAAAGCTTTGCGATGCCACGCAGTAGCTTTTACGTGCGCACGCAAAAGCGTTTACGTGGCCACGTAATAGCTTTACGTGGCCACGCAGTACCTATTACGTGCGCACGTAATAGCGTTTACGTGGCCACGTAGTAGTTTACGTACGCACGTAATAGCGTTTACGTGGCCAGGTAATAGCTTTACGTGCGCACGTAATAATTGACCAATGAAGGTTGTCGAAAAATGGCCGCCAATTTCGACAACTCTCATTGGTCAATTATTACGTGCGCACGTAAACCTTTTACGTGGTAGCGTTTACGTGGCTACGTAGTAGCTTTACGTGCGCACATAATAGCGTTTACGTGGCCACGCAATAGCTTTACGTGCGCACGTAATAATTGACAAATGAAGGTTGTCGAAAAATGGCCGCCAATTTCGACAACTCTCATTGGTCAATTATTACGTGCGCACGTAAAGCTTTTACGTGGCCTCGTAAACGTTATTGCGTGCGCACGTAAAAGCCACTGCGTGGCCACGTAAAGCTATTACGTGACCACGAAAACGCTTTAACGTGCGCACGTAATTGCTACTGCGTGGCCACGTTAAGCTATTACGTGGCCACGTAATAGCTTTACGTGCGCACGTAATAATTGACCAATGAAGGTTGTCGAAAAATGGCCGCCAATTTTGACAACTCTCATTTGTCATTTATTACGTGCGCACGTAAACATTTTACGTGGCCTCGTAAACGTTATTGCGTGCGCACGTAGAAGCTACTGCGTGGCCACGTTAAGCTATTACGTGACCACGTAAACGCTATACGTGCGCACGTAATAGCTACTGCGTGGCCACGTAAAGCTATTACGTGGCCACGTGAAGTTTAAATATATCTCCATGTCACCTCTATGCCACCGTATAAAACATAAATGTTTAGGTCAGAAATCGATTAATTAATTCACAGTAAGAAAGAAATATTATTGGATGTTCGGGGTAATTGAACAGGCTACAGGACAATGTAACGCCCTGGGTTTAAAATCAAATGGATCTGGAACCACTAGTTTATAAAACTTGACAATGGTCTCCTGATAAAACTACGATGGCATTGAGGTAACATGGAAATATTTTTTTTTACGTGGCCACGTAAAAGCTTTACGATGCCATGCAGTACCTATTACGTGCGCACGTAATAGCCTTTACGTGGCCACGTAGTAGCTTTACGTGCGCACGTAATAGCGATTACGTGGCCACGTAATAGCTTTACGTGCGCACGTAATAATTGAACAATGAAGGTTGTCGAAAAATGGCCGCCAATTTCGAAAACTCTCATTGGTCAATTATAACGTGCGCACGTAAACCTTTTACGTGGTAGCGTTTACGTGGCCACGTAGTAGCTTTACGTGCGCACGTAATAGCGTTTACGTGGCCACGTAATAGCTTTACGTGCGCACGTAATAATTGACCAATGAAGGTTGTCGAAGAATGGCCGCCAATTTCGACAACTCTCATTGGTCAATTATAACGTGCGCACGTAAAGCTTTTACGTGGCCTCGTAAACGTTATTGCGTTCGCACGTAAAAGCTACTGCGTGGCCACGTAAAGCTATTACCTGACCACGTAAACGCTATAACGTGCGCACGTAATTGCTACTGCGTGGCCACGTTAAGCTATTACGTGGCCACGTAATAGCTTTACGTGCGCACGTAATAATTGACCAATGAAGGTTGTGGAAAAATGGACGCCAATTTTGACAACTCCCATTTGTCAATTATTACGTGCGCACGTAAAGCTTTTACATGGCCTCGTAAACGTTATTGCGTGCGCACGTAAAAGCTACTGCGTGGCCACGTTAAGCTATTACGTGACCACGTAAACGCTATACGTGCGCACGTAATAGCTACTGCGTGGCCACGTAAAGCTATTACGTGGCCACGTGAAGTTTAAATATATCTCCATGTCACCTCTATGCCACCGTATAAAACATAAATGTTTAGGTCAGAAATTGATTAACTAATTCACAGTAAGAAAGAAATATTATTGGATGTTCGGCGCAATTGAACAAGCTACTGGACAATGTAACTCCCTGGGTTTAAAATCAAATGGATCTGGAACCACTAGTTTATAAAACTTGACAATGGTCTCCTGATAAACTACGGTGGCATTGAGGTAACATGGAAATATTTTTTTACGTGGCCATGTAAAAGCTTTACGATGCCACGCAGTAGCTTTTACGTGCGCACGCAAAAGCGTTTACGTGGCTACGTAATAGCTTTACGTGGCTACGCAGTACCTATTACGTGCGCACGTAATAGCGTTTACGTGGCCACGTAGTAGCTTTACGTGCGCACGTAATAGCGATTACGTGGCCACGTAATAGCTTTACGTGCGCACGTAATAATTGAACAATGAAGGTTGTCGAAAAATGGCCGCCCAATTTCGACAACTCTCATTGGTCAATTATAACGTGCGCACGTAAAGCTTTTACGTGGCCTCGTAAACGTTATTGCGTGCGCACGTAATTGCTACTGCGTGGCCACGTTAAGCTATTACGTGGCCACGTAAAAGCTTTACGATGCCACGCAGTAGCTTTTACGTGCGCACGCAAAAGCGTTTACGTGGCCACGTAATAGCTTTACGTGGCTACGCAGTACCTATTACGTGCGCACGTAATAGCGTTTACGTGGCCACGTAGTAGCTTTACGTGCGCACGTAATAGCGTTTACGTGGCTACGTAATAGCTTTACGTGCGCACGTAATAATTGACCAATGAAGGTTGTCGAAAAATTGCCGCCAATTTCGACAACTCTCATTGGTCAATTATTACGTGCGCACGTAAACCTTTTAAGTGGCCTCGTAAACGTTATTGCGTGCGCACGTAAAAACTACTGCGTGGCCACGTTAAGCTATTACTTGACCACGTAAACGCTATAACGTGCGCACGTAATTGCTACTGCGTGGCCACGTTAAGCTATTACGTGGCCACGTAATAGCTTTACGTGCGCACGTAATAATTGACCAATGAAGGTTGTCGAAAAATGGCCGCCAATTTTGACAACTCTCATTTGTCAATTATTACGTGCGCACGTAAAACTTTTACGTGGCCTCGTAAACGTTATTGCGTGCGCACGTAAATGCTACTGCGTGGCCACGTTAAGCTATTACGTGACCACGTAAACGCTATACGTGCGCACGTAATAGCTACTGCGTGGCCACGTAAAGCTATTACGTGGCCACGTGAAGTTTAAATATATCTCCATGTCACCTCTATGCCACCGTATAAAACATTAATGTTTAGGTCAGAAATCGATTAACTAATTCACACTAAGAAAGAAATATTTTTGGATGTTTCTCACTTACATAGTTAGGGACATTCTATGATTCTACATGTCAGTTTTTCCCCTAGCATACTCTTTAAATATGAAGGTCCAATTAGATAGATTACTCGGATTTTACCCTTTTCTATGCTTTACTTAATTTGATTAAAAATCAACTAAATTATTGTTCCAAGGGTGGAGACTATCAAATTGCATTACATTGTTTTATGTCTAAATTAACAACATAGATATTTCATAGAAATCCAAAGTTAAAATCCGAGGATTCCAACCTATAGGACCTACTATTCGGAACTACCTCGGCTATCTAATACACAGATAAACCTTATTCGGAACTATTGGCCATACGCTACGAATTATTGGGCCGACTTGATTTGCCCGGGTGGCTTACGAACCGGCGTAAGCTGATAGCCGATCGGCTCGCCCCGGTGTGACATATGAATCAAGCGATCCGGCTAACTAATTACTGTTGCAGACGGTCGCATTTCAAGCAGTGTGTGTAAATAAACCTTTATCAGTAGTTAAAACTTTAAATTCGTGTCTGGCGAGTAAAATGTACGGTGGCATAGACGTGACATGGAGATATATTTAAACTTTACGTGGCCACGTAATAGCTTTACGTGGTCCCGCAGTAGCTATTACGTGCGCACGTAAAAGCGTTTGCGTGGCCACGTCATAGCGTTTACGTGGCCACGTAATAGCGTGTACGTGGCCACGTAATAATTGACCAATGAGAGTTGTCGAAATTGGCGGCCATTTTTCGAAAACCTTCATTGGTCGATTATTACGTGCGCACGTAAAGCTATTACGTGGTCACGTAAACGCTATTACGTGCGCACGTAAAGCTATTACGTGGCCACGTAAACGCTATTATGTGCGCACGTAATAGGTACTGCGAGGCCACGTATAGCTATTACGTGGCCACGTAAACGTTATCGCGTGCGCACGTAAAAGCTACTGCGTGGCCACGTAAAGCTATTACGTGGCCACGTAATAGCTACTGCGTGGTCACGTAAAGCTTTTACGTGGCCACGTAAAAATAATGTATATTTCCATGTCACCTCAATGCCACAGTAAAAATGTGTACGTGTAATATAACTCTTACACAAATGACGCGTAAGAAAATTAATTGAACACATCAATTAGTATTTTGTCCATAATCGTTTTAAATTTTTGAATTAAAGGTTTCACCTGTATCTAATTTTAGCCATATTTGTCACACGCTTGTTGCTAGCCGCTCTAACGGCGTGCGCCGGTTGTTGACCCGGCTCAATCTCGGAGCAAATAAAGCGAAACGCCGGTACCCGTTCCTGAATCGGCGTACGCCGGTTTAAGCCGCCCGGGCATATCAAGTCGGCCTATTCATTCATGAAAGGTAGAGGTGTTCCGAATGAGACAAATCTCTAGCTAGCTTTGTTCGTAGAAGATTGCCGAAGTTGTTTTGAATAAGAACCTACTAGACAATTGCATGTCTTCAGTCTTTATCAAGATGAAATAACTGACAAATATTCCTCATTCCGTTTCTGAAGATGCCTTCTTATTTACGTTTTAAAATTTATTGGAACTGCATTCAGTTTTTAGTATGGAGTTCTCTGTCAAGTTTTATAACCTATAGTCCTGTTTTCATTGTGGAACATATCTTTAACGTTATGAATGTGTTTTGATCGAATGCTCCAGAACACAGTATCATTGCAATTTGGTTGATTTTCAACTTTCACAAAACTATGAAATCCAATCTTATCACAGCCTTACGGAGCCCATAAAGTGACATTTTGAAATACTTTTTTTATTATCACAACTAATTCGTTTAAACGTTATATTATTTCGTTTTTACGAAATATTATTTCGTTTATTCAAAATATTATTTCGATTAAACGAAATAATATTACGTTATTTCGAAATAATTATTTCGATTAAACGAAATAATATTATTTCGGGTTTTTTTTTCGAAATAATTATTACGTTTTATCGAAATAATAATTTCGTTTTATCGATATACTATTTCGTTTAAACGTAATATTATTTCGTTAAATCGAAAAAATTATTTAAAAAAACGAAACAATTATTTCGAAAAAAAGAACGAGAAAATATTATTTAAAAAAAACGAAATAATATTATTTCGAAAAGACGAAATAATTATTTCGGAAAATAGAAATAATTATTTCGATTAAACGAAATAATATTAAGTTTAAACGAAATAATATTTTGTATACACGAAATAATATTTCGAAAAAAAAAACGAAATAATAGTTTCAATTTTTCGAACTAATTATTTCGATTTTCGAAATATTATTTCGATTTTTTGAAATAATTATTTCGTTTAAACGTAATAATATTTCGTTTAATCGAGATAATATTTTGAATAAACGAAATAATATTTCGTTAAAACGAAATAATATTTCGTAAAAACGAAATAATATTACGTTTAAACGAAATAGTAATGAAAATAAAAAAGTATTTCAAAATGTCACTTTAGGGGCTCCGTACAGCCTATACGCCACAAGTTGCTACTTAACCACCGCCATGAAATAAATCACGTGATATTAATAGTATCATGTGACAGATGATTTTATTAAAATATGATGGTTTGCCTTACAGTATTATTAAACGAGGTTGAACTTGTCCTCGATGCATCTTTGTTTAAAAAAATGTATGCTAAATAAGATAAGGTAAGATAAGATAAGATAAACTATATTTAGAGTCGGTTATAATCAACCACATATAACATTAACTATTGTCCGACAAATCAAGACTATCCAATAAAAATCAAACAAACTGAAAAGGAAATAATTCACTAAAAATACAAACAATACATTACATTAATCAAGAAACATGCAAGGCTCAGCAAAATTCGTACCACATAATAAGTTTATTATTAAACCATTTTAAACCATGCTAAGATTTGTTCGTTATGTGAGTTTATTCGATAACCGATACAAAAGTTAATCAAGGGCAAGTTCAATATTGTTTACTTATACCAGGGACTAGAGTCACGTGATATACAACATCTACTAACAAGATAAACAAGCACATGTTTTCCACCCGATTCTCTTCCTAAACGAAAGACATCATATAGTACATAACACAACTACTACATTTCTTTCCCCGAAATGTCATAATTGGTCTTGCAAATACTTGTTGTTAGCTCCTAATCACAGAAATTAGATCGAATGGTAAACTGTCATTTTTTTCAAACATAAATTGTGCAGAGAATTTCAAGTAAAAAAACTCGAAGACCAATGAAGACATTATCGTACATAGAAAGTAGTTATTTTATGCACGATATGATTTTTTTCAAATTGATGACTGCTACAAGAACTTGAAAAACAATGATATACCCAAAGGAAAAAGAAACGCAGGGTAAAACAATATGGAATAACTTTTAACAGCTTTGTTTCAGGTAATGAAAATCCGTCAGATTATTATCTGGGCCATTTTGTACACAACACGGTATGAAAAATTACTGAATCATGTTTTTCATATCATTCGATACTCTGGATGTTTACACACTATCGTAATTAAAAATCTGTAATTACTTTTTACGGTAATGGCACGGCTTACGGAAGTTCATAGGAGTCAGGCCAATGCGCTGCTAATGCAGGATCAAACGCTTCAGCAGATTGCTATGCTGTTTAGCGTGAATATTTTGGCCACAGAGTGACTTGTTCGTCGTCTTAGAGAAACTGGAAGACTTCCTAACCGAGCTCCAACGTTACGTCAGCGCGCGTAATGACACGACGCCAGGACAGGGCTATACATCTTGTCAACCTGCGTAATCGGTCTAAACTGCCACTGAAACTGAACATTTAGCAAACCAACTTGACAGAAAGGTAAGGCAGCGAACTTCCCAACCACATTTGACCAACTGAGAAATGCCTTATTGGAAAAGTGGAACAAAAGCCCCATGAGAAAGATAAAGGCCTTCACGAGTTCAATTCACTTGAAAATACGGCATGTGACAGCTGTGCGAGGAAAACATACCCGGTACTGAGAACTATACTTCGATTTGAATTTAAGATTGTATTGGATATCGCCAAACTCGTTCCAATAACTCAAGAAGTAAAGGTCAAAATCTGGTGAAAATTTCATGAAACAAATTCATGAAAGTCAGTTCTTGATAGATTAAGAAATAAATTTTAATATCATTCATATGGATAACCATAAATATCCGCTAAAGTTTACCCTGCGTTCTTTTTCCTTTTGGTATATCTTTCGCGAGACTATACTAAGTAAACATAGAGTATGTTAGGCGTAATGTAGCGTAAAGTCCCAACCTTGTGCGCTCTCTGATATGATTTGTTTATGAAATTAACAAATCAACCATTTAATAAATATTTTAAAGATATATGGAACATTGTATTGAAATGTATCGTTAATTTATAATGTAACTGTTAAATTCATAAACAATTTTATTAAATAGCAGAGAAAGCGCTAAATTATAGCGATTAGTAAAAAATATTCATAATAACAACAGTATGTCTATATAAAGACTTCAAAATGCAATGCCAATTTAATAATCTTTTTGCGCGACGTTTTGCTTTTCGCGCGGTTTTTTACACACTTTAGGCAGTTTGTGTAAAAGTCAACACTAAAAATTAATATTATAGCTCGTTTAGGATAACTTTAGACAAATTTAAACTATATTTATGTAAAATTAATGTCTCAAGTTATCCTAAACGAGCTATACGTGTACAGTATGACCTCTTCAGAGCTGCCATTTACAAAACAAATCCTCTGCACAACAACAACTTTTGATGTTTGTTCTTCTTTTTGTTCACGGCTACACAGTCAGACTAGTCTTAGGGATGAATTGTAAGGTCCGTCTGAGTTCAACTACAGTATCACACAGTTTCTCCTGTAAAGTTGTCTCAGTCGGCGATATTGCTGTTCTCTCCTGGTGGTGTCTTACACAGGTTTGAAGGTTGTGCTCCGACTTATGAATGGACATTTGTCTTTTTACGTATTCCACGAAAAGACTTTTCAATCTGTTTGATTGCATTACAGACTTTTTTCGAATAGAATTCTGAATAGACTACCGAATAGACAGAGCTCTGTGTTTTCGGCATTTTGTGAATAGATATTGGTACAGATATTTGAACTCACCTATAACTATGTATACAGTAAATGCGAATAGACTTCTAAATGAATAGATTTCTCAATACATAGCTGTCTATTGTGCGAATAAACTTTTGAATAGAGAATAATACAATATATAGCTAACTTTACAGACCTACATTCTATCAAATGCTTGAGTATCAAAGACTTGGTAATGACATATATGATATAAATTTATAGCAAAATATCTCTAGTGATAATCGATTACAGGGCTTAGTTTAACTGCCTTTAAAAGAGTGGCGACTATAGTATGAAGGGGGCATTTGTATCGGGGAAAAACTGTAAAAGATGAAGGGCTACTGTTGTGAAAATTATCTCTTATATAGATATTTTGTGTCAAAAGGATATCTCTGAAGAATTTTATTTACGAATCTAAAAATTACTTTGGTACACAAAATAGAGCAACAGTATGTCTCAATAAATCACGGATGGAAATTCTGACATAAGAATCTGATCATAATCTACAACAGATTTACTGATCTATAGTAAACGTCAGACATTTAAATCATTCATTATAATATTTGCTACGTGATACAATCTTACATTCTTGAGAAATTTTCAGAACTGTAAAGTTGTAAGCAGTCGAAATTAAACTAGGAAATGACAAACAAATGTTACATTAAAAAGTTAACGCCTTGTAAAACATGTAAAGTTATATTTTGTACTTTGTATTTCGCCATTAAAACGTATGTCTGTGCCAATACTATTAAGCTTTAAACAAATTTTAAAACTTTCATGAAATGCAACTGATTTCTTATCACTTAGTTTAATCACTTCCATTATATTTCTGTTTTCAGTTGCATGTCGTTTTATTTTGTTAAAACACAGCGTTAGTAAAATAGTAAGAACAATGTACATTGCGCCCGACAATCTTGGTTCTATTTCTTAGCCCGATATGTGATATCTTACCATGATAATTCAATATTAATGTCAGTAGTCTGTCGTGCAATCGAAGTACATGTATATGACCTGGTGGATAATTCACGTAATAGCTTAACGTGGCCACGCAGTAGCTTTTACGTGCGCACGCAATAACGTTTACGAGGCCACGTAAAAGCTTTACGTGCGCACGTAATAATTGACAAATGAGAGTTGTCAAAATTGGCGGCCATTTTTCGACAACCTTCATTGGTCAATTATTACGTGCGCACGTAAAGCTATTACGTGGCCACGTAATAGCTTAACGTGGCCACGCAGTAGCAATTACGTGCGCACGTTATAGCGTTTACGTGGTCAAGTAATAGCTTAACGTGGCCACGCAGTAGTTTTTACGTGCGCACGCAATAACGTTTACGAGGCCACGTAAAAGGTTTACGTGCGCACGTAATAATTGACCAATGAGAGTTGTCGAAATTGGCGGCAATTTTTCGACAACCTTCATTGGTCAATTATTACGTGCGCACGTAAAGCTATTACGTAGCCACGTAAACGCTTTTACGTGCGCACGTAAAGCTACTACGTGGCCACGTAAACGCTATTACGTGCGCACGTAATAGGTACTGCGTAGCCACGTAAAGCTATTACGTGGCCACGTAAACGCTTTTGCGTGCGCACGTAAAAGCTACTGCATGGCATCGTAAAGCTTTTACGTGGCCACGTAATAGCTTAACGTGGCCACGCAGTAGCAATTACGTGCGCACGCAATAACGTTTACGAGGCCACGTAAAAGCTTTACGTGCGCACGTTATAATTGACCAATGAGAGTTGTCGAAATTGGGCGGCCATTTTTCGACAACCTTCATTGTTCAATTATTACGTGCGCACGTAAAGCTATTACGTGGCCACGTAATCGCTATTACGTGCGCACGTAATAGGTACTGCGTAGCCACGTAAAGCTATTACGTAGCCACGTAAACGCTTTTGCGTGCGCACGTAAAAGCTACTGCGTGGCATCGTAAAGCTTTTACATGGCCACGTAAAAAAATATTTCCATGTTACCTCAATGCCACCGTAGTTTATCAGGAGACCATTGTCAAGTTTTATAAACTAGTGGTTCCAGATCCATTTGATTTTAAACCCAGGGAGTTACATTGTCCAGTAGCTTGTTCAATTGCGCCGAACATCCAATAATATTTCTTTCTTACTGTGAATTAGTTAATCAATTTCTGACCTAAACATTTATGTAATTATAAAATTTCACTGAATTTCAATTTAGAATTACTACAGGGTGTTGTTCATATTATTTCTGGTTGGATACTTTTCGCAAGATACGTAAAAAAGGCCAAAACAATTCCCGATCAGGAAGAATTTTGACATGTGTTGCCCGATCAAAAAGAATTGAAGGGGACCCCGTTGCTTCCCGAACTTGAAGTATTCCCTACTTTGGGAACCAGTTCGATTTACATCCTTTGCACGAGAGTTCGGCACAAAACTGGACATGTTTATTGTGATACATTTTTAAGAAATATAGAATTATATTAACAATTTGAACTTAAAAATAAAATTAAACAAATAATTCATTACATGAAAAAATAAAACTATATGTTAACTTTCACAGCGTAACAGTAGCAGCACTCGCTTATATAGTACCTTTCTACAAGAGCCGACTACTTAAACACAATATGTTCGAAAAAAAACTATCACTTTGGTCAAAAAGTTTCTTTACGCGTTTTTTGTACATTTTCCCTTATTTTATATTGTAAAATATTGAACACACATATTGTTTCGTATTGAAATTATATAATTGTAATACATAAAGAACGTTATAGATTGTTCATGTTAAACTATATATTAGTCGTGAAATAAATAAATATACATGTAAAGTAAATCTATGTACACTCAAATCATCAAAACTTAATACATGTAAAGAAACTTTTGGACCTCAGTGTATGCTCTTTAAAGATACATTCATTCCGCAAGCATGATATCGTACATTATCTGATAATTAAGCTATTACAACAATTTTAATACTACTGGATAAATATTTCACACTAACTCAACATGTAGCACTTGAAGCAAAGGCAAGTCACCATGACTTTGTCTGGTTCCCAGTCGTACCGCAGAATAATGGTGGCGCCCAATGTTTTGTAAAAATTGTTGTATTTTTAAATGAACATTTATCACTATATTGGTTTGTATCAAAGTATCTTTTGTACATGTAATTAGTTGATACATTATATCAGTCGGTCTGTTACCTTTATGTTATATAAAGTATCCGAAATTCTAACCAGAGATGATCAACGTCCGAATCGTGTCTACTTTGAAGACAAGGTTTTAGGTTAATCGTATGTTAACTTTAAGTGCACATAGAAAAATTAAAATCGACTGACCTATTGAGTACTGTTCAAAGTCCTACCAAATTGATCATCGTCAGAATATAATGCAAAGTAAAAGAGAAAAAGTAACCTGAAGATGCTCTGTATTGGCGCCGCCATTATTGCGCTTTGCCTGACCCATTTACAATGGTGGTAAGGGGCAGGTAGTTGGCATGTTGGCATTTTTTGAAAATAAAAAGTACCATTTATTGTATGCGGTATTTTTTCAAAATTTATTTGGTACCAAAAATTAGAATCCCTAAAAAACTCGACGGAAATAATAGTGCGTTTATCTTCAGAGGATCACGTGTCTATATACCTGCAGCGTGGTCAGTTTTTAGTCTGTTAGCTAACGTTACGGATACGGAAAAACTCAACCCGAAGACAACTCAACCCGTGGATAACTAAACTCAAAGTTGTGACAACTCAACCAGTTGATTGTGGATTGAATTGTCTCGGGTTAAGTTGTCTTACGTTACGGAACGTTCGGGGTAATTGAACAGGCTGCCTGTCGTCTGATAACATGTAATGAGCAATGGGATATATTTAAGATTTCACTTAAAATTTAGAACAATATCACTGCAAATTAATGTTAATAACATTTCTAATACGATGTTAACTTAAATATTAGTTTAGCGGACACAGTGTCGGTTTAATCAGCTACTACTCTCATTGTTATATCGTGGTTTTATATTTCTTTGATTTTATCGTTATAAATGTGTATTATTGCAAAATTATAAAATAAGATTTAAAAAATATGTCCTGAGCTGCATTTGAACCAGTGCAAAGAAATTTATTTCCTGTCGAATCGTCGACTCTACAACTTGAGCTATTTCCGTATTCACTGTGGAGCATTGTCAATAATATGATATGAATATAAACATGCCAACTGGTATTTTCATCAATAAACGAGTCCAAAATACATTAACAATTCCTCTTTATGTTATTTATTATTTACATCAATGTTGTGCGAATTATGTGACAGAAGGAACGAATATTCCTTGAGATTGTTATAGTAACTCCGCATTCGGAACTCCTCGGCCATTCGCTACGAATAACTATTCATTCATGAAAGGTCGAGGTGTTCCGAATGAGTAACTCCGTTCACTAACCATCCAAATCATGTGCAATCAAAATCGCCTGTTTGATTGGTCGGACAGGTGTTTAAATTTTAAACGGAAATGATGGACCGCCATTTTCAACTGGCAAAAATGGCAAAATTTTGTTTTTCATAAATTTCATGGAATTTATACATTAAAAAGGTAAGTTGGTTTGCAAAACAATTCGTTTTTCTTTGAACCATTGTGAGAATAAACTTTCGTTGTGATATATTGATGAATGTTGTAGAGAAACTACTCGGAGCGAACTAGAATAAAATTTGTGTATTTTTTGGAGTGAGAGAACAAGCCGCTTGAGGTGCACTTTAAGTTTATACAGATATTATTTTTTATAATTTTGTTTTATAGTTAGGGCTACGGGAATTTAGTTAAAATATGAACCAATGTTGGCCATGTCCATATTTATTATTTTATTCAAGATGATTGTTTTTTTCAAGTCGCCTAATCGCTTGGACAATTGGGTGTTCATGTCAAGTTTATTTACACATTATTGTTGAAAAACCGTGAAACACTGATTAAATCCTACTGATCGTTGTACAGATATCTTCGTTGTTGTGATAATATACTTTTATGTTAGCTGTGTAGAAATGAATCGAAATTTAAAATTTAAAAAAATGAAGTTAATTCTGTGTAAACTGTAATTATATTCTGAAAGGGTGCCAGTCAACGCATCAAAATATGCTGTAGAACAGGCTTACACAATTTAAACATACTAGCAAAAACGGGCTAAAGTTGTACGTTTGTTCTCAATATCAATAATTTCTGTGTCTTTATGATGAATTCGATCTGATAATTTTCAAATGTTATGAATCTTAATTGATCTAACAATCATAGCGTACAATTATTTTTGTACAGTGTAAATACATGTTAGTTTTTAACAAGTGAACTTTCATTACTAGTGATTTTAAAATTTTAAACTTTTGATTGAGAGATCATTTTCAAGGCATCTTAGCCTTTAACAAGTCGGTTGTAGGCACCATCCGCCGTGGTAGTTGATGTCTGCTTGCGGATTTTACTGGGGTTATAAGAAGTTGAAGTTGAAGCGTGAAGATTTTTGTGGGAATGAGTCAATGTGATCTAATAGTTCAAGGACGCGATATAAACATGTATATATAGGGTCTATGAATAGACACATAAAAAATATGATTGAGACAAAAAAAAAATTTAGCTGTGTAATGAATGATATAAATATGTTTCAGTTTCAGTGAAACTGCAACTGATATAAATATAAAACAATTAGAAAATGTGTGCCGTGAAGTAGATTTTCACTCTTCTGCTTGTAATGATTGTCTTGCTTTTTACGTTATAATGTGTTGTAAATTAGTTTTGATTTATTTTTGTTTTAAAATGATTATTGAATATGAATATTAGAAGATGTAGATTTTCTACTCATTAAGAAAAAATTATCATTTTAGTTGGACAAATATTAATTAAAATGTAAACATTTCATATTGCAGATTTCTTGTCACAATTCAGAATGATTTTGATTGTAAAATCCATGGTTACAGTAAAAGTTGTGTGGAAAGATGTGAAACAGTGATTATTACAGAATAATTATATAGATTGATTGTGTATTTGAATGAAATTATTCATGATGTGACTACATGGCTTGTATGGTAGGTTATTATCACTACTGTTTATTGTTTTACATAAATTCTTGTACCCAAACTATTGTTTGTCCGGTCATATAGTGACTTATAATGTTCCTTCTGTGATTTAGTAACTAGTACAGATCTTGCTTATCAGTCCTAAACTACAGGTTATACACAACTCTGTTTAAGGGCTTGCATGTCATACATGTGAAAATAAGATTGAATTAAAATATTATTCTAGCTAAACAAAACTTCATTCCATAGGTAATTTAAAACTTCTAAACTTTGTTGCTCAAAAATTACGGTTCGTCCTCGGCACTTTGAATGATTTCAAACTATTTTGATAGTTTCAATTGAGCTAGCATAGATGGCTAGTTTTTTAAGTAATAAAAAGAATTAATAACCAATTGTATTTTGTAATCAGTTCTTTAGTTTCATGCTGATTCAGGCTATCCGATTTTATTACTATTGTCCCAAGTAATTTCCCTGGGAAATATTTTACTCTGCTTATTTGCAGCCGACGTATTAGCCCATCGGAATTAAACTATTTTCACAGGTATCTATTCACAATTGGATGGAATGAAGCCTTCAAAGATAAACTTCATATTCAAAGAAATCCGCAGCAGCCTCGGTGGGGCTCAAACCTGGGACCTCTTGACTTCTAATCTCGCATCAAACCATTGGACTTTGCTATGAATTGATAAATATTGACGAACTTTGGATTGTCTGTACTTTGTTTAATATCATAACTGTTATAAAAGGGGAGTAATCCAATCATCTTATTTGAGTTATTTATGCATCGTTGGTCTCCCTTTACTCTTTCAGACTGGACGTCAGGTTCGATAATAAAATTATTTTATTTACATGCAATGTGTAACTTTTAATTGAAGTTTAAATAAATGGTTATAAATTTTATGTTATTTTCTAGGTATACAATGATATTGATAGTGAAGATTGTACTCAATATGGTTATAAGATGTTTAAAATGGTTAATTGTCCATGATTTTATACAAACAGTAGAGAGATGGGAAAATCTCGGCAGTAGGTATAGAAATAAGGAAAACTTCCGAGGGTTCCGGATGAGCATGATATTAACCACGTGACATGAACTTTTTTCCGCGTAAAATCAACGCCATTTTGAATTATTGCTGCTCACACTATTAAAGCTAAAAAGGTAAGACATACTGTTTAAACATTGATTTTGTGTACGTGATTTGTTGAAATGTATTTTTTAATGGTTTGATTGAAGTTGATCTTTAAAAACCACTGGTGCAGTACGTGTTATACATAAAACATGTGTCGCGAATCAATTGAATTGTAGTGCTGTGCTTGTCAAGCCTTGTGTGATTTGGCCCATTTTTCAAACATTTGAAAAAGTTATATACTATATAGCTTTGAATGTATGTGCTTAACAATGTTTCTAAGAAATGTTTACTAATGCCCAGTACAAAACGACACAGTACGAAAACATCAAAGCGCGAATCAGCAATTCATTGTCGACAGGACGCTTGTAATAAACGAGCGTCGTATGAAACTGAATGTGTCAAATATCAAAATAATGAAAATGTTTATAAATTTAAGATGTTGAAATGATGTTTAAACCGTTAAAGATTAAAATGCTGTATCTAAGTTGTGCGACAATGCTTTAGAAGAGTCCAGCACATACCCGAGAGACAGAGATAGAGATAAGTGGGTCAAAAATTTGATATAGGCAGACCTTTAATTGCAGTTCAGGCAATTAGTTTGGCTGTTGTCTAGACCAGTCCAGTTAGCACTCCCTGCTTTGTTTACCGGAGGCTAGACTACTTTGAGAAATTATCTTGTGACATTTTGCACCCAGGTGGTATTGCCAGCTTTGATGCTGCTTTATGAGTCCTATGATAGAGGAGCTTTATTTAATGTTGCTTATAATCTACAAATTTAATGACATTATTTATAAAGCTATTGAGCAACGAATGAGGAATCTACTAACAGATGCTTGCCTGGCTGCTTTATGCTGAGCACAGGAGCTGCTAGTACCTGTTTTTTATCGTCTTAGGTATGACATGGCTAGGGATCAAACCCCCAACCTCCCACACCTGAAGCAGACCCTCTACCATTAGGCTATTAGGACAGTGAATATGACTTAACATTATAACTGTGGAATTATTGACACATTACAGCTTGGTGTGGAAAGTGTCTAGTGCCAGTAGTCATATTAACTTTATTGATTTTAAGCTCTTTTCACTATAGTGAAAGGCATACATTGGCTTTGTCAACATTTCTATTTTTTCATTAACATGTATGCCTTCTATATATAAATAAGTGTATCAACGCATTATTATTATTATTATTATTATATACCGCATTTGTATAGTGCTCTTTTCTATATGTTCAAAAACGCATTGGCTACCTGTGGTTAGGACTGTCAGACAATGCCAAATGTTGGGTAACAAAAGGCTGGGTTAAATTCTTTGTTAATGCAGGTTTTGACAATTATGCTTTATTGTACTGATAAGCTAATCTTCTTTTATACATACACTTTATGGATATGATATACATTGTAATGATAAATTTATGCCCTTTTTTGCAGACACCATGGTTGATTCTGTGAAACAAAATTGTTTAATGTTGTGATGAAATGAAAAGAATAGTCATTCTATCAGCTGTACTATGTGTTTGAATGGTCAGGTAACCTTCATATTACCCAGTATTGTTAAAGTTATTTACCAAAAAAAGGGCCACCTGTCTTAGCCATTAATTATTCTGAACACTTAAATATGACTGGATATTTTGTAACTGCTTTAGAGAGCTGACTAAAAGGGAGTGTAACATATGAATATGGTTTCTATTTGATCTTTTTTTATAATGAATACAGATGCAAAGAAGCAATACAAAGAAGCATATTGTAATGGCACTTTCAAGATTCTATTAGTGTCCAGCATGAAGCTATATTCACTTACAAGTAGTAGAACATGGTTTATAGAATAATGATTCAGCATCTTAGCTTTGACTCTTAACAAAAATATCCGGACTGGTGGTCAAATGTATCACCGATAACTTGAAGGATTATCTGATATAATTCTTACTTTAACTGCGACACTTTGAAAGTAATAGCTAATATTCTTTTAGTAATTATTTTCAAAGACCCATGGCTATGTGCAGTGATTTTAAGATATCAAAAGAGGTTGTCTATAGTGCCTTTTACCACATATCATATATTTTAGTGTACTTGTTGTCCAAGGTTGAATCTTATCATACTTTCTACAAATATTATCATTGCAATAATTGTAAAATGTAAAATTTGTGATATTTTTTTATTGAAACTTTACAGATTTGATGGGTTGAGTTTACTGGTCATGCACAATGGTACCACTAAGAAAATATTCAGTGATGGTATATACATTTATTTTTCCTAGTACTTTATTGATATAATAATGTAAACTTTTAAATGGCTATGCTGCATCACTCTCTTTCTGGGTGTCTTTCTCACTATAAAACTTGAATGCTTCCTCTGCCTGTCTTTAAGTCAGTCCACACACAACTAAAATACTTACTCCATATGTCAACTGTCCAACACTGCACTTACTCCCTCTGTCACCAGTCTTACACTGCACTTACTCGCTTTCTCACCAGTCTTACACTGCACTTACTCCCTCTGTCACCAGTCTTACACTGTAAATACTCCCTCTGTCACCAGTCTTACACTGCACTTACTCCCTCTGTCAACAGTCTTACACTGCACCCACTCCCACTCTCACCAGTCTTACACTGCACTTACTCCCTCTGTCACCAGTCTTACACTGCATTTACTCCCTCTGTCACCAGTCCTACACTGCACTTACTCCCTTTCTCACCAGTCTTACACTGCATTTACTCCCTCTGTCAACAGTCTTACACTGCACCCACTCCCACTCTCACCAGTCTTACACTGCACTTACTCCCTCTGTCACCAGTCTTACACTGCATTTACTCCCTCTGTCACCAGTCTTACACTGTAACTACTCTTTCTGTCACCAGTCTTACACTGCACTTACTCCCTATGTCACCAGTCTTACACTGCACCTACTCCCACTCTCACCAGTCTTACACTGCACTTCCTCTGTCACCAGTCTTACACTGCATTTACTCCCTCTGTCAACAGTCTTACACTGCATTTACTCCCACTGTCAACAGTCTTACACTGCACCTATGCCCTCTGTCACCAAACTTACACTGCACCTACTCCCATTGTCACCAGTATTACACTGCATTTACTCCCACTGTCAACAGTCTTACACTGCATATACTCCCACTGTCAACAGTCTTACACTGCACTTACTCCCTCTGTCACCAGTATTACACTGCATTTACTCCCTCTGTCTACAGTCTTACACTGCAATTACTCCCACTGTCAACAGTCTTACACTGCACCTATGCCCTCTGTCACCAAACTTACACTGCACCTTCTCCCACTGTCACCAATCTGACACTGTACCTTCTCCAACTGTCACCTGTCTTACACTGTACCTACTCCCTTTCTCACAAGTTTGACACTGTACCTATTCCCACTGTCACCAGTCTTACACTGTACCTACTCCCTTTCTCACAAGTCTGACACTGTACCTACTCCCACTGTCACTTGTCTTACACTGTACCTACTCCCACTGTCACCTGTCTTACACTTTACCTACTCCCACTGTCACCAGTCTTACACTTTACCTACTCCTTTTCTCACCTGTCTTACACTGTACCTACTCCCTTTTTCACCAGTCTGACACTGTACCTACTCCCCTCTGTCACCAGTCTGAGACTTGACCTACTCCTTTTCTCACCAGTCTGACACTGTACCTACTCCCACTGTCACCAGTTTACACTGTACCTACTCCCTTTCTCACCAGTCTGACACTGCACCTACTCCCACTGTCACCAGACTTACACTGTACCTTCTCCCACTGTCACCAGTCTAACACTGTACCTACTCTCAATGTCACCAGTCTTACACTGCATTTACTCCCACTGTCAACAGTCTTTCACTGCACCTACTCTCAATGTCACCAGTCTTACACTGCAACTACTCACACTGAAACCAGTCTTACACTGCATTTACTCCCACTGTCAACAGTATAACACTGCAACTACTCTCAATTTCGCCAGTCTGACACTGTACCTTTTCCCACTGTCACCTGTCTTACACTGTACATACTCCCAATGTCACCTCTCTTACACTGTACCTACTCCCACTGTCATCAGTCTTACACTTTACCTACTCCCTTTCTCACCAGTCTGACTCTGTACCTACTCCCACTGTCACTTGTCTGACACTATACCTTCTCCCACTGTCACCTTTCTTACACTGTACCTTCTCCCTGTGTCACCAGTCTTACACTGTTCTTACTTCTACTGTCTCCAATCTGACACTGTACCTACTCCCACTGTCACCTGTCTTACACTTTACCTACTCCCACTGTCACCAGTCTTACACTTTACCTACTCCTTTTCTCACCAGTCTTACACTGTACCTACTCCCACTCGAACCAGTCTTACACTGTTACTTCTCTCACAGTCACCAGTCTGACACTGTACCTTCTTTTACTGTCACATGTCTTACACTGTACCTATTCCCACTGTGTCTTACACTGTACCTACTCCCTTTCTCACTAGTCTTACACTGTTTATGCTCCCACTGTCACCATTCTTACACTGTACCTTCTCCCATGGTCACCTGTCTTACACTGTGCTTACTCCCACTGGCACCAGTCTGACACTGTACCTTCTCCCACTCTCACCAGTCTTACACTGTACCTTCTCCCACTGTCACCAGTCTTACACTGTACCTTCTCCCACTGTCACCAGTCTTACACTGTACCTTCTCCCACTGGCACCATTCTTACACTGTACCTTCTCCCACTGTCACCAGTCTGACACTGTACCTTCTCCCACTGTCACCAGTCTTACACTGTACCTACTCCCACTGTCACCAGTCTGACACTGTACCTACTCCCTCTGTCACCAGTCTTACATTGTACCTACTCCCTCTGTCACCAGTCTTACACTGAACCTTCTCCCACTGTCACCAGTCGTACACTGTACCTTCTCCCACTGTCACCAGTCTTACACTGTACCTTCTCCCACTGTCACCAGTCGTACACTGTACCTACTCCCACTCTCACCAGTCTTGCACTGTACCTTCTCCCACTGTCACCAGTCTGACACCGTACCTACTCCAACTGTCACCAGTCTTACACTGTACCTTCTGCAACTTGCACCAGTCTTACTCTGTATCGTCTCCCACTGTCACCAGTCTTACACTGTACCTTCTCCCACTGTCACCAGCCTGACACTGTACCTTCTCCCACTGTCACCAGTCTTACATTGTCTCTTCTCCCACTGTCACCAGTATTACACTGCACTTTCTCCCTTTGGCACCAGTCTTATACTAAACCTTCTATTGTCACCAGTCTGACACTGTAACTTGTTCCTCTGTCACCAGCCTTACCCTATACCTACTCCCTATGTCACTAATCTGACACTGTTCATTTTCTCCCTGTCACTAGTCTTACACTGAACCTTCTTCTCTGTCACCAGTCTAACACTGTACCTACTCCCACTGTCACCAGTCTAACACTGTACCTACTCCCACTGTCACCAGTCTAACACTGTATCTACTCCCACTGTCGCCAGTCTTACACTGTACCTTCTCCTAATGTCACGAGTCTGACAACCTACCTTCTCGTCACCAGTCTGACAGTGTATCTACTCCCTCTGCCACCAGTCTGACACTGTACCTTTTCCCTCTGTCACCAGTCTTACACTGTACCTACTCCCTCTGTGACCAGTCTTACACTGTACCTACTCCCACTGTCGCCAATCTGACACTGTTCCTTCTCCCTCTGTCACCAGTCTGACACTGTACCTTCTCGTCAGCAGTGCTACATTGTACCTTTTCCTCTGTCACTAATCTAATTTCTAGGTACGTGTGTGACACAAAACTGTCAACAGGGACATTGATAATTAAGAGTAAATTTGTTGACGTTATCTATAACCAATGTTGATCCCGTATAAATGTCCTTTTTACGATGAAAGCCAGCGTCACAGAAGAACTAATAACATTCGTTTTGTGTTATTTTCTGAACTCAATTACTTACAAAGTATATAAAAATGTCACAGTAATGAAGAAAAGCAACATTTTCTGGTAAACATCATTAAATACGATGTTGTTTGTTTTGTGTCTATGGTGTGAAGGTTTAATTGCATAAATTGAATAATTGAATATAACTCTTTTAACTACGATTCATAATTTCAAAGCGCAGATTATAAATAGTTATTTATCAAATGTATCAAATACGGTTCAAAAAAGTGATCCCGTGAAAATCTAAGAAAGGTTACATATATACCGCATTTGCATAGCGCTATTTCCATATTGAACATATGTTCAAAAGCGCTTCACAATCATAAGCATAATTAGTGAAAAAACAAGTTTAAATGAAAATGAAAGTGAATAATAGATGATAAATACATGTATATAAAAAAACATAAACTAAAGAGAAGTATAAAACTAAAAATTAGTGATCAATAAAGTGCTAATAGCAGTTTAAAAACAACAACAACAACAAAACCAGTGAATTTCAACTGTAAAAAATAGTAAATGAGAGATAATAGATTGTTGGTAGAACGGCAGCCAAATGGTCGATGGGGAATCGGGGCAATGCCCCGAAAATCCATAATTGCAAGGTGCAAAGTTGGATTTTAATCCAAGGCTCCTGCCTGAACATCCACTAGCATCATCGCCCGCGCGTCCCTGCGGCCACCGACCAATAGGGAATCCAGCCCGATGCCTTGAAAAATCCATGATTGCAAGGTGCAAAGTTGATTTCTAATCCAAGGATCCTGCCAGAACATCCATCTATGTAAAATTTCTTTAATTATAATGAATTTTAAAAAAGTAAGTTTTTAAAAGTTTCTTAAAACTGTACAAAGACTGAGCTTGTTTTATTTCTAATGGGAGATTATTCCAGTAATGAGGTGCTGCCCAGCTGAAAGATTTGTAACCAAATGTAGCGGTTTTAACTTTTGGTACGACTGAAGATAAGGAATTATTGGAACGCAGGTTTCTAGCAGGAATGTAGATGTCAAATATGTCTCTTAATATTTTGGAGCAAGACCATTCAATGCTTTAAAAGTATGCAATAAAACTTTGTATTGTATTCTATAGACAACAGGGAGCCAATGCAATTCTTTTAATATAGGAGTAAGGAGGAGGGTAGCCCATGTATCAAGGATGTTTCCTATTGGTGTTGAGGCCCCTTGGTCAAAGGTGAAGGTCACAGGGGCATCATATGGAAAAACCTTGTTCGGACAATAATTTAACAATGATTTTACCTAGGTTAACAAATTTTATGTGTTTTTATGTGGATCAGCCCATTTGTCAAGGAGTAATGTGCTGATAGCTCTTTTGTAGAGGATCCTCCCTTTTGATTTGGAGACCCTAGGGTCAAAAGTCAAAGTCACTGGGACTTAATTTGTATTGAAACATTTTCTGGACAATAACTCAATAATGATTGTACCTAGGCTCACCGAATTTTATTTAAGGGTAGCCTAAATGTCTAGCATATGCCTCTTTGGTTTTAGGCCCCTGGGTGAAAGGTCAAAGTCACAAGGAAATCATGAGGAAAAACATTGTCCAACAATCAACGTTATCTAAGATTGATCACAAAATGTTATGTATTAATACTCTTTGGTTCAAGGGTGAGAACTTTTGGTTCTGAGGCCCCAGGGTCAATGTCACTGGAAGTTTGTATGGGAAAATTTTGTGCCGGTGATGACTCAACCATGGCTGTACCTAGGTTATCAAAATCTTTGCTTTAGATGGCCCTTCAGTTAAGGACCTATTCCGGGGTCATTGGTCAAGGTCACAGGGACTTCATATGAGATAGAACACAGCATGGACTGCACACGGGCGTATAATGCCCCGCCCAGCAGAGCTCTTGTTGGAGTTGGTCTTATAGTTGTGCGTTAAATTAAGTATGACAATTCGGTCGATTAACAAGTTGATTGCATCTCACATAACAATTACATCCAAACATATAATATCTGCATTGCTCTGAATTGCATCAATTTTCTGACATAATTGACTTTTTGACAGAAGTATTGTTGACTTTAGCCTCATTTTCATTTTAAGTGATCTAACTTGCACCTTTGACATATAGATAGATAGATTTATTTGTGATGCTTTTACAATTTTTACAGATGATACAAATATTTAATAATAACATAATAACAAGAATATGACATAAGATATCACAGCAATGAACGAAGATATTAGTACAAGTATAGATTGCATCACAGGATAGCCCATAAAGTCCTAGGACTTAATTCCAATGGGGTCCTTTGACATGCGAAAATGAAAAACATCCACCTTGGTAGAGCCTCTCCAAAACCCATCTCATCCCTTTAGGTACTTAAGATACCTCTGGGTCTAGCCCTTAAAAAATAAGGGTTTGACACTAGAGGTGCGCCATATTATCGGTAAACTGGTTTGATATTTTCTTTTCATTAACTTTGAATTCGAAATATCGTCAATTTTTTATACTTTTGAGTAAAAACAAAAATATCAAGGAAGATTAAGTTGTTACAGTTTTACCCTTAAATATGGGCTTTATTGCTTTTAAAAATTATAAATGATCTTCTTAAAAGTGTATTTTTATATTGTGGTATACCGTGGTATTTAGTACAAAACCTAGGTATACTGTGGTATAAATTTCCTTGCGGTACCCAGTTCTATTTGACACTTAACTGTTTTATCCAGGGATCCCCCGGGAATCACTAGTCAGTTACACAGTGATACCTCTTTTACTTTAGTGATTCCTCCAATAAAAGACAAAAATATTGGAGAGAGATTTGCAGTCACTCATTGTAAGAAACAACTCATAGCAACTTTCAGGGATCCTAATGAAATCCTTAGCCTAGAATCTCTGGAATTCCTCCAAAGATTTACCAAAAAAGAACACTTTGTTTCTAACCCTGTATAATGTCATATCTATACAAGATATTGTACATATTTATTTTCAGATGATACGACAAGAACGAAGCATACATCAAAGATTGAATACAACTTCTGATTAAAACATCAAATAACAGACTTTCGTTTTGAACGTGTAAAAATGTGGTAAAAAGGTCTAAGATTGAGGATAAAGTACAAACTAGAGATAAACGTCACATATGTGGTATATGTATGTCTGCTTTTACACAAAAATGAACTTTAAGTCGTCACATGAGAATACATACAGGAGAAAAGCCTTATATGTGTGATATATGTTTGGCCAAGTTTACACAAAAAGGACATTTAATAGATTACATGAGAATACACACTGGAGTTAAACCGTATAAATGTGATGTATGCATGTCTGAGTTTTCTTTAAAAGGAACTCTAATAGCACATATGAGAATACATACAGGAGAGAAGCCTTATAAATGTGATGTATGTATGACTGGGTTCAAGAGAAATGGACATTTAAAAGATCACATGAGAATACATACTGGAGTTAAACCGTATAAATGTGATGTATGTATGACTGAGTTTGCTCAAAAAGGAAGTTTTAAAATACATATGAGAATACATACAAGAGAAAAGCCTTATAAATGTGCAGATTGTTTTTCTGAAATTTCACAATTAGGAAATTAAAAAAATCACATGAGAATACATACAGGAGAGAAGCCTTATAAATGCGATGTATGTCTGTCTGAGTTTGCAGCAAAAGGAAATTTAAACTGTCACATGAGTAAACATACTGAAGAGAAGCCTTAAAAATGTGGTGTTTGTTTTTTTCTACACATTATTGCTGAATAGCACGAACTATGAATTAATTCCTATTGTTCTTTGTACACATGTTTTCATTTTAAAGGCAAAAGTTAGTTTGCACAAGAGGGGAAACCCCAAATTTATAATTGAGTTTTAGATGAAGTCTATCGTCACATGAGAATACAATACTGGAAAAAGCCTTATTATTGTAATGTTTGAAAATAGAACATGTTGGTCAACCCTTAAGGTTCAAGTAGTCTTTGTTTGCATTATAAATAGTAAAAGAAAACAAATGCTCTAACTTTAAAAGAGTCCTTTAATACTTTCACCAAGAGCAGTGTTTTATACATAAAAAAGATACATACAAAGTGATGCTGTTAATTAACTCTGATAAAAATGTTTAATGAAAGATGCGTTTATTTAATTGATGCTGTAAAATTTAAAATACTGAAAGGCATTAAGATGTTTTTGCCAACCAATTTATCAATAAATCTTTTAGTTTTACAGAACATAATAAATGTTAAAACAACATTTAGATGAATATAAACATCTGGACAGGTACAGCCTACAGATGTAATGTGTTTTCACAACCCTGTTTCTACTTTCACTTCAGTTTTTTATCTATTAGTTTTGTTATACCATGATTTATTGAGGTTATAAATATTGCATTGCCTTCATTAGAATATGTACTATAACTAAGATTCTGTAAAGGATTTGATGATAAAAGTTTTAGTTAGAACATTTAAATATAATTTAGTATTTTTATTTATGCAACATCAATTTTGCATATACATCTTTAGGATTGATGAAAGAAGGTTGTCAGGTTATCTCTGATGATTGTTAATGATTTTTCGATTCTGAAACCCTAGTTGGAAAACAAATTTGTTTGGTTTTGGGGTTTTTTTTTCAAAAATTTTATTCAGCATTTTTTATCAATTTTGTACTATATTTATCCAACCACTATACTCATGTGTTTATTTTTTATATAAGTTTATATTGAACTATATAGACTATCATTATGGGTATTTTTGTGTTGAAATATGAACAAGTTGATTATCACCTGTACTTATACTTTGTTCTTTGTCTACTGTCAAAACACGAATTATACTACAAGGACTTTGTGTTAAACTGTTCTATCGAGATATTGAGATAACATGTAGCCAGTCACAGAAATAATTCAGTCACAAGGATTTTATTCTCACTTTGACTGTTGAGAAATAACATACTGTGCATGTATGTATATATTTGATATAGAGAATATATAAATAGGGTTTTACTAGAGGTTCTATGTTTTGATTTTTGTATGTCCCTTTGAAAAACAGGTTGTATTAAGTTATAATGTTGTCCATTTGTTCACCTGTTAATTTGGTTTAAGGATGTGCCCTTTTTGATTCTGAGGCCCTGGTGCCAAAGGTCAAGGTCATATATGGATAAACTCAACAAGAGCTGTACCTATGTTCACCAAATTGTGTGGATAGCCCTTGAGGCTTTGCAACTACTGGTGGAATAAATTTTCAACTTTACAAGAAGTTCAAACATTGTTCAAATAATTTTCTATTGGCTAAATTTCTTTCCTTGGAAATGATATATTATATTAGAACTTATCTAAATAAATAATTGTGATATTTAGTTGTACATTATCGCAGGTCATCCCTTAAAAACTGACATCCATAGTTGGCATATTCCCATAGAAAAAATTCCCTATTATAATCATTTTTCGGCGTAGCTGTCTAAGCTGGATTTTGACCTACATTTCTGTATAATGACGTCTGTCTGGGGATTTCGGAAATCCGCCGTTCTATTGGATGATTTTATAAGCACTGAAAATGACGTACGGGGGAAACAGAGAAAATACCCTCTTCGATTGGATGGCCCTGACACGCGCGAAAAAATAAAGGCCACACTATTGTAATGCAGTGTTTTACGAAATTTTGCTTCGTTCGTAGATTATTTTTTTTGGGTAGACTTCTATTGCTTTCCAAAGTGTTTTTTTATATTGTAACAATAAAAAGTTACGTGTCAAACACAATATTTTATGGGTAAAATGAATTACGTCTCCAGATGTGAACCGGTTTCTAGTAAAAAGTCTGACATATTACCCAATAATTATTAAGTTAGCCTCACTACGTCCAGTTTCCGGGGTTTACACTTTGAGAGTCACAGCTCCACATATATTTATTAATCCGCAGAGCTATTGATACGTAACTTTTAAGGTTCTGGAACTGTAACTAACTTCGGTAAACTTCGACACTCGATACAATCCGGTTTTTTCCCGATTACCTATCTTCGTCAAGTTTCGTAATTGCTATTTTTAGAAATTTTCACCACGTGACGTGGGTTTTTCCAGAAGTCATAGGGTAACGCATTTTCCGAAAATGGCGAAACCAGACGCTCTACAGCGTGATCGTAGTTAGTTATCGTAAAAATAATGGTTTATCGACATAAAAACAATGAAAAGCCGTAGTGGATCATAACTTTTGCGTTGATTCTGTTTGTACAGGTGTAAAATACATTTTTTTCATCTTTTTTTGCGATGTAAATTGGGTATGACTGAAACACGAAATGGAGATTTTGAGGCGAAATGGACGAAATGGAGAATTTGGGGCAAAACGGGGTTTTGATTGTTTAATCTATTTTGTGTACTGAAAATGAACAATTAAAGGTAAAATAAACTACACAAATATCGATAAACTAGAAAGAATGTTTAACTTATATTGATTTATTGCCGAATTCCCACAAATAATCGTACCAAAGTCAGCATATAAAGACAAAATCGTTGCACATTTTCTGTTTTTAATATCATCATATTCTAATTATAAAAAAACAATACAATAAACAGCATAATTTGAAAGCTAAGGCACATAATATGCCAACATTACTAACTCTAGTGTCCAACTGTTAGTGCAAAAAACGACAACAGCAGAAAACATAGCTGGTACAAGTTTAATCCCCAAATAGTCCCCTCAAGCTTGCCAAAAAGCAATGGAGAGAAGGTTTTTATATGATAATGCAGAGTTTAACATACATTTTCCATCTCAAATACCAATTTTAGATGATATATTTGTATAAAGTAGTATTATTTGTAATTGACCATTTTGACGTTATTTTTCTCTATAAAATCTCTTGCAGTTTCAGTACAGTAATCTAATACAAATTCTTATAAAAAATTTAGAAACGGTAAAATTTCTTAAATTTTTCATTATATGGGCAGTTAATACTGCAGAAAATTTTAAAACTAGTTGCATGTGTCTAACTAACTTCTAACTTGAGATATTTGACTCATTCCCACTTAGAATGTACATTTGATGTCTCCAACGTTTATCATGTTTCCAGGAATTTAACTTACAGAATTTATGTAAATAAAATGCATTTTTACAAGTGATAGTGCTATAGTAAAAGTATAAACGACATATTTCGTGAAGAAAACTTCGATTTTTTCAAAATATTGTCTCTTAATTAAGCTAGGGTGTAGAAAATCCCTATGTCTCCAATGACAAATTCTTACAGTTAGCTTCAAATTGTTTAAAAAATCAGACATATTTCCAATTAAATATATCTTTAATATGTCAATTATTACTAAATCCTTATGAAAAACACATATTATGATGTAAATTCAAAAATAATTTTCCACGCCTCATACAACAAACGTTGTCTCTAAACTCCGATAACGTACGGGACGTTTATTTAAAGGCTTCATTAATCTCACAGCTTTGCACTCTTTACAAACTATTTTTGTGTAAGTTAAGTCCATAATGTTATATCCTAATGATAAGATATTCATTTAAGCTGGCATTTTATTGGTATCGGTAATTTATGAGCTCATTTATTAAAAAATGAATCGTAATTTTCACCACGTAACGAACGGGACAATTAGTAAAATCAAATTATCTTACAAACAGTTTCAAATAGATATATAAATTCTTCATTGAACTGATCTTCAATGATTAAATAAAAAGTTTATAAAGTGTTTTTATAATTCATTTAAAGTGCATATTTGTGACACACAAAAAACAGTAAAAACAAAATGAAAAATAACGTACGAGTCCGTAACGTACGGGACAAAATGTGACACAATAATTGATAATCGTCTGAATATTTATGATAAATTGCTTTTGTAAGGTTCCTTAACATGCATTTAATCTTCTCAGACGAAAATATTATGGGAACGGCAATTATAATGAAATTGATGATGTTCAAAAGTAACTAACAAGAGTGACGGGAAAATAAGTTATAGGACTTAGTATTTGCAATAAATGATGAATAGTTAGCATTGTTCATAATTGAATACCATCTAGCTTTGAAATGATAAATTAAAACAATGCCTCGTTTGATCAAATAATAACATTAGAATCATTTTAGCACACACTGCAATGATTTGATCAGGTTCATACATTATCTTACTTATTTAATAACGTACGGGACACTGTAGAATTGTCTAAACATGCATTTGCCGGATGATTTGATGGTTGTAAATCACATGTTACCCCACTACTAAATAGCTTTTATTAGTTTATGCGTTAGTTTGCTATGTTTCTTTGTTAAACTTGTCACAAAATTGTTGAATGTTGTTCTCTTTAAAAAATGAAAATTGTTCGCGTAATTATTGTAATTGAGAGATATTATTGTAGTTTTATATGTAAAACACTAGTACATTGAATTGTAAAACAAATTACACAACAATGTAAGTTGTATTCTTTCAGTTTAACTTAGTTATCAATAGTTTTGATGACCAAACTGAAGTATATAACGTACGAGCCAAATTTGCTAACGTACGGGACAACAATTATATTCTTTATTAGTTGCTTTGTGGTGGTTCACATGAATACAACGTTTTGTTATAAGACTAAGACAATGGTATCTAACTATTTTAAACAGTTTCATTCTATATTTAACTTGTTTGTATCGTTCTGGAACAGTTGATATGAATGACATTTTTAAAACAAATAAAACTAATGAAAATAGCGTATTTAATATTTATGTTTTTCTGAAAGTATCTGGCTTACTCTTCAGTCTTTATCATTTATTCCGAAACATAATACCTTATAGAATGCAACCGTATTGAATTTCTTAACAGTTTGACCATTTCTACTTTTAAATAAGTGAAATTTACAACACATGTTCGATTTTCATAAGCACATTTATTAATGCTAGGTGTGACCTTTCACCAGCCTATATCTAAAAAAGTATACTAGCCCAGCTGAAAAGATTTTTATACTGCGTACAGAACATGTCTACAATGCCTTTAATTGATTTAAAACTCATATTTGATGACATGAAAAAAATGAAAAAAAATATGCCCATATGTCCACTTTAATTGGGATTGAGTCATTTGCTTTTAAAGATAGGGTAATTTTTTTAACATTCTCAAAAACTCGGATTTTTGCTTGGGGGTACATGTATGCAAATCTCTGTATTTTTATATGTTTTTGTCCAAAGTGTAACCTGGTTGCTCTGATTTGTCATTACATGACTGTATAACAAGAAAATGGATTAAAACTTGGAAATAAAACTGCAGAATTTGAAAAAAAAAGTTCTTTCACTTTTTGTCCCAGCACAATTTACGGTCTTTCTGAAAATGAAGGGTCACGTTATAAAAATGCACATAACTTAAGTTACAAAAGGTAAATTTCTTTAAATTTTCAGCATTCAATGTCTTTAATAGTATATAGATTCAAGAAACAATATCAGTATAAGAATTGTGGAAGGTCACCATTACAGTTCCAGAACCTTAAGAATAAATTCATAATTTTTGTTTTGTAGCATTAATGAATAGGTTTTCACAATGCAATTCTCAAAAATCTTCTTGTCTGAAACTACAAGGCCTAGAGCTTTCATATTTGGTATATAACATCATCTAGAGGTCCTCCATCACAGTTGTTCAAATTATGCCCCTGGGTCAAAATTGACCCCACCCCATGAATCACAATATTACATTGAATTATATAAGGAAAAGTTCAAACAACATCTTCTCTTGAACCGCTTATGATAATTTGCCCAAACTCAACAGGAATGGTCCGTGGGTGGTTCCCTACCAAAATTGTTCAAATAGGTCTGACTGGTTGGATAAGTAGGTCACTGGGTCAAAAAATAGGTTTTAACATTAGTGGTCCTCTGTAAATGGCTCTTCTGTGACCTTTGACCTTTTCCTCAGGTGAGCACCCAGGGCCCTTTTGGGCCCTCTTGTTTTTAAATCGACGCCGTTTGTCTTTTTTAATGACATTTCTTGTTCCCATTAAAATTATTTTCTTTTTGTCCAGTGTAAAGAAAATATAAAAAAGTAGAAATATTTTGATTATTTATATTTGTGATAATTACTAGAAATGAATGGTTTACTACATTTTCCCCAATAAGGTATATTTCGCGTGTTATTTTCTCCTTTTGACCAGGGTTTCCTCTCTCCCTAAAAAAATCCTGTTTTGGAAAGTCTTAAGGCCCTTATTATTATGTATAATACAATTTTAAACTAGATAACATATTTTGTTCATCCCTTCTGCTTAAAACCAATTTTTTCTTACTAGATATTTACTACCCATAGAATCCATGTTATAGTGCGGTTGGTATTGTGCCAGGATTTGGAATCTCATGTCTTAAAGGCGGTATAAGTTTGAATCCCATCTGCAGAGGATATACCCTTTCATAAAAATTTGACTATTATGTCATTTTCCTTGATAATATGGAGAAGTTTCCAGCTTGTGGAAGGATATGTGAGTCCTGATTATAGAGTCTGACAAGGTCCCAGGAAAGCTAGGTTATGTGTACTGTAGGGGTGTAACGGTTAACCGATTTACCGGATAATATTTCAATACGACTTCTGGCGGTTTTTAACCAGTACGTTTTTCACTGAACCTGTTTTTCTAGTTGTGTTCCATACTTTTTTATATTTTGTTTATATACAAAATGTTTATGTTTATAAGAGTCTGAAATTCATATGTTAGAATAAAATGTGATCAGAAACTTAAATTATTTTTTAAAGTGAGAGAATAATAATCTTTAAAACTCCACTCAAAACCTTTTTCTAATTTATTCAAACATTTGCGTAATACGTGCAGATCATTGAAAATACAAATATCATGTATGATGTTTATCAAATTAAGACAATGCACATGCATTAATTCATGTTATGCATGTATGCGCAAAGAACAAAATGTATTGCAATATATATTCCAATATATTGTGATACGGGCTTGGTGTATTGCAATACGGATTTTACCATATTGTTACACCCCCATATTCGGAACAACCTCGGCGATCATCTACGAAGATATACCTCGGAAATCAGACGTAGTAGGAATACAAGTATAAGCATTTCCAAAAATGCTTGAAATCGACGTTTAGCCGTGTATTACAACATCTCCTACCAAGTAATATACGTCAACGCTATTAGCCGTGCTAAGTCTATTTAGAGAATATCGGGATTTGAGTGACCCGTTAACGATATGTAAAACATTTAGACCTTTTTTATTCATTGTATGGAACCTTCCGGGCTGATAAATATACATCGAATGAACGGGTGTTGTCCAGGACTTGTTCGGACTATGCACTTAAAACAGCATTATGGTAAACTCTAGAATTGTTCCTGTCTATTTGGCATATAGGAACTACATTTAACTTTCAGCCAACCAACATATTCCGGCGAACGATTACCGATATGAATCAATAGGGCGTTCCCAATTATTAACGTTAAGCGAACAGCGATATTTATGAGGGGCGTGACTTAAACCTGTCTCAATGGATACTGGTTACGCCTCTCGGCTTATTGGATACAGATAATCTTCTCGCGTAAAAATAGATTCGCCCGTTAGTAGGGAAGGTGTGTGTGTGTTATTGAATGTTGAAATGAAAATAACAGTCCCCGACTGTTATTTTCATTTCAGCATTCAATAATAATATGGTTACATGCTTTATCACATTTCAGCACTACAATGTCATACACATCATATTTCTGTGTAGTTCAGACTATTTTACCAAGAAACCATATTCCTATAGATCTACTTTTTCACCTTATGATATCCGAGGTTTATCTGAGAAGAAGATTGCCGAGGTAGTTCCGATTGACACCCCTAGTGTACTGTATGTCGTAAAATTACCAAGAATGTGTTGATACTGCGTTAAACCCAATTTAAAAAAGACTACCCTTGTAGATTGTGTCCCATTGTCTTAGTTTATATTCATAATATACAAAGCCACCCATAAATACATTTGTCCCACTGTCTTAGTTTATCAATATAATATACAATACCATCTATAAATACCTTTAACTTACGTAAATGATTGATTTGTTGTTTAATTTTTACCTACTCTTAAAAATTGAAAGAAAGGTATATAACTCCACAAACTTTATGAATGAGTTCATAACTCCTAATCATTGAAATCACCCTCAGACAGGCAATCCCTCACTGTAACCATTTACACCAGGGTGAAGTAAAACAGATGAAGTCGTTGTCTTGCCAAAGGTAACTAGCAATACCCCATGTTGGTATCGATCCCCAGACCTATTGATCTCTAAAGCCTGCATCCTACGACTGGACCACTGTTCCTACGTTATGTAATTATGTAGCTGTTTGGTGAACATATATTTTATGATAATTTCATGGACTCTTTTCTTCTTCTGTATTTGATCATTCTCCTTAAATGTATCGACACCGTCTTCTTGTATTGATCAAATCAATATTGTTTAGAACCTAAATGGAGGTGTTTCATCGGCGAGTTGTAGTGGATGACAAATAGGTATGGTTTGCAGATTATCAATATAAATGTTTGAGATACAAGCTACCGACTATGGCTCTAAATGTGAGAATATAGCAGTTGCTTTGTAGTCAAACACTCTAGTAGAAACTATATTCATCTGGACTGTCCTCCTAATAGGACTCTGCCTGTTGAAAATGAGATGTATAAACAATAGATAAAAATACTGGATCTATTCCTGCTTACAATTGGCCTCCAATTCTTGGTAGAAAAGGTTGGCAAATTGTGTCAAATTTTCGGTTCAAGAAAACGCAATGTAGTGCAGTGATTGAACGCTTGATTTACGATATGGGTATCTGGGTTTAAACAACGGACTAAGGCCTTGCTTAGAACCGAACTCCCTACACTCCGTGACATAACCGATAAGAGGATTTGACATCGTAGGCCCCTGGAAAATTAGGATTTACTTTTTAAAAGGTATAGGGTTACTTGATTATTTTAACTTTATTGGCAATCATGTATATCACTTCTGATAAATATTACATTATTGTTTATTCAGGATGTCAGTCCTCAACAAATACATTTCCCACTTTCCAACCTTTCACACTATGAAAATTTACCGAATCCAGAAGTAGTCCCAGAGTATATAAATATAGAGCATTTCAAAATGATCATCTGCTATGATAGGCGCAATAATTCCTGAAATACACTTATTAATCGGTTTATACTGAAGCGCATATTTGTATTATATCTTATGAGTTAAGCGTCTCAGTTGAACTCTATACGTCATATTATGTAATGGAATGGTATCAACTATTCACTCACAACCCGTCGTTTGTGCCAGTTGTCAGTAGAGATGTTACATCATCTTATATAACAGAATGGTTCTAAAGGAAAAATTTAAAGATCATAGAAAATCATAAATGACTAGTGAATGATGTCTTAATAGTGGACTTCATTTATTTTATGTACAGATGGAGTAGAATAAATGTGTATGAATGATAACTGATTAACAGCAGTTATTGAATTGTTTCAAGAATGACCCCTTTGACTTGTGGTGATTGTGTGGAAAAATCAGTGAGTTCGCCTGTCCGGTTTTTCTGTTGTATTTATAGGTCGATTGTAATGAGTGTTCTGAACTGGAACAGTGCTGGTCTACCTATCAAACTATTATCTCTGAACTGTTCTTTAGACCTGGCGTCCACTTAGGTCAGGACAAGATGCCGACAACACGCGGAATCTGAATTTAACATTCAGCAAGACTTCCGCATGATCCTATTAGCTTCTTAAACATGTCCTAAACACTTCCGCACGTTTCGGCGCCTTCGGGATCGATAAGTTTGTCCGCGTCAAAATTTTGATCGAGAGCAAAATTTAGACGCGGAAATAAATTTCCTGACACCTTCGGCATCTTGTCCGGGTTGTCGTCAGGACATCATCAGGACGTCCTGACTATTCCGCAGACTTTCCTGAATACTTCAACGACGCGGACAGTTCGCAGACAATCAGGACAGTGTGTGGAAGGTTTGAGGAATAAATGTGGAAGGTTCGCAGAATCATTCATGAGCGTCCAGAATGGTTGCGGTATGATCAAGGATCAACGTTGAAAATGTCACGTGACTACTTTGTCTATGCAAAATTACCAAACTACGTCATGATTACGATACACGTCAGAAGCATTTTGGATTTCTGAAGCTATATTTCGTAAATATCTAAAACTAAGAATTGAATCATTGTATAGGATACTGCTTATGAATGTACAAGTATTGAGCAATGTTTTAATATCACTTATTCACAGAGAAAGCGATTGAGAACGAATCTGAATTTTGAGCGCAAAGTGCAAATCATGTCTCATAACATTTTTTTCAATCTGATTTTTGTCTCTTACATGTTACTCTAGAAGCGTAGTCATCTCAGAATGTTCATAATACAGTATTTGATGTTTATGTTCATCTTGGGTCGATAGCGCAGTTGGTAGCGCGCCGGGATTTGGAATCTCGTGCCCAATGGGGTGCGGGTTCGAATCCCGCCCGAGTAGGTTATACCTTTCCATGAAAATTTGACAATAATGTCGATTTTCCTCCATTGATTAGATAATATGGAGAAGTTTCCGGCCTTGTGGTAGGGTAGGTGAGTACTGGTTACAGACAATGGTCCAGGAAAGCTAGGTTAGGTGCGCTGGACGCCGTAAAATGACCTTAAATTGTGTTGACACGGCGTTAACTTCAATAAATAAATAGATGTTTATGTCACCTGTAGTCAATAACTCACATGTGAACATGTCACAAAATAACATTCTTCCCTACCGAGGCACTGAGCCCGCCTCACTACTAAATTACATACTAAGATATTCCCTTTTATGTTTTCAAGGCATATTTTCAACGTTGCCTCTCTGTCAGTTGCTTTATTAAGTTCATCCAAAAACGTAGTGTTCTTCATCCTTAAAGTCCATCTGACCTCGATCCAAGTTAGCGTATCTCAAATGTGGTTATGAAGACAAATACAAGCAGATATATTGTTCGTTTTTTCTCAACTGTCAAAGCTTGAATAATTTCACTGTGACTGAATGCATTGTTTTTGTCCTGGCGGCCTAATTGTTATTAAAATTATCTTGACTAAAACATATCATACAGCATCAGAAGCTTTACTCAATCATAATACACACTTTCGGAAACGCATGGGTGTATTACGACAATAATTTTAACCAACGCATTCACCATGAAATTATTCATGTTTTGACAGAAAAAACGAACAATAACAATCTTGACCACGTTTGGTGTTTCCAGCATTGTCCTTGCCAAACTTTGCCAGCGAGATGATACGCCTTTTTAACAATTCGTCGCTCTCGAGAAAGACGATAGTTAAATATCTTTTGCCGATGGGTAAGATTCTGAAATAGAAGCGTAGGTTTCATCAGTGGTCACGTACCTTAGAGTAACAGCCAATTTAAGTCCAGCAAGAATTATATGACTAAACCTGGTTGTCTTCTTCTGGATCCTAGGTGTCACAGTTTGAAGTATTTCGTCACCATGTCCGGAGTGATTCGTTTGTACTTTTTAAAAGACGCTATGTACATCTTCAGCTCTTAATTCTTAAATTAAGGTTTCGAACTGACGATAATGCAAGTGACGTTCCATTGTTAGCCAGGGTCGCACCCACCACCTGTGCTTTCTCTGACGTCTCCTGTATCCAAGTACCAGAGACATCTGAACATAGCATTCAGCTTCTATTTGAAGCAATAAAGCAATACATCCGAACTCCATGGTAGAACTTTCTCGAATGAGAGATAAAATGACATGTCACAACTGTTCGTCAGCTGATGAATAGGTTTTGTTGGTTCTGGAACAGGGGGGCTGGGGGGCTTCTATTTATAGCAAATTGTGACCTATTTGTAGCTGACCTGGGTTTTCCAGGTTTAAAAATAGTATCAAATAATGGAAATTCGAATATCTATTTAAAATGTAGTAGAGCGCATTACCTTGTAACCTTAGTAATCATTTCATAACAAGTTTTGATAGGTTAATGATATTACAAAACATTATCTTATTGGATGAAATCAAGACCTGTACCAAATAATGGAAATCCGAATATCTATTTAAAATGTAGTATTACGCAACATTTCACAACCTTTGTGATTGATACATGACACATCTTGATAGGTTAATTAGATACATAGTGGTTTTAGTGTTCAAATTCGTTTGTACTATTTTGTTTGTGCTGTCATAAGGCATTGACATAATCTTTAAAAGTTAAGTAACATTAATTGTATTCATTATTTAATAATGGATTGGAAAGAGCACTTGGAGAACATATACTTTGATATAAACAGCCCTATAAGCTATGCAGGGCCTGTTAAAATATTTAAGTTCTTGAAAAGGGAAGGAAAATACAAAGTTGGAGTGGGTGCGATTCGTCAGTGGCTACAAAACGTGGATGCCTATAGTTTACAACGACCACTGCGTTACAAATTCAAAACAAGAAGGGTTATTTCACAAGGAATAGATTACCTTTGGGACCTAGATTTGGCCGATGTCTCCAACTTAGCAAAGGAAAATTCTGGAACCAGATTCTTAATGGTCGCGATTGATGTATTTTCTAGACATTTGTGGACAGTCACCTTAGAAAATAAACAACATGGATCAATTATTGAAGGGTTGAAAGAAATATTCCAGTCTGGTAGAAAGCCTAAACACATAAGGACAGATCCTGGCAGCGAATGGAAAAACAGATGGGTAAAGGCATTTCTGGACAAACAGGACGTAGATCATTACGTGACAAGGAATACCACTCATGCTAATTATGCTGAAAGAGTCATCCGAACATTGAAAGTATTGATGTACAGGTATTTTACGAATAAAAGGACTTATCATTATTTGGATGTTTTGCCAGACATTGTCAGGAACTACAACACGAGACCACACAGTGCACTTGATGGGAAAGCCCCAAATGACGTAACTTATAGTACTCAAGCCAAGGTATGGAAGCAATTGTACATTGACCCATTGAAAAGAAAAAACGTGAAGGGAAAAAAGAAACAATCCTCAAAACCCTTCACATTTAAGCTAAACGATTTTGTGAGGATTTCGAGTAACCGACGTACATTTCAACGTGACTATGAACAGAAATGGACAGAAGAGATATTTGTGATCAGTGCTAGATATCTTCGCCAAGGGATTCCAATTTACAAAGTAGTGGACTATGACGGAGACCCGATAGAAGGGAGTTTTTATACCAGTGAACTTCAAAAGGTACAAAAGTCCCGAGATGATTTGTTTAAGGTTGAAAAGGTATTGAAAAGAAGAAAGAGAAACGGAATGAAAGAGGTATTTGTAAAATGGCAAGGATATCCTAAGAAGTTCAATAGCTGGATCGCCGGGACTGATTTGAAGGACATATAACCTATAAATATATGAAAGAATGATAGTTTGTTCATTTGGTGTTAAGACTCCGAAGCATAAACATTAAGAAAAAATGAAATACAATTGTGATTTGTGTGAAAAGAAATATATTTGGAAACAAGACCTTAATCGACATTTTAAAGCAAAACATTCAGACACGCAATCAGGGGGTAAGCAGCAGCAGCATTGTGAGCAGCAGCAGCAGCATAATGAGCAGCAGCAGCAGCATAATGAGCAGCAGCATTATGAAAAGCAGCAGCAGCAGCAGCATTGTGAGCAGCAGCAGAATTGTAAGCAGCAGCAGCAGTTTCAATTCAAACACCCTTTCACATGTATCATATCAGGACCAACATCTAGCGGTGAGTTTTACATTGTTATTCTGTTAAAACTTTTATAAATCAATATTGATAACTTATGCTGAGTCATCCGTAAATCTAGATTTTTTTAAATGACATATTCATGATTGGTATATTACAAAATGACCATCACTGCATACGTTTCTATATTCAATATATTTTCAGGAAAAACCTATTTCATGGTCGAATTACTGAAGAATGTCTATAGCAAGATTCAACCATCACCACAAAGAATTATTTGGTTGTATAAAAGATGGCAACCACTATATGATGTCATCAAGAATTCAGTACATCCTCGAGTAGAATTCATGAAAGGCGTTCCATTGAATTTGGAGAAAGATGACTTCTTCAACACTAGTATCAGAAACCTTATTGTGCTCGATGATATGGCCGTGGAATCTAACAAGGACCAGAGAATAACTGACCTATATACTGAGGGCAGTCATCATAGAAATCTTTCTGTGATTTCCTTGAACCAGAACCTTTATTTTAGTAAAGATCCTACACAGCGTAGAAATACTCAGTACCTGGTATTATTCAACAATCCAGTGGATAGACAGCCAATCATAACGCTCGCTAGACAGATGTATCCGACCAATCAAAACATCTTATTACGTCACTTTGAAGACGCTGTAACCGAGCCCTATGGCTATCTTATTGTGGACCTTAAACCAACAACACCAGAGCATTTACGCATGCGCAAGAAAATATTTAAAATAAAAGAACAAGATCACTTAATATCTTACCAGTCAGTCAACGACAGTCAAACAGTGCAGACGGAAATTCTGAAATTGGGATATAATAAAGCTCAAGACCAGAGTGTTAGTATTCAGGAACAAATACCGGATATAAAAGATTTTCGTACTAAAGACAGTTATCAGAGCGATAGAATGTATTCATGTGATGATTGTGGTACCGTTTTTGAAAACGTACACGACCTCCAGTCTCATGTAAAACGATGGTGTCCAGAGCAACATCAAGGAAAGCGCAAACTTGTCGATGAAGAGTCCATGCCCGAAAAAAGAATGAAGGATAGCCACTTCTCATTCGAGGACAATAATATGGATATTTCATACCCAGGGGTTAATGAAGATGTTGGTGATGAGAGTGAAGTGTACAGCGACCTAGCTACGAAGGCTAGAAAAGACAATGAAAAAGAGTGGCAAAAGAAATTTGACAAATACGAGAAGCAGGGTTTTTCTGAAGACGAAGCTGTAGATAAAGCTAATAGAAAATTGCACGAGGATGACATGAATGTTTTTATCAATAAATATGAAACATTGATGTCCTACTTGTTCAAGCTTAATCGTGGTTATATTCATAGAAAAATTGTGTCGAGTGTTAACAAGTACCTTTCACAGGGCATTGGTCTAGAGCGGGCAATTCACCTTTCATTGAAAAAGTATAAACATTACTTTGAAGAATACGTTGATGAAAATCGTGAAAATGATACCAACGATGAAGACAGTGATGAAGATAATAACGCTCCGGAAAGTGACATAGAAAGCAGTTCTGACGATAACGATGATAATGAACAAAACTTTAGACCTTCTATGATATAATTTGTGATCAAATATATTGTGTGTTAACATAAAAGTTTCATCCATCAGACTATTGGTGAAATTATTTTATTGTGCTCATATTTGATAAAGACTCTCGTCTTATAGATGCATTTTGTCACTACATTTCTATGTATTTCTCTATATACTCTTATTGTACCTGATCACTGATTATTTCTAAATAAATATATAGAAAGACATTTGTGTACTGTTTTGTTCAGTTATATATATGGCTATGATATAGCCATATGCTTTGAAAAGCAGAATTATGTCTATAGATAAGTCAGTCTGAGAGCTGGACTGATTCGAAATGATGGGGTGTGATATGAGTTTCAATTCTATAAAGAGAATATATACAAACTATATGTTGTTATGACATATAAGATTTATCAAAAGTTTAATAATTGATGTACCTGGCACATCATGACAACTCATTGCACTTTTTTTTTATAAATACAAAATCAGTATTTCAGCATAATGATAATCACTAACAAACAACGACTCAAATATATGTAAAATACTATTTTATTATTTTCATATATATATTTTCATTGTATATTTCAACTAAGGAATATCATGTATTCAATTTGCATAAATACTAGCTATACATAAAAACAACTGGTTCATAACATACATACGTTCATTATACATAACTTCATATCATTTAGTCATAAATAGGGTCAAGAACATTTTATCAAAACACTAACTGAAAGTGATAAATACAATTATATAGAAAATAATTTTATATAGATTCAAGTAATGCATTTAATAATAGTGTATGTTCATATACGAGTGTGACAGGTATGACATAATTCATGACTTCGCTTTATAGTGACCCAATGCTAAAGTGTTTATGCCAGAATCTGTAACATATCTTTTATTGTCATAGGGAGAAAGGGTAGTCTTTGAAACGGTAACGCTATACAGTTGATGATCAAAACTACGAATAACATTCATTTTATGACGAAGAACACTATTCTCAAAGAGGGACTGCTCATAAAGAGCATGTTTCAGCTGTTTTTCAACGACATACTTTTTAACGCCCTTAGCTGTTTTCTTTTGCACGCCACCACACATTATGGAATACATTTTTGGACGTAGGCCCACAAAGGATTCGACTGGTTTACCGTTACATTCATCCTTCATTTTGCCAAGCTGTTTACAATTTGTTTGGCTATAAAGAGGGTCATCTTTTGGAAAGTTACTAGTGTCAAATAAATCTTGATTTTCCAACATGTCAGCATACCAATCTCGTGTCTGTATCTCATACGTCAAAGAGTCAGTGTCAGAGAAAAGCAATTCCGCTTTGTCTGCATATGTTTGCTTCATAAACCCATAATGAAATTGATACATAAATATTTTGGAGAGATCAAGCACACAGAATCCAGCATAGATTGGTCGGTTCAATACTATGTTTGTCTTTTTCAAATTGACAGCTACCAAATCCTCATTAAATATCTTGAAAGATTGAAAATTTGGCTTTGCACATACTTTCCTCAAACGTTTAGGTGTATTAACAAGTTCCACATGAATTCGTTTTCTCATGTTTTCCATTAATTTTCCAAAAACGGCATTGTTCATTAATTTAAAAAAGTCTTTCTCAAACGCATTTTTAGCTAACGTTCGTCTTTTTGTATTGAAGTCAATATACTTTTTTAACCATGTAGATTGTGTAAAGGAAAATGCTCGATGTATTTTTGTCAGTCTTAAGCCATTTGCCATGTAATACTTGAGATTTCTATAGTGGGTACAATAGTGAGTTTTAGAATATAAATTTGGAACAAGTTTTTTGCTGCATCTCTCTTTGATTCCAAACGTTTTCTTGAGTTTCATTGTATATGGGGATAACATGTCATCAGTTATTTCAAGCAGTTGTGGTGCTAGAGGATAGTCTGAATGAAGTGAATGCAAATTTTGATCATATTCTAGATCAACTTCTAGTATGTAACCGGTATCAGAAGTATCAGAAATGCTCATTATATCTAATTGGTTGATTTGGTCTTGTGTGAGCCATTCAAAGTCTTTCTCTGGAAGTGGCTGACACATGGCTGTTCCATAGAGGTTATTCATGTCTAGATATGTTATCCATGTATTTGGCTTGCTTGCATCATATCCAGGTACCCTTGGATTATTGGCTTTTGCATATTTCTTTGTGATTATACTGACACCGCCTCTGATACTCGCCTCAGTCATCAGGAACATATCAATGTCATTGAATAATTGCAACCGAACTCCAGTCATTTTTAGCATACTTTCAAAAGCCAGGCCAGGTGATGTAAAGTATTGGGCAGGATCTAACTTGTAGAACTCTAAACATAAGGATCTAAAGTTTTCAAACACATCGGCCAAAATCAGACAATCACTAAGTACGTATAAATCATGAAATTCTCCAAAGTTTTTAATGTTGAAACCTCGCCAAACAGCCTGCGCATGTTCATAATCCTCCTCCGAGACATCAGAGTCGGTCAATCTATTATAAAAGTGATCTTTTGGTGGAAGGCTATCAAGGTCAAATATTGTTGAAGATGTAAGTGCATCGTATGGAAAAACACCTTTGCGTAATAATAATTCTTGTTGTTTGGGGTTTGGAAACTGCTTGACGACATTTTCAAATTTCTTTATCCCCTCTTTGGCTAAATTTGCGGTAAGGGTATCTAGAGGTGCATTTAAAAATTGTAAAGAGTCAATAAACCTTAAATTACCGAGGGAGAAACTAATGTATTTTTCCATGTTGTTTGGTATACAAGATATAGGTACACTTTTGAATTTACCGGCTGAGATCATGAGATGATGCATGTCATAGCCACGTAAATTGTGAGCGATTGCAGGTATATAGAAATTTGATGGTGATTTTGAATTTTTAAATTTTCTGAATTGGTACTGCAAATTACAATTTGAATGTGCAGCACCTCTATAGATTCCTGAAAGATGACAGTGGTCCCGTACTCTGTCCACACCAAGTGGATGTTGACATATATGACAGTCTACTGCCTCTTGAAATGACTTCTCCTGCGCATCTGTTAAAACTATAGGCTTAACTTTGCTTAAAATGTCACAAATATATTTTTCCTCCTCCAGCAGTTTTTCAAAAAATGTGTCTACAACATGCGGTCCCCTATATACCTGTGCTGGTTTAGAAAACTCATCGTGTGAACATTTCACCATATAGGAAAACCCACATGGCTCATGTTTTTGATAAGCCGTAGTGGACGACTTTTCCGGATTCGGGTCACATGAGCTAATTGGTTGAATAAAACTTTCAAAATCAAAGTAAATGACAAAACCGACCTTTAACTGTTTTTGAATGGAATTAAACTCGACCCACTGTTTTTCCTCAGACTTGGGAAACGATAGCTTCTGTGGACCATGGGGTGAACAATATGGGATATGTTCGCTGAGTAATGACTCATTTGAATACCCATGTAAACAATAATTACAGTAGAATGTCTGGTTTGTGTGGCGCGTGCGATCACCTAATAACCGATTCAAGTTTTGAATGAGGCAGAAATGTCTCACTTCACCCTTTGAAAATAAAAGTAAATTGACATGTCTCGACATGTTTCTCAGGTCAGTGATTTGCAACGGGAAAATTTGTTCATTTTCATATCCGAACACATTTATGGATATATTATTCTGTCTCTCAAATCTTTGTATTTGGGATATTGGAACTGGAAATTGAATACCCGATAAATCAAGATCATTTTCGAACGGGGTATAATGAGATACACGTTGTGGATTATCTTGTACGGGATGAATCGCGGCTAAGACGGAGTATATAAAACACCTTTGATCACTGTTTTGTACATTTATAATAGCTTTCTTGTTTTGTAACTTTTTTGGTAAAGGAATATATGTACTACCCTCAAGTGGGAGATAGTCGACGGTGCTTATCTCCATCTTTATAATTCTATCAATTGTCCAGCCTGATCCATCCCGTTCAAAATTTTGATAACTATTGTGTAGATTTCTGAACGCTTCGGCGATTTGATCATCAAACTGTGAAAAATTAGTCATTCCAAAAGTGGATGACCTGAATACAGGCTCGGTATAAATTGGCTCGTTATTACCATTGTATTTGACGAACCTAACAAACAAAATCAGAAACCATTTCATACCTTTTGCACTTAACATTCTGTTACTTAATATGTTGGAAATTGGACCTTCACTATCCTTAAAAAATTGCAAAATATCATACATATTTCCAGAATTTGGTTCCAGCGTTTCAGTTTGTGCTGTATTTTGTAATGCAGACGTTCTTGACCCTCCTATCTGTTGCCTATGTAAGTATTTTTCTCGTCTGTTGACACAGGAGTCACACACTTCAAGTCTTTTACTATAGTGTCTTTCCGGCAAAGGGCGGTGGCACCATTTACACTCTCGTCCGTTTTCAGAGCACTCTTTGCAAAACTTTTTAGCAGGTAGTAGCTCCTTCATTTGTGAACACCATATACATTTTGCTGGTACAAGCTGCTGTGTTTGTGTACTTGCACACTCATTTGCATTACTTGTAGTTGGGATAAAGTCCAAAGGGCGTTGACACGTGCCTTCTGTTGCTGATGAAGTTGACGGTGCTTTATTCTCTTTGTGTGATATCATATGTCTGTTGAGGTGGTCTTGTCGACTAAATTTTCGTTTACATACAGTGCAATTAATGTCAGTATTTCCATGGACTGTTCGTTCATGTCTTAGCATATGTGATCTCTTGGAATATTGCTTATTGCAGACTGAGCATCGATTATCTTTTCTTAGCAATTCCTCTGCTAGTAGGGTCATTTTTCTAAGACTCAACTCAGTATCCGTATCATAAGATAAGTTATTGCGGCTGACCCAGGCATCCAGATCTTCTACCGTATGTATATCATAGATTTGATTCCTGTTCATCTGTAAGCAGATAACATGAAATGCATGTAATATTCTTTTATAAATTGAAATTGAATGTGTGAATATTTTCTCTCGTTTCATACATTTTAGTCAAAGGGATTTTACTCAATTTACAATCCTATAACATGATGTTCATTTGAGCGTTACATGAATGTAAAGGTGGTAGTTATATGATGAAAATTTATCGCGATACCATACATACATTTATCAGGCGAATATGATTAATTTAACAATGTTAACACTTGGCATTAGAGATATAGGCATTCCATTTATTCGTTACATCTTATGGTAATGGATCGTATAATGGACATAGGGGCTGGTGGAGTAAATTGTTTATACGAGTAGTGTTAAAATCTAGAAGCCGTATTGGACATTTATTTAGTGACACAAATTTCAAACAATAACGCCTACGGGACACTCCCGATCATCAAAATCTGATTATACCTTGATGGCTAATAATGTATATGATTTGTCAAAATGAGTATTCGGAATAGAAACATATAAAGCTCCATAAATTATGTACTTTTATAAAAATAATTTTTTATCTTATGATATGTTCATTACACCGGTAACATTTAATTGAAGTAATAACTATCAGAGCGGAAAAAGTATTTTACCTTTCTGGTCTGTTGGCCTCTAACTATACCCGTTATGCATGCAAGTTGTACTTATAGATGATTTGGGCTCTCTTTAAACTATTTTAATCTGTAAAAAAGCATTTATAATAATGTGAAAGATGTGAGAAATATGATATGTAATAAACTAATTTGAAAGACATCGCGCTATAATAACATTGTAGGTAATGTTGATAATACCGCTCTAATGTTGGGTAGAATATCAATATCTAAATTGAATCATATATACTTTTTATGCACGTTAAAATCTCATTTAAAAATAACATATGATAAACATAGCAAACAAACAGGGCATGATATTATACACATGTTTACATTTTTATTGAAGGGCTTAAGTACGTTTCAAGGGTTAACTTTTAGATAAAATCACTTACCGTAACTGTAATACACTCCAGAGTTATCCAAGTTATTTATCGTAAAATAAATGAAACAGCGACAGCTTTATTATTCAACCACAACTGCTTTATAAATGAAGTGTATACAGCAAGATTCAATTTTTTATGAGATAAAAAAGAACAGGTCTTGAATTCATCCAATAAGATAATGTTTTGTAATATCATTAACCTATCAAAACTTGTTATGAAATGATTACTAAGGTTACAAGGTAATGCGCTCTACTACATTTTAAATAGATATTCGGATTTCCATTATTTGATACTATTTTTAAACCTGGAAAACCCAGGTCAGCTACAAATAGGTCACAATTTGCTATAAATAGAAGCCCCCCAGCCCCCCTGTTCCAGAACAAACAAAACCTATTCATCAGTCAGCATCATGTTCGCAATGTGACATGCATTGCAGACGACTGTCTCTATCGCTTCCGGATGGAAGTCAAATGTGTTTGTATTGTCATTGAACGTACCGTTTTTACACCTGAATATTCGGTACGATGCCAAAATGTCTACGAGGACAATACGAGGACATTCTTAATTATGCTCACAGAAATTCCGCGGACAAATAAATTCGCGTTCAGATATTACATTTCAGACGCAGAAGGTGTGCCGAAATCGATTTATTTTTACCGTAAAGCTTCCTTGTCCGTTCGGCGTCCTAGTGGACGCCAGCCTTTATGAACGGAGATTTTGTTGGAGCCGAAAATTGAATTCCACTTTTCAAACCCGAACAAATTCAATGCCTTCAGCGCTTTGATTAAATCAGTTATGTTCTTGAAAGTCAGCACGACATGTTCAGAATCGATACTAAGGGAGCTAATTTCAATACAACTATTGGGTTTACTAGTTGCAGTTACTTCCCTTATCATATGATAAATTGTGAAAGTTTGCAGATATAATTGAAAGTTGTATCTATAGACGTCTACGGTCTTCAACTAGAGTCATTACTTATTCTCTAGTTCAATTTAACGTTAAAACACAATACATGATGTTGATCCACTGTAGCATTTGTTACGTAAAATGACCACGGGTTACACTTCCACAGGGTCCAGAAATCATGAGTTAAACCAGTAAGATCTATGTGTACAGTTCAAAGAAACATATAGATCTAGGTCTACTTAATTAAAACTTACTATCTCTGGTCATGAACAAATGATCAAGTCAACTAATATCGCATTATGATGCTTAATGAGTAACATGGAATAATGTGGCCAATGATTTTAAAATAATTATGCTTCATTTAAACAATCTAAATATTGTCGCACTGGTCCTCCAATGGATTTTACCTACAGTATGATAATGTTATACAAAATCCCTGCATCAATGAAGACTAAACGAAGGTTTGCCGGTCTAAGTTATTGTAAGAATCAAAATAAGTATTTTTTATTAATATTTCATGACATAGAAAACAGTGCATTGAGAAATCTATCCGCTAAATTGTGTCCTGAGTTATTGTTCTGTGCCCTGTGGTGACATAGCTGGTCACGTGAATCAACCTGATTGGCCGGTAAAAATAACCAATAATTCTTTCCAGGTCAGGACGGACAGCGAGCGGATGGAACTTATTACCGGGTAAGTTTTTTAAGATTTATCGTTTATTGTTGTGATTTGTGATACATTAACATGCTGATAATGTCAGTAAAACTTATAAAAATCATAAATACGGTGATTATTTTGAGTCTGACTTGCTGCATAACCTAAATTGCGAATCTTTAAAATTCACGTCGACAAATCATCGATAATGGCTGACGTGCAAATTTGGAGAAATAAGAAAAAATGAAAATCCGAACCATCCTCATTAATGATTGAATAATTTCAGTAATTTTTGTTAACAATCGAACATTCAGATTATAAACTTTCTAACGGTTGGTGGATTTGGATGGAAAATATGTTATGTTGAATTTGGCATCTTTTCCAAATGGACTTTCACATGGCCAGTTGCGAAATTTTATAGACGCACTTATAGCACGTGCGCATACATGTGTTTAGTGTGAACTTATTCTGGTTTTTCAAAAACTGCTCTACGAATTCAATGGCTTCCCCTCACAACTCGTATGATATAATAAGTTGTGTAAGGACAAACTAACGACAATTGTTGAGGTTCTGAAACAAATTTTTTCTTGAAATATCACTGACATTTCCTGGTGTTTCACCCATCAAGGAAAAGTGGAAACAACAGGATGCTGCATGGACGTGTGAGTTACGTTGTTTTGTTTTGTTTGATTTAATGAGGGTCTGTCTGCTCTAGATACAAGAATGCATTATGTGCAGACCCCAGGATATGACCATCCCATAGAAAGATTGAATTTTGAGTCTATTTAAGCCAAATGGAAAATATCCTGATAAAATTTATACCAAAAAAAATCAACTTAGTTTCTTATTTGCAAAAGGGAGAGTTTGTTATTTTCCATTGTAAGTAATATGATAGATGAGTGGTTCTATAAAGTTTGGTGTTTTCCCATTGTAACCTATGTACAGCTTACACATGTAAGTGAGTCTCTTTCTAACAAGAATAATTGACATATTATCTGGTGCACTGTGAAAGATTTGTTTACGTTATCAGGTTATTGTTGTACACATGAGAAAAGCTCATAAACACCTCATTCTTTATCATGCATTGTTGTTTTGATTAATCTTTTCAGATGTTACTGCACATTAATTATGGCATATTGATTGCTTTGTTTTCAATAAATGATGACTTGGACATTTATGGTTCTGGAATCCTGATGTATGCTAGCTGTCATCAGCTATACTCTATAGTTACAACTGATCATGTACATGACAAGACAGGGGTAAGCACTTTGATTCTTACATCACCTTTCCTAACTTGGTTCGATAGCGCAGTTGGCAGCACCCCGGGATTTGGATACTCGTGCGTTAGGGGTGCTGGTTTGAATCCCATCCGGGGAGGTTATACCCTTCCATGAAAATTTGACAACAATGTCGATTTTCCTCCATTGGTTAGATAACATGGAGAAGTTTCCGGCCTTGTGGAAGGGTAGGTGAGTACTGGTTATAGACAATGGTCCAGGAAAGCTAGGTTAGGTGTGCTGGTCACCGTAAAATGACGTAGATTGTGTTGACCCGGCGTTAACTCCAATAAATAAAATCACCTTACCTATAGATGTGTGTTCAACCAATGTTCAAGTTTCTCCATAGCTAGCTTTACTCAATGGACCATAATAGAAATAAAGGCTTGCCCTTTATTGTCCTAACACTGGTGTTATGGGTGCTTGTCATAACAATTTGTCATATATGATGTGATAAAATACATGTATTTTCTCTGTTGTAATTTTTGTGTACACTAGGCCCAATAAGTAAAATTATAATTGACTCAAATTGATAAGTTGGCATTTGTGTACAGAAGACAGCATTTTATTGCTAGTTCTTACCTGGAAATGGTGGTTTGGTGAATTGTTTACTTAGTATTTAACAATATCAAGATGGTGAATTGGGTCTCACAAGAAAACCAAGAAACAATTCAGTTTGAAGTCATATCCAAAGGGAGATAATTTATGAAAACTGTAATATTTGGATAAAAGACTGTTTTGACTAAATTAGTAATTGTTTTTGTGTCAAAATTTCAATAAATTAATTTTCTCACTATGGTGATCAACATTAGAATCAAACAACTATGAGAAATAAAAATAAAATGTCCTTGTTGCAGAGAAAAGAAAAATATGCATGATTCTTTATTTCAGAATGTTACTGAGGATAGTTATTCCTTGTAATGTTTAGGATTGGGTTGTGATGAGGGATGTCGATCAAAGTGTTTTATAGCTAAGTGGATTTTTTTTATCATATTAATTTAGATGTATTGAATTTTGATATCTGAAAGAGTTTGTATTTCTTATAGATGATTTTTATTGTTGGTGTTTAGGCCATAGAGACACATTTTATTGGTTCTATAACGCCAGTCGGTTAACCTACTCAACAAAGTGCTAAATATCTGGATTAAGCTATTAATTAATTACTAGGAGCATTCTTTTTTTAGTAGCAGACAACTGCCCTAGACATCATTTATCAAAGAAATTATTTCATGATCAAACTCTGTAAAAGTATGCTGTTGCCTGGGAATTGAACCCGCTGTCCCTCCATCAGTTGACCTGTGTACTACTGACTGTCCTAGCGTGATGGGCTATAGTCAAATTACCTTTCATCTATTTGTACATTGGTACCATTTTCTGTTAGCAATCAATGACTTTAACTACTAGGCTGTCAACTATTTCTGACACTTTGAAAGTTTTATGGTGTTCTGAAGTTAAATTATTGTACAGACCAAATTACATATAGATAATAGAATCATTGGACAAAAATAAACCAGTTTCTTCTATTCCCATGTAGTCTAAAGACTTACTTATTAAGTTCTCCAGTGCTCTTTTCTTCTCATCTTTTCAAACTTCCCCTTTGAACAACCTTACATATTTTATACAAAGGAACTCAGGTGTCCAAAGTAAACATTCTAATAACATTATTGTTAATTTTCAGACAAACCAACTTCAGAATACTGATGCTGTCATTCTGTAATGAGTTCCACTTCTTGAACCAACATGATGACAGTCTTCTATAGTGTTAATGCCATATGTACAAGAATCATTTCAGGTATTTATATAAATTATATAGAAATCTATCTGTTCCAGTGAAAGATGTTATTTGTTCTACTTGTTTACAAAACAGCAATGTGTCTGATGTATTTAAATAATAATTATTTTAATTAATTCATGATATTGTCCTTTACTTTGAACTTTCATTGGTTGCTTAAAGTTTATAGTAAAGTTCAATATCACTTATCTACTCTCATTAAACAGGGTTCTTACAGTCTTGAAATGACCCTAAATTCTAATGATTGTCTTGAAAAGGTCTTAAATTGCTTGGATGATCCTGAGAATCCCCTAAATATCTACTGTTTGCCCTGAATTACTATTTGAAGGCTCTAAATTTAGTTAGGAAACTATTTGGTTAGTTAATAATCTAAATGATTTACAAGGCAATTGAGCACCAAAATAATATCTTTTAAATAACATATAATTCTTTATTTTGATGTACTGACCGAGGGGATGAACTCTAACTTGGCTTTGTCTGGTTTCCATACAGAAAAGATCTGAGGCATCTGAATAGACTTAATTTGAAACTCAAAATGGTGGGTTTTTCCATCTGTGCGATGAAACAAACAAAGATTTTTAATACCCATTATTGATGAAAAACACAACATATGAATTAAATCTCATTGTTCTTTGTACACATTTTTTCATTGTGAGGGTGAAAGTTTGTTTGTACCTACAGGGAAAACCCAAATATTTGAATTCCAGATATAGTCTATTGAGTGTTGTTTTACTTAATGAAAATAAGATGTAAATTTAGTAAAAGCCCTAAATTTGTATATGAGAAGTCAGTATGAACCATGTAAAAGCTGCAGCATGAAGTAACTTTTTAAAAGAGGTGTTGAATAAATCAAAACTCCTGGTGACAAATGATAGCTTTAAGAGACATTTAGCAGAGGTAGATTTTGGCCATTTCATGATTTGTGTTACCAGTATTCTAATGAAGAATTTATGATTCCATTTAATTTATTTGATAAATAATCAATTGATTGTTTTTTCAGGATTTTTACAAAATGATGTCATAACAAGCCGATTACAATCTTTCCAAGGAACATAATTCACTGGATGACTTAAAGGAGAGAGTTGGAAGACCACTTTGATTGGACCAGCACAGTGACAGAGAAGAAAACGCGCTAAGATCTTTACATTTACTTTTAGTTTTTTGCCAAGTCAATGCTGTCTTTACATAGTGATAAATGTTGACCCCCATTTTCAAAATGGTTACTTTACTATATTTAAAGGATAGTTTACATATCTAAAGTGGTCATTTTTCCCACAAATCTGACTTCATTAAAATATCTGTTTGCCATTTTTTACCAATCCAATATATGGAAACTTGCAGATTAACTGGAACTGGAATTGTTGTCTACTCATGTAAGTCTATATGTAAATGTATAGTTTAAGGTAATGGCACGAGAGTACTGGTTCATGTTGCAAGTTTTCATGGTTTGGTGTAAAACTGGCAAACTTTCATTTTATTGAAGTCTGGTAGTTGGCTAGATTAGTTAGCAGTAGTTATCATAATATAGATAGGACTTTTTCTCTAGTCATTTCCTTTAGTACAAAAAATCATTGATTTTCTGAAAAATGTGTTTGTACTGACTTTACAGATTAGCAGAGGTAAAATGGTTCCCCCATTTTAGTTCTGTATATCATGTCACATTTATGCTGATGTTTTGGATTTTAGATTCATTTAATTTAAGCATAGTTTCAATGATAACTAAATAAAGTATGTAAAAGAAAGAGAAAAAGTCCATATTTAGATCATCTACTTTTCCTCTATTACCCTGTATCTTCATTGTAGTTTCTAAATAACCAGGCCATTTGAACTTTAATTGTTGATCAAAAACACTTCATTTATATTTTTAGTGCAAGTAGCATAGTTCTTGCTATCCATGGTCTAGTATTTTTTTTCATTTTAGAATTGATTTGATATTTGTGTTTCTCACTGTAATGATATAATTGCCATGAACGGCTGATAAATTTCTTACAACTTTATACATTGTTATTATTCAATATATTGAAATTATTTACTAAGATTATTCTTATCAGGACATTAATGGTATATAGCTTACTCACATTGACCTTAGACTAGGTTTACAATATCTATATCACATTAGATAAGTTAGCCATAGTGTTTTCACTGAAGAATTAGTGTTTGTATTCATTTGTCTCTGGTCAATATGTACAGGCTATATTTTTAGAAGTTGGAGGAAAAGTATGATGTGTTTTAGGAAGGGGTATGGAATGCCATTGTTCAATTACTCTGACACAGTTTGCTTTGAAAACTTAAAATTTGCTTTTGATTTATTTTGTGATAAATTATCATTTAATTTATGTGCATGGCAATTTTAATTGCATAAGTATTCAATTTGTCAGTTTTAATTATACCCCCGCTTCGAAGAAGAGGGGGGTATACTGTTTTACCCTTGTCCGTCCGTCCGTCCGTTACAAAATTTCCATTGCAGTTTTCTCAGCAACTATAACATGCAGCAGCCTAATACTTTGCATATTGCTTCATCCCATAGTCCCATGTGGTGTAAAGCGATTTCATGCTCCTTGCTCTTCTACTTCCTGTTTGTCGCATATTTTTAGATTTTTGCGGGGGTATCACTAGTGAGCATTAGCTCACAGATTTACTTGTTTTATATTGAAAAAACAGTTATGAAGTTTATATTAAAAATAGAAATTGGGGACTAAGGGGGACTACTAATTGGGGACTATTTATTCATAGTCAGTGGTAGAATATGTTGGCATTTCCACACCTCTGTGCAATGTCTATGACTCCTTACCCAATTTGCTTGTATAAGTCTGTATGTTTTAGAATGTTGTATTTGTGTAAATCAGATCTTCAATTGTTGATAAATAAATACTGAACAATCTTCACTGTTTGAGTGGATATCAATTTACCTTTTTATATGAATTTATGAGATTCAGTATTGAACTTATATTCTAAAATGTTTTACTCCTAGTTTGGCTGCAAAACTAAAATCTTGATTTTAGGTATGAAAATGATATTTTGTGTTCAAGGAGTTACACAATGATTATTCTACCTTTTTGGCTATATTAAATAAATTAACAGTACAGCATATACATGAGTGAATTTCTTGGGTATGGAGTCTTGAATACTTAGTACAATCTAATCCGAAAATAACCTGCATGTAAGAACTGTTATGAGACACACTTTACAATATTTGATTTTGTTGTAAAATATTTGGCTTTAGAAAATACCAAAACTCTTGTCTAAAAATGATCAAATTTTATTAATAGTATATCATGATGAAAAAAGTGTAAATTAATGTTTTAGACAGTTTTTGTTACAGGGCTCAATATCAAAGGTCGTCTGATTGGCCCCCAACTGCTAACCAACTACTGTAAACACATAGTTTATCAGTGACTGACAACTGCTCTACATGATTAAGAATCAGTAGTAGGAGGGAGAATGGCCATGTAACTAATTTCATGACCAAGCTCCATGAATGTATGCCCAGTCCGGGAATTGAACCCTTGACACCTTGATCATTGATTTGCGTTTTACCAACTGAGTAAGCTGGGGGCTGAAGACAATTAATGTTGAACCCTGTGTTATATAGTTAATTTCTATTAACCTGTCTGCATGTTAAGATTAACCTTCATTGTTATACCCTGGTGATAAAGATTTTGGAGTATGAGAGAATCTTGATAATCTCTGGGTAGGGGGATGTAACGTTTTCCTGAACCAGTTAAATTTTGTAGTTGCATGCCGTACTGATTGTTTATGTCAGAATATGAAATTTAAATAGTTAAAATGAATGTTAAGATTTGTTGAAAACTTGAAATAATCTTATTGCACTTTAAATTGTTTGAACATTTAGTAAAATTAGAGAAATTATCTTCGAAAGTCCTTCAATACAAAGATACATTCAATATAGATTTTGCCTATTGCAATATTTTGCAATACAGGTTTTACCTTATTGTAACACCCCTATCTCTGGGTATAACAATGATTAAACTTTAAATGCTTTTGTTCAATCTTCAACCCTGTCTTTTCTTTAGCTTAGTATTTTTATGGTTGAAGATTATTACAAGATTTCTCATTACTGTTTTTTGAAATGTTGGATGTTTTACAAAATGTTATTTTGACTTTTGGAAAACCAGTAACATAACTATTTTTTAGTCCCTAAGTCTAAAACATCTTTTTATTTTTTGGGGGCTTATTTATATGACTTGTAATAATGTATGCTAAAAATCGGGTGAATATTGAATAAACCGAATAATTTACTTTCCAGATTGACCTTATATAAACATTAAGACATTTAAGCTTGGTCGTGTTGTTTTACTTATCATTTTAAAAATAAGAAATAATGACTAAGAAACTAAACTAGCTTAACTTTTGTGCTAACTATATTTTCATTCTCTAATTACTAGGGATGAGTGATATGGTCATCACACAATATGATATGTATCACTACAAAATTTAACAATATTGTTATCTAAGATACAATATGATACGATATGTCTAATTAATGTAAAATTACAAACATTCACATTCTTCTATAATTATAATCAAGGGTTGTCCATGAGCTGAGTTGTCTCCACCTTGAGGTTGAGTTGTCTCAACTTCTGGTTGGGACATCCATGGTCTGAGTTGTGCACGGATTAGATAATTATACCGGATCCGTTTAACAAACAGTCATGGTGATTATTTTTTCAAACAATTACTGAAAACCAGTGGAATGCTGATAATACATTGACCTCCCCTGATTTCAAATGTCAGGATTATATTGCGATATATCCTGTTGAGCCACGAAATATATCGTGGACCGACATTTGATAGTGTATCGATATGTTGCCATATCATCTCATCCATTGTAGTTACTGACTCAACCATGATTTTACTTTTTACCACTCGACCAATATACCAATGTGTCACTGTACCATATACCATTCAACCTTTATCTTGTATGTAACCCGGGTTGATAGCGCAGTTGGTAGCACGCCGGGATTTGGATACTCATGCCCGAGGGGGTGCGGGTTTGAATCCCACCCATGGAAGTTATAACCCTTCCATGAAATTTTGACACTAATTTGGATTTTCCTCCATTGATTAGAGAATATGGAGAAGATTGCCTTGTGGAAGGGTAGGTGAGTACTGGTTATGGACAATAGTCCAGGAAAACTAGGTTAGGTGCACTAGACGCTGTTAAATGACCTAAATTGTGTTGACACGGCGTTAACTCCAATAAATAGATAAACTATCTTGTATATAGATACATGTAGATTATGTATCATGTATTGAAGATGTGAATGCTTTATAAATGATCCATCAACTTAATTTAAATATTAAGGAGTGGTCTTGTTCAAGCAGTTACAACATAGCATTGGTAATCATTGGATAGTCAGCTCTGTGTTCATTCAAATCCCATCCTAACATACCCTGTTGCTTCCGTTTGAAATTGATTCATTTAAACTGCAATAACTTGTTTCACAATCAAGCTAAATTAAATTATTTTAAACCAAAATTAAAGTATTTGACTAACAGTTGTTATGACAGATGTGTTATACACTGAACAAAATTTCTAACCGGTCACTTTTCAAATTTTGATTGATTTATAACGAGCCAATGGATCCTTATTAAATTTTGCAGAGGTGATTTTTGTGTCATTTTCTATCGAGTTGTGGGAAAAAAATAATTTGATACGGTTCGATGCACTCAATCGGCTCACAGGGTGTGTTTAATACATTTTGACACAAAATGTTAGTACAGAGGAGTGGTGAGTATTAAATTTCACTTTGTATGAACCCTTGTTAACTTTATAAGTGAAAAAACATAAAACATTGCACGAACATCAATCCCATCGGCGAGTTGTAACCTTTGTTCTTGGCCATCGGCGTCAGTCAGAAACGATTCCCGCCCCTTTCTACATCGTCTAATGTCGCGATCGTCGAAAAGACCTGATTACAGTGTCATGCAACTTGAAATAGGTATAAACACATTGAGAATAATAAAATTAAAGCATTTTTCTATTTAAGCAATACTTTATCGATATTTTTTAAAGATATTTCCATTTACAACCACTAATCTGTTTGATAGATGCTCCAGCATTCAACATTACATTGTCTACGCCTCGATCCTGTATCGACATTCGTGCAGTGTTTTATGTTTTTTCACTTTTAAAGTTATCAAGGGTTCATGCAAAGTGAAATTTAATACTCACCACTCCTCAGGACGAACATTTCGTATCAGAATGTGTAAAACACACCATGTGTGCCGATAGAGTGCATCGGACCGTATCAAATTATTTTTTCCCCGCAAATCGGTAGAAAATGACACAAAAATCACCTCTGCAAAATTTAGTAAACATCCATCGGCTCGTTATAAAATAATCAAAATTTGAAAAGTGACCGGTTAGAAATTTTGTTCAGTGTATGTAAACTAGCTACTAACATTCTACAGGACTTTTGAAAGATGAGAAGCTGGTATTCAGGTATGAGTTCTACAAAACTAACTGTTTTTGGCTACAGTATTTTTAGTGTATAAATCTATAATGTCTGATAGAATATTACTTAAAATTATCAAGATGTGTAAGGTGTTATTAGATTCTGTTTTAAATAATTGTCTTTCAAAAACGATATGGATTTAAATTTTCATGACAATTTTAATTCAGTCAAAAGTGATTGGATTTCTTTGCAATAGTTATATAATAGACTCGGAAGTGATTCACATTATGTAACTAGGCAGCATAGGCAGATCTAGTGGGGATGGGTCCAGACCACCCCTAGAATTTCCAAAATGTACCTGTCCATTAGTGTATTTCTTGACTATAAGCAAAATATAGAAATTACCTGATGATAAAGATTTATACACTTCTACGTTCTTGTATTGGAACCACCTTAATTATAAGTTTAGTGCTATTGTATCATATGAAGGATAAATGAATAAAAACCCGTCATTTGAATTATATTAATTAAGATATATAAATTTTCTTACAAAAAAAGTTACATTTTGGTCCTATTAAATTCTATACTATTTATTTTTAAGTTACAATTTTAAGATATAATTTAGGTGGTCACTTTATTTGAACTGTACTGTAGTTGAAGTCATGAAAGTGGATTTGTAATGCATGTGAATAGACTATATCTGGAATTCAAATATTTGGGTTTTCACCTCCAGTACAAACAAACTTTCACCGTTACAATGAAAACACATGTACAAAGAACAATAGAATTTAATCCATAGTTTGTGACATTTAGCAATAATATATTAGCAATAATATGTAACTAAATTTGTTTGTACTGCCCTGGCATGGAAGGAAACCCTATAAATTAGAGTTCCAGATTAGGTCTGTTACATATCATCTTTCATGATATTTAACCTTAGTTATATAGCCATCTACCAACTGTTTGTATACACATTTATCATCATGTAACAGCCAGTATATGACTTGGATATTTTTTCTTTGTATTTGTTTGCATTTATATATTTTATATCACAGTATCTTAACTTAAAGAGGGGAAATTTATTCCAATTGTTTGGTTTCTTATTTATTTGTTTAAATTTCATTTTGTCTTGCGTTTATCAATCTACCATTAATACTTATTTGGTATCTTGTCTGATGCATTCCCAGAAAACAAACTTTAAGAAAGTTAGGATAGATTTCAAAATCAAAATTTGTTTGCTACAATGTATGACCAATAGGGGGGAAGGGGGGAGGGAACTTTGGTGGCAGTAGTGTCAATATACTAGCAGTTTGACTAGTCCGTTATATATAAGATTCCGGCGAGTTTGATGTTGGATAACTATTAGTATTATCCTAAAATATTTTAGTCAGTAAAACTTTTATTCAATTATGTTTGGGGGGTGTACAGGGGATGTGGCTCACTGTTATAGTTCACCAGTTGATTACCTATCTCATTACAATCAAGCCTCATACATTCTCAAGTCTCTCTGACTGCAACAATTGTTGCATGGTGGTTGAAACTGCCAGAACCTGTCAGCCTTATTTGAGGCAACATTGTGTAGTCATGGCAACAACTTTAGATAAGTTGAGGAAATAACCCAGCTTAGTCTCCTGTGATTTGTTTCCAAGAAGTGACTTTAGAAGTTTCTCTGTTGCTGACATTGAATTTCCCAAACTATGTTTCCTTTGTAAAAACAAAAGCAAAGGGTATTGTTGCAATTTTATTGACAATATCACCATGGAGATGCTGAATTTGAATTAACAGTTCTAAGTATATCAGTTTCATCAATATTGAAGTGATGTAACATTGTCCTGAGTAAGAGTCTCATTTAAGTTGAATTGATCTCCAACAGCAAGGGTGAAATTTTAATCTGGTGAATGTTACTTATGATTATTGTGTACCAAGACATGAAAATCCCAATGGAACTATTGGGTGAACCTTGACTGCACTATTATGATGACTTCACTTATAAACAAACAATTTTAAGAATGTATCCATAGACGAAGGATATTTAGTTTCAAAGTAGCCAGCATGTCAGTGAGCAGGCCTTTTTTTCTTTATACAACAGGGGCCATTTATAGGCGCTTTCCCCTTTTGAAATATCTTTAAAATCATGCAGTTTTCCCCAAATTTGGAGTTTACCTTCGATTTTTTGTTCCCCTATTTATGAAATTGCAAAACATTTTCCCCAAATGCTCTGTATAAAAAAGTCCCTAGGCCCATTCCCTAAATACTGAAAAAAGCACTGGTGAGTTACAAGCTGCAGAGGTCAGATCTAAATAAGATTGGTAGAATTCTGTTGAACAATATACAGTGAGCTAGATAAGGAATGATTTCATGGTTTAATCACTGCATCTAGCTTTTGATTTCCTTGTATGAGGAGGTAGTTCATTTATTGTTTGCTTAAAATTAGAGTGCACTATCTTACTATCTGTCATTTTTAGCTCGACTTTTCAAAGAAAATGAGAGCTAATAGCTAACACTTTTGTGTTGGCGTTGGTTTTCAGGTAAAAGTTTTTTAAGACTTATATCACTATCCAAGTTATTTTATTGAAAGTTGGTATATACTAACTATACTGTGAAAGGGGATAACTCTGGATGAATTATTTTTTGAGTTATTGCCCTTTTATACTTATAAAATTGCAAATATGAGGTGAAAGTCTTTTCTATGTAGAATATCTTCAATACTGATCAAGATATTTACATATAGTTTGTATACTTATTTGTCAGTACGATATCTACACACCCATGAAGAAACATATCTGTGGATGAATTTTTTTGGAGTAATTGCCCTTTTCTAATTAAAAAACAGGAAATATAAGGTTGAAATTGTTCCTATATGGAATATCTTGAAAACTAATCAAGTTTGACTTAAAGCTTGTATACTTAAGTATCATAACTATACCTACACAACTATAAAGGGAAGTAATTGTGTATGATTTATTTTTGGAGTTATGCTCTTTTATACTTGAGCAATTAAGATTGAATTTGTTCAAATGGGATATTTTAAGTACTTTCAAATATATTGGAATGAAAGTTGGAATGCTTTTTATCAGTTCTTCATCTATCGGACCTTACAGAGACATAACTCTGGATGAATTACTTTCCAAGCTATTTCCCTTTATACTTTAACATTTAAGATTAAAGTTTGCTCAAATTGAATATATTTTGTCTGATAGAAAGTTAGTATGCTTTTTCAGCAGTACTACTCGACTAATTAGGGATGTAACTCATGATAAATTATTTTTGGAGTGTGCCCCTTTTCAACTTTTAAATCGGGGTTAAAGAAATTTTACCTGAAATATTTTCAATACTCATCAAGATATGTAAGTGACAGTTAGTACATGTATGCTTATTCAACAGTACTGCATCTACATGACTACCAAAGGAAATAACTATTGATTGATTTTGGTTTCCACATTACATTTCCTGTTGTTTTATAGAAATTAGCAAAATTATCAAGTAGCCTGACTATGACATTGTATTTTCAGTTACTTGAATCAAATTAGTTTTTTCCAGGCTTCAGGCTGATGTGTTGTTTTCTAAAATGTTAAGTTAGGAATCAAAGTGATATGAAAATATAAGATATGATATCTAAAAAAATGATTAAAATGGAGATAGTGCACTCAAATTTTAAGCTGATATTTATTTTGGTGACCATATAATGCAAGGCTCCCTGAGTGGGATTTCTTGTTTCCTGCATTGATTCTGGCAAGTTTTAGTTCTGTTTTTTTCCATATTTTGGATTTAACATGCTATATGTCTATTTGTTGTCATCTGTCAGCATGTAAACTAGTGGGGATCATAACAAAGCAAATACAAAGGATAGTAACTCTAACAGCTGGCTGTCAATGATTTGCTGCAAGTTTGTTTGTATCTGATGGTTATTAGGTTGGGGTAGTCCTAGCCCATTGTTGGGAGTGTCTCCTAACACAGTGTGATGATGAACTCATGAAATCATTCTTTTCCCCTACAGTTTGTAATGTTTGAGATGCAGATCCCATTGAGAGTATTGTCTGGATTAAGAGTCTGGACTTAAACATAAGTTATTGTTGTACATACAGTTAAATCTCGATTACCTGAAATCAATCTTCCAAATATTATAAACTATCCGAAACGATCATCTGGTCCCAAAAATTCAGCTATATACAGTATAATAAAGATATCTTCTTTATCTGAAATGGGTTATCCGAATAACATGGATTATCCAAACTAAAATTTTGGTTCCTATGAAAAGTAAATTATTAATTTTCACACCTTTTATCCGAAGGTGGTCAACGATCATCAAGAGAACTTATAATGGAGACAAACAATAAGGCATGAAAAACATTTGTATGGTATAATATTATAATGATGTGTCAAACTTGATATAATAACTGCATACGGGCAAGCCTAAATTGACTTTAAATTGTAAGAAATACATTTGTAATTTGACTTTAATATATTTAATGGTTTCATGTTTCGCACTGGTCCTTGAAAGTCATGAAATAATGAAATTATGCTTCTTAAAAATTAATTTTAAAAATGTGGAAAAGTCCTTGAATTTTGGAAAATATTTAAATATGTGAATTCTTCATTAAAACATCTATAGAACTATGTGACATTTGAAAGGTTTTTTTATCGCTCGCTGAATACACACCATGTGTAAATTAAAATTATGCTTAAGTTTGTACTGTGTTTGTTTAAATAAATGGCATTTGTCATGGAGTAATTAGTTGATAGCTCTTTGGTAGCGGATGTTCCCTTTTGATTTGGAGACCCTAGAGTCTTAAGTCAAAGTCACTGGGACTTACTTTATATTGAAAATTTTCCGGACAATAACTCGATAATGATTGTACCTGTGTTCACCAAATTTTATTTAAGGGTAGTCTAAATGTCTAGCATATGCCCCTTTGGTTTTAGGCCCCTGGGTCAAAGGTCAAAGTCATAAGGAAATCATGAGGAAAAACCTTGTCCACTAACCAACTTTATCTTATATCTCCAAATTTTATGTACCAATACTCTTTGGGTCAAACGTGAGAACTTATGGTTCTGAGGCCCCAGGGCAAGGAAAAACTTTGCGCCGGTGATAACCTAGGTTCTCAAAATCTTTGCTTTGGATAGCCCTCCAGTTAAGGATGGGACTTATTCTGATATCCAGGGGTCATTTATCAAGGTCACAAGGACTTCATATGAGATAGAACACAGCAAGGACTGCTCTCGGGCGTATAATGCCCCGCCCAGCGGAGCTCTTGTTCTTATTATCCGTCTGCTTCAAGACTTTGTACATGTCTATCACTGGGTGGTTGGGGTTGACACCCTGCTCCATGCACCAGTAATACAAAAACTTTTGCGTGTCTTCCCAGGACATGAACTTTATATCTGCTTCGTATGTTTCGGGTTTGAAGTTCATAAACCATTCATAATATTTGGTACTCTGGAGTTGGTTTTTAAGTGTGTACTCTTCTTTCGCGCTACTATAGATTCTACTCCACATGTGCGATCTAAAAAGGGCTTTGAATATCTTATGGTCTGCCGTTGTAGAGATGAGTCGAAACAGTTCGTCCATATCACTGTTATTGTATTTATTCATCAGTTGTAGCAGTTCTTGAATATGGTTGTACAGTTGGTTCTTTTTTGATTGTTCTAGTTTCTTGTTGTTTTCCGAAATGTTTCGAAATAGCCTGTATCACTGGGTAAACTTTTTCAACTGCAACTTCTAGTCCGGATAATTCCATGATACATAACCGCACTTCATTTGAGTAACTTCCGTCTTCACTTTTCATTTTCAGTTTTTCTGCGGTCAGATAGTTCACGTGATCACGTAATTCTAGAACTTCATTATCTCTCTCAAGTTATGGTATTTGTCACATTCAGTACATAATTTCTGCTGTTGTAGTTTATTTAAATGTAATTCTTTGCAATTACTGGTTCTTTTAATGATTTCATTTCAGTCCGAATATAAGAGTTGTACTTCTGGGCTCATAATTTCTTCCTTTTTTCAGCATTGATGTTTTTATTCTAAGGCTGTTCTTCTTTGTTCTAAGATGTATTTTTTTCAATAATTGATAAAATAAATATTGGCTAAATGTGTGGAGTTTCTGTTTGAGATTTTTCTAGCATAGACTTTTTCGTATTTTTTATTCAACCGTTGACTGTCATGTCAATAAATGAAGGTTTTTCTTAGCCGTTTCATCACGCTTGTTAACATTCCGAAGGGAATATAGTGTCCAATTCTGTTTTCAATTTATTTAAATATTGTTTTCTGTTCTTGAATTTAGTTTTCAAGTTTTGCACTACGGTGTTTCTGCAGTTTCTGATGCTCATGAAGACAATTTCTGTGATTTTGTAACATTGTCAGTAATGTTTATGTTTTCATTCTGTGATCTTGTTTTTCTAAGTTAATTTTGATATCTTGGAGCTAGGCAAAATTGGTTTATATTCCCGATTTAACAATTCTTTCAGATTTTTCACACCGGGTACTTTTTTCTTGCTCAACAACGCCTTTTTCTGGTCACGTGTTGGGGATACTTTGGTTTTCAAGTACTTTGGTTTAGTCTCCAAGAACGCAGGGTTAAGTTTAGCTTTGATGAATTACAGGTAACTAGAATTCTGTCCATTTTCTTCCACACATTTATTCAATTCAAATTCATTTTTCGGGGATGTTACCCCATTCAAAGTTACACTGACCTTTGTCAAATCTGTATATGAGATGCCATATTCTTCACAGAAAGGAACAGGGTAGCCAGAGTCAGACACTCTCAGGTGTATGGAAAGAAAGGGAACAATATTTTAAGTTAAATATATTAACAAATTGCAAAATTCTACAAATAATACTGTGTGAAACTCGAGAACTTACAAATAATTAAATATTTATTTTATTTCAACTATCAATTTAAGGGTGGGGAAACCCAAACTCACTAGTTATTATTTTTAAACAAAAATGTATTGAAGTCATTTAAATTACTATATATCAATCAAATAATGTCTTAAGTTAATAGTTTGAGCATGGGGACAACTTTTCCATGCTTTTATACAGGGCTCGAATTTAAGCTTATAAACTCGCAAAATGCGACAGGATTTTGAAAATTGTGTGTAACATTTATTTTAACTCTCACATTTTCCCAAGTTGAAATCACCACAAAAAATACCTAAGAAGCTGAAATCAGCATTGAAATGGCCAAATAAATTAAAGATATGATATTAGATTCACCGTAAAAACATTTTGTTATTCTTTGCTTATTCCACAGTAATACACTTGTTCTATCTGTAGTTAATTAAGTGAAGTACTAAGTAGTTTTCATATTACATATTATACTAACAGTTACTTTAGATACTATTGAAATTTTGACAAAAAATGAGAGTGATTTTTTCATTTTGTAAGTTGAAGTAAAATGAACTTGTAAAATTTTGTGAGTCCAATTTTTCATCAATTTCCAACCCTGCTTTTATAATTAATCACTTTCAAAACCCGTTGTTGATTAAATCAACCCAAACTTTCAAACCCTGACCTCTATGACGTATGATAACAAAAATGGGCACCATCATTTTTACAAGCAAAATTGTACTGCAAAGTTAACAAGGATTTACAAGTTAAAACCGGACTAATACAAAGTGAGTTGTGTTTTAATTTTTAATAGTATGTAAATACAATATAGAAACTGTTTGGATAGATTATACATTTTGTGAAGCTTGATCAATAAGACAATCTCACAGTAATTTATTAATATGGAAATAATTTATTCTCAAAGCAGTTTGTATCCGAAGTGAGAAAAAGCTAGTCCTCCTATGGAGCACTACAATATTTATATCGATTTTTCTCCTGGATTTTGGAAGTACACAATGTGTATCGTATTATTGACATTAGAAGAATAATGTTACTTTGCTTACAAGTTGGTGGATGATTTTCTGCTTGAAATTTGGATTATAATAAATTTGGATAATCATATGACATCATTTACTGTATATAAACATCCAAATTATTGATAACCTCGAATCATATTGAGAAATATTGACTTCAAATCAGAAATACCGGAATATTCAAATTATTTTTTCGGTCCCTACAAATTCGGACGATTGAAATTTAACTGTATGTACAGACTCGTTAGGCAGGTATTCCATGTGCATACGAAACAAGTATGTTTCACAAGGCCCCGTGACTGAATCCAATCCACACATGGTTCCTACTAATGTTCATGCGATCATGTGTGATTCACACATGGAGTAGTCTACCGCAGGACTTTCCAAGGCCATGTAATTGGTTACAACATCATAAGAGTAGTGTTAGTATGATGTGTTCAAACATAGTCATGAAGCATCACTTGACCCCTGGGTGGTATAAAAGCAGCCAAAGGGGCAAATTTTTTACTTAAGACTTACTTGAGAGACCAAGTTGGGCAATAAGCTGCTTTCTGGGTACAGTGTCCCTACATTATTCTAAACCAGCCATACTGTTGAATTTATAGTGTAACAGACAACATGGCATGGAAAAGTATACCTTGTTCTTGATTCAATTAAAGTTGCCGTAACTTAAGCCTATTTCTGGTCAGTTCCAGATTTAACTCTGGGAATTTTGCGTCATTGCAATGCACATTACATTTACCATGTTAATATGTTAACTTGGTTGAATATTTTGGGTGCTGTTACCGGTCATTGGTACTCACTGTCTAGATCGTGAAACGGTGGCGATTTTCCGTGTTACGGAGTAGCCACATCAAGATGGCTGAAAAACAACCATCCAAAACGTACGTGTCGCTTTTTGTATGATATTTTGAGAAATATTCGGGCCCAAACGCGTTTTATAGTTTCATTTGATCCGTAAATGTATAAACTAAAGGGCGGGTGCACTCACCTGACATGTCACAAAGGATATATGTGAATTAAAGCCACCAAAGTTGACGAATGATCGTCAGTCAAATTTGAACCGAGAGAAGTGTATGACTTTTGATAAAATCGCCGTTAGTACGGCACTTACAAAATTATAAATAGGTTTGTGAGATAGTGTATATGCATGCAATTATACCTTAAAATTGAATAAGTTCTAATTTATTTTGTTTTGTCAAAACATGCCTACTTTCGGTTTTGTCTAAGCAACGGTTGAGATATTAGCTCCGGTGAAGATTTTCCGTAAGAAATGACTCGGTGTTGCCATAAAAAATGGACACGGTGTATACATTTGCGTTAAATAGAACACGGTTCGGACACTAATCCAAAGGTTAAACGCAACAATATCATTTGAAGTAAACCACATTGGCATTATCCTTCGTATTTTGCTATACAGAAAAGCCCAATGTGTTCAATACTTAAATCTTTGCAGAAACAACGCCTACTTATAAATCAGTTACTGTTATTTTATTCCCACTATTCCAGCTCGTCACCTTTCGTATTGATACTTAAAAAATAATGTAGTATAAAAATACGAAACTAATACTTATAAAAGCCCTTTTGTGATAAGACTAAAATTATAATTTTGTTCTCCCCAGTGTCAAAATGGAAAAAGTCTATAAATGCTACTGCTGTAAGTTTTCGAAATCTGATCTCCTAGCATGCATTCATCATTCATTAGAAAAGCATGCCAAATTGCAGATAAAATGACCGATGAGATGATTTAAAAAGTATCAACCGGCCGATATAACCTTCTGACGATAGACTACAGACTAACACCAAATTCAGAACTGCAAACTGGGGAATATTTCAAAGTGAATCAACACATATGTACATCCTTTCTAGAAAATAAGAAGTGTTCTTATGTAAAAGAGCTAAAAAAATATATAAGAATCTAAACAAGATATTTCTGTTGATACGGATTTAATTACTTCTCAGTCCAGATGTGAAAAACGTACAAAACGTCAGCACCAATAAAAGCACTCGGCAGTGTAACTTTAGCAGGTCCCTCTCAACAAGATTTAAATTTGTTTACGATTTGACCAAACCCGTATCTGTGTTTTAACAAATACTGCTACGTTTTGCCTTGTCTACAATTCGACTGTATAGCAAATGGTCTGGTCGCATTTCGAACGTTTGAATGAGTGTCCTAACCGTGTTCTATTTAACGCAAATGTATACACCGTGTCCACTTTTTATGGCAACACCGAGTCATTTCTTACGGAAAATCTTTTCCGGGGCTAATATCTCAACCGTTGCGTAGACAAAACCGAAAGTACGTATGTTTTGACAAAACAAAATAAATTAGAACTTGTACAATTTTAAGGTATAATTGCATGCATATACACTATCTCACAAACCTATTTATAACTTTGTAAGTGCCGTACTAACGGCGATTTTATCAAAAGTCATACACTTCTCTCGGTTCAAATTTGTCAAACGGTCTTACGTCAACTTTAGTGGCTTTAACTCACATAAATCCTTGGTGACATGTCAGATGAGTACATCCGCCCTTTAGTTTATATATTTACGGATCAAATGAAACTTTATAACGCGCTTGGGCCCGACTATTTCTCAAACTATCATGCAAAAAAACGACACGTACCTTTTTGATGGTTGTTTTCCGCCATCTTGGTGTGGCTACACCGTGACACGGAAAATCGCCACCGTTTCACGATCTAGACAGTGGTACTGTTGTAAAACTTTTATTTAGCATGTTGATCATGTGAGTTAAAGTGAGTTGACTGTTGTCCTGGTAGTAAAAAAGCTGGAAACTGGTCATGATTTTCCTGAATGATTATTGTATATTTTTTTATTTGTTTTCAACAAGTATTGGATACTGTATTATACACTGCCTTCCAAAATAATAATTCTCTTTCACACTTTTACAATTTACATAGTACTCTATTGAGTATTACAACGTTGTAAAAATAAATTATTGTTTAATGAATTAATTTTTGCTTTTGAAATCAATTTCTTTTTATATGCCAGAAAGAATTTCGGACATATTATATTATACCCCCTTGGCGTCTGTCCGTCCGTCCATCCGTCTGTCTGTTAGCAATTTGGTTTCCGGAGCATATCTTGAGTTTCTTTGACCCACAATATTTAAACTTCATAGAATGATTGTCCATATCGGGTAGAAGACCCCTATTGACTTTGGAGTCACAAGGTCAAAGGTCATGGTCACTATTACCTTAAAACTGAATACAGTTTCCAGAGCATAACTTCAGTTTCATTTGACCCACAATATTCAAACTTCATACTGTGATAGTCAATACCAGGTAGAAGACCCTTATTGATTTTGGGGTCAGAAGGTCAAAGGTCATGGTCACTATTACCTTAAAACTGAAAACAGTTTCCAGAGCATAACTTAGTTCCATTTGGTCCACAATATTCCACAATATTCAAACTTTATACGATGATTGTCCATATCAGGTAGAAGACCCCTATTGATTTTGGGGTCAAAAGGTCAAAGGTCAAGGTCATGATTACCTTAAAACTGAAAACAGTTTTTGGAGCATCACTTAAGTTCCATTTGGTCCACAATATTCAAACTGTATAGAATGTTTGTCCATATCGGGTAGAAGACCCCTATTGATTTGGGGGGCACAAGGTCACTATTACCTTAAAACTGAAAACAGTTTCCGGCGCATAACTAGTTATACTCGACACTAATAAAAAGAAGCATTCTCAATGGTATCTTTTTTCTCTACTTTGTTTTCCTCAATTATTTATAATATGATATGCATATGAAATATTCTTATGTCTTACAAATGCTTCATCTTAACTGAACAAAGCAACACTTTCGGGCAGATAATGCTCTGACTAGCGGTGCTCTTGTTTGTGTTATATATGAAATCACAAAATGTATCAAAATTGATGTTCATTGTAATACATTGACCACAGTTTCGGAGACTGATATATAACTTGCTGCAACTAAAAAAAATGAAATTTTCCCAAAGAAAATTTGTTCCCAAGGTCTTATGTTGTTGTCAGTACTTTCAGTTTTATTTTTCTACCAGTGGCAAACGTTAGTTGGTGCAGTAAAATCCTTCAGAAGTTAATTAGTTTTATTTATTTTTTACTTGAATTGGGTCTTAATGTTGATGAAATCTTAGGAATGGCTGAATATGTTTGGTATTTAGCTAAATTTGTTGGATTTACTGGATTTTCCTACTGGTTAAAGGGACCCTAAATTGGGCTATAGAAATATGTTTCACTTAAATTTTGTATGAGACAATGTCTGTTTGTTGACTTACAGTACACTAAATATATGTTGAGGTATATTAATGTGGTGAGTAAACAAACACTATTTAATTTACACTATTTAGCTGTTGAAAAGAACACTTGAAAGCTTAATACTGATCAGAATATAATAACATAGCAGGAAAAGACACAAAAAATAATTTGGAACTCCTGTACCATTCACTACCAATTACCTCCGACATATTTAGATGCCATTTTTTAATGAGCTTTGTGTCATATGCCCAAACAAAATGCTTAGACCAGTGTGTGAAGTAAACAAATCAATGAGTTTTTACATGATTTAGGAGATAACTCAATTATTAATTGAGTTTTATTTAAGATAATAAGATTATTGTGATTATTTAATTGATTTTTAGTTCATAAATTTGAAATAACATCGGTAAATGATATCCCTGAACAATATTCAGTCAAATATATTTGCAAGATTTAGACAAAATAGCTTGGAAATTGTGTACTGACTTTAACTGTCCAAAATTTTGGTTTCCAAATTGAAAGCGTCTCAAACCAGTATGGAAAAATAAAACAACATCCAATCCTAAATAAATGCCAGACAAACATTATCAGGAGAATTGTGCCAAGTATTGGGTCTATAAAAGGCCTGTCTAGAGTACTTTTACAATGTGCTTTGATTAAGTCTATATATATTCTCTGTAATCTAACTATAATTGATGAATCTAAATATCAGTAATTACATTTAAATATCCGGATGAGAGACATTATTAGTATTATATGAATTCCGTATTCTATTTTTGGATGTTTGGTTTGTTGGGTGTTAAATGAAACAAGAAATATCTTTGAAAAAAAAATATTTGGCGTTGTGAAAGATTCATTTTTTTGAAGTATATATGTGTATAGTACTATCTTAATTTATTTTAATTCCCAAATAAGTAAAATAATTTTTTTGAGATCCACTTATTGAAATTTAGGGACCTTTAACTTGTTCTTGACCTGCATATTGAATTTTTTTAACCATATGCTTAACGTTCTTTTCGGGTCTGCTAATTGAAAATTTGGATCTGCACATGTACACTAAACTTTCTTATTGGGACCGGCATATCGAAAATGTTTAACCTATATTGTTATTGGGGCCCGCATAGTGTTGGGACCGTAAGGACAGTAAATCTAACTTTTTCGGGACTTCATATTGAAAAATAAATACATGTGTAATAAGTTGCGGATTTATTGCATGTTTTTCACGACCAAAATGCAACAAAGGACTTTAACCAAGCAATCAAACCATCATATATTACTAATTCGAAGAATAAATAAATTTTAAAATGGATACAATTAATACATCTCGAATATAGGAATGAATTTTAAACAAAATATGTACATAGGAATCAAGTTGATTTTTGCCCTTGGTGACCTTTTGACCCAAATGCCTGTCAAAATGTGACCTAAAATTGTACAGATAATAAATACAAATTAACAAACACATTTCATATGGATTTGGAGTGTTAACATAAATATTTCTCTTCTCATTTGCAATGATACATGGGTAAATTGAAGTCTTACATGCTTTGCGACTTCAATGTCCCAAAGGGAAGTAATCCTGCAATAAACTAAACATTAAACTTGAACTTATTGAACTTTTGGGATCCCTAATACTAAATTTTACTTTGGGACGACAAATTTATCAAATATTTTATTCACTTCTCTCTACTTAGGAGAATTTCATTGGACAAACAGGAATAGTAGAGCAAATTGCACTGGTTAAAATACATACAGGTATAGATCAAAAAATTGCATTACAGTTTGTTAGTATATACATGTATATTAAAGGTTTTAATTAGATGTATCAGGCTTTGTATGTCAACTTATCCATGTGAAAATCTAGTTATTTTTCATATTGAAGTCTTATTTATATTAATAACAAATGATAAAACCATGCTGATTTAAATAAATATGGATTACTATTTTATTGTTATTGATAAAATTATGATGATAAAATAATAGCAATGATATTGACTTCATTAAAATATGTCTGCTCATTTTGATGAATCCAATCTTCCATGTGGACCTCTGATAAAACATTTACTTTACATATTTACCATGATATTTAACCATGAGATTTAAATTGTGAAAACATATAATAAATACATAAATTGAATACAGAAGTAGTGTTGTAAGTATTTTTATAAAATACATCGGGTTAATGTATGTGCCACTGACCGTGAAATGAAATTCAACAATACATTTTATATTACAAATTTATGAAATCGTTACAGTTAATTAGGATAATTGAATACAATGAACAATAAATTAAATAAATGTATATATTTAAATGTAATTCTTGTTGTTGAAATGTATTGAATTCTCTACTGAGTTACACAGCTACTATAGTAGAACCACTGTATGATTCAGTAGACATTTTGCATGTTGTAAAAGTGGAAAATTGAGAAGACAGCACAAAACTTGATCACAAACTCATACTATAATTGTATGTCCCATTGTGAAAACAGGACATTAGCAAAGACTGAACTGTGTAATATTCTCAGGTTCTACTGTATCTAAAAATTGAATGACAAGACAATTTGTGAAAACCATTGTAACATTTAGTTGTCAAAGAATGTTTAAACCTTTATATTGTTACTTACATGTATATACCAGTACTTTGACTGCATTGAAAGAAAAAATACCTGTCAGTGATCTCATTCAGAACTGGCACCCGACCTAAACAGTCAGCTAGAATGACTAAAAGGCCTGTTAAAATTGGCACATTATAAAGAAAGAATGGAATTGCCCTAGAAAGTCTATTACTTTTCCATTTGAGCCTATTCGACAATATCTTACTGAGAACACTAGTCTGTGTGGTAAGGGTTTGAATTGATCTCTGAGAGCTAGGTTAATATACCCTTCCATGAAAACATGTTGAAAATGTCTATTTTCCTCCATTTAATAATAAGGTATATGGAGTTGTTGCCGGTCTTATGGAAGGGTTGGTGAGTACTGGTTATAGACAAGGGTCCAGTAAAGCTTGGTTTGGGGAGCTGTCCATAGTAAAATAACTTATTGTTTTGACATGGTGGTAAACCCAGTATATAAAAGAATCATTACTGCATTATTATACCCCCGCTTCGAAGAAGAGGGGGTATACTGTTTTACCCTTGTGCGTGTGTGCGTCCGTCCGTCCGTTACAAAATTTCCGTCGCAGTTTTCTCAGCAACTATAACATGTACCAGCCTAATACTTTGAATATTGCTTCATCCCATAGTCCCATGTGGTGTAAAGTGATTTCATGCTCCTTGCTCATATACCTCCTGTTTGTCGCATATTTTTAGATTTTTGCGGGGATATCACTAGTGAGCATTAGCTCACAGATTTACTTGTTTTATTAAATAAATGCAAATTTAGTAATTCCTTAATATTATTAATTATTTACATATAAGTGTATTGATTAATACTGTAAGGTTCCATTGATAAGATCATACTTAAATTAAGAGTTGTTACATTAATAAAATCAAAATTTAAGTCTTTACTTCAATGTCATACAGTCTGAACATCTAAGTACCTGATTCAACCTTTAAAATGAAAGTATGCCTGGAGTCTGGCAGTGTAAAATCATTGTTCACATATAATGCTACATATTAATAGAACAATAGTCTTACCTTCACTTCATGTATCAAAACAAATAATGTTATACATCGTTAAATGATTTTATTTTTAATATAAATGACTAAAGTAAAAAATATTTCAAAATATATGTAGTTGTTACTAACGATGCTAGGTAGTGATCTACTATGGCTAAAGTCACATTGAAGAAGAAAAAAAAGAAAATGCTCATACAAGAATTAAAGTATGATAATAAAAAGAAAAAGAAAAAAAAGAAAAATCAACATAAAAGAAAAGAACAATATGATAGAAAAAAAAGAAAAATAGAAAAAAAAGAAAATGAATATAAAAGGAAATAAAAATATGATAAATGAAAAGAAAATAACAAATCTGGAAATCTAGATTATAGAACATAAAAAAGGATAAGCTGTCCAAACAGACTTAAGTCATGTATTGACCATGGTTCAGGGTGGTTATACTGTTTAAGATTGTTGGATTGAAGTAAACCTTATGTTGTTGTACAATGGACAGTAGTCGGGTATAGTATGGGAATCTAGCTAAGGTGCTTCTACATATATACAGTACTTGTATTGAAGTACACAAAGATTAACCCGAAAAATGACCATTGTTAATGTTTTTTACCAGTAATGATGTATTGTAGCTTTATTTGTTTTTGATACAGGAAGGAGAGGGTATAGAGTGTTACTTTTTAATTTTAGGTATAGCAATAATTCTTTATGTGAATGTGATATTTACATGTGCTCATGACTTAGTGTACTATAGATAAAGGTTGATATCTGGTATAAAGAATTAGGACTGATGTTTTGTATGTATATGACTTCAAGAGCTGAACTAAATACTAGTGTTACTCAATATAAAAATAATAGAGTTACTAAAGGGTTTCATTTCAGTCCAAGATTTTAAAATGTGATGTAATAACATGTTACATGCACAGGTGACTGACTCAATTTTTCCTTATTATAGTATATATAGAGAATTCTCTATATATACTATGATAAGGAAAAATTGAGTCTGTCACCTGTGGTTACATGTGTATTCTAAAATAACTGTAGAAAAAATTAGATCTGAATGCAATGATATTTTAATTTTCCATGCAGTTCACTAATGAAATGTTATACATGTACTGACATTTGGACGTGTTTGCCAACATATAACTTATATTCATGACAAAGATATTTTACAAAATCATGGCTTAATCATGTTACAATGGTTTTAAAATCATAATTTAAAATTTTTAAAATATGCAAAAAAAGTGTACACCATTTATTGATAAATTTTATTCTATTGTCACTGGTACATACAGTAACACAGCTGATTGGCAGATTTGAATTATCGACTATAATTTAGTCTTATAAACAGATAATTATTAATTTCCATAAATATTTAAGTGACCAATAATTAGTGATTTCTATTTGAAATATAAAGACATCAATGATTTGTAATGTCTTGACAGAACTTGTGTAAACAGTATCATATGGTTAAATGAAAAATGTCAGATTATATCTAAGTCTGTACATGTAAACAATATGTGGTTAAATGAAAAATGTCTTGATTATATCTAAGTCTGTACATGTAAACAGTATCATGTGGTTAAATGAAAAAATGTCTTGATTATATCTAAGTCTGTACATGTAAACAGTATCATATGGTTAAATGAAAAAATGTCTTGATTATATCTAAGTCTGTACATGTAAACAGTATCATGTGGTTAAATGAAAAATGTCTTGATTATATCTAAGTCTGTACATGTAAACAGTATCATATGGTTAAATGAAAAAATGTCTTGATTATATCTAAGTCTGTACATGTAAACAGTATCATGTGGTTAAATGAAAAAATGTCTTGATTATATCTAAGTCTGTACATGTAAACAGTATGTGGTTAAATGAAAAATGTCTTGATTATATCTAAGTCTGTACATGTAAACAGTATCATGTGGTTAAATGAAAAATGTCAGATTATATCTAAGTCTGTACATGTAAACAGTATCATGTGGTTAAATGAAAAATGTCTTGATTATATCTAAGTCTGTACATGTAAACAGTATCATATGGTTAAATGAAAAATGTCGGATTATATCTAAGTCTGTACATGTAAACAGTATCATATGGTTAAATGAGAATGTCTTGATTATATCTAAGTCTGTACATGTAAACAGTATCATATGGTTAAATGAAAAATGTCGGATTATATCTAAGTCTGTACATGTAAACAGTATCATATGGTTAAATGAAAAATGTCAGATTATATCTAAGTCTGTACATGTAAACAGTATCATGTGGTTAAATGAAAAATGTCTTGATTATATCTAAGTCTGTACATGTAAACAGTATCATATGGTTAAATGAAAAATGTCGGATTATATCTAAGTCTGTACATGTAAACAGTATCATGTGGTTAAATGAAAAATGTCTCATTATATCAAAGTCTGTACATGTAAACAGTATCATATAGTTAAATGAAAAATGTCTAATTATATCTAAGTCGGTACATGTAAACAGTATCATGTGGTTAAATGAAAAATGTCGGATTATATCTAAGTCTGTACATGTAAACAGTATCATATAGTTAAATGAAAAATGTCGGATTATATCTAAGTCTGTACATGTAAACAGTATCATGTAGTTAAATGAAAAATGTCGGATTATATCTAAGTCTGTACATGTAAACAGTATCATATAGTTAAATGAAAAATGTCGGATTATATCAAAGTCTGTACATGTAAACAGTATCATGTGGTTAAATGAAAAATGTCGGATTATATCTAAGTCTGTACATGTAAACAGTATCATATGGTTAAATGAAAAATGTCGGATTATATCAAAGTCTGTACATGTAAACAGTATCATGTGGTTAAATGAAAAAATGTCGGATTATATCAAAGTCTGTACATGTAAACAGTATCATGTGGTTAAATGAAAAATGTCGGATTATATCTAAGTCGGTACATGTGTATCATATTGGGGTATGAGGTTATGTCCATTTGCATTCATTAGATGGTTGAATTAATTACTTTGTGATTGGAGTTTAAGTTGATTTTAAATTGATTTAAATTTATGTTCACATTGTATTTCTCCATTTAAGTTAATACACCCATTGGTTTTCTGTCTTGTAAAATGCTGGAAAAATTAATTTATTACCCTTGTCCAACGCTTCTTGTTTGATTGCTTGAGTTTATGGCACAATAGTGTAAATATTTTGTATGAGAAATAATGATACAGGCCTAATGAACCTAATGCTCCTCTGAAAGAATTTACTGCACCAACTTTCCAGCTGTCATGATCTTCAGGCTCATTGTCAGCTTTATAATTGTGATCACTTTTTGTAAGTATGTCTGTTTGTCCCTCAGTCTGATAGTCCCCTACTTCTCTGCATTTCAAACATTACAAACTGCATCCCCCGAACTTAATTGAATACAAAAAACGCTGACACAGTTTGAAAGAGGGATTTAGTTATAGCGATACCTCCGGCATACAACTCAAAGGAAACTTAAATATAACTGACCTGGATATTTCCGGTCATACTGCATTGATACTCGAGACCACTGAAGATTTATGTAGGGTTATTGGTCATATTGCGTGGCTGGGGGGAGGGTTTTTGGCATTATTTTGAAATAATTTATTCTAACTGACTTTTTGTTTGTTTTTTGCTTTTTTATTATAATTTCTTCTCTAAGGTTACAAGATACTGTGATATAAGATACTTTGGTAGGAATTATTTGTATTGTTTTGTATTGTATTTTACAGGGGTGTGAAATTTCAAATTTATTTCTCTTGTCCATGGTCAAATACCTCTTGTCCATGGTCAAATACCTCTTGTCCATGGTCACAAGTGAATGTTTAAAATTTGTTTATCTCTGTGTCTACTGCAAAATTTCACTTGTCTAAAGACTTAAAAAATATTGTCTTACTGACAATATGGATGGTTTGTTTTTTGTAAGCAACCAAAATATGTTTTGAAATTCCACACCCTTGTATTTATTATGATTTAAAGCTCACCTGGGCTATAAGCTCATGGTGAGCTTTGAGGATCACTCAATGTCTGTTGTCTGTTCATACAATGTCATAGTTTTCTTATTGCTCTTGCTACCACACTAGGTCACAATGCTCAAATATGTTTCTGATTTATGAATATATCAATGGTATTTGGGTGAGCGAGAAAGGGCTATCATGGCCCTCTCATTTATGTGTTTGATTGTTGTACATTGTACATTTCTAAATTGATGACATTTTATTTGTCAATTTTTCAGTATACTTAGTGTTACTATGGTTTTGCTAGAGCATTAAAAACATCAACAAGTATAAACATCAACATATCATGTAAGTAGTATGTTATTCTTGTCATTTCTTAATACTGAAAATACCTACCGGTAATTACTTTATTGTTCATTTCTATAATAAGCATTTATATATGGTATTTATGAACAATTATCTAGGACTATCTACAACTATTTCTATTTTTTGCATCGAACAATTCTAATGACCCAAATTTTCTCATGATTCAATGACTAACACAATGCTGCTGTCACACTCTTCATATACAGTCTGTTCAGACTTATAGACTGACGATTTCGCCAAAAGGCTTAAGTTTGCCCCGTCCGAAAATTGAATCCAGGATCAGCTCGATCAGCTCGTGCTACCAACTGATCTAGCCGGAGGCTTTTGAATCTGAAACTAGTAAGCTTAATAATTTTCTATGGCTATCTCCATCCTTCCCCTGATTCTAAATTATGTAGGGCAGTAGTCAGTCACTAACAGAGTAATGTGCCAGAGATTTAACCTTTCCAGGAATAGTGAATAGGTGGACCGATTGCTGTGATATACCCATTGCTACCAACTAGCTGGGCCACTTTTTTCATCCTCTGTATGGAGAGAATTCTAAGTTGTTAACCTGTAAATTGTTCCAGTGTCATATTGTAAGAACAGATTAGATGATGCCGCTATTAGAAAACATCAAATATTCTGTGATAATGATGAAGGATATAGAAATGTTTGTGGTTGTGATAATCCTCAGTTGTTACAATATCCTAAATCACCAGTAAGTGTAGTCTACTTGTTACTTTGTTAATTTAGTTTTTAGCTGGATTTTCAACAAAAATCGGCTTATAGGTGCCAAAACCATGTCTGGTGGTGTTAAACATTGTGTTAAAGTTTTCAATTTACCATATATTTCTGCCATTTATTGTCATATCTTTATGAAACTTCATACAATGATAACATACCATGTTATGAACAGAATTAGAAACCACAACTCTACCTGCCTTTATTATGGATTTTTTCCCTTTGTAATTTTTGCGTAAAGTTTTAAAACGGGCCTTTATGTGGATTCCACATTACATTTCTTGTCTACATATAAATACAAATTCAGTGTTCTCATTAGGAATAGGCTGCAGACCCAAACAGCAGGGATAAATGTAAAGCTGCGGTGAGTATCCGAGTACTTGGATATTCCTGATCTCGACCAGATAATCGAGTACCAATATTTGTTACGTCTGAAATTGTCGGATTCCAATCTATTATTTTTTCCATATAGTAAAGGCATTTGTAATTCTTCACTTATTTTTGTTATAACATGAGTTATGTATGCTTCTCCATTAACAAGTGATTCATGGTTCGATTTGTGAATTGCTACACACGAGTTGTGATTCAGATAAGATAGCCACTTGCTCAACCTTCCACAGCCCTATTAAAAAGACTAAACCCTGGGACTGTCCTAGAAAGCCTATTACTTTTCTATTTGAGCCTATTGAACAAAATCAACACTGCAAATTACTGAAAAAAAATTAAGCATAACGAGACATATTCAATTTTGAAAAAAGTAGGATACCATGGGAATCACCAAGCTATTTATAATTCATGTATTATTTGTTGAAATATTTCAGACTTAAGAGAAATGTAAAAGCTTAGACATACCTGTAGCTATTATAATCATTAATAGAGCTGAATATTTATCCAAGTAAGTTGTCTTCTATTGCAGCAGAGTTTTATTAATATTTCACTTAAACTCCCTTGCCTTCAATCTAGCTTGTTTCGCGACATATGTCTGCATATTGCTTGAGTGGTAGTTTTTTAGCTTGACTTTACGTAGTAGTTATAATGTAGAGCTCTCCTACTCGCCCCGGCATCGGCGACCGCATCCACATTTGTGCAGTAAAATACTTTCTATCTTTCTTATTTCTTAAGATATTAAGATATTAACTTCAAACTTTAAATATATGCCCTTTATTATCAACCACATCTCATGTGACAAGGTTCATAACTCCTTATACATTTTTTTCAGAGTTATCCCCCTTGAACTTTTTTTCATTTACTTTAAATTTGTTGAGGTTATATTTTTTAAATTTTAAAATATGTATGTTCTTTATCATCAACCACATCTCCTGTGACAAACACTAAGTCGAACATGCTGTCTCCTCTGACAGCTCTTGTTTAGTCTCGGTTTAGACTATGCTTGAAAATAGGACAATAATGTTAACTTGCTACAATAATAGGTTGATGGAGAAGTTTGTGGAAGGGTTAGTGAGTACTGGTTATGGACAAGGATACAGGAAAGCTTAAGTTAGTTAGGTGTGCTCAATGTTGTGAAATAACCAAAACGTGTTGACATTGCGTTAAAACTAAATATGATAGAGAATAACCTGGATCAAGATTATATTGTTACAGTTACAGTATTTTTTGTTAAAACAGAGAATTACATGAAGCTATAACTGATAACAAATAGTAACAAATTTATCAATTAATGTATCACATGTTTAGTTCACATGGGAGGTCCTGATGGCCATTAATTATCCACATGAATAAGCAATACCCCTAGAGCTTAAGCTTTAGAACAAGTTGCACTATTGAGTGCAAAACAAGTGCACAGTATGTGTTTAAAGTACATATCAAGTGTATTTCATGTAAACTATAGTGTGAACTCAACTGAACTCAATAGTTTTAAAATGTTTTAAGATATTTCTTGGTAGCATTAATTTATAGTCTAGTAAAATACAATGTATGTATGCACAACCATCATTTTCTGGCCGAATGTACAATTGTACGTTCCAAAACCTTGAATTTTTCAGAAAATCCTTTGCATATTCTTTTAATAATATGGAATAAATAAAATTCCTTTTTACTTTCAACTTATACTTGCTGAAAGTTTTACTTCAATCAAAAGCAATACCTTAAATGGAAATTTCAATAAGTGTAAAACAGTCTTTGCACACTGGAAATATTAATTTTACTCTTTTTATTTTAGTCTTCTGCGAATTTTTTATCATTTGACTTACCATTTAATTTCTTTTTTATAGTGTATCCTTGGTTATAAATTATTTTTGTAGGGTTTCAATGCTGTTGCACCAGTGTTAACATTATATCATAGTGGTCTGTGTTTCTGTGTATTCACTGTTTCTGGAAGGGCTTAATCTCTGGATTAAGCTGTTAACCAACTACTAGATGCATAATTATGTCTGTGACCAACTACTGCCCTAGATACCTTAGAAAGCTACGGCTGTGGTGTAGCGGTTAGCATTTCTGACCTTGAATCTGGAGATTGCAGGTTTGAGCCTGGTCACAGTAGCCCGAGTAGGTCATACCCTACACATGAGTTGTCGGTCTCGTGGTAGGGTGAGTTAGTCCTGGTGACTGAAAAGTGTCCAGGAAACCAACAGTAGGAAGAGCTGGCTGTCATATATATAACCTAAAACCAAACCACATGTCTTAGAATCAGTGGTACTAAGGAGGGACAACGGCCGTAGAAATTATTTCATGACCAAGTTCTGCGAAAGTATGCCTGTCCAGGAATTGAACCTTCAACCCCTGGATCAGTAGAGCGCGGTTGATGGCTTTAACTCTATATTTTGTTTATTTCAGAACAATATTTCTGAAGACACCAGGAGTAGCTTTAGATAAGCTAACTCTATTTATAGATGGGTTTATGATGTAAGTATAACAGCCATTCCTGTAACCAACTAGCTTGAACTTCCAGACTTGTCAAAATTGTGTTGGGCTAGTGGAATTACTTACTTTGTGCAGTTAGACTAGTTGATAATTTATTTCTTTACTATGCAACATAATGATTGGGCTTGTATTTGAGAAAATTTAAAGCAATGACTGGTTATAGTTTGATTAGCTCAATCACTTGCATTTTATTGTTGTCCCATTTTAATATTATCATTAGCAAGTTGGTAACAGGTTATGTAATGTAATGTGTGATAACCCATGGCCAGTGACTTGTTGAGTGAATGGATGGCAATGGAAATAGTGACTTGTATGTCTGAACTTTAAGATAAAAATATACTGTTCATTTTCTTCAGTAACTTAAGTCTATGAAATCATTGACATATGTTTTTTAAATAAGTTCATAGTTGTGGTCATTTGAATGAATGTTTGTTTGTTGGGTTTAATGCCGTGGCAACACTTTATATAGGCTATATCACGGTAGTCAGTCCACCTACTCACTGTTCCTAGAAAGGTTAATTCTCTGGATTTAGCTGTAAATCAACTCCGTCAGTGACTGACTACTGCCCTACATGATTTAGAATCAGTGGTAGGAGAGAAAGGGGATGTAAACTATTTCATGAAAGTATGCCCCGTCTAGGAATCAAACCTGGATACAACCCCACGATCAGTTGACTTGTGCGCTATCAACTGAGCTATCCAGACAGGTGTCATTTGAATGAGTGATGTGGAGAGCTACAAAATTTAAAATGTCTGACTTAGTTCATCAGTTATGATTTATACCTATGGAAGTCATTGACTTAAAACCATTCATCAGTTTTGTTTCATGACCTTTCAACGTTTTATTTCCAGGAGCTGTTTAATGTAGCTAAATTGTTACATCTGCTTGCTATACAACATTCACCTTCTGGTACAAAAAATGCTAGAATAAAACAACACTACAAAGCCAGTCTTACTGCCACATTTTAAGTGTGTAAGTATTTTATTTTAAATATAACACTAAATATGATGGTTTTTTTTCTATTGGATTATGTGTAATGTCACATTGTATGCTGTAGACAAAGTTAATAATCAAGGATGAATTCTCCGAGTTATTAACATAATGGGCAATGTTCAGTTAAAACTTTCGTAGTTACAAATCTTGAAGTCTAAACAGTTCTCTCAGCAAAGTCATCAACTTAATTTTATAGTTTTGTTAATTGCTGCTAAAAATGTTATCCATATGTAGTTTATTGTAGTGGATAAAAGTTCAAATGATTTCATGACAGCAAATAATGTAACAATATATCAATGATATATTGTTAGCCATTGGGAAATTAAGTGCAATAGAAACCTAGCCTGGCATCACCAATGTGATCTTTACAAATTAGCATGCATTCAATCTCCGTAAACAGATATCCTGTAGAGCATAGTCGTACAGGATCTCTACTGTCTCCGTGGAAGGTCACATTGAGATGACCTTTATGTCAAGCAATAAATGGGTAGCTTTCATCTAGACTAAAACACTATTAATAACATTATGATTTCATAATTTCGATTTTTAGACCTAGGTTTGCAAGCAAATTTAACAGCGGTATTATTCACAGTCTGCGATAAGATGTCTCATATCAAATTGCATGATGTAGACGATGTAAACAAGTTACGTATCATAACAATTTCGTCATGAATATTATGATGAAGAAAAGGTAACCTAAACGTTTGAAAAAGGCCAGATCTAAATTAGCGAGTTGTCGAGCGGAAAATTTTAGATCTGGTTTTGATCAGATTGGCATGCATATGAAGTACAATATAAAACATTACTTTCTAAACTCTTCTCATTCATACAATTATGAAAATATTGTCTAGAGATAATTTTCTAATATTATATGTAATTTGTTGTATATATTTCTATCTTTCAGGTTGCTGAGTATGTTATCATGATATGAAGTCCTTGAAGTCTCTCCTGAATTTCCAGGTTAGTTGTTTTAGCTTGACTTTTTTGGAGAATAGTGAGGTGATGTTATTTTTATTTTTACTGGGTTTAACGCTGTGTCAACATACTTTTGGTCATTTTAAGGCACCCAGCGCAACTTACCTAGATTTCCTGGATTGTCTATAACCAGTACTCGCTTACCTTTCCACAAGTCCAGAAACTTCTCCATATTATCCAATCAATGGAGGAAAATTGACGTTATTGTAAAATTTCCATGGAAGGGAATAATCTTCCCGGATGGGATTTGAACCCGTACCCCCATCGGGACACAAATTTCAAATCCTGGGGCCCTACCAACTATGCTACAGACATGGGTTTGTGGGGTGATACTACTGTGATGTGTGTTGCAGTTGATTAAAGTTTTGTGTTTGACATTTTATCATCTGTGCAACCACTGTAGAGAGTCAGTTATTTATGTATTTTATTAGTAAGATTACAATTTTCAGTGCACCTTTTCTCAAGAATTCTTATGAAAAAAAATGATCTCGAGCCAATTTCATAAGTTTGCAGTTCAAAGTCAAGTAGGATAAGTTTCTTATTTTAAGTAAGTGAGAGATGAGCTTCCAAATATTTTGTGTTTTGGTATTTTTGCTACTTAATTAATTATTGATAGAATTTACTAAATATTAAACCTATGACTTAAGTATGGTTAAAACATTTAACTTTCTATCGTTTCGTACTAAAAGACTGACATTACATATTATTACACCAAATAATTACATAAGCCGTCCGACTAGCTCAGTTGGTAGCACACAAGACTACTAATCAAGGTGTCATTGATTTGATTCCCGGGTGAGGCATTCTTTCGTTGAGCTTGGTCATGAAATTATTTTTACAGCCATTCTCACTCTTACCAATGATTTTTAATTATGTATGACAGTTGTCAGTCACTGACAAAAGTAAGCACTTAGTAGTTGGTTAACAGCTAAATTCAGAGATTTAGCCTTTCAAGGAGTGAGTAGGTTGACTGACCGCCAATATATGACCTATACTGACTGTGTTGCTATGGTGTTAAAATCAACAAAAAATATCAATAAATACATAAAATATTTATATTACAGTTACTTAGAACAAACCAAGTCATTATTAGATAAAGATGATACCTTATGTTGTATATCCACTTGAAGTTATGAGGTAAGAGTTTACTACCTATTATGCTGGTTTTACTTGACAGTTATAGTCTAGTTAAAAATTTTATTTAAAATAATTGTGGATGTCCCAGGTACTTGTCTATAGAAACTGATTCTGTTAATGTTTCATAGAGCTTTAAATTGTTTAAATTATTACCACAGCCATTCTCCTTCCTACCAATGATCTTTAATTATGTAGGGCAGTTGTCGGTGACTGACGAAAGTATGTGCTTAGCAGTTGGTTAACATCTAATACCAAAGATCTAGCCTTTCCAGTAAGAGTTGGTAGCTTGACTGACTGCCGTTTTATGACCAATTATAGCTTTTGATAATTGATCTGAAGCAAAAAATGATACATTTAAGATATTATTTGCATTGTTTAACTTGGTTTTAAATAGACTAGTTACCAATTCATGTAATGTGTTAATCTTAGTGATGGCAATCGGTTGGAAAATCCACAATCGATTAACCGGAGGAATCGGCTGGGCTCAACCGACTGACTTTCCGATCATAATCGATTGGATGCCAAAATTTATATAGCTAAATTTTGGTCATTGTCTTACATAAACATGCAAAATATACATCTATTTGTATACATTATTTATTATTTTCTTATCTTGCTTCTTAGCTTAATATTAGATCAACTTTGCACAAATTGTATTGAAACCATGAGTGGATATTGTTATATTTTTTATGTTTATTTTGTTACCTTTTCATCAATTTCATTGGAACCTGATCTATAATTATCAGTTCACATGCTGGCTTATTACACCCCGACCTCATAGTAATTTGGGCTGTATAGGAGTCACTGTGGTGTACTTAAGTATTCCCTGCTCAGAAATCAAACATATGACCCCTATGAACAGTAGACTTGCATTCTACCTATGCAATTGCTGGAAATGTAAAAAATATGTGGTGTCTGTACTTTGAATTAGTCATATACATGAATTAGAAATACTTGATACTAATGCTCAGTTTTATATTTATTCAATGAATATTCCAGAAACCCGAGCAAGAAGCAGTCCACTTATAGTAGTATTGACCGCGGTAAACAAAAAACACCAGAAAAAGTCAAGGTGAAGATATTATTATTTACTTAAACATACTTCAGTAACACCAGATACTGTATAGCGGGTATTATCTGCGGGGGTTTTATTTTGGCTTTATTGGCGGAAAATGAAAATGCGCCAAATATAAACACCGCGAATACAAACCTCCGCAGTATTAAGTCGCTGCCATATTGTTTACTAAGGGACATTACTCTTAAAAAATTTTGTATTCATTAAAATGTGCATGTATTATTTCCCTTAAAATAAAAAATTATGTAGTGAATTTGGTGAGATTTATTATATAAATGAACAAAATTTAGTATTTTGAATATCACAAAGGAATTGATTCAAGTTATGTATGTAGCAAACGAAAATACAGACAGACAACACAGTCATTCTAACAATTAGACGACTGGTTCCATCAAAACTCGGTTACGAAACTCGACGACGCTGCCGCCATTTTGTTTTCTTTATAAACCCGTATGTCGGTCATTTTTCGAATCTTCACGAGTTTAGCTCAAACACTTATATGATTGTCGTAAAAAACAAAGTCATCTTTAGTATTGCAATTAATTTAAGTGCTTGCTAGCAAACTGAAGACAAACTTCTCATCACATAATTTAACAAATTGAGTAAAAAGAGCGGAGTTAGTGTTTATGTAGCTTATTATTTATTGATATTCAAAAGAAAACTATTGTCAAATTTCGTCACGTGACAACGCTTTATAATTGATTTTGTTTGTTTAAAGACTCAACTAGACTGTATTGTATTGTATTGTACTAGGTGCGTTGATTATACATTGTTTGTGACCAGCTGTTAATTTTAAAAATTTTTGGATTTTGACCAATGGATTCAGGTGAATAGGTGATTTTTAAGGAGTGTGTGGCCGCAAACTTTAATACCGATAATTTTTAACAAAGACAAAGGCGTTATCAACGACTATTAACAAACATGCAAAAATTTTGATTGTTCATGACAACAAACTGTTATTATTATAAGACTCTCGCGAGTTGGGCTTACTTATGCGATTTGTCGAACGATCAATCAAACTTAGCGGCACCCAGGTAATATTTGTAACAAAAACATTCACATTTAATGGCGATTCTTATCACATGATTAAACTTGTCCTGTCAATACATCGTCATAGAAATAAACATCTACTGTGTAAGCGTTGGTTTTTCACACGTCCGCTCATATTATGCAACTTTGGTGACACTTAGATAATTCAAAAATTTGAAAAGGCGCGGTCGGAAGTGACCGCTTATACAGGTAAATTGACCTTTTCATTGGAAAAGACAGAGTTATGTACCTTTGACCATCTTTCACCGGGAGGTTTAAAATTGGCGCTCAGAGTAATTTCCGCCAATATTAAGCAGCGCCAATACAAAACTCTCTTGTTTACGCGAAATTTTTGCCCCGCAGAAATAACCCGCTATACAGTAATGAGAGGGCTTCCAAGATTACACTTGTAAACTGTGATATTGTGAACTGTATTTTTTTAACTGTCACCATTGCAATTGCCATAATATTCTTTTTAAAAATGCTCTCCTTTGATGGAATTACATTTTGCCTGGAGGGATGGCACATTATATAATACTTTGTTGTAGTTTGTACTATCTTTGCCAAAACACTAATTGGTATTTATTAGGGGTGGAGACTTTAATAGGGATTTATCATAAAGGTATTTTGTTTCTAACAATAAATACATAGAGTTTGTATGGCAATTTGCACATAGCTACATACATGTATTTTTGAACAATAAATGCTGGCATAATAAAGGATAATTAGATGTTTTAAAGGTTAAGTTTAATTTTAACATATAATTTCACTACAGGAGGGGTTACTAGTTGGACTGAATGTAAGGGAAAGATAGATCAACAAAAAATTCAATGGTTTCAGATTTCTGGTAAATTTTAGGTTATAATTGATATTATATTTTGAAAACATAATTTTATGAGGTCTACTTTTTGAAGAAAATGAAAGTTTATACATGTTTTATCATTTTTGCCTCAGGATTGGAAATGGTTGTGATGTTGTTTTAAAGTCTCAACTCTATTCAGGATGTTTTGAAAGTTGGTATTCTTCAATAGAACTATATAATTCATTGTGTTTAGGGACTTAAATCTGGGTAAATATTTAAATATTTGAAATGCAAACTATAAAATTGTTTTCCTATTTAATCCAATCACCTTTTAGTCTATTGCTAAACTATAAAATGCATCCAATAGTTATGCATCCAATATTCTATGTTCTGACCATAAAGGCTGAGTTCCAGACTTCAGATGTTATTGCTAATATGGAGGTTAGGATATATTTGAAAATATTTATCTTTATTTCTTGTTTATCTTAAATGTTCTTAATTATAACGAAGAATTTTCTTTCTATTTAGATACCTAGATATGATGTAATAATTTCATTGAACTACCAGAAACTTTGTAAAAATTATGATGTAGAAGTTTATATGAGATGTTGAGCTTTCTTGATGTTTGTCTTCTGATCTAGGTAAGTATATGTCTTTTAGAGGGTTTTTTACGTTGCATTAAACACATATATAGGTCATATACAAAGGCCAGCTCTTCCTACTATAGGTTTCCTGGACACTTATCTATCACCAGTACTAACTTATCCTACCATGAGGCCGACAACTCATGTGTAGGGTATGACCTGCCGAGACTGGGATTTGAACCTGCCATTCTTATGTTTCGACTGCAGCATGAATTTGACAAATGAGTTTGCTCACATTCTGATCATCATATCGAGGGTTGTCCAATAAAAAGCAGTAAGTGCATTGCCTAAAAGAGAAAGTTACTACAGTCTTGTAGGAAACCCTCCATATATGTATGGAAGGCCAACTGTGTCAAATAAAATGTAGATGATTTACTTGTAGTAATGAGATAACAATGTTTAAGACTTTTGAACAAAGTTAAAATTTGAATGTTCTTGCTTAAAAGCAAATTTGAATTTTTGATGGTGTATATTATGTTTCAACTATGCATGTGTGATTTAAACAACAGAAAGAAGTGAAATGTATCGTCCTTTCTTAGTTTGTTGGGTGTAACACAGTAGCAACACATTATAGGTTATATCGCGGTGGTCAGCCCACCTACTCACTGTTCCTGGAAAGCCTTAGTTTTTGGAATAAGCTGTTAACCAACTACTAAGTGCATACTTTTGCCAGTGACTAACCATTGCCCTGCATGACTTAAAATCAGTGGTAGGAGGGAGAATGGCTGTAGAAAGAATTTCATGACCAATCAACATGAAAATATACTCCGCCTGTGAATCGAACCCACAAACCCTCAAACAGTAGACTTGCGTGCTACCAACTGAGCTAGCCAGGGTTCTTTATGGTGCTTTACTCTGCATTTCAACATACTTTATACATGTAGTGCCACTTTACATAGTCAGGAGACATATGGGTGTTACTCTTGGTGTTGTAGGCAGCTTTGTCAGTGTCTTAGCTATGAATCTTATTAAAACAGAGTTATACATCTTGTTTTTACAGTTATAAATCTCGTTATTGCAGTTATAAATCTAGATATAACAGTTATATATCTAGTTATTGCAGTTATAAATCTAGTTATTGCAGTTATAAATCTTGTTAATTCAGTTCTAAACCTAGTTATGCCAGTTATAAATCTAGTTATTACAGTTATAAATCTAGTTATAACAGTTATATATCTAGTTATTGCAGTTATATATCTAGTTATGCCAGTTATAAATATAGTTATTACAGTTATATATCTAGTTATTGCAGATATAAATCTTGTTAATTCAGTTCTAAATCTAGTTATGCCAGTTATAAATCTAGTTATTACAGTTATAAATCTAGTTATTACAGTTATACATCTAGTTATATCAGTTATAAACCTTGTTATTACAGTTATACATCTAGTTATATCGGTTATAAACCTTGTTATATCAGTTATACATCTAGTTATATCAGTTATATATCTAGTTATTACAGTTATATATCTAGTTATTACAGTTATAAATCTAGTTATTACAGTTATAAATCTAGTTATTACAGTTATACATCTAGTTATATCAGTTATAAATCTAGTTATGCCAGTTATACATCTAGTTATATCAGTTATAAATCTAGTTATGCCAGTTATACATCTAGTTATTACAGATTTACATCTAGTTATACCCCTGCTTCGAAGAAGAGGGGGTTATACTGTTTTACCCTTGTCCGTGCGTGCGTTCGTGCGTCCGTCCGTCCGTTACAAAATTTCCGTCGCAGTTTTCTCAGCAACTATAACATGCAGCAACCTAATACTTTGCATATTGCTTCATCCCATAGTCCCATGTGGTGTAAAGCGATTTCAAGCTCCTTGCTCATCTACTTCCTGTTTGTAGCATATTTTTAGATATTTGCGAGGGTATCACTACTGAGCATTAGCTCACAGATTTACTTGTTATATCAGTTAAAAAATCTAGTTATTACAGTTATACATCTAGGTATATTAGTTAAAAATCTAGTTATTACAGTTATAAATCTAGTTATTACAGTTATAAATCTAGTTATATCAGTTAAAAAATCTAGTTATTACAGTTATAAATCTAGTTATTACAGTTATAAATCTAGTTATTACAGTTATACATCTAGTTATATCAGTTATAAATCTAGTTATTACAGTTATAAATCTAGTTATTATAGTTATACATCTTGTTAGTACAGTTATAAATCTAGTTATTACAGTTATACATCTTGTTATTACAGTTATAAATCTAGTTATTACAGTTATAAATCTAGTTATTACAGTTATACATCTAGTTATATCAGTTAAAAATCTAGTTATTACAGTTATAAATCTAGTTATTACAGTTATAAATCTAGTTATTACAGTTATACATCTAGTTATATCAGTTATAAACCTTGTTATTACAGTTATACATCTAGTTATATCGGTTATAAACCTTGTTATATCAGTTATACATCTAGTTATATCAGTTATATATCTAGTTATTACAGTTATATATCTAGTTATTACAGTTATAAATCTAGTTATTACAGTTATAAATCTAGTTATTACAGTTATACATCTAGTTATATCAGTTATAAATCTAGTTATGCCAGTTATACATCTAGTTATATCAGTTATAAATCTAGTTATGCCAGTTATACATCTAGTTATTACAGATTTACATCTAGTTATACCCCTGCTTCGAAGAAGAGGGGGTTATACTGTTTTACCCTTGTCCGTGCGTGCGTTCGTGCGTCCGTCCGTCCGTTACAAAATTTCCGTCGCAGTTTTCTCAGCAACTATAACATGCAGCAACCTAATACTTTGCATATTGCTTCATCCCATAGTCCCATGTGGTGTAAAGCGATTTCAAGCTCCTTGCTCATCTACTTCCTGTTTGTAGCATATTTTTAGATTTTTGCGAGGGTATCACTACTGAGCATTAGCTCACAGATTTACTTGTTATATCAGTTAAAAAATCTAGTTATTACAGTTAAACATCTAGTTATATTAGTTAAAAATCTAGTTATTACAGTTATAAATCTAGTTATTACAGTTATAAATCTAGTTATTAAAGTTATACATCTTGTTAGTACAGTTATAAATCTAGTTATTACAGTTATACATTTTGTTATTACAGTTATAAATCATGTTATTACAGTTATAAACCTTGTTATATCAGTTATACATCTAGTTATATCAGTTATAAATCTAGTTATTACAGTTATAAATCTAGTTATTACAGTTATAAATCTAGTTATTACAGTTATACATCTAGTTATATCAGTTATAAACCTTGTTATTACAGTTATACATCTAGTTATATCGGTTATAAACCTTGTTATATCAGTTATACATCTAGTTATATCAGTTATATATCTAGTTATTACAGTTATATATCTAGTTATTACAGTTATAAATCTAGTTATTACAGTTATAAATCTAGTTATGCCAGTTATACATCTAGTTATATCAGTTATAAATCTAGTTATGCCAGTTATACATCTAGTTATTACAGATTTACATCTAGTTATACCCCTGCTTCGAAGAAGAGGGGGTTATACTGTTTTACCCTTGTCCGTGCGTGCGTTCGTGCGTCCGTCCGTCCGCTACAAAATTTCCGTCGCAGTTTTCTCAGCAACTATAACATGCAGCAACCTAATACTTTGCATATTGCTTCATCCCATAGTCCCATGTGTTGTAAAGCGATTTCAAGCTCCTTGCTCATCTACTTCCTGTTTGTAGCATATTTTTAGATTTTTGCGAGGGTATCACTACTGAGCATTAGCTCACAGATTTACTTGTTATATCAGTTAAAAAATCTAGTTATTACAGTTATACATCTAGTTATATTAGTTAAAAATCTAGTTATTACAGTTATAAATCTAGTTATTACAGTTATAAATCTAGTTATTAAAGTTATACATCTTGTTAGTACAGTTATAAATCTAGTTATTACAGTTATACATTTTGTTATTACAGTTATAAATCATGTTATTACAGTTATAAACCTTGTTATATCAGTTATACATCTAGTTATATCAGTTATAAATCTAGTTATTACAGTTATAAACCTTGTTATATCAGTTATAAATCTAGTTATTACAGTTATAAATCTAGTTATTACAGTTATACATCTAGTTATATCAGTTATAAATCTAGTTATTACAGTTATACATCTTGTTAGTACAGTTATAAATCTAGTTATTACAGTTATAAATCTAGTTATTACAGTTATACATCTTGTTATTACAGTTATAAATCTAGTTATTATAGTTATACATCCAGTTATATCAGTTATAAACCTTGTTATTACAGTTATACATCTTGTTAGTACAGTTATAGATCATGTTACTACAGTTATAAATCTTGTTATTATAGTTATACATCCAGTTATATCAGTTATAAACCTTGTTATTACAGTTATACATCTTGTTAGTACAGTTATAAATCATGTTACTACAGTTATAAATCATGTTATTACAGTTATAAATCTAGTTATTACAGTTATACATCTTGTTAGTACAGTTATAAATCATGTTACTACAGTTATAAATCATGTTATTACAGTTATAAATCTTGTTATTACAGTTATACATCTTGGTTAGTACAGTTATAAATCATGTTACTACAGTTATAAATCTAGTTATAACAGTTATACATCTTGTTATTATATTATAAATGTTACAAGTAAGTCGTCTCGTTATTTAGACAGTATTGTTTGATTTGTCAATTATAGGTCCTGGAAACGATACTGGATTGGGCATTGTCCAGACTGGCTATACCTATTCAAGAAAATTTCAAAATCATGTACCTTCGGTTGCTCGAGTCTGAGAGCTATCATAAATGCAATTCCTTGATTCATTGTACTAAGTTTAAATTTATAATTTGATTTTAATGTGTTTTTTTTCAGGCTTTTTGGAAACAATGTGAGATCAGCAATGTGTGTGATGTCTATTTCTTGTACATTATATTATTCTGGCCTGCTCGTATTTAACAAGTCGTCTCGGACATTTTGTCCTTGAGATGTTTGTTGCCCAATTACATGTTTTAAAAAATGTGTTACTTTTCTATCAAACTGGGTACGACTAGAGCCAAATCCGACCAGGATTTATTTGTTACTATGTACCGACCCAAATAAAACTGCAAAATTTCTGGGTGTGAATCAGTAAGTCATGAAGATTTGTAAAATCAACATTTCCTACTGTACCTCCCAGACATTTTTACTCTAATCGGTGTGAACCTTAATTTTGGTACGAAATTCTGTGACAAATAATAATGTTACGATTCATCCATGAATTTAAAAATGGTTTGTAATGGGTTTTTGTCTTACCTTGATTATGGTACGAAATTTCCTGGGAAGTATCGAAATTTTTCTATTACTAAATTTCCACACCTTTATTTGTGATTCGAAATGTATCTCAGAACCTTAAATTATTACCTGAATTTGGTACAAAATTTCCAGAGATGAATCGAAATGTGTCAATTTGTCGCAGAATTAAAACAAAATTTCTTGGGACGAATCGATGTTCTTGTTCGTCGTCTATATTTTCTCGTGCATTAATTTTAGTGCGGAATTTTCTAGGACGCATTAAAACTCTTATTATCAGAAATATTTGCACCTTTAATTTGATTCGACATTTCCTGGACGATCTTCCAGAATCTTTCAAAAATTAGTGCGAGAAAATTGGTGGACGAACAAGAAGCGATACGTCCCGAAAAATCCTTCCCGGGAACGTTCGTGCCAAAATTGTGGTATAAAAGGAGCATTACGATTTGTCTCGTAAAATTTTCTACCAAATAAGGTGCGAAAATTTCGAGATAAAAAAAATCCTACCACTTCGGGTAAGAAAGGACCTGGTATAGACCCATTCCGATTCGAGGACCCTTGTACACAAATGATTGAAGGAAAAGTTCTGTGATGAATGGAAGCACCACGATTCTTCCGCAGAAAATTCGTACCAAAATGAAGGTGCGAAATATTTCGAGTACGAAAACATTAGATTTTTCCCAGGAATAAACGTACCAAATAATTTTGGTACGATAATTTTTGGGACGAATTCTTCCACTAACTTGGCACCTTGAATTTGGTCTGAAATTTCTATGGACGTATCGTTCTATTAATCACGGAACTTGTACTATTTTAATGCCAAAGTTCCTTGAACGATACGAAATGGGGGATCGCAGAACCTGTACCATCATTTTGGTTATTCTCACAATTTTTGGTACGAAATTTATGTGGACGAATTGCAATGTTTCTATTCATCACAGAACTACCAAAATTTCTCTCGGAATCTTTCAAAATTTATGTGCGCCAAAATAAGAGGCCGAATAAGAACATCGATTGCATCACAGTTCGTCCAAGTAATTTTCGTACCAAATGAAGGTGCGAAAACTTAGATCGAATTAAAAATCATATTCGTCCCTATCATTAATATTAGTGGACGTATCGTTTTGTTTCTATTCATAACGGATCTAGTACCATCAATTTAGTACGAAAGTTCCTTGAACGAATCGAATGTCTTCGAGGTCGAATTTAAAATTATGTATATTCGTCCAAGCACATTTCGTACCAACATTAAGATGTGAGACAATTCGAGGATAAAAACCATCGATTCGTCCCAGAAAATTGAAGGTTCTATGATGATCACATTCCGATTCGTCTTTAGGACTTAGTACACAAAATGATGGCACAGAAAATTCGTACCAAAATGAAGGTGCGAGAAAATCGAGAACGAAAACATTTTGATTCGTCTCGGGAATATACGCAGTTGACCTTAATTTTGGTACTTAATATTCTGGGATGAATCGAACTTTAATTTTGGTACGTACTATTCTGGGATTTATCTTAACTTTTTTATTCGTCCCCTAATTTTCTCGCACCTTCATTTTGGTATTAATTTTCTGTGGGTGAATCGTATATTCCTATTCATCACGGAACTTTCTGTACCATGAATGTACCTGAAACGAATCCAAATGCATCTTAGAACCTTTAATTATTACCTAAAGTTGGTACACAATTTCCAGAGATGAATCGAAATGTGTCAATTTTGTCACAGAATTAACACAATTTCTTGGGACGAATCGATGTTCTTGTTCGTCATCTAATGTTCTCGTACATTAATTTTGGTACGAAATTTTCTGGGACGAATTAAAACGTTTTTATTATCAGAAATTTTTGCACCTTTCAATTTGGTACATTTCCTTGACTATCTCCCAGAATCTTTCAAAAATTTGTGCGAGAAAATTAGTGGACGAATAAGAACTAATTCGTCCCAAGAAATTCCTTCCGGAAACTTTCGTACCTAAATTATGATAAAAAAGGAAAATAACGATTTGTCTTCGTAAAATTTTCTACCAAAAAAGGTGCGAAAATTTCGAGGATATAAACAATCCTATTAATTCTGGTGAGGAAGGACCTGGTATAGACCCATTTCGATTCGAGGACTCTTGTACACAAATGATGGTAGGAAAAGTTCTGTGATGAATAGAAGCACAACGATTCTTTCACAGAAAGTTCGAAAAATTGAAGGTGCGAAAAATTTCGAGGACGAAAACATTAGATTCGTCCCAGGAATAAACGTGCCAAATAATTTTGGTACGATAATTTTTGGGACGTATCTAGTTTTATTCTTCCACTAACTTGGCACCTTAAATTTGGTACGAAATTTCTATGGACGGATCGTTATATTCACGGAACTTGTACTATTATTTTAATACGAAAATTACTTGGACGATTCGAAATGGGGGACAAATCGAACTTAAATATTCGTCCTCGAATTTTGGTACAAAATTTTTTATGACGAATCTTCATTTTGGTACGAAAGTGGTAAAGAAATTTATGTGCGCGAAAATTAGGAGGCCATCGATTGCATCACGGTTTGTCCAAGTAATTTTCATACCAAATAAAGGTGCGAAAACTTGGGACGAATTAAAACTCATATTCGTCCCTATACATTTATATTTGTGGACGTATCGTTATGTTTCTATTCAAAACAGTACCATCAATTTAGTACGAAAGTTCCTTGAACGAAACGAAATGTCTTTGTCCCAGATCCTTTCTTACCATACTTTGGTACAAAATTGCCTGGACGAATAGATAAGTTTTTTTCCTTTAACTTTCTCACATTAATTTTGGTACGACATTTTTGAGGCAACTAAACGTTTTTATTCTTCCACGAACATTTTGGTTCGAAATTTTTGTGGACGAATTGCAATGTTTCTATTCATTACGGAACCTGTACACCATCATTTTAGTACGAAAGTTCCTTTTTCTTTCAGAATCTTTCAAAAATTGCGAGAACTTTTGTTAGTTACGGTGAAAAGGAACATCGCGATTCATCTTGGTAAATTTCGTACCAAATGATGGTGCGAAAAAATCGAGGCCGAATTACGAATTAAAAATTATGTATATTCGTCCAAGCACATTTCGTACCAAAATTAAGATGTGAGACACTGTACCTTCTCCCACTGGCACCATTCTTACACTGTACCTTCTCCCACTGGCACCATTCTTACACTGTACCTTCTCCCACTGGCACCAGTCTGACACTGCACCTTCTCCCAATGTCACCAGTCTGAAACTGTACCTTCTCCCAATGTCACCAGTCTTACACTGTACCTACTCCCACTGTCACCAGTCTGACACTTTACCTACTCCCACTGGCACCAGTCTGACACTTCCTACTCCTTCTGTCACCAGTCTTACACTGTACCTACTCCCACTGTCACCAGTCTTACACTGTACCTTCTCCCACTGTCACCAGTCTGTGAGACGATTCGAGGACAAAATCCAATTCAGGTAAGAAGGTTCTATGAAAGTCACATTCCGATTCGTCTTTAGGACTTCATAAACAAAATGATGGTACAAAAAGTTGAATCACAACGATTCTTCCACAGAAAATTCGTACCAAAATGAAGGTGCGAGAAAATCGAGAACGAAAACATTTTGATTCGTCTCGGGAATATACGTACTTAACCTTAATTTTGGTACGTAATATTTTGGGATGAATCGAACTTTTTTAGTCGTCCTCGAATTTTCTCGCACCTTCATTTTGGTATGAATTTTCTAAGATTAATACTAATGTTCCTATTCATCACAACTTGTACCGTCATTTTGGTACGTAAGTGTCTGAAAAGAATCAAGTCTACTGATCGAACGTGGGTTCGATTCCCGGGCGGGGCATACTTTCATGGGCATACTTCCTACCAATGATTTTTAATTATGTAGGGCAGTTGTCAGTCTCTTACGAAAGTAAGCGCTTAGAAGTTGGTTAACAGCTCAATCCAGAGATTTAGCCTTTTCAGGAGTGAGTAGACTGACTGACCGCCGTTATATGTCTTTTGTCCCAGAACCTTTCTTACCTTTAATTAGGTACAAAATTTCGTATGGTACAAAATTCCCTGGACTAATCGATGTTTAATCGCCCTCTAACTTTCACACATTAATTTTGGTGCGAAATTTTATGGGACAAATCTAAACGTTTTTATTCTTTCACGAGCTTTTTGCTCCTTCATTTTGGTACGAAATTTTTGTGGGCGAAATTTTATGTTTCTATTCATCACATAACTTGTCGTACATCATTTTAGTACGAAAGTTTCTATTTCTCCCAGAATCTTTCTTACCCTAATTTTGGTACGTAATTTTCCGAGGCGAATCTTAATTGTTGTTATCGTCATCGAATTTTTCGCACCTTCATTTTGGTACGAATTTTCTGTAGAAGAATCGTTGTGTTCCTATTCATCAAAGAACTTTTCGTACCATCAGTTTGGTATAAATTTCCTTGATACGAATCGAAATGTGTCTATCTTAAAAACTGTATCTATATTTGGTACAACATTTCCTGGGACCGATCTGTTGTTATATATAATGATGATGGCGGTTTTAATCTGTTGTTGTTGTTATATATAATGATGATGGCGGTTTTAATCTGTTGTAGCTGTTGTTATATATAATGATGATGACGGTTTTAATCAGTTGTAGCTGTTGTTATATATAATGATGATGGCGGTTTTAATCTGTTGTTGCTGTTGTTATATATAATGATGATGACGGTTTTAATCAGTTGTAGCTGTTGTTATATATAATGATGATGACGGTTTTAATTCGTTGTTGCTGTTGTTATATAAAATGATGATGGCGGTTTTAATCTGTTGTTGCTGTTATATATAATGATGATGACGGTTTTAATCAGTTGTAGCTGTTGTTATATATAATGATGATGGCGGTTTTAATCTGTTGTTGCTGTTATATATAATGATGATGACTGTTTTAATCAGTTGTAGCTGTTATATATGATGATGGCAACGGCTTCAATTTGTTGTTGCTGTTATATGTAATGATGATGACGATTTTTATTTGTTGTTGCTGTTATATTTAATGATGATGTCGGTTTTAATTCGTTGTTTCTGTTATATATAGTGATGAAAAGTTACAATACAATTGTTTTTTGACAAACAGTATTTAACTGGTGCTCAAATAATTTCCGTTTGAAATTGTTATAATTTCGATTATTTTCGTTGATGGGAAAGAATGTCTTACGTATTGGTTTTAATCGTTAACACGGTTACCAAAGTGGTGTTTTTTTATTCTTAGTATAGATCTACGTAAAAATTCAAATATGAGCGCCAGTTTTATACTTTTCGACGGTACAGTTCGAACTCTAGATTATGAGTTTTTGTACTTGCGTAATGGCTTAGGATGATAAATGTGCCAATAAGCCGCATGTTCATCATTTTACAGATTTATATTATACTACATTACTATTTAACATTTATCATAAATATGCATGAACATGGTTAACTGTATAATATATGTTTAAAACTTAGTTTAAGCTAACAAAACTATAGAGTTGATGTAGTAAAAACTTGTAAAAGCAGTTTATTGTTTAATGTTTTAGTTTGCTTTTGGAGAACAGTACTTTTCTATTTTTGATGGAAAACAATAAAAACATATCAAACTTGATAATGATTTATTGAGATACATTGACCATAGCTTATAGATAATTGTTCCTGCAACTCAAAAAATAAAATGTTCAAATGAAATTTAGTTTCCATTGCATGAATAATGAATAAAAAAATAACATGTTAAATCTTCAAACTTGAACTTGGATCTTCAACTATTGTTCTTAAGATTACAATTTTAATAATGGTCATTGATTTGGGGTAAAAAAACTGCTGTTAAAAGTCACTGTAACTAATATAAATCACTTCTTAAGTGTTATTTGACGTATTAATTTCATACCTATGTCGGAATATTCATATTTTAGGTATATACTTATATAATGAACTTTTATTTTTCATAATCATCATTTATTGATGGAACAGCCACAAATTATTAGGGTATTCTAATTTTAGTTAGTTCCCTTTTATATAGCACAATGGAGACAATCTTAATTTCGGAGTTAAATTTGGAGTAACTTCCCTTTAATAAATACAGTAAAACTCGGATATAACATACTCGGTTATAACATACACTCGGTTACAACATACCATTTTTTCTGGCCCGTTTTTCATCCTTTTATATAACATACTTAGTATTCTATATGGATATAACATACCTCGGTTATAACATACCTTATTTCTAAGGCCCAGCGAGTATGTTATATCCGAGTTTTACTGTATAGAGGTTACTAATTGTCTGACCCAATAAATATGGCTGAAGCTTGATGTTAGTTTGTGAATTGGAAGGAACTCGAAGATCTCTCTCTAGAAATTAGTATTTAATTAACTATTTTGATATTTATACTTAAGTATTATTTGACCAGTTTTATACTTCAGTAGTAATTCAATAAAGTTAACGGTAAAGTGTTATTTTATGTAGTTTATTGTTTTATTAAATTTAATAGGTTTTATTCAGAACTTTTGATTATTTCTATTAAATTGGCAGCCTTCTTGAATTCCATCTTTTTAAATTTTTTGTTTACATTTGGCTGTCGTGGTATTTTTCTAAAAACTCTCAGCCTCATTTGATATTCAATATTTAGTTTAAAAACTATGTAGCTTTAATTCAATATTGAGTACCATCTTATTTTGTATGATTATATTGTGTGTATATATAGTATTTTTGCGTTATTTTGTTACTTTTAGTTCATTTTGACATTATTTTTAGTTATTTTTATCTCTTATTTATTCTTATTGTCATTAAAAGCATTTCATGTGGGGTGCATTTGATAACGTTAATTGGAGCAATTTGGTATTATTTAATAACTTTGGGAACTTGAAATTAGTTCTGATTCTTACACTTTGTCACACCTTTTTAGTTACAAAATAAACTTCAGTCTTAGTTTTACTAGATCTTTGTTCTATATCCATTTTTATGCACTGGGGTCCAAAGGTTTCTTTACACAAGCTCATTTTTGATAATTTACAATATACTAAGTTGTTATATTTCACATGTTGTTTTTAGATTCACAGCTAATGTACATTTTGAACATGAACACTCAATTATGTTCTTCTATCCTCCCTTTTTGTCAAAATGTAGTTTTAATGCAATTGACTTTAATTCATAATTATTAAATTCTATACTTAAGTTCAAGTTTTAGGTTGAAATATGAAATAAATGCACGAGTGAAGAAACGTTTAGACCCCAGTGTATACTTTTACATATTTCTGAATAGTCCAGTATCACTCTAAATACGATAGTGTCATCTTAACGTACGCATCATAAGATATATACAGTGATTCACATATTTTGATCACTTAATACCACAGACTGTTCTTGAAGAAGACAATTCCGAGATTCGAAAACCAACGTCACATCATATAGCACGTTATTTCGTAACATAATGTATTCCTATTTTCACTTCATACGCAATGTTTAAACGAAGTAAAAGAGAGTTGTCAACATGACGTGTCGATTTTGACAGAAAAATAGTCTGATAAAATACAGATAGATAAATGTATATTCAGAAATATACTTTTATTATCTATAAAAAAAACCAAGAAAGTAATATCTACACTCTCATTCAATGAACCATACGTACTGAATAATTAATTGTTATTTTTCAAAAAATTAATACTTTGAAACTGGTACACAATAGTGTGGACTGTTCTTCCATAAATGGATGCATCCAAAATGTATAACTATTTATAAATGACTGTTTTCCAGACAACACTAAACTTCTACAAGAAAAGATTAATCCAAAGCATTAGATACCTCCGGATAGTGATAGCACTATGTGTACATACACAAAAGAGAAAACAAATGCGACAAAAAGAGTACAAAATTCTGTATTCTGAGGTATATTACAGAACATGTAAAGTGTTCCATGTTTAAAAGGCACAGTTTATAAATCTATATAGTTACTACATTATTATATAGTTACTACTTTTTATAAACTTAAAAAAACATCGCTTATTGGCAACCAATTACAACAATATATATATGTTTACTAGAATATTAGCACTTATTATAAAATCAAATATGGCCTTCATGCCGGCGGTAAATAACACGAAGATAATATTACTTCGATAGTATCTATAGTTTTCTAATATTCAGTGATATTGGAACGTTGATTTCAATTATTCCCAATACTTGAGTTTTCTGTTTATTTGTTTTTGTTGGGTATAACGTCGTAGCAACACATTGTATGTCATATAACGGCATCCAGCGCACCTAACCTAGATTCCTGGACCTTTGTCTATAACCAGTAAACACCTACCCTTCCCCAAGGCCGAAAATTCATATACCTTATTAATGGAGGACAATTGACATAATTGTCCAATTTTTATGAAAGGGTAAAACCTCCTCGAGTGGGATTCGAACCCGTACCCTCTTTGGGTCACTTTATTCCAAATCCCAGCGTGCTACCAACTGCGCTTTCGACCAAGGAATTATTTTTATGTTAATTACAACCGATATCTATTAACTTCAATACATGTAATATGAACATGATAAGTACATGTCTAGTACATCATTGTCTAACTACATAGCTTTATCGGATTTCATCTGTGTGTCTTTTTATGGTTTTGAAGGCAGTCTCAGATAATGTATATGAGGAAGTTATGACATTGTCGAACGGATGGTGATAAATACATTGTAAAATAACTCTACAATCTACGCTCCCCTCGCAGCACAGTGAATGAAGTACTTTCACACGCTGCCATAAAAGTTAAAATTGTGTCGATTTATGATATACTTGCACGACAATAGAAAAAACACTAAGCCGGATATGAAGGCTTTTTAGGAAATCAGAAAGAAAACATGTAATCAATATTCAGTCAGCGTAATATAATTTCCATGTTGAGGTTTATTTTAAAGTATTAAAATATACGGAGTTATATCTGCAAGGATTGGATTAAATTTGGATATATCTAAATGATAACACAATAGATAGACACAAATAATTGAGGTTCACGTAAATGAAAATTGGCACACTTTTATTTTAACTACAAATCAGTTTTACATGGATTGAAACAACTTTTAGACGTAAATCATGGCGATTGGTAATTCAATAATTAAAGTTATAATATATTTGTTTATGATAACATATGTGCATGGAAATGTGTGTCGTTTTGATGGCGTTGTAGCTAAATGTATAAATACAAGTTTAACAGAAATACCAAATATTCCAGGAAACATTGAACAACTGGTATTTGAAGGAAACAACCTTGGCTCAGTAACGTACGTTTGAAACGTTCAAAAATGTCGAAAATCCACGAAAGATTTGGAGCCTCGTCCTTGCAGCTGACAATGTTGTTAATATAACTGAAGATGCATTTGTGGAGTTTACTAAGCTATCGTTCTTGAACCTAAGCTCAAATCAAATTAACGTCAAAGATTTGAAAATGCTACTATGGAATATTTCAGAAACACATCCATTGGATAATTTATATTTGCTGGGAATGGGATCGAAGTTCATCAACCAAGAAACGTTCTCGTGGCTCAACAAAACACCAGCCATCAAATTATACCTGGGACATAATGAGCTGAAAGAATTCACGACATCAACTCTTTTTCGGCTGAAAGGGTTGGAATTGCTAGATCTTGAACACAATATGCTTACAAATTTTGAACTAACAATCATGGATAAGTTACAAGCACTGTGGGTAGGCTTCAACAAATTAACGAGCGTTCCAGCATTTTGCATTGGGAATACAACTGAATCCTTCATAAAGAACATTAGAGCAGTGTTTCTTAATAACAATTACATTTCTAGCCTTAGTAATGACACGTTCCAATGTTTAACAACAGTAAGGACTATACGCATCAAGAAAAACGTCATTGGTAATTTTCCCTCATTCTTTTTAGCAAGTCTAAACAATCTAACATTTTTTGATAGCTCTGCGAATGATGGACTCGGAATGAAGATATTCCCATATGCGTTTGCCTCATCGACTTTGAACTACCTAGCACTAAGCTTCGATAGTAATGCACTGGACGTTCTTCAATCAATTCCAGAGACCTTTAAGGGATTACCCAATTTGCACACAGTTCGCTTAAGCTATGCTAATATGATGCATATGACTGATACAAATGTGTCGGACCTTTTCGCGCCGTTAACAGCAATTAAATACCTTGATTGCTACAAGTGCTCGTTGGATTGTGATCTCAAATCTGTAATTGGAAAAAAACCTTATCTAACAAAAATCAATTTGAGGGAAAATAATTTTCGAGCTATCAGCCCCGGTTTGTTTACAGCAAAGTCTAACATTACGATTCTGATGCTTTCTGTAAATAAAATCAGTAATGTAGATGAAGACAGTTTGCCGATAGCATTTTTAGATAATTTATCAAGCTTTGATCTTTCCAAAAATCCTTTCATTTGCGATTGTAAGCTTGCATGGTTTATAGATTGGCTTAAGGCAGCTAACAGGTCAAAGTTGCTACATTTCCCAGAAGGATACACCTGTGCTTCTCCGCCAAAGTGGGCAAATAGACGCCTAGAAGAGGTGCACTTCTCATATTTGGAATGTCATCCCTTCACAACCCCAGAATGGTTCGGTGTGATTGGTGGTCCTATTATTATTGTGATGATCTTTTTATCTTTGATCCTTTATAGAAAAAGATGGAGTATCAAACACTATGTATACATGTTACGGAAAAAGCGGGAATATGCACCATTGCGAGGCGATCAATTTGTGTATGACGCATTTGTAGCTTACAACGAATCAATTGGATCATGGGTGAAGAATTTCCTAATTCCAGTTTTGGAAGGTGAACATGGATTAAAATTGTGCGTCCATCAAAGAGATTTTACACCCGGCGTTTTCGTAAATGAAAACATTGTGGAACGCATGAGAGAAAGTAAGAAAATTATCTTAGTCTTGTCTAACACCTTTGCAACCAGCGAATGGTGTATGTTTGAATTAAAAGTTGCTCATTCTATGCATATTGAAGACAACATTGAAGTCATTGTAATTTTGAAAGAGGAAATACAAGCTAAGAATATGAACAATTCTATGAAAGTTCTCCTTGAGAATACAACTTATCTAGAATGGACTGATGACAATATTGGACATGAGCTTTTTATTACAAAACTGAAAGACGTCATGGGTGTTGCTGTCAATGGCTAACTTTGTAATAGAAAATAATGTCATCTTTATAATTGCAATTGACTGAGAAAAAAGATATGATTAACGTTTTGTATAATAGGCTTCCATTTTGTTAACATATCTTAAACATTAATTCTATATACAGGGTTTAATTGGCGTACCTGAATAAACCTGAGAGTATAACTCTCAAAAAACAGGGAGGAATTAATAAATTAGTAATGGTTTATTATCATTGTGTATAGAAACAAGTGAGTAATGTTAACTGAGCAGCTTTACATTCTAAACAATTGATTTTGTTATCTTAAGAATAAAAACTTTAAACTGTATCGTAATGTCCCGGGGTATCTGTTTCGATTTAACGTATTTTTGTATTCTTGTTTGTACGTTTATGTATTATGTACTATTTTCGTTCCATATTTTATTGCGTGCAGACTTTTAACGGCCAGGTTCGGTAGCTCAGTCGAATATCGGGGGTAAGGATTCGAATTCAACCCGGGTCTATACCCGGGTATATGCAACAATGTACTATCAGTGGAATAGGGCTATTTTGTCCAAAAGGATGCCGTCAATGGTTAAGACCTATCTGTTCATATCATGACTGCGCACCTGATTCTGCTTACGATAGAAGGTTCGTCTCTCAAATTTTGACAATGTTATTTATTTGTCAACCACGGCTTCATTATCGATATTCTAAAAAATCATATCGTATATCGATCAGACAAACTATCGCCGATACATCGATATCGTTGGAATCGATGACAGCTCTACTTGTAGCTCTTATCATTCAATTATATTTTATACTGTGTTTAATCACGTTTTAACACAATTCAGGTTATATTACCGCATGCAGCACAAGCTATAGGACACAAGATTTGAAATTCCGACGCCTTACACTGCTAATTTTCTTGCACAAGAAATTTACCTGCGATTGCTTTACTCCACCCAAATGTAAATGGGTACCTACATGAGTGGTTTAATTCCGTTGCGCCAATGTGTCAGCAGCACTTAGCGGAGTAACAGACTCCCCTGGGAGATCGATATATAGATACCAGTAACCTGATGGCCAGTGGTAAAAGCTGTAAAGTCGACGAATGTACATAAGCATGAATCTAAGACTATAGTTTGCATTAACTTACACCGGGATCTAAAAGTTTCATTACACATGTATTTTTTCCATATTTTCCCAGAAAACTTGAACTTTGTACATAATTAAAATTATAAATTAAAGTCAATTGCATTAAAACCTACATTTTGACAAAAGGGAGGATGAAAAAACATAATTGAGTGTTCATGTTCAAATGTACATTAGCTGTAAAACTAACAACAGCGTGTGAAGTATATCTAAACATATTGTTATAAATTTATAAAGATAAAACATGAGCATATGCAAAGAAGCTTTTGGACCCCAGTGCACTTATTTACTAACTGCGCTACCGAACTGGGTTAAATTTCAATATGTATTGGTCAATGTCATTTGGAACACCTCGACCAATAATTGATTAATATCTAGTATTGTCAGTACTTTGATTTTATCCATGACACAAATATACACATGTATATAGCTATTCTATGAATTACTGCGTTCTAGACGACAGTAATTTCTATAATGCGAGGATGATATTGTTTTCCTTGTATCCATTGTTTTCTGATATTCAATGATGCCAGTACTTTGATTTCAGTTGTACCCAATGTTTAACATTTTTCTTAATGATGTATAGTTCTATTGCATTAACCTGTCACAACTTGAATAATTACACGGTCACTGAATGTGTTATTATTTAACCTCATTTTAACCATTTAGCCACCAATCCGTATTAATTATTGATAATCTAACTATATATGCAACAATTTTGAATTTCGGGGAAATAACAAGTTCAAAAGGGGTTAAACAGATTCAGTGACCGTGTAATTATTTAAGTTGTGACAGGTTAATGTAATAGAACTATACGTTCACATTGTAAGTTCTACATAATGATATGTTTATTTAATAAGTGTAAACTAACTAAATTATAGAATGGTTAAACTAATTCACCCCTAAATATTGGTGTGAAATAAAACATGCTATGTATGCATACGTGATGTTTACGTGGAAGACTAGTAAACGAGGAAATTAAAATATTGTTGAAGTGATGGTTATAAATGCATGTTATTATAACATATGAATATACATTGTAAGCTTGGCATACAGTCTAAAGTACAATTTTATAATAAAAAATGTCTCTGATAATGTGAGTAATTTAATATATTGTTGAAGTTATGATTATACACAATGTTAGATTAACCTTCATTCAATAGTACACTTTCATTATAGTTTTCTTTCATAGTTATTGTTTGTAGCTGGTTTATGCGTCTATGTCAGTGTCTGCCCCATCAATGTTGGGGACAGCAATTGAAATAAGATACAGTAGCCACCGAAAGTTTGGAGACAAATGAGATTAACTACAATTCTTGAATTTTGATGATTATTTTTGTAAAGTCATTATTTTTATTTACTGAAATGTTGTTTGTGATAAAATACAAACAAATTCCATAAATGCAAAATATTTGTAAGATATTGTATTTGACATAATAAAACCTCCAAAACCATGCTTATTGTAGTTATTTTCCATAACGTAGCTGTTTTTGTTGTCTTAGTTATAATCCTAATGGTAACCAAAAATTATGTAAAGCTACGTAGCATTTCAAAATAATCAGTTATTAAACTTATATAAAAGCTACGCAGTAGGCCTACACAGTAAATATGTCTCCAAACTTTTGATGGGTACTGTATTTACATTTTTTATGTCATCCTCGGTATTGATGTGCATGACTTATAGCATTAATATACTGTGATTGTCACCATGTGTATGCCATGTGTCATGCCATTGTTACAGAAATAAAAGCATTGTTATGATAAAAAACTGCCTGGTGAACTCAGACTTTAGCATTTATGCAAATTGGATATTAGCAAAATGACATTTATTTTTTCAAATAGAGACGGTTTCTTTGTTTTGATTTTTACATATTGTTTAAACTATTAAATTGGCGTATTCTTACACGACAAGGATAAAATACTTAGAAGCGTAAGTTCACAAAATATAGTTGATTGGCTTTAGGTTAAACGGATATTAAAGCTATTCATGAAGTCAGAAAAAATAAATTCATATTCAGCCATCGTGAAATAAGTTCCGTATTAATTTTTTGGGGATATACCACGTTATTTCTAGATGACATGGATTAAATTTTGATATATCTAAAGGATTACACAATATATAGACACAATTAAATTAAAGTTTACGTAGATAAAAATCGGCACATTTTATCTTAACTTTAAATCAGTTTCACATAGATTGAAACAGCTACTAGACGTAAATCATGGCGATTGGTAATTCAATAATAAAATTTATCTTATACTTTTTCATGATAACATGTGTACATGGAAATGTGTGTCGTTTTGATGGCGTTGTAGCTAAATGTATAAATACAAGTTTAACAGAAATACCGAATATTCCAGGAAACATTGAACAACTGATATTCACAGGAAACAACCTTGGCTCAGTAACGTTTGAAACGTTTAAAAATGTCGAAAATCCACGAAAGATTTGGAGCCTCTTTCTTTCAGCTAACATGATCGTTAATATTACAAAAGATGCATTTAAGAAATTTACCAAGTTATCGTTCCTGGATCTGAGCTCTAATCAAATTAATGTCAACGATTTGAAGGAGCTGCTACTGAACATTTCTGAGACACATCCTCTGAAAATTTTAGTGTTGCAAAGAATGTGTCCCAAGTCCATCAACCAAGAGACCTTCTCTCGGCTCAGGAAAACCCCAGCCTATAAGTTAGTCCTTGAACGGAATGAGCTGGAAGAATTCAGTACAGCCACTCTTTCTCATTTGGCAGGTTTGAAATTGCTTGACCTGGAAAAAAATAGGCTTACGAAATTTGAGCTTACAATCATGGATAAGTTACAATCATTGCAGGTAAGCCACAACCATTTAACAAGTGTTCCTGTATTTTGCATTGGGAATACAACAGAATCTTTCATCAAGAACATTAAATGGGTATATTTAAATAACAATTACATTTCTAGCCTTAGTAACGACACGTTCCGATGTTTAACAACAGTAAGAACTATACAAATGGAAAACAACCCTATTGGAAATTTTCCGCCATTCTTTTTAGCAAGTCTAAGCCATCTAACAGTGTTTGACAGTTTAATGAATCATGGAACCCGAACGAAGATATACCCATATGCGTTCGCCTCATCGACTTTGAACTATCTAAAAATTAGCGTCAATGGTAATGCAATGGACGTTTTTCAATCAATTCCAGAGACATTTAAGGAATTACCAAATTTGCATAAGTTTAAGATAAAATTTGCAAATATGGCGCATATGTCCGAAAAAAATGTGTCGGACCTTTTCGCACCGCTATCAACAGTTAATGACTTTTATTGCTATCAATGCTCTTTGGAATGTGATCTTAAATCTGTAATTGGAAACAAACCAAATTTAACCAAAATTAACCTAGGGAAAAATAATTTTCGAGCTATTAGCCCCGGTTTGTTTACAGCAAAGTCTAACATTACGGTTCTAAAGCTTTCTCTAAATAAAATCAGTAATGTACATGAAGAAAGTTTGCCGATAGCATTTTTAGATAATTTATCAAGTTTTGATATATCCAAAAATCCTTTCATTTGCGATTGTAAGCTTGCATGGTTTATAGATTGGTTGAAGACAGCTAACAAGTCAAGGTTGCTATATTACCCTAAAGGATACACTTGTGCTTCGCCCCCAAAGTGGGCAAATAGACGTCTTAATGAAGTGCACTTCTCATATTTGGAATGTCATCCCTTCACAACACCAGAATGGGTCGGTATGATTGGTGGTCCTATAATTCTAGTTTTGATTATTTTATCTTTAGTCCTTTATCGCAAAAGATGGAGTATTAAACATTATATATACATGTTGCGGAAAAGGCGGGAGTATACACCATTACAAGGTGAGGACTTTACGTATGACGCATTCGTATCTTACCACGAACCGGATGGACCATGGGTGATAAATTTCCTTATGCCATTTCTTGAAGAAGAGAATGGGTTAAAATTGTGCGTCCATCAAAGAGATTTCCCTGTCGGTGGCTTTGTAAATGATAACATTGTGGAAAGCATGCATAAATGTAAGAAAATAATCTTAGTTTTGTCTAACACATTTGCATCTAGCGAATGGTGTATGTTTGAACTAAAAGTTGCACATTCTATGCGTATTGAAGACAATGTTGAGGTCATTGTAATTTTGAAAGAGGAAATACAAGCTAAGAATATGAACAATTCTATGAAAGTCCTACTTGAGAATACAACCTATCTTGAATGGACTGATGATAACGTTGGACATGAACTATTTATTACAAAACTGAAAGACGTCATGGGGGTTGCTGTCAATTGCTAACGTTGTGATGCAATAAAATACGTCACCTTCATAATTATTAATGACTGATTGAAATTAATACATTTGTTATATGATTTACGTTTTGTAAAATAGGCTTTAAGTGTTTTGCTTTCAGTTATAGTATTTCTTTTTGTAATTTCTGGGGTGTGCTTGATTTATTTTCCGGCATATATAGAATAATTATTTAACAACTATTTAAACTATTATATTGGTATAATACTTCATCCCCACTAAATGTTCATTGGAAACATGCCACTATAGAAAACGTTAACATAATTTGTATTACATTACTCTATACACAAAAAAAAACAAATCTATCAATGAGCATTCGTTGTATACATTTAAACATCTTACTGTGTCTTTATTTTATATTTTAGTTATATATATTGTAAGTTTATGACAAAAATTTAACCGTATATAAATGTTAAAAGGAAATTTAACCAAGAAAATTAATAAGAGGAAAATTTTCTATATTTGTTTTTTATTTGTGTGTACACATATATAAATATAATGGTATTTATTTGAAATATAAACATGATAATTTATGTAAATATTCAAATAACTCTAAAATTAATTTTTTGGTTAAACAATAGTCATTCATTTCTTTTGATTCTTTTATGTTCTCTTCTATAACGTCCTTGTTTAATCTATTATCTTTTACTTTGTTTGATTAAAAACTGTTCTGTACAGTCATTGCTATCTGTGTAAGTGTGTTGTTTTATGACAAATGTAACTATGTGAATGAAGTTTGGTGTTAAATATTGTCTCATATGTGAGTAGGGATGGGTATCGCCGGAAATTTCGTATTGCGATATCAAACAGCGTATTGCAATACGTATTGCGATATATTGGGAGTTCATAACATAAGCTTTTTTCAGCACCCATGCTTGTATTTGAATGACAATATGAAGATTCAACACAATTATACATTGTGAAAGCTTTATTTATCCCAATGCAACATTTAAGACTTAACTTTTGTTTGTAAAATAAGCATTATTACAAATCTTACTTTAAATCGAAAGTCCATTTGCGACACATTGCTGATAGACTGATATTGTCAGCATGCCAATTGTTAATTACATATTAAGCATTAACCCATTGCCATATAGAGCTTCCTCTGATTTGCCCACTGCCAAAAAATAGGTAAAGCATCCACTGTAGTATACTGTATGCATTGATGTGTACTGGGAAGTGTGCACGTGTTGCAACAAAATTGATCCCTAATTAGTTTCTTAGTGGTTAGAATGATTTGTAGCTATTTATTTATGATACAATAAGAACAAAAGATGTAGGATACAAAATTTCCTATTCCGTCATATATTTCTTATACAACTTATTGAAACAATTTACACAATTAGCCACTGCGCATCTCACTGCGCAGGTATGATTTTTGTGTAAATGGGTTGCCAACTACGTAGGGCATCGGGAAAATGTGTTTAAACAAGTAACTAACTACATTCAGGTACCAAAAAACGCGTGCAAACCTCCCGACACCAGGAGGCGACGCCTATTTTTGCTGTTCTAAAGCCCTATAGAGCCATATTGCACGGTATACTTTGCGGCTCTGTTGCCATGGTGCACCTCGGTGTGCGAATGTGATTTTTTGCAGTTAGGTTGCTAACCATCTAGGGCACCTGAAAAACGTGTTTAAACACCAAACCCACCATGTTCAGGTACCGAGAAACCCCGTGCAAATCTCCCGACACTAGGAGGAGACGCGACTTTGGGGCTCTGTAGCCACTGCGCATCTCACTGCGCAGGTATGATTTTTGTGTAAATGGGTTGCCAACTACGTAGGGCATCGGGGAAATGTGTTTAAACAAGTAACTAACTACATTCAGGTACCAAAAAACGCGTGCAAACCTCCCGACACCAGGAGGCGACGCCTATTTTTGCTGTTCTAAAGCCCTATATAGAGCCATATTGCACGGTATACTTTGCGGCTCTGTTGCCATGGCGCACCTCGGTGTGCGAATGTGATTTTTTGCAGTTAGGTTGCTAACCATCTAGGGCACCTGAAAAACGTGTTTAAACACCAAACCCACCACGTTCAGGTACCGAGAAACCCCGTGCAAATCTCCCGACACTAGGAGGAGACGCGACTTTGGGGCTCTGCACAATCTGGCATGGACCATCAACAAATCGTATCCGCAATTAAGTGGCTGCAATTGGATATAGATATTGCAGAAAATGTGGAAGCATTACTTGTGCTTCTGGAAGACATACGTAGAGGTATATTATATTATTTAGCTATATATAGATATCCTTATAGCTTAAGTGTAGTTATTAATGTCGTAATGTAATTTGAATTAATGGTGATTATTGTTGTTCGAAGCTGAATAAAACCATGTTATTTTGTAATTATTGTCACCATCTATGTACAAAACGGTGTGAATAATTTAGTAACATATGAAACAATACTTGGTCTAGTTCTTAATTCATATACAACGACTTTTGTTAAATATGTGATAATAACATAAATGATTGCTTTAGTCATTATGTACATATTAATCAATCAATGTACAGTCCCCACCGCAGTGTTAACTCACGGTAGCTAGATATTGTATGTACAATAAATGTTAGTAGAAGGAACAAGGCTTGGGTTGTGTTATAATCTAGTTATATATCTGTAGGGTTGTTGGTTCAGTGTAATATTTTGATATTGACAGTTTGTTTTTTGTTCTTACATCCTGCTACCTAACCTATTTGTCTCAAATGACGGACACATCAACCATGTAAATACAGTTCAACTAGAAGGTTTTATTCTCCATGATGGGATTTTGGTCTTTGTTTTTAAATGCCACTTATCATTATGTTGGAGTAGCATGATGCACAAAGTTAACCTATTTTCTTTCATCAAGAATCGAGAATGCTAGAAGAATAGTTAAATGCATTCTCGTTCCCTATTGAGTATCCTACTAGACTCTGGGAACGAGAATGAGTTAAATATTACAATAGGTTGTTCTGCAGATAGCCATCTTATTTAGTCCTAGACTTTGAGATAAATTGTATCTTGAACAATAGCTATCTCAAAGATTGTCATATTTTACACCACTCACTGTAGGCTTCAGGTTTACCATACCTTTTTTCTGGGTTGTTATCTAATGTAACCAGTACTAGTTGATCAATTCAAAGTAATTGCAAACGTTTATGTAAGTGGAGGTTAAATTTGGGGGCCTGATACATCAAGATTACTAAGAAAATGTAAGACCTGTCACAATTTGAGAAATTTAGGGCACAGTCCACTGATCAATGGCCCAAAATAAAAATCTAAGATCTTCAAATAAATACCAAAATATATTTATATTATTATATATCTTTAGTCTTTCATGCAGCCTTTCCAACAATATTTCAGTCACATAACAATGGTCAGTGGACCTACTCTGTGTCCTTGGACAGGCCTAAATCTCTGGGACTAAGCTTTAAAACCGTTCTAAGCATATATTCACCCATGACTGATAATTGGCATTCTTGCTATAGAGGTAGAAGGATGAATAGCTGTAGAAAATGACTCATGACCGAACTCCATAAAAGTAAGAATGTCCCACCTGTAAATCAAACCCACAACACTAGAATTAGTAGAAAACAAGCTATTGTCTGAGCAAACCAGGATGGTTAAGCAAACTTCAAAGACAAAACTATAATTTGATTCAAGTTTTATTTCATTACTTTTTTACAGAGTTTTATAGTTACATATTCCATAGAACAATTAATACAATTTTTACAAGTCATAGTATCAATGATTTCTATGAATGCACTTACAGTTTCATAAAAAATATACAACATATGTACACAATATACATAATACTAGAAGTCTTATACTTCCTTCATAAAATCATATATACATCTATGAACATAATTTGTATATAATATCTAATTGTTCTAAAGCAAAATTGAAGGACACTTGCCTGCAATTTTCTCTCGCTCATGCCATTTCTATTCAGAAACCCATGTGCTTAAAAAATCTGCTCTGTACATAAAACAAAGTTATTTTTAGTCCTTAACCACAGTTATACACTTACTCTGCTTGATCTGTCCTTACTATAACAATCACAACTGAAAACTATTCTTCTAGGTGGGTAAAACAAATTACAGAACATTTGCAGCAAATTCCATCTTCACTTTGAAGATAAGTAAAGATAACAATATGTTCTGTTGAAACCCTTAACATGAGATAAGAGTAAATTAAACTGACTTCATGAAATATGTTCAGATTTGCAAATGTTACATAACATAGGTTAAACCTAGAAATTTAGGGATTTGAGCACTTGCTCTATACATTTCTCTTTATTTATTTATTTTTTACTTTGGTATTGTAAATTTCATTTAGCTCATAGTGGTACATACATTAACCTCCTGATTTAAATACAAACTAAAATACTTCTCTACTCTCAAACAAATAAAAAACAGTGATTCATATCTATGTAAATATAGAGCATATATGGAGTATTTAAATCAAATGGGGTTAATGTATGTCATATACATATGTAATACATAGTTGTCCCAGACAACTGAAAGAGTTGAACCAGTAACATAAGCACCAGTTTTTCTATTGTTTAAATCATGGTAAACATGATCCTTGACCAACCTACAGTAATTTCATACAGTCAAGTATTCCAATTATGAGATCCTTAGCCAGCAAAATACATAGTCAAAGTACAGAACATACACTGTACATGTAGTACACATTCAGTCCCAGTATTTGATAACACCGTCCCAGCCAGCTGTAGCAACTTTTGATGTTTCATGTGGATGCCATATTGCTTGTATACAAACATCATCATGAGCTTTAAATTTAGAATAAAGTTTTGTACTTTTCCAGTCCCATATATATAACTTTCCATCAGCATCACCTGATATCAAATATCTACAATAAACAAATATAAATGTATAATCCTTTGTTTAACATAATATATAGTATCCACCGAAAGTTAGGAGACATTTTCATTTTGTAGGCATACTAAAAAAAATTGATAACTGTTTAATTTAAATGCCTGTTAGTTTTGCTTTATTATTTGGTTATCATTATAATCATAACAGAGACTAAAAGAATAGCATAAAAGCTATGTTATTGAAAATAATTTCTAAAAACATAATTAATGATTAATTTTAATCAGATGCTGAATCTCATAAATGTATTGCATTCATGAAATTTGTTTTCATTTTATCACAAACCATACTTAAACATATTAAAAATAATGATTCTACAAATATAATCATCAACATTTAAGAATAGTATTAAATTTCTTTCGTCTCCAAGCTTTTGTTGGGTACTGTACAATTTATTACAAATATTCATTTATACTGTCAGGATAATTAGTTAATAGATACTGATTTCATTACTATGAGAAATTTTAAAACATTTAAGACATTAGTTAATTTAACTTTTATAAAATTCACTAAATAAGTGAAAAATGTGAATGATTTTCTAGCTTTTAACAAGCAAAAGTAGACAAAAAAGAGGAATTATTTTGCTAAGGGCCATTAGGATTCAAGGGGTTTTAAGTCAATGCTTCGATGGACCAGCAGCTAAGGGAGCCAGAAGCCACGTCAGATATCCAAGGAATTATAATTTCAGTAATAATTAGGCAGTTAATTCAATAAAAAAAAATAGATTAATATACTTACGTCATTTCTGGTGAGAAATCTAATCCGCAAGCATAACCTGCCACCTAAAATGTAAAATTATCCAATATTTTGATCACAATAAAAAATGACTGATAATAGTATATGATGTACATGTACAAATGTATGGTTTTAGCTGCCTGACTAGCTCAGTTGGTAATACACAAGTCTACTGATAGAGGGGTTGTAGGGTTGACTCTAAAGTGGGGCATACTTTTGTGGAGCTTGGTCATGAAATTATTTCTATTGTCATTCTCCATCCTACCACTTATTATAAATCATGTGGCACATTAGTAAGATAGTAACTGAAATATGGCTAAGTAAATGGTAAACATCTTAATCTAGAGATATAGTCTATCCAGAAAAAAAGTTATAAGGTTGACTGACCACCGTTATATAACCTATACAGTGTGTTGCTATAGCATATTAAAGCCAATGAAAAAATACATGTTTTATGTAAAATGACCAGTATGAAGACAACTAGCTTTGTTTGCTTGTTTGCAAGCCAAAGTCAAAAGTGGTATGTGCCAAATGTAAACAATGTCTAATGTAAATATGTAGCTTGCCTATCGCTTAATGCTGAAAAAATGCAATCCAAACTTAATAAGTTTCAATAAAATTAATTATAACTTACCATATGTCCAGTAAAAACTTTCTTTCTGATATATTTAAATCTATTTAATACATTAAATACACAAATCTTATTGTCCATAGATTGACAGGCTAACCATTTACCTGAAATATTCATAATATAAAATATCACTTAATAGAAAAAATAACTTTAAAACCACTCTAATTTGAAAGAGAGGTTCAGTCACAAAATATTATGCAAAAATGCTAAGGTATCAACTCAGGACTCAACATTAATTTTCAAGAAGGTTAGGCACCCAGCTATATGATTACTTGCCTGTACTTAATGTTCAGTAGCAGTAACATGTTGTCCGAACCTAAATTAAGGTTATCAGGGGCAATCTGGAGCCTTTTACAGTCCAGCTTGGAATGAAGTGATTAAATTCATTAAATCTTCCCTTCAATTTTTGTAATAACTTAATTAGTTAACAAAATGTGGTACATGTATATAATTATACACTAAAATACACAAGAAATTAATATGTCACAAAAAGCGTCCATCACACAATTCGAAGATCATGATCCCAGTGTCCTCTGGTAGGATGGCATGGTAGTCTTGTGGCATTGCAGTAAACTACATCTGGTATGGCAAAAAAACCCACAAATGTTAGATATCTATTTGAAAATAATACATACCATTGGGTGATAACTTTACAGCAGGCATAGAATGCATGGATGGATCAGCAATATATTTAAAATCTACAGGTATATCCCTAGAATTATAAATAAAATAAAAGAATGTATATACATGGTATACATGAACTATACAAATAATTAAGAGGATAAACATCAAGTTTGGTGTAAGAATGATTTTTATTCCATCCAGTGATCTCAGGCATCTAGAGAAAACAGTCAATGACAAGTGGTTTAGCTTGTAGTTGACTGATGAAGTAGTCCATTAGTGGGTCATTGGGTCTAAGCGGTTCATCCACTTCAAAGTTCATCAGATTGTTTATCCTTACACTTTGGTTTATTGTTGCATATAATGTAGCATGTATTGACACTCACTTTTGGTCCCAGCTTGGGTGGAATAGTGCTCAGTTAAAGGCCAGGTTCAGAAGGAGAGGCGTCCTCTAGAATGACATCATTTATATTACAGTTTTAAAGTGATGTCATTTAAATGTATAAACATTTTCAATACAGTGCAAATATAAGTTCTTTCATAGCCACCAAGGTTCCTGGAAGCCATAACAATGTTGTAGTTGCTACTCCAACTCCAGCAAATTAATTAAATCTAATGTATATAAGATGAGACTCACCATTCCCAAACTCTTAAACTTTTATCATCAGATGTAGAAACAAATCTTCTATTTTGATCAACAAATGTTATAGAATTAACTGCACCAAGATGTCTATCATATTCTTGTACAATTTCACCAGATCTTGTATCCCACTGGAAGTAAATTATCTAATTATGCTACTGTATGACTTGTTGTAGAAAAGGGTGTAAGCAAACATCAGGAACAGCAACAGTACAGTAAAAAAAACACAGACCTACCACACAATTCAAAACACAGAAAAGGTTATTTTAGATTTTATTTTTTGTTATTAAAGGGACATCACAAAGGTATAAAGAAAAAAACAAGAACCCATGGGGTTTCCACCTTTGAACTGAAGAAAATTTTAGTAATAGGACTAAAATGATTTTTTCTGAAACCACATTAAACAAAATACAGTCCATTTGCGTTCGCTCAAAACGCGCTCGCTCGTAATTACGGTTTCGCTCGAGATCATATCTCGGTCCCGATCGAATTTACTCTAAAGTTCATTTAAAAAAGATGCGATAACTCAAAATGCGTTGACTCGTATTTTACGTTAACTCGAGCTGGATTACGAGTGCCGTCAATGATAAAATCACTTGAAAATTACGCGCTGGCTCAAATTATTGATTTTTGAAAATTTTCGCACCTTTCACGGTCAGGTATCATTATCCGATGAATAGCCTTTTGTTTGACGTGTCACTTGCCATTGAAAACTTATCAAATTAAATCTAACTGTGAAATTGTAAGATCTGTTTTTACAAATCTTGTTTAATTTAAACGGGTCAATACGTGTAAAAAACTGATTTTTACATCTTACATCTTACCTACCTGTACTAATACAGCATATTAAATCGAACCTTATGACAGTACGACGTACGTCGAGAAATGTTTGTTAGATAAAGCAAGATTAAACAATTTGTTTTAATATTTTAATTCCAGATAAAATTACACATTCTACACAAAAAATCACGTAAATAAAAGTAAAGTTTTATTCACAACAAGGACGATAGCAGAAACAAAATGAGTTTCAAAGTACATGTAGATCTATATGTATTCTACATAAAACAAAGGAAGGTCAAAATTAAGGACATTGACATCATCAAGTTCAACAAAATGAATAATTTTATGTTATGTTAAATACACTTAACAAGAACACATTTAAAGTGAGGAAAAATAACACCATTGAAATATTACATGTCTTTTATTCAAACTCAAATAACATCTAATTTTGTAACAGTGCGAGACGACGCCATTCGGAACAACCTCGGCGATCATGTATGAACATATACCTCGGAAATCAGACGTTGTAGGAATACAACCAGGTTATAAGGTCCGGCGATGGTCATTTTTTGTCAACATTTAATAATAACATTGTAACACGCTTTATCACATCATTTCATTCATACAATGTCTCACACGTCGTATTTCTGTGTTCAGACTATATTACCACAGAAACCGAAATTCCTAGATCTACTTTTTCACCTTATGATATCCGAGGTTAATCTGTGTAGAAGATCGCCGAGGTAGTTCCGAATAAGACGACGCCTCTAAAGTGAATATCATGATGTAGAAAAATTACAAAAAACAAGATGGCGGATCTGTTATATGTTAACTCGAGATCGCGTTCGCTCGAGCACTTTTTGAAGTCCCGTCCGATTTCGAGCGAACGCGAATGGACTGTATTAAACTTTAACATGATCTTAACTTCAAAGACAATCACAAGCACAAAGCAACATATTAAGTATTTGATAAAAAGTATGCTTAGATGAATGACTAAAGCTAGATTTGAGATATAAAATGAAAATCATTAATAAATAGTGAAAAAATAAATGGTATTGAAAGGATTGATTTTTTACTAACTGGTTTATGACACTCAAATTTACTTAAATAAACTAGTTTTAATGACTTCATATGTTTTATATCACTACATTTAAGATACAGTAAAGTTCTACAATCAATACCACATTGGTTGTTGCTAAATAATGCAAATTTTTGACAATTTTTAAGTCCAAAATGCTATATTTGGGAATAAAGTCTCTTATTTAGACCATACAGTTATAAAGACAAGAATTGTGATGGTCAAAATAGCAGAACTTAACTGTACAAGATTACTTACGCATATAATTTTTTTATCAGATGTACCAGCTACAAATAAATGTTGTTTATCTTCCTCAGGGTGATATTTTACACAATATGCTACTTTTCTACTTGTAAATCTTGCTTTACATTCACCTAGAAATATGTAACAAGCATATTAAATCAGGTTCTCAAGAAACACAATATAAAGACTATTCACGAAAACAAATCGTTTATTCCCATTATTTCAGGGGGATAAACCCCCCTTCTTCAAGGGACTATTACAATTTAAATGGATTTACTTAACAATGTTTATGTTAAGTAAATCCATGTAAAAGCCCCTTGAAGAAACGTTGGGAATAAAAATTTGTGCTTTAGTGAAGAGAATATTTAAATAATCATACATCTAAGGTTTGTAGAACAGTTTTGTATACAGCAGGCAAAGCCCCGACACAAATGTTATTACAAATTATACTATGAATCTCCTAATAACACTGTTAATATCTTTTATTATAGAATTGGTAACGTTTTCTTTGATAAATACATTGTCAAAAACACAACTTCAACTAACATTTCACTGGATCATTGCAAAACTTCACCATATTTACCAAGAAGGATGTAGACTACCTTTGTACTAATCTATCAAATAGCTGTGAATTGACCTCAGACAAAGATACAAATATCCTTTACATAGAATAAGCTGTAGAGCAGTTATTAAAAGAGTCAAGTAATAATCCTTGTCAGGTCAATTTGTACAAACTATTCCTGATATAAATATTAAACAATAATGGTGAAAATGATGATGTTGACTGTAATAATAATGATAATATTTCTTTGGTATAGGGTACACATAGCAAAATTTCAACATACAAAGAACATATTTTATCACAGCATGTGGCAATTTGCTATGACAAGCACACCACCATCGGGATAGCACAACAAGGGCAAGCCCTTATTTCCATTGTGGCTCCAATGTGTTGGGGGTGTGACACAGAAGAATATATAAAGTAATATAATTTATAACATACCTGTTTCAGTATCCCATAGTTTACAATATCTATCATAACCACAACTTATAAATTCTTTACCATCATTATTAAATGTAATATCACGTACAGCCTGTTTATGTCCTAAATATGTTCTGATACATCGTCTGTCATTATATACTTCCCATATCTAAAATATACAATGTGTGTATAATGAAAGATATTTGTCAGTATAATTCTCTGATGAAGTATACGGAGATTCCGTAAGTAAGTCCTAACAATTAGAATCCTCAGATTATATCATTGAAATTCTATGTCAGGATAATTAAATATTTTATCAAATATCTTTCTTGTTAATAACCATATAAACCAGCATAATGCAGTTCTATCTTTACCCAAAAATACTTTGCTTGATTTTGAGTCAAGCTAATGGATTTACAAATAAAGTTATTTCGGATTAACAGAAGCAAATTAGCAATGAAAAAGTAAGGGTAAAATCAAAGTAATCCAACTAATTGGACCAATCTGTTTGAAGAGAAAAAAAGGAGAAAACAGACTATTTTCCCTTATAACATGTTCATTGTAAGTATAATATCAACTACCAATGCTAAGCTTGTGGTGCGGTGATAGAATAATTGACTCTGTATCAGATGATTGGGAGGTGATTCAGCAAGTCCTACTTTTTAATGAAGCTAAGGCAGTATTGTCTTATTTCTAAGTATAGGGAGCACCTTGTGGAAATGTAATTTGGTCCAAGTTAAAGAAAACATTTCCAAGAAAGCTGATTAGGTGAGTCAACCACCGCACATAATCAAGAAGTTTAAATAAACAATGTGAAATTTAATAAAAAAAGAACAGCAACGAGACAAATATCAAGTTAATACAATCCAGCAGGCCTACTTACTTTAATTTTACTGTCCATGCTTGCAGACAATAACAAATGTGCTGAGTTAGGAAACCATCTTATTTGAGCTACACCTTTAGTATGTCCTGCCCATGTATGTATTAATTTTTTAGGTATAAAACATTTATCTGGAGGAAACTCTGACTTGAGATTAACACCAACATCTTGTGGTATATGTAGAAATGATCTTCCTTGGTAATCATAGGCATCTTTAACTGTAAATATAGATAGATAGATAACTTTATTTTATATTTCACACATATAGCACCAGTTTGAACTTTGCTAAAGAGCCATTTGTCAAACACAAATGTACAAGACAAACAATAATGGCATAAAGAATTTAACAAATTGAATATCAAATAACTTTTATCATCCAGGAAAACTTTTGTATACTATTAATCATTCAGAGCTCCTTGGGGATTTTCTAGGCAAATATACCTTGTACAACAAAAGAAATAAGCATGCATTCTGCAGTTTATCTAACACCACTGAATGTGGATTATGTAAGGATAAAGTCAGAACTACATTGAATCATGTTGGGTCAGACATTGTATTTCTCATGAAATATTTTTTATCAAGTCTTTAACAATGTAAAGTTACGAAGCGTAGAAACAAAATTGACAGCTGGACGTGTTTAGAGATTATTGATCAACAAATTAGTACACAATAAGAATATTTACTATGTAAAGTAGTTTTCTCATCAGCTGCTTTTTCCTCTGTTTGTTTACTTGTTTTAGCTCTCTTAGCTAAAATTACATCTAGCTCTGCTTTTTCCTCCTGAAATATTATAATATAATGGGTAAAAGATAAAAAAAACAAAATTCTGTAAGTCCAAACAAAAATACTGCTGAACATTCTTTCAAATATATACTATTGCCAGGAATTGAACCTGGATTGCCCCAAGCCCTGAAAGAGTCTAGTTTCTGAAAGTTTGAATTTCCATCACATGATCATGAAAAAAGCATTTTTCAACATCAATTTTTGAAATAGGTTACCCTGTAGGACAACCAGGAATGTAGCCCATTTGGACAACCAGCTATAATTTTTACTTGATCAACCCAAATGTTTTATAGCAGTAGCAGGTTGCCCAAACCCAAAACCAAAAACAGGTTGTCTGGGGCAATCAAGCAACTTTTAACTCTAGCAAATATAGCCCCAAAACTGCCTTAATAGAAGCAACAATTTTTAAAAGAAAAAAATGAAATTTCTCAAGCATTACTTATTTGAAATTTACAAGATATAAGAGTTGTACTATTCTGACAGTACACAATGTTACCTCATTTGGTGTCATAACAGTTTTTTCATCAACAAATTTCCCCCATGGTCCGATAAAACCTTCTATATCTGAGGGATTATCATTTCTTAGTCTCTTTCGTTTGTCTTCTTCTCTTTTCTTAATAGTCTCAAATGCTGTAATACCTGATCATAGAAAACAACTAGTTATAGATCTACAGTCTCATTAAAGTCAGTCAAATAAATGCTCCACAATAACTTTACAGTGTCATCCATTATTACCTTTACACTTTTGTAAATATGCAATTTATTTTTAAATTTTTATCAATACTTGAGAATTAAAAACATATGATATCAATAGATACATGATCTTATCATAACAATTACAATTGTATAAAGTATCATAACACTGCTTTCAAATGTAACAATCTATTAAAACTGTTTTTCAGCCTAAATACATCTGAAATAAAAATTAAACGTTTTTTATGAAAAACCAGCTATTTGTCAAGTACAAAGGTAATTTTAGATGGCACTATTTTGTGGATCTGCTGGTTTTCTACATGGTGCTACCAGTTTTTATAAGTTGGAATTGTACTGATCCATTATAGCACTCCTTACTCTCATCAACCAGGGTGAGCACAAGTCATAACTATCATTACTTCATTTAACTGGGGTCACATTCACTTTAACTTTAACTTGCATGCAGTGATATAAGATTTTTAGAAATATTGTGATATGGAACAAATAAAAAAACATCAATCCCAACAGGTTTTACAAACACAGTTATAATATCTCCATTTTTCCAATTCAAATTAACAGTCTATCTTGAAATGATGTGTACAAATAAATTTGTTTCACTTGACATTCAACAGAAAGTTGTCAATATATGTGCGAGTAAAACCTTCTACCATATCTACATCTATTATTATCTAACTATGAAATACCTTTATTTTGATCACAAGCCTCTTGATCCCCAAGTATTCTATCTTCTGACGAAGCAGCACTATCAACTGTGGGGTCTATGGCATAACCTTTAATATAAGAAAAGTATGATACAAGTACAAATTTAAAAGAAAAATATTAGAAAACTAGAAGAAACTTGTAATTACTATTTAAATGTATGATGTGATATTTACCAAACTTTACAAAGTTCATGAGTTTGTTTGAAATTTAAAAACCACTAACTGTAATATTCACTGATATTGAACAAATTTTAATTATGTTGGGAAGAACAGATTTAGTGTTACAAGAAAGGTGATCTTACCATAACTATGAAATGTTCTTCTTTGATTTTCAAATTGAAAATTACTAACATGAGCCTCCTCTACATAACCTGCTAAAGCATTTCTTGTTGAAGAGAACTGTTGTGTTTTATAAGGATTCTGTGGTCCTACCTGAAATTAATAGAATACAAATATTCCTTGTCTTGTATAGATTATATTTTAAAGATCACATGACTATTGTATACTTTATATGCTGATATAGATTCTATTCTATGACACAATGAATTATACAATATACCATAGCAAAATAAACTACATGTAATGACATTGTAAACACGGCTATTAATATATTGATCTACTAGCGTCAGAGTATGCATGAAAAATGTAAATAATATTTACAGATACTGTATAATGTATTTACTATACAGATCTGGATTGTCATTTCTAAACTTGCTTTTTGCAAATAAACTGATCAGAAGTTATAAGTTACAACGCAACTGATAGAATGACAAAACACAAACGCTGAAGGTGAGTACATATGACCCCACACCCATAACAGAATATTGAACATTACTATAAAACATTTTAAAGATTAATCACGATAGAAGCTCGTGAGACAATTAATTAAAACAGTTAAAGACTTTAAATACATATTATAATTCGAAGTTTTCCTTACTGTAGGTTTATACAGTTCATCATATCTTGGATTATATTTCACTTCTTTTGTTCCAGGATCCAGAACTTTACCAGCACCCTCATCTCTCTATAAATAGAACAAAATAAATGACATTATCTTGAATTAAACAAATCAAGGCTTTTTGACATCCTGCAATTTGAATTATGCATGTAGTCATACTTCAATGGTTTTTTGTACACAAACAGTCTTACTGACCTTTGTACAGAGACACTGAGCATCATGGGTAAAACTGTTAATTTACTTGAAAACACATGGCAATGTTAAAATTCTAATAATTTTCCTGTTAAACTGTACTGAAAAAATAGAGTATGTGTTTTGAATCTACTCATTGTAATTTAACTATCTTACCAACTATACACACTAAATTAAACTTTTTAAGTGGTAGTTTAACCTCCATCCTAACATGTTTACATAGATCTGTCATTCTTTACACAGACATATGTAATCTAAAGTAGAATACCCGGTTTGACTATATGCATCTGTACCATTTGAGGTTAAAAGTACTGAAGTTATAAGCAATCATTAATTTTACAATTTAACAATGATTGTATCAAATAACAAAAACATTCAATGATTTTGTCTTCATGCTCCGCACTATATTCTGTTGCAAAGTGTTTTGCTTCTACATACATATATAAATACAGCAATTAGAAATCAGTAGGCTGGTACATCCATCGCGTGCAGTGCACATGTATATATTTTTAAATATTGTGAGTAATCATGGATTTAAATTGGGCCAATACGAGCACCGATCACAGAAGGCCAACAGGATCAAGGTATAGTCGTGTCCGCTAATATCGCGGGTTCGGTAATACCGCGGTTTTGTCCCTTTGTTGTTATTATTCCCGATGCACCACCTAGCGATGATTGCAGTGACGCCATTTTGTAGGTCACACGTCATCAGTTACGTATACAAACAAAAATTGATATATGCCGTTGGAAATGGTGAATAAACTTACTTTTTTCTCAACCATCAATAAAATTGAAATCCCGAAAATGTTCTGTATTACCATGTCACCTAAAACTGATTTTATTCAAGGAAAACCCAGCACACCACTCTGAATTTTGCAAAAAGTTTGTCTGCTGCATTATTTTTATGAATAAAATGGCTGCAGCCAATGAATGACGTATGTGGGCGGGACTAAACGCTGACAAATTCAGTGGAAAAAATAAGAGGCCCACCGAGGGTTGTTTAGTTCCTATTGCAAAAATTGCGTGACATAAAAACTATTTTTTTAATGGATTTGCATCACAGGTCTTGTAAAAATAAAGCATTCTTGAATAAAAAAAATTACTAAATTGAGACATATCAAGGGTTTAAAGGTTTAAAAAAAATAAACTACCAAAATGTGCAAAAGTGAAATATCATTAAAACTCTTTGTTTAAAACCTGTTTCTTCCATGTTAACAGGAGCGGCGCTGATAAAATTTTATTTTACATTCCTTTTTCCAGTTAAAAGTTTTTCCAAGGGCAAGGTGTTTTGATAATCTGTTACTTCTTTTAATCAACTTTGTTCAATTTTTTACGTGGATCAACATTTGGAAGGGCCTCAACGAAATGCCGTGATATTAAAGAACTCGGAGATTATGTAAGTAGGTCAAATATGGCTGTCGATTTCTGGAAATTCCCACGCTTTATTGACATGGATTTTAAAACGATTGCTGCCAGTTATAGAGGGAAGATGACACAAAATGATAATACGCGGAAAACCCGAGCGGGGCCGAAGGCCCGCGAGGGCTTTGAGCGCTTTTAGACAACGTGTATGACGTACGTTAATTCTTTAAAATAGAAAAAAAAAATAAAATTAATGAAAAATATATAGTCCTATGAGTTTGAAAAACGTCTCCAGTATATGGGGGCCGCCATTTTCATCAATTTTATTAGACGCTTAATCAAACATCTGCTAATCAAGATTAAAGACGCTCTAAAGAAAATTGCACAACAAGCGTTCAACGATTCGGATCAATAAATGAAGCAACTGGCGGCTTTTCATTGGATAAAAATATTGGCATCTTACTCGTGGCCTTTTCCGCTTACAAAATAATTTCAAATGTGCTTTTTTACGATGCTTATTCCAAGATAACAATCCAAAATATATTTGGTCGTTTTATTCGTTCGTTTCCTCATTCTGTATATCTGTATCTGTATTTGTTTTCGTTGTAGGATCCAATTCTTAAAGTATTTTTTTATGACTTTTTACATTGGAAATACTTACCAACGCACCGTTCGTGACGTCGCTAAGAGACGTTCATGATAAAACCGGCACGTTTCCGTAACTTAACGTTACGGAAAGAGGAAAACATTTCTATCTTCATAAATAAATGTTTTATCGAGGCTTTTTTATCTTCATCTCTATTCATAAGATAAATAAATATGTACAATACATTTCTTTCAGAATTGAAATATGATTCCGACATAAAAGAATGAAATGTTGTCTGATTTTTCTGAATGCAATAAATTACGCAGTTATCTCCCCTAGCTTATCTTATTAATAGGCCCTCAAACAAAATAAGTCCTTCACAGCGCCGAATATCTTTTCTTTATTTTATTTTGCCAAAGTAACAATCTTATTTTATTATTTTTAAGTAATACATGTAAGTCTGTTTTCCGCGCCATAGGTAGCACCTAAGTTCATATTACATAAATAGTTTAAAAGTAACTTATTTTTGTTTTATTGTTTTTGTTGAAACTGTTAGTACCGTGATATTACCGAACTCCATCCTAAATCAAATTAAATTGTCGAATTCTGTCATGCGTAGTGGGTCTTAGTATAAAATGCATCTATAGATATTCCAGTGGAAATTATGACTTGACAATATAATACCATTGTCGATAAGATAGAAGCCACCACGCAAATGTCGGATGTTCCCTTTATGATCACAAACTGTATGAAAATTGGAAGAAAAACGGTTTTTAAACGTCGTGGTAAATAAATATGGTCGCGAAAACTAGTTACATACCGTAGGTACAACTACTGGTGTAGAATTTAGAGCTATAGTTTTAGATATTGAATTTGTTGTATCAACAGGTTTTAAATGAGAGAATAAATCTGTCGCGGCACTCGATTCCTTGTCTGAACCATTACTATTTTCATCAGATTCGCTGTCGTAAGACAAAATAGCTTCCATCTTTGAAATTGGTTCCAGCGTTTAATGTTGCAATTAAGTGAGCGCAAGGAAATATGAGAACCAGTAGATATGTTTAAAGTTTGTATGACCGGTACAAAATTATATCACGGAATAATTAACTTGTCACAGGCGCTATTTAAAGCAGAAATTTGCTACTTGTGTCTGTTACTATATATCATTATATGATTATTATATTATTAAATAGATGTTTATGTATTGTACCATAATATTTGTATAAATATATTAAAAATGAAATATACATACTTCTTTGTGTGTCTAGCTTACAGTTATACTCAAAATAAAATATCTGTAATAAATACGGATCATTAGATTAATCATTAAGATAGTGAATTATATCCTCGAAGAATAAACCATTCTTTTATATCTTACTTCTATTTCAATTCATTAATTAATGTTTTAACTCTATTTTACTGACGTCACATACAAAGTTCACGCGATTTTAAACTCCTTTCGCCCTTTGGCCGGGACGTTGATGTACGTCATAATTTAACGTGACGTCGTTGTCATTAGAAACGACGTGTATTGATGAAGTTTGTTGTATCAGGATTCTCATGCATAAATAAATATATTATTTAATGAATCTAATGAACATTTAGGTGTAAATAATGTTTGTAAAAGTTCATTACGGAGGTAAGATACGCAGTCTAAAATTATTTACAGAGTACAGACTCATAAAATTATTTCTTTATTTAACTTAACATGTTTGAAAAAATACTGGATAAAATACGGAATCTCTTTTATACACCATACACATGCATGTAGGCGTGTGTTTGCAAATAAATAAATAAATGTGGTTGTTTTTACATTAATCAAACAAGACATTGCAGTGTCAGCAATAGGTAATTGCCATGTGGTAGTCTAATCTTTCTATGTTTTATACGTACTTGTAATAACTTTTGAGCGATCTACGCGAAGCATATTGACAATGCTGGACCAAGCTTATGACAATGGCGATGGAATTGTTGGACTACGTACTAGATTTAGTTATAATAATGATAATGATGATAATCATAATAGCAGTACACTTGTAGTTGTAGTAGTAGATATATGACAGTATCTCTAAAAAACCTATATTTTATATTACAGAAAATGAACAAATAATTGTAAATCCTAATTGCAGACAGTTAACATTTATGGGATACATTCGTGAAAAATGTCAATATGATAAAAAGGGTAAGTAATCCTTGCTTATGATATACACATCTAACCAGGTCCGCCACACAAAAAAAAATCTAATCTTAATTTCTTATAAATAACACAATATAACTACGTAAGCAGAAAAATGAAAACTGTATTGTTTGATTTTTTACTCAGTATACTATTTTAATAATATAATCCAAATAAATTAATAGTAATTGAGAAACAATTATTCAACATCATGTACTAAGTTTTAAAGAATCACTCTAACATAATATTTTTCTCGCTTATCACTGTAAATATATGTGATCACTAAATATGTTTCTCGTTTTTATCCAAACTTTTGTCCAGCGTATGTAATAAGGGAGTGCAGTGGACCTCAAGCAGACGTACTAGTTAAAGTGTTTTTTGTTCAATCTCAGATTTAAATTTCACTGCCACTAAAAACTGCTTATACCCTATTTTCGTCAGAGGATACTGAGACGCTATGGGCTAAAGAGATAAGCAATACGCCATATCACTATTTGTACACGGGTCCTGTTTCGAGCAATTCTTGTAATTCATCCGTTGTAAAATTTCGTATACTTCCATATTCTTTGTAAGCAAAACCAGGGAATAAGATGTTATTTATGTCTCTGGCAAAACTCATACGAGTCGATGCGATCAGTTTGGGTAGTTTGTACATTGTGATGTTCATCTGTTTCAGCATTTATAGATTTACTCGATGAATCAGGAAAGTTAGCAATGTTACATACAGTAGATCTACAAGACAATGTGTTAGACAAGTTTGAACCCAGAGTAACATATATACCAGTTATGTTAGAAAGTAAGTATAACAACATCGATCGTAGGGAAACCCACGGTACTCATTACACACTGGTTTACCGAGGATGTTGTAAACCGATAAAAATCCATAATCAAAATATAGATTTGAACCCATGACCTCTCGAGTCGTAAGTGGACATTCTACCACGTCGCCAATAAAGCTAGCTTGAAGGCAAGGGAGTACACGTGCCGTATTATACCTCTGCTACATTGATATAAGTACATGTAATAGTAAACTTCTATATGTAAACATACGTATTTCAAGACTTTAGTTTATTGATAAAAAGTTAAATCAAACTCTATAAAAAGAAAAAAAATGTCTACTTATGCTGACAAAATTATTAACCCACTAATTGATAGCAATGTATTAATGCACCTCAATTTCAAAATAGCCAGCCTATTACTAAAACGTCAAGATTTTAGTAAAACCTAGACTTGGGTTATTTCGCAACAGGGTAGTTAGCTTTTAACATTTTTTTACTATATACCTGCTACATTTACCTATTGATATGCATGTACATGTTATATAATCAGGGTCCAAATTAATGCACGCTCATTTTGTTAGACGACCAAGGACTTAGAAATGTTGAACCACACTGCCGGTAATCACGTGATTTTGTTATGATCAGCTGTACTATTAAATGGCGGCCAGACTCGTCACCTCAGGTAGGTTTTTCACATTTTTTAATTAGATAACCACGGAATCTTGTTATTTCATTGCGTGCAGAGTACCCTCCATTGCAAGCGATTTATGACAATACAAAAATGTTTTTCCTACGTCCATAAATAAAAAAGTTATTGAGCGAATTATTTTGAAATCTTACGTACTTGTTGTGATCGGCTGTACTATATATATCTGTTTTTGCCTTTTTGTACTGAATGAAGCCATTTGCCACAAGAATTTACCCACCAGGAAACTCAAAACATTATTCTATGATACTTGTGTCATCTTTTCTGTCAAAGGTCAGGGTGTAAATGTAAATTTTGACGGAAAACAAAAAATGATAAGCTGTACTATTTGATTTTCAATGATAAGCTGTACTATCAGATTCCTGAACCAACCGACAATGATGTTACACGTATCTTACTAAGTTAAATGTCGAATTCCTAGGTTGTAAGTTTCAATTTTTTGGTAAGGATAAATGAAAGTAAACTATAATGTAAAGTTTGGTTAAATGTCACTGTCAAATTACGTCATTTTATGAACTTACAAAAATATATTTAACGACTTTACTTACTGAAATACGATCATAGATAATGATTATCTGATGACTTAAGTTTTTATGCAGACGACGCTGTGTATATTCTCGAGTACCATTGCATGTCTCTGTCTAAATATCTATTTAGTGTCATTGAGTGAGACAAGTTGTGATTTGTTTCTCGCTTCCTGTTTTGTGTATTGATATATTCATCTTATTGGTCATTGTAATACGTTTTATTCGTTCCAGAATTATGGACACTGGTAAAGTTTTTAGATACTGCGGAACGTTCTTCAAACCACAAGGAAGTCTAAGTATCCACGAGAGAGGACACATTGGAAAGGCTCCGTATAATTGCTGAGGATGTTTTTCATTTTCTTTTGTACAGTATGCATCGGTAAATGTCTAATTATTTGTAATTATTCGTGTGGTAAATAATGAGATGTTGCATTTCAATTAAATTGGTATCGAGAATTCCATTAAAAACGATAGACCAGTTTTATGTTACATTTTCGTTTTTTTAAACACACTGTTACATAGTTATTTTGTCTTGGAATCGTTTTATTAATGGTAACCAAACATTCATATTATTCCTAAGCATGAAAAGATAATGGAATGCACATTTTAATGTTAAATAATTTAAAAAGTCATGAATTATAAATGTAGCAATTGTTTCAAGACATGTTTATGTCTCAATTGTAGAACAATTATTGATAAATGCAGTTTCCACGCCTAACATGCAAATTCTGAATTGAGGAAGAAGACCTTTCAATCCCTTTAAACCGTTCTATACGAATAAAACTATTGATATCGACCAACTTATAAAAATGTTTCAAATAAAGAGTCTGTTCTTGTACTGGGTGCATTAACACGAGTCGTTTCAGCCAACTAGTTATTTTTCAATACGATAGCGGTTTCATTTGACATCATTCTGAAACTGGTCTGTCCCGGGCACAGTTTCCTGAGGTGGACTTTATGACAAAAACTTAAGGAGTACATAATGTTTCTCATCTTAAACACCAGTTTTCTTTCACTTGAAAACAATTTTTTATACACTATTAAATACATAAAAGTTGTTTTTTTTCTATTATTTATCGTTGTAGTGGCAATAAGCATGGTGATGAAAAACGGTATGTGTGCGACAACTGTGGAGAAAAGTCTGCGATTAAAGCTAGCCTTACCGACGATACAAAAGAAATACACGGGAATAATACACGTGTGAAACGTGTTAACAACTGTTTACTAGAAGAGGACATTTGGTTGAGCATCAGAAAGCAGTACACGTGGGCAAGAAATCTCACTCTTGTGGAAAATGGTCTAGTAATCTAGTTTCTTTTTGTCTTTTCTTATTGCTCACCTGAGAACTTTTGTTATCACAATACGTCTATCGATTGTCCGTTATCATCATTTGTTAGTGACCACTGTAACACCTTCATTATTTGTCCGGCTCAGATCAGCTAGTCTTAGTAAAAATTGTAATTCTCTTTTTACTCCATTTGATTGGTTATATAGTCTGATTCACGTCTTCGGTGATACATTATAATGCAAATTGTGAAATCATTCAAAGCGCATTAACATAATAGCTCTAACTATGCTGTAACTTGAACAATTTACTTTGCAAGTTACCTGATATGGTTATTTCTTATGTCCAGAAACGTGTGCAATTGTTTTGCAAATGCTCCGAAAATAGTTTTCTCACATTCGATTTGTCAAGTTATTTCCGATCAACAGTTTAGCATAATGCCACACTGTGTTCATTGGTATTGTGTTTACCTCCAATTGAGGCTTAGTTGTTTTGTCGATGATGTGTATTTGAAATGCAAAAAGCAACATGTTTATTTTTACAATAAGTAAAAACAATACTGAATATTTTCGTCCTGTATTAACGTTTTGACTACAAGGCCTTATCAAACAAAGATTGAATTAATGCAGTTGAATTGTACTTTATTACTTCTTGTTACGCTTTCAAGACACGTATTGTTATTTGACTTCATTTAACACTCATTTTCATATAAGAGTAACAAGACGTATTATGAAGTTGCATTTACCAATTTTCTGTTGAATGTAGACATTGCAGTCAAAACATAAATAAGACGAGAATTACAGAATGTTCAATATTTCGTGTTTATCTGGATACAAAGTTGAGATACTCAAGAGTATCCATATTAATGATTGTAGATTTTAATGATTTGTAAGTTTTTGTGATATTGTTGCTTTTTAAAAAAATTAAATTATGGTATAATGGCATTGATTCTGTGGTAAGTTTTACATGATTACACTATTTTTGAAACATATTTATGTTGTTTTATTCATTTCTGAAATGATATTGTGTCACTAACTTAACAAAATGAATATCATTAAAATGATAAGTGACATGCAATTATAGTATACCACTGAACAAAAGTTCTAACCGATCACTTTTCAAATTTTGACTATTTCATAACTGGCCAATGGATCCTTTTGAAATTTTGCTGAGGTGATTTTTGAGTAATTTTCTACCGATTTGTGGGGAAAATATAATTTGATTCGATCCGATGCACTCGATAGGCACACTTGGTGTGGTTTACTCATTTTGTCACGAAATGTTCGTGTACAGAATGGTGAGTAAATAAATCTCACTTCGCATGAATCCTTGTTAACTTTTTAAATGAAAAAACAACATAAAAGATTGCACGAATGTCGATCCTGTCGTCGAGTTGTAACCTTTGTTCTTGGTCTTTGGCGTCAGTTAGAAAAGACTCCCGTCCCTTGCGACATCGTCCAAAGTCGCGATGGTCGAAAAGACCGGATTAAAGTGTCATGCAACTTGAAATAGGGATGAACACATTAAGAGTAATAAAATTATAGCATTTTTCTATTTTAACAATACTTTTCGATATTTTCTAAAGATGTTTCCATGAACAGCCACTCACCTGTTTGATAGAGGCTCCGGTATTCAACATTCCATTGGCTACGCCACGATCCTGCATCGGCACGAAATGTTCGTGTAGAGAGTGGTAATTATTAATTTTCACTTGAATGAATCCTTGATAATTTTATAAGTGAAAAAACAACAACATCAATTATTGCACAAATGTCGATGCAGGTTCGTGGCGTAGCCAATGGAATGGTGAATGCTAGAGCCTCAATCAAACAGATTAGTAGCTGTTCATGGGAACATCTTTATGGAAATATCGAGAAAGTATTGTTAAAATAGAAAAATGCTACAATTTTATTTTTTCAATGTTTTCATTTCTATTTTAAGTTGCATGACACTTGAATCGGGTCTTTTCGACGATCGCTACTTTGAACGATGTAGCAATGGACGTCATAAAATGATCAAAATTTGAAAAGTGATCGGTTAGAACTTTTGTTCAGTGTATATATATACGCATATAATCTATCAAGACATACAAGTTTCTGGAAAAATGTTTCATCAATTTATTCGTACATGCACAAACACATCCAAAAACATTACATTAAATCAATAATGACTACATAATTTTCGTCTCCATTGATCATCTCGAGAGAAAATGTAGCAAAAAAAAATTCAGCACATAATGTACACATAATTGGAAAACTTAATTGAAATCTATACAAACAATGATTCTGATATCCAATTCTAAACATATTTTCAATGACGTCCCTTGACGATCAGAACTTCAAATTTATCTGTTTATCTATTTATCTGAAGCTAAACAAGTTTCTTATCAATTGTTTCTGAGACCTGCTATATAGATCTACATGTACAGGAAACAATTCAGTAGAAAGAATTGATATCTTGCATGTAAGTACAATACTGTCACTGATGTCCACAACGTTTACTCAGATGAACTTATTTCAGACATTATGAAATCGTATATGTCACGGTATTTCACGGTTTGTTTCAGTTCCGTTCTATTTATCTGAGTATCCACATATCAAGTTAGAAAGTTTCAAGTGATGTGGTGTCAAGGAATTCAATCTTAAAACAATACATCTATTAGTGTTCATGTTACTCCACATTTTATCGAACGAGAGCATTTTGGCTTTTTTCCCTCAGGATTTTTCTCAACGGACGGTCGAAGATCTTTTTTGAAGTGCTGTTTTAGATCTCGCAACAGTCTCTAATTTTTCCTTCCCATCCGACGGACACGTTCGATAGAGTCAAACTCGAGGTTCCTGGTAAAGAAACAAAAAAGTATATGGAAAACAACATCTGCAATAACATGTTATACACAAATCTTTTCAAACGGATATAAAGTGCTATTGTAGCCAAAAGGCGGAACAGTGTGCTTAAGCCAGTGCGTCTTAGAAGACACTGGTATAATAAAAGAATTTTAAACAGCCAAATTCGGAAGTACTTATTGCCCCCTTAATACGCCAATATATTCTTAAAATAATTGCATGTACAGACGTAATGTACGTAATTATTCGATGTGAATATAAATAGTGAATTCATGTGTGACCGACAATACTGTTTGCAAAAAATACATTGTACAAAACAAATTCCACTTGTTGAAGGGTACCTCTTCAGAAAGTGTATTTTGGAAACACAATTGTATTTCTGTAAATACATTGACCCGAAATCACATTAGTCTGGCGAATTTTCGTTTAAACTCATCGAGCTTTATCCACACTAAAACTCAAATCAGTAAATTTGTAACTATATTACAACGTCTTCTGCTTCAAAACTTAAGTCATCAGATAATGATTATCTATGAGCGTATTTCAGTGAGTAAAGTCGTTAAATACGTTTTTATAAGTTCATATTCATAAAATGACGTAATTTTACGGTGACATTTAACCGAACTTTAAACTATGATTTACTTTCATCTATCCATACCAAATAATGGAAAATTATAACCAAGAATTTGACTTTTTACGTTGTTAGATACGTTCAACATCATTGTCGGTTGGTTCAGGAATCTGATAGTACAGCTTATCATTGAAAATCAAATAGTACAGCTTATCATTTTTTGTTTTCCGTCAAAATTTACATTTACACCCTGACCTTTGACAGAAAAGATGACACAAGTATCATAGAATAATGTTTTGAGTTTCCTGGTGGGTAAATTCTTGTGGCAAATGGCTTCATTCAGTACAAAAAGGCAAAAACAGATATATATAGTACAGCCGATCACAACAAGTACGTAAGATTTCAAAATAATTCGCTCAATAACTTTTTTATTTATGGACGTAGGAAAAACATTTTTGTATTGTCATAAATCGCTTGCAATGGAGGGTACTCTGCACGTAATGAAATAACAAGATTCCGTGGTTTTCTAATTAAAAAATGTGAAAAACCTACCTGAGGTGACGAGTCTGGCCGCCATTTAATAGTACAGCTGATCATAACAAAATCACGTGATTACCGGCAGTGAACCAACTAATTCTTGTTAGTGAGAGCGGAAAATGAACAAGTAGACTGGGGTCCAGGGGAGCGTAAGGACCCCCGATGGGATTCTGAGTTTTGGTCAATTCTAAGGGATTCAGGAATCTCAACTATCCTTACCCAGGGTGTACAATAAAACGCTTCTAGATACATGTAAATCATATAATTTTCTAACTGCCGTTGGATCATAAAAAAAATCTTACAAAAATGAATAGGAATTGTTTTTGAATTATTGTACGTTATGTCATTGTATTAGTGTACTCCAAAAGTAGTAAGTTGTAAGTTCGTAACTTATTGCATGCGTAGTGGGCGAATTTTATTCAAGTTTAAATATATATATTTTCCTATTAGTATTTTATGATAGAAAATACCTTTGCTGGGGCAATTTAGAGGGGGTGTACGTCGGGTCCGCCCCCCTTGGATCCGCCTATGCAGTGCCCCATTTTACAAAAACATCTCCATTCTGTACATCTTACGAAAATGTTATCGTAAGTCAAATTAAAAAAAGTGGCAGTTAAAAGTCAGAAGGATAATAAACATAAGCATGATATGATATTCAAAAAGTGTGTAAAATTTAGTTCTATTTGAAATTGAAATGCTAAAAAAGACCTAACTATTAATGCTTCTTGTTTTGTTTAACGATAATTTTTATCGTAAGATTTTGTGTGAAAAGCTCGACTGATGTTATACTCTTATCACGTTAATCGTGATTTGGAAGCCATGATATTGAACACCAGAATAAATGTTAATGAATCCAAATGGCCTTTGGTATTATAATATAAAGGTACGTACTGCGTACTTACAGAACAAACAGAATTCTCATTACAGTTAGAACGTGTTAAGTCACTTACACTTTCTTTTGGCGACTAAAATTTGCACGCCTAGGCCAAGTGAGCGACCATGCGTAAAAAGTCAGTCCCTTGGTTCTTTTTATTTTCAAAAAGTAATTAAATAACTATAACATTAAATTTTTAAATATCATATCATAAACAAACTAGAACCGTATACATGTACTGTATGTTCCAAGTAACATTCTATATTTTTTGTATTGTAGAATCAACAGAGATTGATACATTTAAAACAGTAAAACCACTTCTTGAAGACTGGGAGAAGTTATATCCTCAAATAGAAAGTAAATATCACTATTGGTCGATTTAATAACGAAATTATTAATATTATTAGTATTAATTATTACATGATACCCCATGTTTTGAACCTACTTAAGATCAATTATACAGTAGTTATGCGTTGCATATTGTCTTGAATTTGGTTTGGCGTCACAAATGAAGGCTATCATCTTAAACATACATTAACTTTCTACGAAATTAGGATGTGAAAGTAGTTGTCAGAACAGTTCGTTTTAGAAGCACATGAAGCAAGCACTTAATTGTGTTTGTAGATTTTTGTTGCTTGAAAGTATTTTTGGTTGCCACATGTCCCAAGCAACCAGACACCAACTAATTTCATCGACTGCACAATGAACACCACGGTGATTATCTACGAAATATAATTGCGTAGAAAATCGCCGAGTAGTTCCAAATGCTGAAACATACAGTTTTCACCATGGTATCCGGTGCATTTTAACTACATGCTTGTAAATGCATACTCTTTGATTACGCGAATGTGAGATGAACACGTTTTTTCATATATGAAGCCTTGGAAGCATACTTGTATAATCTCTTTACTGACAGTTTGCACGTCTGTAGAAGAAACATTATTTTACGAGAATATTTTTTGAGCTTTGTCAATGTATAAAGAATCATCAATCTATCAATCTTAAGATTTTATCACCATTGAATAAATTCTTTATTTAACAGAGAAGATAAAGATTCTGACTGGGGAAGTAAAAAGAAAGAAAAGCCCAATGGGTAGAAGTATGTATAATTATGAAAATACTACATTTTAAAACGTATATTCTCAGGATAAAAATTACTTAAATTTAGCTCTAAATTTAGTTCATGAGACGGGGTATACTTTCGTGGAGCTTGGTCATGAAATTATTTCTACGGGGCCATTCTCCCTCCTACCAATGATTTTTAATTATGTAGGGCAGTTATCAGTCACTGACGAAAGTATGCGCTTAGTAATTGGTTAACAGCTAAATCCATAGATTTAGCCTTTCCAGGAGGAGTGAGTAGATTGTCTGACCACCGTTATATGACCTATACAATGTGTTGCTACGGCGTTAAACCCAACAAAAACAAGTTCTTGTGACGCACGAACAATAACTCTTGTCTATCCATAGGCGGATCTATAAGGGGGTCATGGGGGTCCGGACCCCCCTGGAATTTCCAAAATGTACCGGTTCATTAGTGTACTTTTTGACTGTCATTTTTAAGGAGCATGAAGCAATTTTTCTTGGTGCTTGACATATATTTAATGGTTATGTAGATTTTATTATTAATATGTTGCATTATTCTGCAAAATGTGTATAATTTGGTTGTGGTTCGAAAGTCTGGATCCCCTTAGAAAAAGTCCGAACCCCCTAGAAAAAAATCCTGCTACCTGTATATTTACCAGAACAATGTAGTGAATGCAATGTTTTTAAATTCTTTATGTGCATAAAGTTTAATGACATATCGATAGGCCTGCCCAAAACTAGTTTATATCCTTCTTTATTAACACGTATCAAGACTTATTTTGAGCGGACCCATCGATGTACTAGTATCTCCATATTTTTCAGCCTTGGACCCACGAGCTGGTAAAAACCTGGACAAGAAGAATTCATTAGCAGCTAAATCAGAAATCTCTGGACGCAGCTCCTCCTACTTAGGGCGTGCTTCATCGATGTCCCAGTCTGGAAAGGGCTCTGGAGCAAACAGTGGCAAGCAATCCGCTACTGGACGTAAATCTATCGCTGGCAAAGCTGAAGTAGGCAAATTTGTTCATAGAGCTAAAGGAAAACGTAAATAAATCATCTCACTAACCTTTGGCATTTGTCTTTCATGTTTCTTGTTTTAGTGCATGTTTATGGGCTCTTATTTCCCTCAGCTAACTCAACACAACCTTTAATGGCTTATAAAACATATATACTTAACGAAACTTCAAAGTACATTTTACTCTGATTTCAGTATTGTAGGAAGTCTTATTTTTCAACTTTAAAGTCTGATCGATGATGGAAATGTGTTTTGGACCATACTGACCTTTGCTTTCATGGTTTTCATGCTACTTTATCAATGCAAAACCATTTTTGTCGCGCATGCGTTGATATGGGAAGAGTTTCTATTGTTTTGATTGAACAGAAAATTAGCAATTAGAAGTCTTATTCTGCAGGTGACGCACCGTCTGGCAAAATACCTATGGCAATTTCTCGTTCTTCGAGCGACATTCGAGCCATTTCTTGATTTTTCGTTGTGCATATCAGCACACTAATGTTTTTCACTAAAACTGACAACGTGCAATTTTACACGATAAGCACGTGCGCATTTCTGTATTTCTGCACATGCACGACAAAACCAATTTTGCATCAATTTAGAGGCATGAAAAACATGCAAGAAGACGACAGTATAGTCATGTACACATTTCCTTTAACGATCGGACGAAAATCACGGTTGAAAAATGAAAATTTCTGACAACATTGAAATCGGAGTACTTAGAAGTTTCGTTAAGTATATTTACATATTTTGATGCTTGTACAGCTTCAAACTCTTTGGGAAAAAAACTTTGTCAAAATAATTTTGGCTTGACGGCTCTATAACCAATATGCATTTTTCTACGCAGCAGCTGGTGACAAAGCTGCCGGAAATCGCTTTAAGCAGCTAAATGACTGAATATACAAAATGAATTTGCCCTTGTCATAGCAATTGCTACAAGTTGGTTAGTTATTGTTCACTAATATGATTAGCTAAGTCGACTAAAGACGGAAATGACCGACGTTTACCGAAAAAGTGGAATGGAAAACATAGCACTTAAGCAAATGAAATATTTTTATTGAGATAGGATTCATTCATTTACAGCCTGGTTGATAACTCAGATTTATTAAATGCATATCCACGCCCTCATAGTATTGTAGGAAGTGTTAGTTTACACATGTGACTATCTCATAGTCTTATTGATATTATGCTAGAACATGCACATACTATTGTAGGAGAAAATTGGTCCGTTGTAATTGATTAAATGAACGATAAGTTCGTGTATGCACATACACAAGATAAAGAACAATTCGAATCAGAATCAAGTATAAGTATTGTCCAGTATGCAGACAGTTTATAGTTAGGGTTTCATGATGCGATATGATTATACACTTTCCTCTTTCATAAGCCTGTCAGACTTGTTCCTTCATCCATCAGCTGTCGGCATAAAATAACCACACTAAAACTACAATATAATTATGTGAATGTAACAAAGCTCAGGTCATGGAGATTCATTCATGTCGGCAGACTGTACCTTCAAAAAGCGTTATGTTAAGAGTAAGTGGAAACATTGGGCACCCTCCTCAAGGCGATCGCTAGCTAGCGCTTTTTGAAAGCGATTTTTTGTAGCATAAGAGGTCTACGGAACGGTTTGCTTCAAGCTAGCAAATCCAAGATGGCGATTTTCTCAAGCAAAAAGTTCAGAATTGTAACAAATGAAAAATATTAAAATCAATTATCACCATGATTATTCTACAATATATGCATTAAATGAAATATATATCAGTATTCTTGAAAAAGAAACACGTTTCCGCAGGGGCAGCCATTTTGAAAAAGGCAGAAACGTTCCGAATGATACGGCTAGCAAGAAAAAAACTTGCTAGCTAGCGACTCAACTTGCTCGACCGTAGCAGATCATTCCGTAGGAACTCGCTAGCTAGCGATACAAAGCGGTTGCCTTGCGGGACGTGCCCATGTGTTACAATACGGAACCACCAACATGTCACATTGTATTGTATTCTTGTCGGTTAAACAATAAATCAAAATCCTATATACAGTGTGATCCAACGATTTATGATATTATTAGGAACTTTTATAACTTTGTCAAAACTTGACCGCATGTTGGAAAGCTAGTAGACAACAATTGTTGATAGAATGTTTTGATGATATAGAATGTTGTAATTTCAACGCATATTAAGTGTATACGTGAGCAAGAAAAAAAACACGGTACTTGATTTCTACTGAGTTACGTTCGGACAGAAGAGTGATTACTATAAAAAAGACTTTCCCCATACTCAAAAATCCACCCAACGAGTAATTTAGACTCCAAAAAGTAAAGGAACAAGTTATCATTGTAAGAAATAAAAATCTTGGGAAATCCGGAATCCTTTAAAGTATATAGTTGGCATCATTTTGAACAAGGTAATGCAAAGGGCCAGTGGCATAACTTGGAGAAACAAACAACCAATAGATATTGTGACCAAGTGGGTAAAACAATATCTCATACAATATTCCATGCAGCATTCGGAAAATCATTCGGTGATTCCGTTAACTGACGAGTGTGTTGTGCAGCAATCGCAAAGGTGTTCCGAATGTTCCATGCAGTGGTTGTTCCACTCTCTGAACTCGCTCGGGGTTGGCCGATGAAATATATTTTCAAATGACGGATATTGCCGAGCAGTACCAATTGTCTGATCCAAACGCTGAGAAGAAACAACAAACACTGAATATTTCAAAATTTATTTTTTTTATAAATATTTCAAACACAAAATACAATATAATAAACATAATCTAAAACACATGAATACAACATTTATTGGTACACCTACAGAGTAATAGTATAACCGAGGTTCTCGTTTTCTCAAACACTAATTTCAATAATTGACTGATTTTAATAATTTAAACATCAAGATTACAGGTAGAGGCATAACAAAGTAAACACAATAAGGTGGTGTTACATTAAATAGATTTTCGAAGAGTTTGTGTTACAATTATTGACTTACTCGGCGATATACATGTATATTCCTATGACTTTCTTCTATCAATATACATGTATGTAATACGGAAAGTTACTCCAACTTATACTCGTACAAACAAGCTGGAAATTAATCTAAAATCTTATGGCAAACATAGAATAATATCAAATATTAGCTTCACAGGCGGTCGTTGCAATTCGGAACCTCCGAAGAAACAAGGCACACAAAGTAACTCGTGTGGTTAGAGACTAAGCCGATCGCCGTTGAATAGACTCATGAACACGTACCTTTTAAACATAGTTAGAAATTACAATGTTTATTATAACAATTGTACGTTGAAACTCCCATTCTATATACATGCATTTTACAAATACACGATTAGGATAATATCAACGTGCATACGAACATAAGGCAAAACATACAAACAAAACACTTGCTGGAATAAGTAAGAAAAAATAATGTTTGACACGCATTGGAAATATACGCTGTACAAATTAAGGTTAAACTGAGATTTGAAAAGAAATAATGGATGCTTAAGGAAAATACCACCTCTGTGGCAATTACAATGAATCTATTACAAAATTTGAAAACTTGCCGCGTGATTTGATCCCTTAATCATTTTAAGCATTAATATAAGCTATGACAACACAAAACCTAGTGTTTCTGGTTAAAAATGAAAAATAAGAATCCAAACTACCAACTCATTTCAAAACAATAAAAATAATGGACTATAATAATTATCATAGTACGAATAAGAACCAATGGGCATAATAATTTTTCTGAAATGATACATGTCTTTTCTCGTCACAAATTGGATATATATGAACAATATATTGTGAGGCTGCTATTTGCAGACTTGTTAGACATTAGGTCAAGATCAAAACAAAAATAATAATGTATTTATCAGATCTAATTGATTCATAATAAAAACATGTAAACACATGTAAACAATAATATAATATTATAAAGCTGGAAAGAATTTGGAACTCCTCGGCCATTCACTACGATATTCAATGAATGGTGGAGGAGTTCCGAATGATCTAGAAAAAATAATAAAAATCGGAGCACCTTGTTCTTAATCGTTAATAGGATATTAGGAATGGCTGAAGCGTTCTGAATAAAGTTCTCTATTAAGGCTAGATTCCATCAAATTTCAAACTGTCTCCATATGTAAAATACTCATGTAAACAAATACATAACAGCCAAGTTAAGTTCAGGGTATATAGTCACGTGATTTTCAGAATGTAAACAAACTTATTAGTTGTAGATGTAGATCACGTGACATCTGACTCTGAAGATGATTTTTTCATCACTTTACATGTGACAGAGAAGTCGGAATTATGACATATTTCCCTGGTAAATTTATAGTACATGTAAATTTCTGCAGAACTGACAAAAATACGTTAAACAAAAACTTAAATGTAAATGGTTAACACTTAATTTACTTCTTAAAGGATAGTGACAACATTCAGTGACAAAATCAAGTTCAGCTTCAATGATATATGACGTCATGTTTAAAGAAAACAAGAATGTAATTGTCTACCTTTAAATGCTATTTTCTTTAACTAAACTTATATTTTAAATTTTTTATGCGTTTCTTTTTTGTCACTCTATCATTTAAGCTTAACTTTGCTTTAATCACCGAAGACACCCTTTAATGTTGAAACTTAGAATAAAACAGTTTTTCAAACACTTGTATATCAGATCAGTCTAGAATCATTCTTGTTTTACCAAAGTTCATACCAGCTTGATTGGCACCTTTATTAGAACCATATTGTAAGCCTATAACTTGTTGACCAGCTTTTAGTTGTTCTTCACTAAATGTTCGAATATTATGTTCGCATTTTCTAGGCCAAATTGTTGGCGCGGTGTATCCCGGTCTACTTTGTGCCTGAAATAAAAAGAATCGTGGGCTAGTTTCATGACCTACATTACCGGTTTTCCAATGATGACTACCTTCCTTAAACAACCAACACGCCTAATTCCTTGTATGCTTTAATTTAAATTTTGGTGCTTCACGTTCTTTTTCGACTAATTTTCTTTCATATCTCGACGTTCGACCTACCCACTTTCCTTGGAGGGGCATAGCCTTTGAAACCAACCTTTTAAAGTTTTAAACAGTACTTACCTTCCCCGATGGCTGACAATTGTCCTAATTTGTAAGAGGGAGTATGGCCTATAATGCACTTGTTCAATACAAGTAACCAATTGTACTATATTTTATTATCATTTTTTCTACACCAAAAGACATGGACATTGGACAAACAGGTATTGTAGAGCCAATTGTATTGGTTAAAATATTGATCAAAAGTTGGCATAGCCAGCTGCGCCGAAAGAAGAAAGATAGAAAGAAACAAACACAACATCAATAAAAACAACATTACCTCAATTCCTAAAGCTCTAATACACGTACATACTTGTACTAAATTAGTTCTCTCGTATAAATAATCAGTTTGGAATATATTAGAGTCTGGAACACCATAATCATGAGTTTTCTGTAGAAATATTCCAATACGTTCTCGGTCACGTGCCATTGAAAAAGCTTGATTAGATGTTGGTTGAAAAGTTTTCTTAGAAAAATCTAATTTTTGACCTTCTGGAAGTAGTGCATTTATAAGTCTGAAATAAGAACATATGCATAACACTTTAATATTACGTTTAAGAGTAAAAACATGTTTGTTAACAGATACGAGTAGCAGTATATTTAACTCCATGTACTAAACAAATGTACGTTCTGCTGAGGACCATGAGTTCAGTTTCTAAACCTTGACTAACATTCTTTATTTTGTGCACTCACTTTCTGTATTTGCAGCGTTTTGTACATTCTTAAAGTCATAGTGTTACATAAAAACAGAATTATAAATACTATTTCCAACCTCAAAAGCCATGTAATAATAATCATACACGACGAAAAACTCACTCTATGAAGTCACGATTTTTAAGTGAGTCACCACAAGAGTTCATGTTATGATGTATTCCTTATTATAAGATAGGGATTTATCAATGAGCAAGTTCAGAAAAGTGTTGAGCTTGCTGTTATATTTTATTGACAGTACCAGCTAACCAGCATACTGTCTTGTGGTTCATACTGACTGCCGACATGAATGTTGTGGTACAAAGAATATCAGTGATAACAAACTTCAGTAATAAAGTCGTTGATTTGTTAATTATAGTATCGTTAGTCATGTATTAAAAATACAAGGTATGTAGTATAATAATTCATTATATGATAAAATATTAACAAACTAAGATACCATACCATGCATGGTTAATTTTGTTTAATAAAAATTACACAAAAAGGCACATAAAGTATTGCAATCCATGAAAGTTGTATTTGAAAGTTTAATGATCCGCACAAATATGTACAAAATTTCATGTACATGTATTGCTGTATAACTCATTTTGGCATCATTTACCTCTAAACTGTGTGTGATAATATTTCAAATTGTAGGGATATTATAACAAGTGTAGAAATATAATGTTTAACATTATCTGGTATAAATTGCTACATTAATATGACATAAAATGTCATTTAACAATTTATATATAAAACTATTACATTTAATATCATATATTATAAAACGTCGGTATCGTAATATGATCTTTGTAACATAAGTTTCTCACATGATGCGACCAAAAGAGACAACCTATCGCTTAGCCCACTTGAGACTTAATATGGCTCGGCCAATACAGAGATAAGGTATCGCAAGGCCAATAGAAGTCCAGCCGCAGTCGGTCACAAACCCTATTGAGAAATAGAGAGCTACCAGCACCGCAGAAGATACTGTAGTAAGATTCAAAGCCCAGTGGAAGAAGTTCCTCTTAACACAATGTCTCCTGGAAACGTAACTTACAGCTACGTTTCAAGCCGGGGTCTGCACATTATGCATCTATAATCGACTATATAATCTTAAATGTTCGGCAGTGTGTGTCATAACCGATGTTCTTATTAAGAAGTATGTTGGGTAACTTAAGCGTATTAAAACACTGAAAGAATGGGATATCTTCTATTGAAGGCAGTACATGTATAAGAAGAGGTGTAAGAAAGGTAATTAGGTTGGTATAGATGAATGCCACCATAGTTATAGTATATAATTACGTCTATGAGTACCAATGAAATAAGGAAACGAACGAAGAGCTTAATCTGAAGTTTTGTAAAATCTTTCATAGCATTTAAGATACGCGAGCTTGTGTATTTAGGCTGTACATAAGTTTCTTGTGTGTTTGTTGCTGTTTATCTCCTTTTTTGGTTAAATGTATTTATCATACAAGTACATATATTGCAATTTAACAGTTCGCATTTAATCACAGTGAATGGCATAGACAAAGTCGATGTATACATCCAATCGTGTCTATACTCGGCAATGTCACAGACTGAAAATTCAACAAACCCGACGGACTTCTACGTGAGGTATATCTACACCCTCGTTGAGTATAATAACTTACTTGCACAGTAACATGCCATCTTTTAATGTATTATGAAAACTATAAGACATTTCACGTTTATCTTCTATCTCGGGTATTTCAATAGCTTCACCAGTTATCTCCCCTATCCAATATAAACATTTCTTAGCTTCATCGATATCAAACTGGGAGTCAATCTGAAAGTAGAAAGTATTATTATTCATGAATGAGGCAATAGTATACACGTTGGTCATTTAAAATACTCATGACAACGACCACACGTTCAAGACAAACAGATACATAAACAGATTTTGGCAAAATAACATTACAAATGCTTTTGATCAATTACAATTTTCATGGCAAAGAGCACACGTTCCAGACAAACAGATTTAGAAAATAAAATATGAAATATCAACTTAAACTTCTTCATTTGATTAAACACCTATTTCTATTACCTATTTAATGGCGTGGCATAAAAAGATAAATACTGTGTTAAAAAAAACAATAATAAATAAGTAAAAACTCTCCACCATAAATATATACAATTTCACAAAACAAAATAAAAGATTCACTGATGTTATATAGTGTGTTTTTGTATTTTGTGGTTTTATTGTATGTTTTTATTGTATGTTTTATATTTCAAGTCTATTTATTCACTGTTCATGATTCGACTTAAGTTCTACATTTGTTTTTATTTATGTGATTATGAAAGTTGGTGTCCTGAACAGTATAACATGATACTACATGATACTGTTAACCGGACTTGTTCTGAACAGTGTAGCATAACGCCACTGTTAACCAGACATGTCGAAACATCACCTTTAAAGGACCCTTAATACACGACATAACATGTATGCCAATACTGTAATAAACCAATACATAAATAAAAGAAATAGAGACGAAATGTTAAAAAAAAGTTCGTGATGGACAGGGATTATTTTATAATTTGGCAATTTTAATGACGTTCCTTTTAGTCTTAGATTTCATAAAATAAATTAATTTATCAGCAGTAGCTAGGAATTGTTTCAAATTCAACACAATCATTCTGTATCAATCATCTTGTATGTGGTATATTATTGTGAATGAATTTCTCACACAAATCAAATACCTTGCATAACAAAGTATGGTATAAAAATACGACATTTTTGTAATAATTAACGAAGTATATGACTTTTACAAAGGCCTATATAACATGACCCTTATAAAACCTATACTATATTTTACATGGTTTAGCGATTAGCGTGAACATTGAGTAATGTTCATTATGACAGATGGGAGATGGTATAAAAACTGTATGAAATATCATAATTAACTAATTAATGACATTTTTAATAAAATATAATGTCAGTGTCTTCCTGGTTGTAATGTATAGAACACACAAGACTATGGTATTATCGTTGTACTTTATACAGTGAAACCCCACAAAACAGACTCCTCTTAATATCAATAAATTGTATTCAACTGTCCGTGGCGCATACATTAACCCACTGATTTAAATACTTGCTACACAACATTCGACTCACGAGGTTATTGAACAAATATCGAGTATTTAAATTAGCGGTGTTAATGCTTGCACCGCAGGCAGTCGGATAAGATTAAACAATATCACTATCAAAAAAGAAGATGGAAGTGGTTTTCAACTGTTAGAAGTCAGTGACTTACGTATGATCACACTAAATGCTCTCTTCAAATAACATATTAAAGCTAAAACTAATGATAAATTGCTTGACAAAGTAATTGCTCGTAAAATAAGAAGAATCATTTCAAAGGCCTCAATTGTGGTAAATATAATTAAACATATACGAGAAATCCGATTTTATTTCACAAACATTTCAAACTAGTACACTATTTAAGTTCGATTAACTAAACGTACACAGGAATTGCAATCGAAAAGTGTTATATAAAATTCATTTAGAAAACATATTTGACGGCGTGAAATAAATAAATTAACAATCGCAGGAGGTTCAAGACCCTTGACTTCACGCTGGATACACCCAAGAGCATTTCTTTAAGTAGAAAAGGTAGGTATATATGCATTTTAAACATGTGAAAATTGTTTGTTAGTGTGAATCTAGACATTTCAATAATTATGTCTATCAACTAGGATAGTGTATTGTACATGTTCATTAATTGATTTGACTAAATCACTTAATATAGTTCTATTCACCATTCATAACTATACGTACACTGCCCAACAAAAGTTAAGAGACATTTTTACTTTGTATGCCTATAAGACAGGCCTTATCAGAAATTTGATAATCATTTTTTTGAAAAGCTATTTAGTGTTGCTTTATGTTTTGTTATGCTACTTTTTATAATTAAGACTTCAACAGAAGCTTAAAAGCTATATTGTGGAAAAGAAGCACGATGAACATGATTTTGGAGGATCAGGGATTGCATATGCCGAATTTTGTAAATGTGATGCATTCATGAAAAATGTTTTAATTTTATCAGGAAGCTAGCTAAGTGTTTTAAAAAAAGAATGGCTCTGCAAAACAATCGTTGAAATTTAATTATAAAAGTAATTTTTCGTTGTCTCCTGACTTTTGGTGGGCACAATAGATACACGGGTAGTTACTTGTAAAATGATATACGTAATCTATATAAGACTTCAGATCGAAGACAAAATGATTAAATAAAATGGTATATTGAATTTATATATATATATATAAATGCAAGTGTTTACTGCGTATTCAATCAAACATTCACATTGTGAGATAACAGACAAAAACTCTTACTTAAGATATATCAATACACCAGGATAATTACGCTACCCCCCCCCTTTATCTTGATAAAACTATAATAAACTGTTCTCTTTAATTCATTGTATAGTTTGAATGTGAAATTAAGTTTTTCAGTCATTTGGTTTGCATGTTAAGTAGCTGTTCAATAAATCTACTATCAATGTGTTATATAACACGTCATCCGCTTTGGAAGAGCAATAACAGTGTGAGCTTTTAGTTTTAAAATATATTTCTTAAGCTAGATGGAAAAAATATTGACTAAAAATTTTGAGACCTGGTTGAAATAAAAACAATTCATAACGATTAAGCTTAATTAGCCCCATAGGCGAACGGCACAGTTCCGAGACAAACACTATACATGTATATACATATACTGTATAGATATACATGTATAGTGTTCTGACTCGAAACCGTGCCAGCAGCCTATGGGAAGCCCCAATTCAAATGATGTATTGAAGGCATCACAACCTTACACTGAAGTCAGTTGACTAATTAAAATGATAAACAAGGCAAATAAGATTCATGCTGAAGGTAATATTAGACAGGCACATCTAAACGAAATAAACAAAAGGATTGAACCATTCGCCGACGAAGAGAACAAATTAGCTTTATATCAAATAACCTGTCAATGTAAAATCGACTAAACGTCCAAGCTTTTACAAGCATTACATGCATACTGGATTGGACAGAGTGACTACTATGGTCATTAAAGACCAAATACCACGTCTTCAGTGTTCCAATGATTTAAACACATTTCAGATTTTGTATAGCGATTCAAATATTAACAAGGTTTTGTGTTGGACATAAAGCATTCAACTTTGGCCGAATTTTAAAAATAAAATACAATAACATGTGTCAAATGTCAGCTGGTATGAATGAATGAATGAATGAATGAATGTAGCGACAACTTTCACATGGTTGTTGGTCAAGTTTGATAATTTGAGAGAGAATCTACTTGAATACTATGAAGACATCGATTCCCATTCCTATGCATCAGAACTTATCAAAGTTATTGGTTCCTGGCTGCGTATCTTCAGTCACAATGCGATACAATACATGTTACAATACAGTACTTACGATATCATATCTCATATGTAACACGATACATGTAAAATTCAAATACCTCTTATTATGATATTCTCGTACCCAGAGTCTAGTAGGATTCTCGATACTAGAATCTTGATAACCTAGGGGTACGAGAATGATATATGATTACTCAGTGCCGAGGGTATGTGCTTACTGCTTAGTGCTAGGTTAAAAGCTTGAATCCAGACATCAAAGCCTACAAGAGACAATGAGTTAGATGACTGACCGCCTCAGTATGACCGAAAAGAAAATGTCTCCTATTCTTCAGGTTTGTACCATTTATTTACTAAGTAGTTTTACTCACTGTGGTTGTACACGTAACAATACATCATTACAAATTTTTAGCATACATGAGTCAAACAATCAAAATTTTCCAAATCTCAAACAACTGAAGTTTTTATCACTGATTAAAGTCGCATTTTGTATAACATCGTAAAGGTGCTTTCTTTTGTTAATTGATCCCCAAACTTGAAATTTTTGTTGTCCTGATAAGAGGGTTCATTGTACTTGACACCATTGACTTTATTGTTATGTATCTTTACCTGACTTGAAACAAATAATAAATCTACATAGAACATAGTTATATGACAACTTGTAACCTTTAAATCTACTTCTATCCTGTTTATATTGTTCGCCTGTCACACACTATGTTGTTAATTAATAAGAAGGTTTTTGAACGGTCAAAATTTCCTAATGTAAATTTTAATTTAAAATGTATTTATTTTTCATCTATTGTACAATGAAAACTTGAAGTACACGTACTATCAATTTAGAAATGTCTCAGAACAGGAACTCTCTAATGTAGAAAAATATTTCAAATATGTCTGGCTTAAAGCACGATAATCACCCGCATAAACGTATATGACTTTCGTGCTGAGATATGTATCTGAGCCCAAAGTGCTAACTGAAAATATGGAACGAACTTTGTCGGTCGTTCATAAAAGCTGTCTCCAAAGCGTCAGGGTTTCTTGTTCGAGACAGTAGGGTCCTCGTTTTATCAATTACATATATTTGGCGCCCATCTTGAAATTACTAGCTTGGAGCAAAATAGCACAAACAACTTCAGACCACTGAAAAGCAATATCATTCATTCGGCAATAGGATCCTGGCCTGACTAAAGCTTTAAAAGATTTGCACAAAACTAAACTTTTACCACATATAATGTAAAGTGAAAGGAGCGGCGGTGGCTGAATGGTAACAACGTTTGACCGGTATTCATTGGATAGCCAGCTCCTCGTTGGTTCGATTCCCATCCAAAACATATCTAGTTGTTTCCTTGAGCAAGAAACTTTATCTTACTAGCCCAGTACTGGGAGACCAGGAAGTGGACTCGGAAGTTAATAATCTAAGTTGTAAGGCCTTGTTTCACAATTGAGGTAAAAATGAATGATGTTGGTATAAACTATGAAATGAAAGGTTTTGTACTTATTCGACACTAACTAGATCTATCTATCTAAGACAAGGATAAAATCAATAGACTTGTCATCTAGGTAATGTTTTATCAAAGTATATCACTTGTTTTAACATTAAGTTCTTTTGTACAGTAGAAATAATCATATGAAGTATCTACTCAATGTTCTTTATGTAAACATCTTTCTACTTGTATAGAACACTATAAAGGTCATTTTAATGACAAACTCAATATTCTATACAGGTGATTTACCCAAACATTTTGAAGTTGTCATTATTTTGTCTTATTATTTTCATTATGTAGTCCACCATTTATAACTTAAGACTTTGCGAGTTGATAAAATGGAGTATATATGTTTAAACGGTCTCACATGCGAGAAACCATTCACAAGTAAATTTATGACCAATTTTGTTGCAAAATGTTCCACTAGGCCGGGATCAGTTTGTATATTATAAAAATATAATACCAAACAAAGCCAGCGAGCTAGAGAAGAACAGACTTCATTCACACTATATATTGTCTATTCATGCTAACCACTGAGTATACTTTTATGTAATTAAGGTCCTTGATTAGGATCTCCATTAACAATTGGTGAACAAAATGCTAAAATGATGTTCGAAGAATTTTATGTTTAAAACGATGCTGATTATATCGGTGTTTTATTCAAGAACTGTCACGCCAAAATCACTCTTATTCACTACAGGTTCTCAAGGACATGTCTCATATTATATTATATTATGTATTATTGTATGCGCTACTGACAGTTAAATACAATTTAACCGTACAAGTACTTAAGATAAACTACCATGAGTTCAATCTTAAACCAAAGTAAGAATGAGACTAATCGATGTACCTTGGTGGCAACTATTTGTGCCTTCGTTTTGTGCAAAATTTCAAAATATCCAAATAAGGTATTAACCTATACAAGAAATTCAACAGACGTGTAAATAAGGGGTAGCAGACAAAATGTAACACATACAAATCAAATACATGTATGTAAGTGCTCAATACAATCTTCAAACGTAATCAGAAAAATATATATATATTTCAAAAACCTAATCAGAAAATATATTTGAACGTACGGCGCTTTCTAGTGATAAGGAATAATAAATTTGTTAGACGTGAAAGTTACAAGACACGATAAGTAATGTATGTTTCACCTTTATACAGAGATTAAACACGAACTGGTTTCACTGTAACACTAAACATTTCTAAAATACTCTAGTTGTTAACTCGGTCTTATTTAAACAGTAAATGGTTTACATGATATATGATACTATTATACTAGAATAAATTGTTAAAACATGACCAGGTTCTCTACCTAATGTATACATTGAACATAACGTGCTACTTTATTAAGTAAGGTACTTTATAAGGTAAATCAGTGCCGTAGACAGGATTGAGATTGTACTGGGGCGGGGGTCTAGAAGAGGGGCTCTATTTTTTCGTAGAACGCGTCTGATGTATTATTTGTTTGAACATGTAGGTAAGAAATGAAACATTTTGCTGTCTAAAGAACTTAAATATAACTTTTAAAATAAAAAATAAAAGAACTGTTTTTGTCCGTAGGCTGTCACACTGTTCTGAGACAAAACAGTATACATTTACATACAACTACATACTGTTTTGCTCAGAACCGTGCCGGCCGCGAATGATTTTTGTTCTTATCTTAGTATACTGATACACATCACACTTTCATGTATAATCAGTAATAATTGATGAAATTTCATGAAAGAACCTCATAGGCGCTTGACAGTCAGTAGTTTCGCTCAAACACAATGGTCTTTTTTAAATGTGCTTCAAATTTTGAAACTAATTCAAATGATTTTCATGGTGTTCATCTACACCACAATATTTATATACATGATACTGCCAAAATTTATTCCTAGGTACGTATCCGCTGTAATGTATACCTCAGCGTAGCTACGTCAGTGTATAATGTATATATTACCTAAGACGTTTAACTCTTAAATGTTATATATTCATACATAACAAAATAAACAAAACTATTATATAGTTCTTTTCTATCTGTAATGACAAGATACTGACCTATCTTATAGTATCAATGTATGTAAATATTTCCATAGCCTTTAAAGATTGGTGAATGTCCAGTTATATACGAGTAGTTTAGTAAATTAAAAATGTTTATATAGACTAACTTGTTTAAATGCTCCATCTTAACCTTGCTTTGAGTTGCGTTGAGAATGAAACTTTTTACTGCCTTAAATATTGGGTGCGTGAAGCATTTTTACTGTTCTAAGTACTGAGGACAATGTAATGACTTCGATGCTGGCTCGAAAATGATTTATCTGAGTAGTAAGTGCACAATAAATGTATCTTAATAAACTTTTTGAAAGGACAAGGGCTCGTCGTAGAAAATGACACAAGAGCGATTTATCTAAGTTGTACTAAGTTGTTTTAAATTTGAGCTTAAACATTCAGGCAAACATAAACGTTTAGAACCAACGCTTAATGTACGAAGCATAAAACTACTTGCTGGTTGAACCATAAGACTACCCTGAGATTGTGTGTGAGTGAGATATGTCGGTGTTAAGTTTACTGGTTGAAGGTTTTAACAGAACAATAAAGTTTCACTATAAAGACCATCTTAATTATTGCAAAATTATGTCATTTTTGTCCCAATATACTTATCTAGATAAAATAAATGTCCCTGAATTAAGACCAGTTCGTTATTAAAACCATTACTATTGGTGGTCATAATAGTAGAACTTTACTGTAGTAGAAAAGTCCAAGATTTATTCTTGAAGTTAAGAGTTTTTTTGTATCAATAAAAGAATTTAACCTACGACTTCATCACAGCAAAGTACTACCTTTCATAACTTATGTCACAAGAAATATTTTAGTCACTGGGGAAAGTAACCATGCGTTATGAACACAACTCAGCCACGTCAATGAATTTAGAAAACAAATTTTGCCATACATGTCTTGAAAAACATTTCTACAGTAGAACAACAGCAGTAGAATTATACGATAATATTGATTAAAGAATAATTTTCACAGCTATAGATCGTTTAGGATAATTTGAGACAAATCTAAACGATATTCTATATAAACAATGTCTCATGTTATCCTGAACGAGCTATAATAAAATAGGCACGTCTTTTATTAAACGAGAAATCGACCATTTTCTATCTGTAATGTACTCGTGATATCATTATTAGCATTTTGAAATAACATTGTCTATCAATCTACGTTCTATCAACAATTTATCAGGAAGAGAATTAAAAGTTTGAATCCGAATGATATTGTATTACATGCAATCTAACACCATTATGGGCACGTTCCGCAAGGAAATCGCTAGATAGCGCTTCGTCCTCTGGTACATTTCTTGCACCAAAAGTATTTACTATGTGACACCAAATCGATGGTACCAGGGACGAAGCGCTAGCTAGCGATCGCCTTGCGGAACGTGCTTATATCACTAACTGCACGTGTTCTCGTGCTCTCGTGCTATGTGTACAGGTTCGAAACGTCAATACATACTATTACTGCAATGTAATCACAACACGCAATTTAAAACATCGGATAATGTTACTAATGACTATATGGAGATTTGTTCATCAAAAGGTCCACATAATTTTTGAATAAAACATGAGTTTTAGTTGAAATAAACAGGAAGAAGATGGTTAAGATTGTCTTCAATCTGAATAATGTGTATTTAAAGAGAGAATATTATATGACACCATACACTTTTTATAATGATATGAATTACATCAGAATTGTGTTTAGAATTTGACTCAATTTATACTAACAAATCAACCTTTTAAGGCATGAAGAGTCAAATCCTGGGGTCTGTTCCTAATGCATCCTTATGGCGAAATCTCTTCAAAATCAAACAAAACTAAAGCATATACTATTATATTACATTTGTATTATACTTTATGCTAACCTCGGACAATGACTTACTTGATCTCTACGGCATACTAAACATTGTTTTCATTTTATTTCCCACGGTTAAGCTTGACAAGCGAGGTTATTATTGTTTTCTTGATTCAATTCTAAACCTATACTAAATTCTAGAAGCTTGAATTTCTACAATACGTTCAAAACATCACGCGATCATTTCAAAGCATGTTTTAAAAAAATAATCAAAAATTACTTTAAACTTTAAATCATAGTTTTAAACTCACCTTTACTTGTGTATCCCTTGCTAATCCAGCTTTTGCGGCACGATACGACATTTTTCACTGATTGTTATTTAAAATGAATCAAAATTCCAAAATTGAAATTAAACGTTTAACCCTGAGTATATACCTCTAAATGGGGCGTGGTCTTCTATAAATAGATAAAGTGCTACTGTAGTGAAGTGTGTACGAGACTTTAAAAGGTAAAATTTACTCGACTTGGTCCCATCCTAAAACCTATTGTATTTTATCAATAAACATTAGCTGTTATATGGTAGTAAACATAATGTGTACTGATTTAATGGCACGTCGTCTTCATGCTTCAATACTTAAACGATTAAAACACCAAGTTTACCTTTAAACAGACGACAATAGTACTATAAAGTATTGTAGTGTACAGGGGTGTACTTACCAGGGGATTGGTCAGGCTTTTTTCTAGAGCTGGGTATCGCCAGCTGGACTGTATCACGATACGTTTCACGATAGTAGCATTGTATCACGATATGCATCACCATAGTAATTATACAACAAGACTCCCTTAAACGGTAGTACTATTGCTCTAGTTTTAACTGAACATCAATGTAAAAACTGAGGATAAATGTGCCCTTCATATGAACACCTTTCTAGAGAAATAACAGTTTCATTTAAAAAAACATAGAAATATTCTTCCAAATATTTTTTTATAACAGAACAGAACAGAAATGCTATATAAATCGGAATTTGCCTGATAAGTGCATTTATTTGACTTTATTGGTAATAGATAAATGCATGCCTGAATTGTTGGTCATTTATTTTATTTATACATCAATTGAAAGCTTATACAGGGAATAAGATTGTGCAAACAGACTTAATAAACGTATTTTGCAAACGGCAGTGCGTTTGTAGACGGCGAAATTGCCGAGGCTTGTGAGGATGCCAAGTTACTATCGTCATGTATCGATAGTTAGAGGTACTATCGCGATACACTATCGTCCTGCAAATATCGCGATGCATCGAGAATATCTCCCCAGAGCTACTTTTTTCTCTGGCTAATTGCCTTGATTTTATAAAATAAATGTAAGTTTCTCGATGACTCTACAGAATTATCCATATATTATTATTTAATGGTATAAATGTACGTATATGCACATATGTTTTAAAATGATTTCGTCTCAATGCAATTGTTATCGATAAATGTCAAGCAGTAACAGAATGATTAACTGTAAGCCCAATCTTAATAATCAATCTTAATGTTGTTGTTGCTGATAACAGTAAGATGAAAACCACAGCAGTAAGATCAATCTTAATGTTGTTGTTCCTGATAGCTGTAAGATGAAAACCACAGCAGTAAGATCAATCTTAATGTTGTTGTTCCTGATAGAAGTAAGATGAAAACCACAGCAGTAAGATCAATCTTAATGTTGTTGTTCCTGATAGAAGTAAGATGAAAACCACAGCAGTAAGATCAATCTTAATGTTGTTGTTCCTGATAGCTGTAAGATGAAAACCACAGCAGTAAGATCAATCTTAATGTTGTTGTTCCTGATAGCTGTAAAATGAAAACCACAGCAGTAAGATCAATCTTAATGTTGTTGATCCTGATAGAAGTAAGATGCAAACCACAGCAGTAAGATCAATCTTAATGTTGTTGTTCCTGATAGAAGTAAGATGAAAACCACAGCAGTAAGATCAATCTTAATGTTGTTGATCCTGATAGCTGTAAGATGAAAACCACAGCAGTAAGATCAATCTTAATGTTGTTGTTCCTGATAGAAGTAAGATGAAAACCACAGCAGTAAGATCAATCTTAATGTTGTTGATCCTGATAGAAGTAAAATGAAAACCACAGCAGTAAGATCAATCTTAATGTTGTTGTTCCTGATAGAAGTAAGATGAAAACCACAGCAGTAAGATCAATCTTAATGTTGTTGATCCTGATAGAAGTAAGATGCAAACCACAGCAGTAAGATCAATCTTAAAGTTGTTGATCCTGATAGAAGTAAGATGAAAACCACAGCAGTAAGATCAATCTTAATGTTGTTGTTCCTGATAGAAGTAAGATGAAAACCACAGCAGTAAGATCAATCTTAATGTTGTTGATCCTGATAGAAGTAAGATGAAAACCACAGCAGTAAGATCAATCTTAATGTTGTTGATCCTGATAGCTGTAAGATGAAAACCACAGCAGTAAGATCAATCTTAATGTTGTTGTTCCTGATAGAAGTAAGATGAAAACCACAGCAGTAAGATCAATCTTAATGTTGTTGATCCTGATAGAAGTAAGATGAAAACCACAGCAGTAAGATCAATCTTAATGTTGTTGATCCTGATAGAAGTAAGATGCAAACCACAGCAGTAAGATCAATCTTAATGTTGTTGTTCCTGATAGAAGTAAGATGAAAACCACAGCAGTAAGATCAATCTTAATGTTGTTGATCCTGATAGAAGTAAGATGAAAACCACAGCAGTAAGATCAATCTTAATGTTGTTGTTCCTGATAGAAGTAAGATGAAAACCACAGCAGTAAGATCAATCTTAATGTTTTTGTTCCTGATAGAAGTAAGATGAAAACCACAGCAGTAAGATCAATCTTAATGTTTTTGTTCCTGATAGCTGTAAAATGAAAACCACAGCAGTAAGATCAATCTTAATGTTGTTGTTCCTGATAGCTGTAAAATGAAAACCACAGCAGTAAGATCAATCTTAATGTTGTTGATCCTGATAGAAGTAAGATCGACACTAGCAGCTATTTAGTATTCCCATGTTTTAATTCATAATGCCACACCTACCTTCACTTAACATATTGAAATTAGAGCTTGATCATTAGATAGGATTAAATGGTATAACTTTTAATGCAGCTAAACTGTAAAAACAACAACAAATCAACTCTACCATCACATTAAAATAAAAAAATAAAAACTACCACCATATTACAAAAATCATCAACAAATCAAAACTACCATCGCACTAAAATAAAATAAAATAAAAACTACCATCATATTACAAAAAAAAAACAAATCAAGGCAATCATCACATTAGAATTAATAACAACAACAACAACGAAATCAAAACTACCATCACATTGGAATAAACCACAACAACACATCTAAACTCTAATTTCATTAGCATAAACAACAACAACAAAACAAAACTAACATCACATTGGAATAAACAACAACAACAAAATCAAAACTACCATTGCATTAGAATAAACAACAACAACAAAATCAAAACTACCATTGCATTAGAATAAACAAAAACAACAAAATCAAATCTACCATTACATTGGAATAAACAACAACAACAAATCAAAACTACCATTACATTGGAATTAACAACAACAAATCAAAACTACTATCAATTTTACAATAAACGACACCAAATCAAGACACCCGTCACATCAGACTAAATAACAACAACTCAAAACTACCAACATTGTAATAATAAACAAATCCAAAAAATATACAATAACGAGTATCATTTGAAAAAACACCAATGCCGAGTATATAATACAATTAACAACAGAAGAATCATTTGAAACAAAAACCCATAATGATGAAGGGCATTGGAGTTTTATATCATTAAAAACACTAGTAGTATTTTCAAGACGACTTGTTAAAAATAAACAGGCCAAATTATAACAAACACATGTAATTGGACAACAAACATCTCAAGGACCAAGAAAGTCCGAGACGACTTGTTAAAAATCAGCAGGCCAAAATATAAAATCCACGCGTAATTGGACAACAAACATCTCAAGGACCAAGAAAGTCCGAGATGACTTGTTAACAAGCAACAGGCCAAATCATAACATTTAAATCATTAAAGTTCTGTTGATTCCTCTATCATTTCATTCACTGAAGGATTCTCTGTGTGTCTATTACAATCTGAAAATATACAAAAAGAACAATATTAAGCATGGGACTGTTGATCTGCTAATAAACGAGCTATTAAAAATGAATGTTTCTTTATGCTTTGGTCAGTAGGAAGTGGGATCAAGCTTTCAAATATTAAAATTTTGAAATCTGCTAAGCACACTTGATGCGTTTTCTGTCTTGAAATTAAAAACAATATCTAGGGGGTTGACTTTAAATACAGCACTTCAATACATAAGACTATGTTTTTTTTCCGTTTATTTGATGATTAGTTTTGAATTAAAGGGAGTTAAGTCAATGAATAATACATGTGATATTTACATCATTTATTGAGTTAACTCCCTTTAACTTATGTAAATCTAAAGTAACGAACCTAGTCAAGTTTATCAGATTATATTTTGATCACTTGAAATGTTTGGTCAACTACATAAGATGACCTTATAACAATGAATAGCAATTGTTGGTGCTACCTCACAAAAATACTGCCCTAGAATTTGTGCTAATAAAATTTGCATTTTTTTTTACAAAATAATAGCATCCAAATAATGCATTGATCTGGGGCAAAATATCGTTCAAGCAATGAGGAACTTTAGTCAGTTATCTTTCCTTGATAATATCCAAAGCTATCCAATTGGTAAGTAGGTCCTTACAGCTGGAATCCCCAGATTTTATCATTAAAGTCCTATGTAAGGATAATAAATTATTTCATGTAATATCTTTCTTGTAAATTAAGATATTAACAAATGTGATGAAATTTAGCTAGTTATTTACCCTTACAATGCTTAGGTTGATTTTCAAACAAATTAAATGATTTACAAAAAAAGTTATTTAAGATTAATTGTGGCAAATTGACATTGAAAAGTAAGGGGAAAAATCAGAGTAATCCAACTAATTGGACCTATCTATTTGAAGAGTATACAAGGGGAAATAACTGACTAAGGTCCCTTATTGACAGTTGAATCGCTCACTAAACTAGACTCTATCAATAAATGCTAACGATAGACCACTACAGCCAAAACTTATCTTCTGTTTCTCGGCCATGTTTGAATAAAACTCGGGTGGGTATTTTTTATGGTGTCAGTTTTTCTTATATTCATATTTTCCAGTAGCTAGATTATTAACAGCGCTTCTGTGCAGATTTGATTTACATTACGTTTAATAACATAAATAAACTAACAGCAAGTTGAAACTAGATATACTTAAATAAAACACAATTCAAATTTGGCGAAATTTAACTTACATACATGGGTAGTTTATTCATAATCAGAGTAGCAGAGACGCTGTCTTTTTATAATGTTTCACAATACACATTAATAAACATGATTCATCGGTATCGGAGGCTAGGTCTAGCTTGACTTAAAAATGATTGTTTGAAAAAAAGTTTGAAGCGGGATCTAAATACCAACTCTGCATGGCCTGAGATACAGATGATTCAATTTCTTGGCGTAAGGCATTTCCAGACTAGTTTGACCCTGGTCACATAATTATCTAACAAATTAATGTCCCTCGAGATAAAATATAGAAAATTCAGAAAAGCAAGCACATTGAAATCAGGCCATTTTATGCTACCGCTATGCACGCCCATGTTTTTTTTAACTGAAGCTTTATTGTAAATTATGTCTCACACGAAGCTGGTTTTAACATGTAGCTAGAAAATGTCATTTTGAATGTTGATCCATGAGTAGAAATAAAAGTTCAAATGTGCAAAGCTCGTGAACAAAAACCTTAAGGTTTTTTTAACGTCGTATTCAACACATTTATAGGTCATATATACGGCCAGCTCTTCCTACTATAGGGTTCCTGGACACTTTCCTATCACCAGAACTAACTTACCCTACCACGAGGCCGACAACTCATGTATAGGGTATGACCTGCCGCGATCGGGTTTCGAATCCGCGATCTCCGGATTCGAAGTCAGACATGCTAACCACTACGCCACGGTTGCGGCTCCCTTAAGATCTACTACATGTATAGAGAATGCAATGGAGAGGTCAACAGCCTGATTTTAATGAGATTGTCTAAAATGGAAAAAAATAAATCTTTAATAATAAAAGGATTTATTTCTTACCATAGCTTCTTTATAGGCCATCTATTAGGTGGTTTAGTATACCATGTTATCTGTTAGTGTGACAATAATACCATTCTTTCTTCAAAGATTCACTGCCATTTGAAATGACTAATTGTGATAGTCTGAAAAGAAATCAAACATTCAATTCAGTAAACAAATACATGTACATGAACATGAGTTAACATTTTGTACTGAAACCAGATCGGTTTACTTGGGTTTTTTTTGTCAATTTTTTGCAACAGCCAAAATTAGGAAAGATTCAAATAAGTGCATAAATACTGTAACGTTCCCTTTGTCCGAAATTGTCAACATTAGCATATGACATGTAATGGTTAACTCTGAATTTTCTACACAAACTATTTTTGCGCAAGGTCTAGAGTACTGCTCGATTCAATTTTGTGCAGAGGATTTTGAGCTAACGATAAAAACTTGCAGGATCAGTTGGACTTTTTCGGGGGAAAGAAAGGTGCATGTAGTCGTTAGTTCATGCGTCATTTAATGTTATTCAGTTATCAGTCTAGAAAGAAAAGTAGGAGATACAAGTTTTTGTTTATCTCTATAGGTGATGTTGTCGATCACGTGATTATAGACCCTGAAATAGCAACAAGGTATATGTGTCACTCAAAATAATGTATTTGAAAAGCATATCGTATTCTTTGTTATTTACGTCTATTGGAATAAATAGGTATAAACGTTGAACATGTACATGGCTTAGGTCGTAGTGTCTTTATGCTTTAGTGTGAAGGGCTCCACAGCCTACGAAAATAGTGGGTGTCCGGTTGCCCGGGACAACACCTTTTAGTTCGAACAACCAACAATTTATTTGGGCAACAACAATTCTGCAAATGACATATAGTGATTGATCTTTAAATGAGTTTTTTCGAACAACCACTTTCATATCCTAATTTCGAAGACTGCTTCACATCTTCCCTTTGATTAGCTCTGCCGATTCTTCAAGTAACATCAAGTTAGAAAATTTTACTTACATTATTAAAGCTACTGTTTATCCGTACTTGATACTGAGATAATAGTTGAACCATTTACTACAAAAGTCTTGTACCAAGTTGAATTTAAAACAATTTTCACTATTCTCAAACCAATAGTGTTGAAACTTCATCATTTACTTGCCAGACCTCAATGCTGAAATTAAAAATAAAGATAGAATCTTACCCCGAATTAAAACATTTTTACCAACACATTTAATATTTTTTAGTTTTTTTTAGTTTTATCCCCTTTTTTAACAGACGGAGTCATATGAACTGGACAGTTCACCAAACCATCGTACCTTGCATTCACTAATACTTGATTCTCAAACCCATTGTATGTATACACCAAACCAAATTGCACAAAACTTTAAACTTTAAACTTTTTCATTTGATTAAACGCCTATTTCTATAATACATATTCAATGGCGTTGTACAAAATGTTATAAAAAATAAATACATGTAAGTAAAAACCCTCCACCATAAAAACATAATATATATATACAATAACACAAAACAAAATAAAATAAAAAAAGCCTTTATATTTCATATTTTTGGACCTACATCCTTCACAGATCATGATAAGACTTAATTTTACATTTTCATCACTAATTTCTAATTTATTTCTATTTATTTTATATTGAAAGTTGGTGTCCTGAACAGTATAACATGATGCTACTGTTAACCGGACATGTCCTGAACAGTGTAACATAACGCCACTGTTAACCAGACAATTAACACTGTTAACACAAACAATTGTAGAGCCATGGTTGGAAGATTGGTTCTGATTTTCAATCATTTAGTTTGACAGTTTACTATGTAAGTATTATGAATGTGCCAAAGCTTAAAGATGGAGAAAGATTAAAAAGAAATACATAGTCTATATTATTTTAGAGACTTGGAGTTTTAATTAGACTACCTTATCAACAAATAATGTCCATCCATTTTAAAAGTAAAACATTCTTCAAGTTATGTGAGTAAGAATAGAAAATATCATACTAGATAGAGTATTGGCAGTTTAGTCATTTGCGTTATGTAAACAGAGTATGACCAAGATATAGAATGGACACAGATAGCTCAGTGTAATGACAGCTTCACATATTTGCTGACGGGTATTTTGTAATAGATTTACTTAAGATCAGTTCGCCATGAATAAAGATTTGGGTAAGCAACTTTGAAACTACAACAGAAAACCCTTGAGAAATGGGGGGAGGGCAACTTTGAAACAACGACAGGAAACCCTTGACAAAGGGGGGGGGAGTGCAACTTTGAAACAACGACAGGAAACCCTTGACAAAGGGGGGGGAGTGCAACTTTGAAACAACGATAGGAAACCCTTGACAAAGGGGGGGGGGAGTGCAACTTTGAAACAACGACAGGAAACCCTTGACAAAGGGGGGAGTGCAACTTTGAAACAACGACAGGAAACCCTTGACAAAGGGAGGGGGAGTGCAACTTTGAAACAACGACAGGAAACCCTTGACAAAGGGGGGAGGAGTGCAACTTTGAAACAACGACAGGAAACCCTTGACAAAGGGGGGAGTGCAACTTTGAAACAACGACAGGAAACCCTTGATGAAGGGGGGAGTGCAACTTTGAAACAACGACAGGAAACCCTTGACAAAGGGGGGAGTGCTGATAGCAAACAGACAAATACAGAAACATTTTGAGTCGATAATATTTAAATGACTAAAGGATCACAGTAAACCATAGCCAAGTACATTGATTGCTGCATGTATGCGTGAGCGAAGAACTCTAAAACATTTTGTGTAGTGAAGAGGTGATTTATCTCACTGTGTTGCTAGATCACAATATTCTTAGATTTTGATAAAACCCAAGATAAGGAAACAATACTATTCATAAATACTCTTTGTCTACAACAAAACAAACATCAACTGGCATTTACATGTATGGCATGCAACATTATCTTGTCTGCTCATGGCACAAATTACATTACACTATTTGATCATAATGAAAATCCATGAACATGTTTCCTTGGAATATCTAACGGAGATTTTGATACGTTGTATTTGCATGAATACATTCAACCTGAATAAAATAGAACCTGTTATGTTGGTCCTTGTGTCTGATTCGATTATGTATTGTATATATAATGACCTGTTTAGTGAAGAGTTGAGTAATGTATATGTCGTGTTCGTGACATCTTTGCTTCAATTCTGTATGCAAACTTGTGTAATTGTAAATAATACGTCGTGCTCGTGACTGTCTAGTTCTTTTGTATAGTGTACGCGTATTTTGATTACTTCTGACATTTATTAAAGATTAAAAAATGTGTCTTCATGGGTCACATTCATGTTGACGGTTTAAAAATCTGAAAATAATGAAAACTTTGTAGGCGATTTCCTGGACAAGTTAACCTATTGCACGATGTATATACACCGTATCATAGTGTTCAGCATATATACACCATACAATAACCAGTAGTGTCTTAGCATTGCTGACCGTCGAAAAATATACCTCCCGAAGAAGGCATAAGACCTACTGTCTACCGTCAGAAAATTGCTCTTTTTATGTGCTCTCCCACAACTCTCTTGGTGTGGGTGGTACATATTTGTGCACCCTATACCAGTGCATGTACCTTTACCTAACTTAATTCATTATCGCATTTTAATTTGAAAACTTTGTTTTATTAATAAATATGAGATCTGATTGATTCATTCAGACAGCCTACGCATCAGTCGTACCGATCTATATGAGTAGGACAGAGCACATAAATCAAACAATAATCATCAGATGTCCAGAACAATGACAGGTGTTTTCCTGGCGGAATGTGTCAACAAGTCCGTGCAATGGTAATCACTTACAAAACCTTCTTCCAGTTTTAAACAATCAACTAATGTGACAGATATCAGACTAGATAAGTATTTCATATCATTTGAACTTTTACTATAGGGAGACAATACTTGAGCTTTTTGTATTGCCATTAGTATATCATTTGTAACTGTATGAGCAATGAGTTAAATACTGGTACGTGTATGCATAATGGTAAACTAGTGTTATGAAATTTGTGCTATGAGCAGACAAAATGAAGTTGCTTGATAAACATGTAAATGCAAGATGATGTTTTGTTATGTAGCATACAAGGAGCATTTTGAGGATGATATTGTTTCTTAGACTTGGGTTTTACCAAAATCACGACATAAAAGACATTTAATCTGATGAGAAAAAACATGTGTATAGAAAAATTGGGACTATTCAATCATTGGCGTTTTGATCAAGTGAAACATAGATGTTTCAAGTGATATGGATCTTATGAATGTGTTTACCAAGAAGGAAATGGATTTTGACAAGACGTATTGATGTTTAGATCAAGTGGAACATAGATGTTTTAAGTTATAGGGATCTGAATGTGTTTACCAAGAAGGAAAATGGATTTTGTCAAGACTGTACATAATGAAATTCTATTGTGTTCTTGACAGAAAAGACATTTGAACAACAGTTGAATGTCAAAGCAAAGAATACTTACCTGTAAGAATGAAATGCATTGGAACAATTAAAAAGTTACTGATAATAATTAACAGTAGTGATAAAAATCAACTGGTAACTCGACCAAGAATGTTTCATGACTTTAGTTGAATAACATGTTTTGTGGAACAACAAATGGTATGTCGGATACACATTGAAAGAATACTTACATGATAAGAAATAAAGAACAGATCCAGAAAAGATGGGGGCGACATGTCAATGGGAGTTTAGATCGTTGAAAACAACGATTCTTTAAGAAATGCACTTCACATGCCATTAATAGATTAGGAATGTGTTTTGATCCCAAAGAACGGATACAAGTTTAGGAATACTTACCTGGTAGGAAATAGAATAGGCCCAGAAAAGATGGAGACAACAACAATGGGAGTTAAGTTTGTTAAAAACAATTTTTTTTCAAGAACTGCATTTCAGATATAGTTGTACATGAGTTAGGAATGTGGTTTGACTCGGATGCTTTTTTGTTGTTGAGTGTTTGTTAAATCTAATAACCAAACTGTGTGTTGACTACCAACAGCAACAACCACCACGGGACAATGTGAGCAAATTGAAGACAATATTGGTCAACTCAATCTTGTGGAACAAATAAATGTATTAGCAGGGATTTCGTCGACCATTTACTCAAATGCTTGTGAATCACAGTAGGGAATTTGACAATGTTGTATATTGTAGAACACAGATATGTAACTTAATCGAAATATTGAAAACTTAGTAGATAGATTCAATCATGTAAAGAGCTGAGCAACAGAATACTTACATTTATGTTAAAATATATGTCAAGAAAAAAGGAGTGAACATAATAAATGGGTATATTGAGTGCTTTATTTTTTACTGTGTTTGAACATTTTAGTCCTAAAGTGTTTATTTGTCAGAAATAAAACACCAAACTAAGGGTGATTCTGAACTCAAATGAGACATGTTACACAACAGGTATAGGTTGAAAGAATTCGTACCTGATAAGAAAAGCATCGTTCTAGAAAAGGGGTTAGGACAACAGCACAGCATTAATGGAAGTTAAGAGTTTTGAAAACTACAATGTGTTCAAGAAATGTATCGAGAAACAATATGTTGTTTTAACATAAGATGTGTGGAACGCAATTGAGATTTTTAAGTATGTTGTGCATAGGGGGGCTTTCGTGAAACAATAATTTGAACGTTTAAGACGTGGAGTTTGTGCCACTTGAAAGATTTTTAAGTATTCACTGGTACAATGTACACATGAATGCTTAAGACTAGGGTGTTGGTGGTGTTTTGACAGTTTTGTAGGTTTTTGACAATGATTTTAAATTAAAAATACAAGTGTTTTACGAGTTTTAATGAAAAGCTATGTTCAAAGTGTTATATGAAAGAGAACTTGTAGGCATTGATCACATTTTGCAAAATCAATTTGTGATAAACCATAGTTCTTGACAAAGATCTTATAGAAAAGAGAACGTGTACAGGCATCGATCACAGTTTGCAACATGAATTTGTGGTACACCACTGTTCTTAACAAAGATTTATATAAAAGAGAACTTGCAGGCATTGATCTCAATTAACAACATAATTTTGTGGTAAATCACCGTTACTGACCAGGATTTATATAAAAGAGAACTTGCAGGCATTGATCTCAATTAACAACATAATTTTGTGGTACACAACCGTTCTTGATAAAGATCTTAATTACTTCCAGATAGACATAGAAAGACAGACTTATAGAGACTTATAAGTTTAACAATTTAATCAAACCGATGTTCAGAACGTGAATGATAATCGCTTTATTAATTCGTTTCCCTGCACAAAATAATATTTATCATACATTGTCCCAGTGCAGTTATATAATACACATAATGCATTTAAACAAGATTCTGTTCGTTAAGTAAAATGCACAAGCTGTTACAAAATCAGTCATGCAATGAATTTAAATACACACCTAGTCAGTTTACATGTTATATATTAAGATTAAACGCGGGTGGATCCTTTTATTCTTTTCAATTTACATGTATATAAAAGTGTACATTTAATTCTACATATTTGAGATACCAAAAATTTTGAAGCTTTTAGTTTTGTCGTTAAATTGCAAACTTGAAACTTTTACACGTTAGCCTTACTTTAAAGTAGTAACATAGGCAATCAATTATAGTGATCTAGGATGGATGTATTTGGGGGTGATTTTCAACAACAAATTGACGAAGTTCTGACACAAGTTAGCAGGTTAACTGTTGATCAAGCGGTTACAGATGATCTGAAAAACTGTTTGATAGCATTGCGACAGATGGACATAAAAAGACTAGTGGACGGAGTGGCTACGTGTGCTAACAATGTTTCACTGGATGATATTATCTCAATGTTGATTAAGTTTGTAAATATAATAAATGATATAAATGATGTTTTATCGTTTCTTCCTGCGCCTTTGGGAACTGTGTTTAAAGTTGTGAGTGTAGTGTGTGGTGCTGTATTTAAGACAAATATTGCCTTGGCTATACGCCAGACATACAGAGAGCTTAAAGAAGAAGATCTTATGGAAAAATGTAAAGTTTCCTACATGATGATTAACCTTTGCATAAGTTATATGAAAGGTCTACCTGATGCAAGGACACTATCACAGGAGAAAAAGACAACGTATTTACAACTTTTAGCGACAGATGTTAACATTTTCACGGGTTTTGACGAGGTAACTATTCTTGGTAACAGTATTAAATTATTAGCAACTGAAAATACTTTAGACGACTTTGACACATTGATGAAGAAAGTACAACTCTACTGCTGTTTGACAACACTTCGTGAACTATTTCTATTGTATAGATATGGATTACAATTGGCTTTTAACATAGAAGCAGATTCTATCGGAAACGTGTTGACTACTCAGAGACAATATGACAACGATGTTTTAGAATTTTTATGGAAACCGACGTTTTCGAATGTACACTTGATACATAATTATAATCCAAATGATTGGCCGATCACTGCGCTATTTTTAGAAAAGCGGAAACTTGTAGAAAATCTGTTTCCACTTTTGAAAGGGAAATCGTTTCATATTGAATCTATGGAACATCACAAGTTGTTGAAAAGCTGTAGTCGCTTTCTTTATTTACCTTTGCCAGATGCAGTTAAATGTAAGACGCCTCCAAGTGGTGCTTTGAGCGTATTCACTTTACATGGTCGCAATCACAATACGTTTTCAGTACATGCAAACTGCTACCTACCAGAGTTGGTTCATTTTGAAAGAACTGGAAGGCTTCACCTTACATTTACTAGCAATGAAGAAACACCAAATGGAATGTGGCATGTTATAAAAATAGATCCAGACACTCCCGATGGTGAACCTTGGTACATGTTTAGATTAAAAGCGAACACAAAAATGTGCATGTATGCTGGTTTAGGATCGTTTGTGTTTGCTAAGTATGTCAATTATCCGAATTCAGCGTGTTTTTGGAAACTTACTCGAGTGAAAGCTGATGACAAGGGTGAATACAAAGAATATAAGACAATGGTTTGATCCTAGTATTTAGCAATGACAGAGAGCTCCACTCTTCCCATGTTATAAAATTATCTGCCAAAATTGAATCAATGGTTACAACTAATAATGTGTTTAGACAAATATAACAGCCAAAGCACTGAACCTCTACCATGTTACGAAGGAATGGTTTATTTTACGAAAACAGGAATGAATGAAAAAAGAACAGAATTGTAGTTAACACGAGAGCAAGAGTCATTCAATGATGAAATTAATGTAAGAAATTTCAGGGCAATTTTAAATGGTTTAAACATGATTACAAAGTTATATAACTATTTAATTCTAAAAGTTGAAATACTGCAGGGGAATCCTTTAATTTGATAGTTGGTGATAGTGACTGTGACTGATATTTTTCTAATAACATTGGCTAATTGACACTGAACCTAAACAAAAAAATAATAGAGCATAATTGTCTCCAATGAAAACATTCGGAACTACCTCGGCGATTTTCCACGCAAATACACCTCGGATATCACGAGGAGCGAAAATAGTTCCATCATAGAATCTAGCCTCGTTTCCGACGTTTGGAACGCTGGCACACACCAAAAATGACGGACGATTATGGGCAGTTAAAGCTCTTCAATGCCTGTAACTGATATTCACTCAAATCAAAGTTGATCCTCAAACATTTTTGCGTACTCGATACTTTCTGCAAAATGATCTGCCATGTTGATTGTTTACATCGGCACTACTTAACCTATGAGGTTAATCGCCTGACCTCATTACTTTGTTGTATTTCTACTACGATTGATATCCGAGGTGTATCTTCGTAGATGATCGCCGAGGTCGTTCCGAATGCAATGAAAAGCCATGTTCAAAGCGTTATATGAAAGAGAACTTATAGGCATCGATCACAGTTTACAACATGAATTTGTGGTAAACCACAGTTCTATAAAGATCTTATAAAAAATATTAAGTTCTTTCATGGTGGAAATATTAACAGAATATAAGAAGTGTACACGAGCATAGGAGTGGGAGGATGTTGTAAATAATGACATTGTAGAAGAAGTAGAAGAAGAATGTAGCATTATGATATGTGAAGTTAATCAAAGACTTCTTTGAAAATATAGAATCTGGGGGAGGAGATATAGTGGCATGTTTGTGAAACGTACAATTTACACATAGAAATTCTAAAAAACAGTTTAGTGCTAAACCATTGAAATAGGTTTTTTCTAAAATATCAACCAATGGCTACCTTTTTGTTTTTCATTGTAACCATGATCATATTAATCAAAATACATGATTACAAGCCTAATCAATTTATACGTTTATATTACTAACATCATATTTACATACAAGCTTGACAACTAAATGGTACATGTAGATGGTTTTCTATAAATTCTAAAGCAAATAATTGCTTGCTGTTTTCTCAACTGTCTAGCATGAATAATTTCACGGGGACATCTTGCGTTGAAATGTTCAATCTTGAAATTGCGATGGCATGTTTTAAGATCTGGTAGAACTTACGAATGCCTTAGCAGTTAAGTGCCTGAATGCTTGCTGGGTCAGCGTCGCTTTCGTATTTGTAAAAGAGAACATATTCATTCTCCATAAAATATTTCAAATCTTGACAAACACTTATCTTTATACTTGATATTCTTCTTAACAGACCATGACTCCATGTTGTCTTGTTTAATCGACCACAAACATGTTGATCTACTATAATGTGCTTCCATTTATATTTCATAGAAGTTAACCAAAATTCCCTGTAAAAATAAAAAATGACATTTATAGCATACTTTGCAATGATCAATACAATCATGGTTACAATGAATAAACTATTTAATGTAATAATTCAACAAGAGCACTCAGACAAATTTAAAGTAAAACTTTTTAAATTTTTTAAAGAAAATTTTAAGTTCACTTGAGACAATTTTGAAAAAAAATGTATTTGGAGGAACCTTGTCACATGAGATGTGCTTGATAATAAGGAACATATATTTAAAGTTTGAAGTCAATACCAGAAGTAACAAAACAATTGCAGTAAAAACAAGCATTTTTTAAAGAAAACTCTAAGTTCAAGGGGGATAATTCTGAAACAAAATGCATTAAGAGTTATAAACCTTGTCACACGAGATGTGGTTGATAATAAGGAACAAATATTTAAAGTTTGAAGTTGATACCTCAAGAAATACAAAAGTTATAGTAAAAAATATTTTACTGCACATAAACTTTAATCGGAAATGCGGACGCCGACGCTAGGGCGAGTAGGAGAGCTCTCCAAATCACAAACATCTCACGATTCGACACATAAAGCAGAACTTGCTTTATGTTGTATATTTCAAACAATGGCTAGGGCTTGGGCTTTCTATTTCAATGAATTAAATTACCAAAACACAAGATCAACTATGATAAATTTATCTATTTCAAAATATAAATTATTAATATTATCTGTACCATATGGAATCTAGCGAAGAAAAGATTTGCTCCAGTCAAAACATGAGTGTTCAGTCACAAAAAATGTACTTAGATGAGTGTTTTTCTTAACAATAGAGCCTAACATCACCATAAAAGCATAATATTTTCCCAACACATATCAAAATTCAATTAAGGCTATATCAAAACATTATTCTTAATTTCTAAGGGAAATAATTAGTTTACAATTGATAATACAAAAATATGAGTTATCTCACTTTCAATAAAAATAACGCTGTCACACTGAAATTATAAGAAAAACTAATTGACAGTCTTGAGCACACCGGTTGAGAGCTTTTCTATCACATGTTGAATTCCAGAACAAGTATTTCTTAAAAGTTGTACAAGATATTGTCGATTTTTGTTGTTGTCGTGTTATTGAATATTCAACACAATAAAATCTGGACCAAACATATTTTTTAAAAGACATCAGGTCGGCTGCAACAATATCATATCCTATTGCTTACCTAATACATTTATATATATTTTTTGAGAAATTTATCAGCTATCTTGTTAATGTTTTCTGTCTGTACATCCCATTATGAATCTATAAAATAATAAACAAAATAACATAAAATAAAAATGATAAAGAGCACATACATTTTATTGACAGAGTCAAAAATGAAATAAATATTTAGATATCTTAAATGGTCACACAAGTGCAGGCTACATATGTGATTATTTTAAAATTAACAGGATTCTATTGATAATGGTGAAAATATAATCACCGTAGTGTGCACGCTTGAGAACCACTTTGTAGGTTAATACGCTGGTCTGTTTAAAGCCATCTCTGCTCTGGTTCGAAACCCATCCAAAGCCTCGGTTGTCCTCGAGCAAACCGTATCCACTAATTGCTTGCTTCTCGGGACCATGCAGGCAGTGAACTCACGAGTGTATGGTTAACTTAAGTACTTAGAACGAGTAAGTTAAAATCAATCTAAATGACTAAGAACAAATCTAAAATCATCTAAAGTACTAATAAAATATTTAGCGAGTACCTGTACTGGCGGCATGGATCCGTATATAGGGTCCATGTACAGGTCAATATTTTTTTTCAAAGTTTAAAAATGCACCATCAGACACAACATCAATTAACCGCGATCCACAACACTATAGGATAAGCAATGGATTTATTACCTGAAAAATTTCGAAATTTTACGACTTACCATCAACTTAAAATCCAATTTCCATTAATATTCACATAAATATTCAAACACAAAAATGGCTGTCCTCTATTAACCAACACAATTCAATTTGACCCCGACGAAATGAGTGATCACATGGTTTCATTATCCAATGAATCTGTTTGTACGCATATCACATGAATTTGAATTGATTTTACAAAAGCTTAACACATATAATTATTGTTCTTGGATATACATATTTACAGTACCCACCAAAAGTTAGGAGACATTTTCATTTTGTAGGCCATCTAAATAGCTTTTATCAAAATTTTGGAAAATTTATTCTTAAATGCCTGATAGTTATGCTTAATTTTTGTTAATCATTTTAATGATAACAGAGACTACAAAAATAGCATAAAAGCTATGTTATGGAAAAAACTTACTGTTGACATAGTTTTCAAGGCTTTAGGATGTCAGATGCTGAATCTAATAAATGTATTGCATTCATGATTTTTTTTCATTTTATCATGAACCATGCTTAAATAAATAAAAAAAACAATTATACAAAAATAATCATCAAATTCAAGAATTCTAGTAAATTTCTGATGTCTTCAAACTTTTGGTGTGTAATTAGTATGTTTATTAGAAAGTTCAACGTATCGGCTGTAAAGTATAAAATTATATACATGCAAAGCCAACGTAGAATCTATGTTCCTGCTTATCAGTCAATTCAATATATTTTCAGTCTTTGCATATATATAATTGCATTTATATTTAATTGTGTTCACATGTATTGCTACAAATGTATTGTTCATTTAACGCAATAAAGTTATGTTAAAAACATACTGCATGTGCCATCGCTACAACGTACAAATATCTATGTGGCACACTTTTCAGAATATAGACATGAATATATATTTGTATCTTAAAGAAGTATTTTCTTCAATTAAATAATATCCGATGTCCAAATACTAATCACTTTAAAGATAAATGGGAGCGTTATTATTTTGCAAAAGGTTTACCCCTAGTTCCGATGCGCACTAGCTAGGCTGCACGCAAAAATTCAAATCAATACTTCACAGGCGGACCCAGGGGGGGGGGGCGTACGCCCCCCTTAAATTGCCCAAGTAAATCTTGTTGTTTTTTCAATCATGAATATGATAATTATAGGAAAATATATACATGTATATTTGTCAAAAAATTTTCACACGCTATGCGTGCAACAAGTTATACGAGACTGTGAGTACAGAAATACTATGACCTAGTATACCATTTAAAACAATTCCTTCTCATTATTGTAAGAATTTAACATGATCCTACGGCTGTTAGAAAATTATATGATATATCTAGATGCTTCATATTGTATACCCTGGGAAAGGATAGTTGAGGCTCTCGAAATTTGCTTGAATCCCTTAGAATAACCAAAACTCAGGAATTTCGGGTGCTGCCGATCAACTAGACCTCTGATCAGGGCTTTGCCCTGGACCATTCGGGGCCCTTACGGCCCCTTGAAACCCTATTTTGCTTGTTAATTTTACGCCCCCTCTAACTAGAATTTTCAGCCCCCCTCTAACTTAAAATCCTGGATCCGCCTATGGAGTCCCGAAGGATTTGCCAGATAAGTCTCATTTTGACTAGTTAAACCCTTCCATGAATTTTCGTCAATAATGTCAATTTTCTATTTTTGGGGAACACGGAGAAGCTTCCGGCCTAGTGGAGGATAGGCAAGTACTGGTTTTATACATTGGTCCAGGAAAACTAGATTATATGAGCAGTCCGCCGTAACTTTACTGCAATTTGTGTCGGAACAGCGTAAGACGCGATCGTTTGCAGGCAAATTCAGTCGAATTTTCGTGGATAAATGTACCTCGGGGAGGTCCAAATTATAAGGAGCTTAATCAGTGACATAGATATCTAATATCCTGCCTTGATAATGCAGTCAAATTCTAGTGAATAAATGCATGTACTTTGAGGTTGGTCCAACTTTTATAGAACTAATATTTACAGCTTATTTTACGTGTTTGATGTATAATTTCTAAAATGGTTTTAAGTTAAATTGCGATTGTATATTTGACCTTTGGTTAAAAATAATCACATTTCGATTTCATTTAACAAGGATCCTAATGGTTGTAATTATGAAATAATTAAGATATATCTTAAAGTTGTTGTATTCATCTACCGTTTTTGATTCAGAAAAAAAACATCTTCTGCATTGTATAACTACATGCGTATACTATACATATATAGTGCGTACAAAAAACAAAACGTGCTTTGGTAAACACTAAAAATGAGACAATTCATTTCAGGGGTAGGCAGTAATGAAAATAAAATTTGTGTAATTCATTTTAACAAAATTAGCATGGTTGATAAACCACCACCACTTGGTAAATCATGCTTGTTATGACAGAACGCTTTTCATTGCAGCAACAACTAAGACACAAGTAAAACATATCGCAATTGTTTATTCTAAAGTCATCCTGGGCATCCCTAGTCGTGGGTTAGTTCATTGTATTGTTATTATAAACAGTGTTTTGTTTTTTTGCACGCACTATACGTTGGCCTATGATTGGTGATTGCACTGCACGTTTCGCACGAGTTAAAGTGACCTCCATAGCGCTCAAAATAAGACGATTCTTTAATTCCTGTCGGATGCAATCTAACATTGCAATCGATGTTGGTTTTTTAATCTCTGGGACTCTTTAATCCGAATCGCACTTGTGGCGCGGTAGAAAATTAATTCATGAAAGAAACAGTGAAAGGTGGAAGTTAGGTACGGAAAATTGAAAGCGGTAGCCAAACGTAAATCATGAGTAACAGGGTCGGATCCAGAAAGGTCGTAAGTGGGGGGGGCACAGGGGGTGGGTTCGGGAGGGGTACCCCCTCCCAACGGTATAGAAAATTTTGAGTTTTTCACATGTCAAAGGCGCAAATCTGAGCACTTTAAAATGCTCTTTTAAACAAATTGAATGAAGCTAAAACTAGGTTAATTTTCTATTTTTTCTGTAGAAAAGTGATGCAATGCGTAACAATTCAGATTCATGTGATTGATTAGCTTTTAATAAATATTCATAAATAAAGAAAATGCATTCATGTGAGTTAGATAACAGGGCCTGATACAGAGGGGTCTTTAGTGGGGAGTACGGTTGGGGTGGGTACGGGAGGGGTATCCCCTCCCGAAGATGTGGAAAAAATTGAATTTTTGCATGTCTAAGGTGTAAATCTGAGCACTTTTGAACACACTTTAAAAGAAAGGATAAAATGAAGCTAAAATTTGGTAAATTATCATTACATTTTAAGCACTTTTGGGCACTACCAAGGAAATATTGAGCGCTATAATTGAGGTATCCTTCATGCATGTGCCCGTTTTGTTCGTTTAGATTTAATTTGTTTGCTTATTAAATCCCATTCTCGTACCCCGAGGTTTTCAAGTAACGAGAATGGATAAAATCCTGATTTACAAAAAAATCAGCAATTTCATCATGTAAATGCCGAGAATTTATAAAAGATACACTTGGTAACTTGTATAAAATCACCGAATGCAATGAGAAAATTCTCCGATTTAACATCCAAAAAAGCCTGTTTATGATGCGTTTTTTTTTAAAGAGGCTTAGTTTATTGTGTTGAAATTCAGCGTTGTTGTGAGATTTTCGGACGTTTCAGTGGATTTACAAGAATGGTTGTTGGGACGATCCAAAACGTGGAAATCCGCCGAAGAATCACATTTTTCGATTCCTTTGGGAAAAATAATTAGGAATATAAGTATTTTAAACACGTAAAATGATATAAAATAAAAGCAACGATTTAAAAATTTACGAAACACAAGCCTATTAATTTATGATTGGATGAAAAAAAATGTTTAACCACTGATTAATTTTTGTCTTGTTTTTCGTAAGAAAACTTGTTGTAGGGCAGGTCACTCTTGAAAAGTTACTTGAAAGTTTAATTCATTTACCTACATTTTCTAAAAAAACAATAACAACATAAAACGGTCGTTTTTTTCCGATTTTAACTAATTTTTAATTAACTCATTTTAATGACAAACATTCATTCGACTATACTCGGCTTTTCTCAGTCTATTACTTGATATGAAAAACGCCGATGTCCTCCATAAATACTTAATTTATGTTTAGGCTCGGTTACTTTTTAAAAGTTATTCGGAATTTTAATACCATAAAAAATCATAAGACGATCGTGCATGTGTTCGAAATTAACCAAGTTCGAGTGTCATAGTAGTGACATATAAAATGCACTTGACTAGCTGTCCTCGTCTTTTCTCTGTCTAACTTGCTATGAAACCGCCGATGATTTCCACTAGTAAATAAGATTAGAGAGTGTACAATAACCAAATTTAGGCCTCGTAAGCTAGTTACCATGGTAATTTCACTGGTGACGGTCTTAAATATACTGTTGAGGTATGTGTAATATAGACAATAAACATAGCAATTGGTATTTATGTGTCCGTATAGAGGGACCATACACTTGCACGATCAATGATTTGAACGCTTGATAAGGCCCGACCTGGGTACCCTGAGATGCTTGCATGAATGTATCAATTTAGATCATTATCTTTTTTAATAGCTCGGATGAATGATTTCATATTAAAATTTATCTAAAAGTCGAGTTGATATTGCTTTGATGGTGCCGATTTTGTGCCCTTTTCTTTGTATGAGAGTCAATATCTGTGATGCCAGGTGGGGGGGGGGGGCACGTGCCCCCTGTGCCCCCCCGGTAAAACCGGGCCTGAGTAAAGAAAAAATATGGCACATATTATGTACAAATGTACATACGTAAAGCTCTGTGATATAACAAACTTGTAACTATGGTTGGAATTGATACGTTACAAAACAAAACAATGATACACCTCAACTAAACGAGCATTTGAACATCTAAAAATCTCTACCGAAAACGTGTATGATCAAGATAACACCACCGCGGTTATTTCCCTTTGTATAATTAATAAAATGCAACGCATAATATAAGCGCTATGTTGAGCCTGGTTAATTAATTCGGAATCGATCGATTTTTTCCGAAGAAAACATATTTATATTATTACTTTGTTACATTTTAAGGATATTGTAAAGAATATTATCAAATTGTCATGTTTCTCATATCTTTCCGCTAAATATAACCATTTCGGGTTTTTTACGGAACCAGTCCCGATGTATTTGTTTTTATCCCAGTCAACCGGAAGTGGAGTAACCTAGCAACTTCAAAGCATAATCATATCAGTCCGTTTTATTTTGACATGTTTTGGTAAGTTTTTCTGTTTACTTACTATATTTGCGATAATTTTCTCAATTTGCAATATATATTCTTTTTCAAAAATTGACATTGAAATGATTGCCAATCGCGTTTTCGGGGTGCAAATGTTAAAAATTCAAGAAATCGTGATAACATATTGTAAATAGAGAATCTCATTTTATCACCACCATGATGATTATTTATTGTAGCATTGTATTCATGGTTACCTTGAATCTATATGTAAACTTATATGCAGAATATTGGACATAAGTTCTACTGCATTGTTAAGACTTACTGATTCTATTCTGCCCTTTTATCACATTAAATGTTAGATACAATATAAATGTGTGTGGACTATTGAGTATTGTTCAATTTGTTGAGGCTCATCGCTAGCATTGTTTTGTGTCATGGCCACTGTTATCATAACACTAGCTAAATTACAAGTGACCCTACACTCATGAACCTTCAATATACTCCTCTCTCCAAATCATGTAAATATATCAAACTGTACATTTAAATAAAATGAAGTAATTCCTTGTAGTGATGAAGGGTCCACTGCCCGACTACCGATAGACTGAAACATTCCTTCATCATAAGAGGCATAGTGTAGAAGAGGTCTTCAGGTTGATAAAAATTCATCACAACACCTATCAGTTTACAGGCAAGTGTGAAAAGAAGTGTTTATTTTTTTTCTTCATTGTTGTACAGAAAAAACTTGCGAGTACTAATTTTGACATGCATGGTTTATTTCTAATACATGACAATCTTTTTACAGATTTTCACATTAATAAACAACCATGACAGCCGTAGCTCCACCTAAACAACCTGGGACATACACATTTGCCAGTCAACCTAGGGCAGTCCCACAAAGAAAAAAATACAGAGATCCAATCGGACAACAAGAGTAAGCTTTTTTTTCATATGTAAAATTTTATATTTCTGTTTTCTAATAATATTTTTCATGTTAATTAGTTTACAATTTCATGTGTCTCATCATAATTTTTTATTATCAATATTTTTCTGTGATAGACCGCTGGCTAAATGGTACTAAGACTAATGTATGCTAAAGAAATGGGCTAATATAAATGTGTCATTCTCGGGGTATTTTTTCTATCTGAACTGGAGAGTTTGTTTTCTAACCTAAAGAGGCATCTATCAGGCAAAGTAATCAAGTACCTTCAAGTATATAAAAACTAGCAGACAGTTACCTTTTTAATCAAATTAGTTATAAAAATACTGATTTCTTCACTTGTAATGTAGTTTTATTCTATATTTTTCAGAGAAAATCAACCTGTTCAATATGGAAACCTTATGTTTGATAAACGTATTATTAGGGGTAATACATATGCACAACACACACTACCAGCTGTAAGTATTATTACATGCATAACTTAGTATTCTACTTATTGTTTAAAGTAATAAGATGAGTTTTAATTAAATAATGATTTTACTATCTGGATAATCAGCTAAGCCCTCATTCTGTAAAGCCTAAGAGTTTTTCTTTCAATCATGACTATTGAATGATATATTGTTTCATAATGCTGATTTTATTTCAAAATTATGAGAACATCAGTTTCTTCCATTGTATAGAATCAACAGTATAAATGTTGAAAATCCACTATTGAAAAACTGTCCATCATTCTTATTAAACTTGTCAAGTAAGCAAGCAGGCATGAACATCAGAGGAAAAACCTTAGTTTCATTTTAATATCAAGACTATATTTATCAGCCCAAACGTTTGGCTTAGTAAAGCTAATTATAATCACATCTCTTTATTCTTCATTGTAGACTGCACAGCCAGACCCCATTGAAATTCAAAGACAACAAGAAAACAGAAGGCGTGCCATTGCTAGAAAACGTGCAAAGGAACAATTGCGTCCACGATCACCTGAGCCCGTTGAGGGCAGAAAACATATGGATGTACAAACTGAATTATATTTAGAGGAATTAAGTGATCGTGTAGAAGAAGCTGATGTTGAAATACAAACAGATGCTTTCTTAGATCGTCCACCATCACCAATGTTTGTACCTGCCAAAACTGGTAAAGATATTGCTACACAAATATTGGAAGGAGATGTAAGTTGAATTAAGTGATTTTTTCAATGAGCAAGTTTTTAGGACTACATGTGAAATTGTTGATTTTTGGGACCTTAGAAAAAAAATCTTGATGATCTCCAGGATTTTGAAAATTGTGAACTTACACCCAAGTTTATTTGACTTTGTATGCTTTTAAATCATCAGACTTTTTGTTTTGATAATTTTATATTATTTAGTTAAACTGTCTATAATGAATACTTTGCAATTGCAATTGATAGTTACTATTTGGTCTCTCAGTAGTCAGCACCTAACAATTATGTTATTAAAAGTTTCATGTTCCAAGAAACAATGACACAGCTTTTGAATGGGGTTCTTACTTCCTAATGAATTTCAGGCCAAATGTCCAGTTGATCCCTCTGCTTTTGTAGTTCATGTACATGTGTCATATAAAGTTTAAGTTAATATCAGTCCTTAGCAAGTTATATTTGTTATTTCAGCTATTTGACTTTGATATAGAAGTAAAACCTATACTAGAAGTATTGGTAGGTAAAACTGTAGAACAATCTTTACTGGAAGTGATGGAGGAAGAAGAACTAGCAAATCTTAGATCTCAACAACGTGCCTTTGAAGAATTAAGAAATGCTGAATTTGTTGAACAACAGAGATTAGAAGAACAAGAGAGAAGACATAGAGAAGAAAAGGTAGGTTGTTTAATACTTTAAAGATACCTGTGGCACTTCTTCTGTGTCAGACACTGTTCAAAATTCCTCTCTGGGGCATTGTGGCATAGGCACTTAAGACAAGTTTTTAATAATACTATGAAGGTCTTTGGACTGACTCATTGTCTGTAAAAAATGCCAAGATCTCTAGATCAACATCTTAACATTTTTATGTAATGAAACATAGCAAAACTTAATAATGTGGATGTCTCAATGCTTCAAAATGAATCTTTCTGTCAATTATTTATCATTACTTTCAGTATGTAGTTTATATCACAGCTTTCAATAATTAGTTTTGAGTAATGAATATCTGGACAAGTGCATTTTTTTCCTAGACAAGTGCATTTTTAGATTTCACTGTGGACAAGTGGAAAACCTTGAAATATCACCCCTCTGTTTTAGAGATAAATTTAATATGGTTGGTTACTATATTTTATAGGAACGTAGAATGAGACAACAAAGAGAGGTATTACGTAAAGAAAAAGAGACAGCAGAAAAGATTGCTGCAAGAGCATTTGCTCAAAGTTATCTTGCAGACCTTGTACCTACAGTATTTGGTACACTATCAGACAATGGTTACTTCTATGATCCAGTTGAAAGGGGTAAGTCTGACTTGAAATATTAGCCTGGGAATATTAATGACGACTTGTTACTCAGAACTGCTGAGTTTATGATTTCTGTGCAAAAGTTTGGTAGCCCAAGCTGAAATTAAGATGCCTGAGACTGCTTATCTTAAAAAGCTTAGACAAGTTTAGAGATAAAGAAAATAATACAGAATATAATTATTTATAAAATTAATTGTTATGTTATAAAGAATCATAATTTTCAATTAGTCATAGCCTTAATGCACTAGCCCAAATCTCAGGTGTATCGAAAACTGTTTTGCCCTAGTGAAAATTATTGATTCAAGTTAACACAGTCAGACTAGTTGATAATTTAGCCTTATACTATTTAGCATAATATCTCGGACTAATGCTCATGAAAGCTAAAGCTATGACAGGCTATCAACTGGTTAAACTTATTGTATACTATTTTCTTGCCTTTAATTTGACTTATACCTTGTATTTTTCCCATAGATATTGAACAAGGTTTCCTACCATGGTTAATGGATCGTGTAACAGACAAACTTGAGAAATCTGAACGTGGACGTATGGTTTTGGATGGTTTATTACGTGAAGTTGTTAATAAACGTCGGGAATTATATGAGAGATTAGAACAATCAGCTCAAAAAGGTGAAGATAATACACAAAGTGAAGAAAAGAAAAGTCCTGAGCCAGCTCCACAAGTTACCATAGATACAGCACCACCACAGGCAGCACCTGCCACCACAACTGAGGTGAGTTTATTATATTCATGATACTACTTATAGTAGTCATTATTGAATATCTATTTGCTCTGTAAAGTGCCAAATTCACTGCAAAATACTACAAAACCTGTTAAATAAAACTGAAAACAGGGCTGAAATCTGATATAGGGCCAATAACTCTTATTGGCCCTGTTCCTTTTACAAACTGCTTTGATTGGTTGATAAAACAGGGCCAATATCAGTTACTAGTCCTTTAGTTACGACTGCCCTTTGAAAAATTACTGGGCCTATATATCAAACCACTTATTTAATAACATGTATAATAAAAGCAGGTGTGGCCAAGTCATGCATTGGTTAGCCTGCTCTGGGTTAGTTGAAATCCAATCTAAAGCATATTCTGCTGTTTTCTTAAGCAAGAAAATATGTAATCTACCATATATTAAGTTGTTGTTATAATTATAAAGTAATTTTTTTTTAATTTCTATTTTAATACGTTAGTTCTTTATTTGACTAAGTAGCTTACTAATACTACTGTATGAAACTGTAGATATCTTATTTCAAAATAAGAGAACTAAGATCATTTCTTACTATTATTGTTAAGATTCATGTCTGCATGATTGATTTGTAACATGATACTCAATGACATATATATGATAATAGTAACTTAGTCAATTGAACAATACCAACACATACAGCAGGGCTTGAATTAAAGCCCACATACTTGCAAAGTGCAAGTGGATTTTGAAAGTTGCAAGTAACTTTAATTAGCAAATTTTGCAATTTTAAATTGCTGCAAAAAATATTTCTGTCCAAACTTATGAGGCTCAAATCAGCATTAAAACAGTCAGATAGATCGATAGTAACCCTTTTAATTAAAGATTCACAGTAAAAAAATGTTTGATATTCTTTGTCTATCCCACAATGACGTCCATGTTCTATATTTAACCGTTAAATAAAATGTATAGTACTATGTTGATTTTATATTGCAAAATATGAATACATGTAGTTACTTAGCATGGAGAAAAAAATGCGTGTGATTTTTTCATTTTGCAAGTTGAGGTAAAATCAACAAGTCCAATTTTTGTTAAATTCTAACGCTGCATACAGGTTTACTTATGAATAAAAAAATAAACTGAAAAAATAAACATTTATATTACAGACTGAGAGTGAAGAGAAACCATCAGAACAAGCTAAAGATGATGATGATGATCAACAGCAAGCTGATGAAGATGGTGGTGGAGAGGAATAGATTTAATATAATAGAATAAAAAAATATCAACACACTTTTTACAACTACATTAAAATAAACTAATACATCATTATAACTTTGTTATTATAATTGTAATTATAAAAAAATGCTTTAAATGCACCATTTGTGCCTGTTGTTTTCAAATGATTAAGTTTTTGAATAATATTTATTGTTATTTGTCGTAAAACAAAGTTATGGTAAAAAACTGATGTTTAAATTTCTTTAGCTCAAACAAGCTATAAGGAATATTGTTATTACATTAAAATGAACTGTTTCGGAATATTTTGTAAGTTAGGTCATGCATGAAATTTTATTTGTATGTTTTTTTGTAGCTTTGTCTGCCCATGACTTTTTTCTAAAAAAATGGTCTCCCCACATTTTGCTGTGTTTCTGTGTATTGTATTGTTTAGCAAGGAAAAAATTGCACCTAAAAAGTTGACCAAAAGTAATGGGCATGACAAGGATACACTTAACAAACAAATTATAGTTTATGCATGATTTTATCCTTGAACTTATTATTGATATAATTTTAGAATCTTTTGATTTGTGTTCATATTATAAAAGAAAGAACACACATAAAACAACTTAAAGAGAGTGAAAATTTAGTAACAAAGATTAACTATCGTGTGACACTTTTTTGTAGGTTATTTTGCTTTGCTTCTATAAGTATCTTTTTATTTTGAATACATACATGATAGAAGCTGCTAGCTAGATAACTTGTACAAAAAGAACTCTTATAACTATTCAGATATGGTGAGTTATGTATAATTTACTATGAGTAACTGATCATATGATCAACTTGTTCCACCTTTTGGTCAAGTTTGATTTGAAAATTTGTACAGGAGTGTTTTGTGGCATGCTTTTTTGGTGATCATAATTGAACTTTTTTGTTTTACTATACTAGTTGGCTAGAAATCTTTATATGCCAATGGCTATTTTAAGTTATATTAAATCAAGCTGTGCTAGGCTGATATCATTTTCATACATATATCCTGTACTCATCATCATTTATGCCATCCTCACATACACATGTACTTGGGATGTTTAAATCAAGTATCTCCTGATGCCACGAACGATTGGAGAATATTTCAACCTTATTATTTGTGACACATCTTCAACATATCACCTAGTGCAATGAAATGATATGGAACATTGAAATATAATAGTGTATAAAGTATACAATACTGGTTGAAACTTAAAGACATAACAACATAGTGTATGTAGTATTTAGTTAAAGATTTTAAT